>CM048748.1:364219026-364969026 GCA_026315105.1 Locusta migratoria
ACTTGTAAAGTTCTGTCGAGCTTACTGCCACAAACAGCACAGGCAGTGGGATGTTCATTTGCGTGAGTTTCAGGACATATTAAATGGTACACCTCACGGTTCGACAGGACTTTGTCCTTTGCTAGTGCTACAGAATAGGTGGCCGGCGGATAAGGTACGAGACATCGTAACCTTTCCTCCCAGTAGGAGAGTTAGCTACCGTGCAATCATTGATAGAGCGCTGTGCAGAATTGAGACAGAAGCAGCAAAACGTAAGCACAAGCTAAAACGGGTAGCCAGAGATCTAGACTTCCGTGTGGGGGAACTGATACTAGTAAAGTACCCCAGGCTATGATGTAAAAGCAAGCACAAGACCCAGCATCAGACGACGGGCTCACCATAACGTCGTAGAAATTGAAACGCTTAAGTCAAAACTGCCTAAAGGCCTGCAGCACATAAGCAACATTAAAAGGTGGAAGTACTAAATAAGAGGCAATGAAGAGCGCATGTCAGAGGTCATCGTTGCACCAATTCTAAGGCTCATACAAATTGGTAGACTGGTAAAGTAATGGCAAGTTTCTCACTGACTATTGTCTAGTAAGGGTCAGCTGATTAACCGCGTGTTTAGTAAAGTGTCGTGTCACGGCTTTCGTGGCGTGGTCCCGGAAAGGAATGCACAATAAAACTTCATCGACGTTTTTTTTACGCCGCAAGGGCGTCACTAATTTGTTTACGTGTTTTTTAGACGACGGATCTTTCACGCTGGAGTAAGGTGACCTGATACTATGCAATTATCAAGATGGACTGTGGCGCAATTTGTAAAGTAACCAGAAGGTAACCAGGGAGTATTTAAGCTATTGTGTTCTTCCATAAGTTGTTATGAAGTTGCTTATTTAAATATCTCTTATTCAAAAGAGGTGACTTACTGACTGATAATTTTGTTTGGAAGGTGTCTAATGAAATCTGTCTTATGTTTACATAGCTCTTGATAACTTACTGACTAACGTAACACCAATATGTTGTTGTCTGAGTCTCGCTCTTGAAATTATGAAATATTTCAAAGGAGCAATAGGCAAAGGTATTGTGGTTGGTAAAACTTGAGGTAAAACTAAGGGAACCGCCTACCAAGTTTATAATTTAGGCTATGCTCTGCTGAGCTGCTAATTTGCAATTGCTTTTCTGCATAGTCTGAAATGAACGGAGATTTTGCCTTATGTGTGAGCGAGTAAATGTTTGAGAAACGTCTGGTATCTATCGCCGGCGCTCTGCCTGATGTAGTTTGTGTTTGGTGTCAGGAGGAAGTAGAAAGAGCATTTCCAAAGTCACCAACCTGTGACTACCTAAATCCTATGTGGTACCTGTATCCTGTGTTTATAGCGGAAAACTTATGTCATAAACAGCCCATTCTTTTGTAAAGACAAAGGGCATGGAGTGGTCTTAGAGTAATTAGTAACAGGCCCATTTTTGTAAAGTTCTGAGGGCAAGTAGGTTAAGATATTCACAAGCAGCCATGCTGTACACTTTATTTGTTCGATTATTAATTTCTCTTTGTGTCTTCCGTGACTAATTATTTGCAGCTCCATTTTTTGTGTGAAATATAGGGAACTTTGATTGGTTTAAGATGTAATTCATAGAATAGCTTGGGAGAGAATTGGATCGGTATTGTGTTAGCCATGATGCTGGTCTCATGACTGATGTAACCATGTTTCATGGAGTGGCCGTGTAACTGACGTTCGCAACAAGGGAGCAGAACCAGCGTGAGGACCGAGAGCGACTGCCGCCAAGGTCGCCCAGTGCGGAAAGCTGGGAGAAGCAGGGGTGCCGGCTCTTTCGGACGTGAGCGACTACAAGGGCGAGACTGCGGCAACAGCTGCTAGAAGGTGGCCGCGGCAGCTCGTTCGCCTGAATGAAAGGAGGCAGCGCACTGTCGGGTTGTGCGTCTCTCCCCACCACTCCCTGTCGCTCCACCGAACTCTAGGCTGTATGGGCGGCCAGCCGAGCCACTACGGGGCACTGACCCCTGGCGGCTACGTCACCGACCTACGGCCGCCGCCCCACCCCGTAAACACAGCTGGCCCGGCCTGGGACGTTGCGTCTCGCCGAACCACTACAGCGCCACAACCGCCCAGTTGTTGTTTGTGTTGAGACACCGCGTGCTCTACGCACGCAAACGTGTCGAACAATGAATTTACCAGCAAAAGAATTGGTGTTATTGACGGCTACAGCAGACTGAAGGATACGCAGGGTGCGAACAGTACTGACTTAGCCAGGCTCATGTGGACAATGTCATAGAACTTTAGGGATGGTAACATAACTGTCAATTACTGGAATGAGGACAATGTGGTTGTTACCTTCTCCGGATGAAAGGACAACTTAGACGCAATTAGTGGAATCTCAGCCAATTCATTAGGTTCTGCCCTCATTAAAGTGCAGTGGTTTGGTTGATTAGTTACAATTATTGGACAAGGATGAAACTGTGTTGCTATCACTGGCAGGCAATTACACTCGTTTTCAGTGAACTTTAGTGTGAACTGTAGAGAGAGACATGTGGAGGCCAGCCTTGGGTTGTCTACTGTGCATTCTCTAGACGGTTTAAGTGGTGTTGACAGTTGGACGTTGTGTAGGAACAATTGACAATTCTTCCGTCGTGCACTGACAACTAATGTGGGAGTTATGTGTCACAAGGATACGGTAGCTAATGCCAGTTTCTCTGTGAATGGACGTATTCCAGATAGAACCTCTTAGTGTGAGCTAGGGCACTTTTAACATGGAGGAGGTATTGACTCTGAGAGGACAGTCACAGCACTGGTTATGTTAACTTTGTCGAAGGTTAGGGGAGGGACGGTCTTTGCACTATGAACACTCGTGTATGGGTGCCATTGACATGTTGGTTTATTGCCAGTAGTATCAGGTGGGTTCAGCAATGGTTGAACCAGGGAACTGTATGGGAGTTGGAGCTCTTCGGGAAAGAGGATTGCAATGGAGAGATAACAGAAAGAGCGTGTGAAACTCGAATTCCCCCAAGTCACCTCAACAATAATGTCCACCCTATTCCCCAATTAGTTGTAGGATTTCCTGTGTCCTGGTGTAATCAATGATGTGTCACGTATTGTGTTTGCCTTTGAGTGGCATTGTCAAAATAATGGCCTGTTTACTGATTGGTTAGTAGTGGCAGTCGGACCACAAGAAGTTGTGTTATGTCATGTTTTCCGTTTAATTATGATCTGAGAATCTTATTTTATTTGAGTGTTACTTTGTGTTATGAATGTTTACTTTTGTCAATGTTTGTGTCTTCTTGTTGCTTGAGTACTAATGCATTTTCTGTGGTACCTGTGCCTAATAAGACCCCACAGATTTATTGTGTTTATTGTTGGTTATTTCATGTGATAATACGTAGTATGATAGTGCTCAATGATGTTTCTTGTATGTACGTATAGGGATCGGTGTTTTTGTGTGTTTTGTGCCATAATAATGAGTTTTCATTGTCTTGTCAGACTGACAGATCAAATGATCATTAGCTATAATAAAATAATGGCTTGACAGCTTGACATTTCCTGTCCTAATGAACTTGTCAGCAATAACAATGTCTAGTAGTCATGAAAGTAGTCTTATGGTTTTCTGATAGTGTTGCGTAGTTAAGTGGTTTATTTAGGTTGTACTTATAATTTGATTGTTCTATCTCTGTGATTTAGTCAAAAAAAAAAAAAAAATAATGCTGCTACTGAAATAGGAATTAATTTTTTCGGCCACCGAGCATTTAGTGTTGCTCATTGCAGGTTGCAACATTTTGGTCTGTTTCATTATGTCAAATCTTGTGTGCACTACAACTTGATTGCCAATGGGCGTTTTATGTTTTTGTGATTGTGTTATTTACGATGTGTGGGGTCACTCCACTGCCCATGGGAGCTAGTGGTGCAAAATGATTAGCAAGCTTTGCTGCTGGTCGATGGTAGGAGGTGGATTCGCGAACAAGTAAAAGGAAGGTGCCCAGTTGGCTGCACCTGCATGAGGATTGAAATTGGTATTTGTTCGAACTTACCCTGGGGGTTTAAAACTAGACGTATCCTTTCTTGAGGTGGATGTGTACTGTTTCCGTTAATTCTAAACAAAAAAAAAAAAATGCGTTAGCCGTTGCGTGCCATTTTCATTTGTCAAGTTTAATCGAGCCGGTATGTTCATGTGAACATAGACCGAAATAAGTGTGAACCAGTATAGATCCATGCTCAGGATAAAGCCAACGCGAAATTATCAAGCACATTTCATACTGTGTATGGAAGCCGTTGCTGTCAGTTGAACAGCGCTTGGGTAGGCCCACCCAGTGGTAAGAGAAAAAAAGAGGTTAAACTGTAAAGTACAAACAAGAACGAAAGAATTAAGATAAGTGGGTACGTCACAAACTGAAGAAACTACAAAAAGGTAGGAAAATAAGGAGATGGGACCTGTATAAATTGAAGGAACCTGAGGTTCTTAAGAATTTCAGAGGGAGCTTTAGGCAACAATTGACAGAAACAGGGGAAAATAAAACAGTAGAGGAGGAATGGGAAAAATTGAGAGATGAAATAGTGAAGGCAACAGAGGACAAAATAGGTAGGAAGGCAAGACCTACAAAAAATCCTTGGATATCACAGGAGATACTAAATTTAATCGATCAAAGGAGAAAATATAAAAATGCAGTAAATGAAACAGGCAAACGGAGTACAGACGACTAAGAAATGAGATTGACAGGAAGTGCAAAATGGCTAAGCAGGAGTGCCTAGAAGGGAAATGCAAGGATGTAGAAGAATGTATAAATAGGGGAAAAATAGATACAGCCTACAGGAAAATAAAAGAAACATTTGGAGATAAGAAAAACAGCTCTATGAATATCAAGGACACTGATGGAAAACCAGTTCTCAGCAAAGAAGGGAAAGCTGAAAGGTGGAAAGAGTATATAGAGGGGCTCTACAGAGAAACTGTGGTGTCGCACAAGTACAAAGTGCGCGCCACCTGCTTTCGCCGCGCGCCGCCATGCACGCACGGCGCGGCGTTCTCACGACGACAGCCACGAGCGCCCTCTGCGACAACGCCGCTCGTGGCCACCACTGAAGGACATCGGCCACTTCGGACTGAGATAGCAACGAGTTAGGACCTTCGTAATCAGATAGGCACCAGTGAAGACTTTGCTATGGTACAGGCACTAGGCAGGCCTCTAACAACTATGTATCAACATTCTGCAGTACTATGTAAAAGTTAAGTATTGTTACATTCTGTGCAATATATATCTTTCTAATTTACTCGAGTGTTTATAGTTTCTGGCTGCTCCCCTCCGTACCTGCACCAGCGTGTCGGTCTCATTCCACTCGGCCACCGACACCTACGACGAGGCTGGGACACAAAAGCGGCGACGAAGTCGGGACACAAAAGTGGCGACGAGGAGTGATAGACGAACCTTGGACAAACCCGCTTGCAGCAGCCAGACAGCAGCAGTCGGAGCACGCAAAAAATTGCTCCCGCCCACCCACCCTTATTATTAGATTTTTGGGGGAACATATCCTGTTACGTATTTTGTGGACTTTTTTGTTGCAGAGCGTCCTCTTTCATATTGCATTTGTGTTTTGTTATAATTTACTTGTATGCGCGGCGCCTAATCGGTCATCATGGCCACTACCCCGAACCCAAACTTAATGGAAATTATTCAGTTACAGACGGCGCAAATAACGCAACTCCTCCAGGCGGTGTCCCAGCTCACAGCGCAGGCAGCTAACCAACAACAACAGCCGCCGCTTCAGCAGCCCACACCTGCCGCCACAACACTTCCTACGTTTCGCCAATACAACGAACGTGAGGAAGAATGGAGCGACTATTTCGCACAGTTTCAAGAACTCGTCGCGGCTCATCAACTTACAGGTCAGACTGTTAAGCATCTTTTATTGTCTGTGGTGGGTCCCAAAACTTTCGTGTTACTGCAGAAACTGTTCCCGCAAGCATCTCCTCGTGATGTAGACTTTGAACAAATTGTAGATGCACTGAATGCTCATTATGAGAGAAAAGTTCTTGTAGCCGCTGCACGATACCGATTTTTCAGACTTAAAAAATTACCGCAGCAGTCACACCAAGAGTGGATTACGGAATTGAAGGGCTTAACCCGCCAATGTAAATTTACTTGCTCTTGTGGACTTTCGTATAGTGACGTGATGTTGAGGGATGCGATTACGCAGAATATTCAGGACCCCAGAATTAGAGCAGCAATTCTGAAACAGTCTGACCCCTCATTAGACAGTGTACTGCAGCTTATAGAAGCGCATGATACATTTGACTTAGCAGATGTAGAAATGCAAAGCCACAGTGTAAATTCAGTGCGCCGCAACGGACGCTTTCCTAGCCGTAGTTCTCAGTATAGCACTAGTGATTCTTATTTTTCTACCGGCCGTGCTGAACAGACAGTGAACAGTAGCCAGTGTAAAAGTGCGGCGCAAATGTCGCCCCGTAGTGTTAGACACAGTGATTTGAATAACGGGCGCCAACGCTCATTTCAGAAAAATTTTCGTAAGTCTTGCCCCCAGTGTGTGTCTCGCCACAAGCGTGCTCATTGCCCTAGTCGCAACGCAACCTGTTATCAATGTGGCAAATCAGGACATGTACAGTCTGTGTGTATGCAAATTAAAAACTGTACCGTTAGAAACAGTGCTTCGCAGAGTGCGAGAACAGTTCATTCTGTAAATGTTATACGGGCTGTGGAATTGAACACTGCTTTCCTTGGATCTCAATTGCAAGAAAGTAGTTCTGCGCCTATGGCAAATCTATATAGTGCACCACGTAGCAAGCGCCGACGAGCGCGTAAAACAGTGCAACGGAAAAGGGTTCGGGACAAGCAAAATGACTATGAACAGTGCATTCCTGTAGTGAAAATAGTGCCTTCTGCAACTGCTCCTTGTAATAGTGCCCAGTACTGTGTAGCTAGTGATAGTAGACTTGTTGTAGATACTGAAAGTAATTTTAGTGCAGTAGCCTCGCATTGCGCGGACGCCGATCCGGCGGTAGTGCCATCTAGTGACAGTGTTATTAATCCCCTGCGTGCCGAGTCTGCGCCACTTCCTTCACTACGCGGCCCGCGCATACGCAGCAAACAAACCGTAGCAGACGTTGCCCACATTCGCGCACCTGTCGTGCGCCAGAAGCACAAACTTTTTGTAAATCTCTCCATAGAAAATAAGACTGTGCAATTTCAGCTTGATACTGGTTCCGCTGTCACATTAATAAATAAAGATACTTATGAACTTCTGGGTACGCCAAAATTGTCGCCGTCACAGCAAGTGTTAACAGCTTATACAGGTGAAAATATTCTCGTGCTAGGAACATGTAGCCTGCCCGCCTCTTTTCAAGGTGTAACAAAAACAGTTGCTTTTGTAGTTCTTCAGGCCAAATCGACACAGAACATTTTTGGACTAGATGCTTTTGACTTGTTTGGTTTATCAATTCAAAGAGATGTGCTTCAAATTTCGTCAATAGTGCCTCAGGATAAAATCAATGCATTGTGTGACAAATATAGTGACTTGTTTTCGCCGGAACTAGGTTGTGCAAAAGACTTCGTGGCACATGTAACTTTAAAAGACTCTGCAGTTCCAAAATTTCGTAAAGCTCGACCAGTGCCTATCGCCTTGCGTGATACAGTTGCCGACGAACTTCAACGTTGGCAAGATAGTGGGGTGATTTCTCCTGTTTCTGCGAGTCAGTGGGCCTCGCCTATAGTAATTATACCCAAGCCGTCAGGAAAACTTCGTCTCTGTGCGGACTTCAAATCAACAGTGAACAGTCAAACAATTGTAGACACTTATCCCCTGCCCAGACCTGACGAACTAATGGACAAATTAGGACAGTCTCGTTTCTTTTCTAAGATTGATTTAGCAGAGGCATACTTACAGATTCCACTTGATGACGAGTCAAAAAATTTTTTCGTCATTAATACTCACATGGGCCTTTTTCAATTTCAACGCCTACCCTTTGGCAGTTCTTCCGCCCCCGCAATTTTTCAGCGTTTTTTGGAACGGCTGACAGTTTCTGTACCGTGTTGTTCGAACTATTTAGATGATATTGTGGTATCCGGACGTACAGTTGAAGAACATTTAGCAAACCTGGAGTGCCTTTTCAAAGTTTTGACTGCAGCAGGTCTACGTTGCAATAAAGCAAAGTGTTCGTTTTTTCAAACTGAAATAGAGTACCTAGGCCATGTGATTAATGCCCAAGGAATACATCCCTTACAGTCACACCTTCGAGCAATCAAAGACTTGCCTCCTCCTAAGAATGTGCAAGAATTTCAAGGAGTAATGGGAAAGCTTAACTATTATTTCAGATTTATTCCCAATGCCTCTCAGATTGCAGCTCCACTGCATCGTTTACGTAGGAAGAATGTTCCTTTTGTATGGTCCAAAGATTGTCAGGTTGCCATTGACAAATTAAAGTCTGCACTACTCAGTGATGCATGTTTGATTCCCTTTGACCCACAGAAGCCTGTAGTGTTAGCAGTTGACGCCTCGTCGTACGGTCTGGGCGCGGTAATCTCACATCGCATTGGATCTCACGATCGTCCTATTGCCTTTGCATCCAAGCTACTGACGCCAACGCAACAGAATTACAGTCAGATAGAAAAGGAGGCCTTAGCAATCATTTACGGCGTCACAAAGTTTCATCATTATCTCTATGGCAGAAAATTCTATTTGTTGACAGACCACAAGCCTCTCACGTCGTTGTTCTCACCCACAAAGCCGATTCCGCCACGTACGGCACAAAAGCTTCAGAGATGGTCCGTGATATTGTCTAATTATCAGTATGAGATTTTGTACCGACCTACCACTAAACATGCTAACGCGGACACACTCTCCCGACTTCCGGTTGGCCAGGATGTATCATTTGATTCTTCAGAAATGGCATGTTGTCAGATAGACTCCAGAGATGCTTCCGCTGTCGCAGACTTCCCTTTAAACTCTCGTCGGGTTGCACAGGAAACAACTGCGGATGCAGACCTAAGTGTGGTAGCACGTTTTGTTCGCTCAGGGTGGCCTGCCAGAGCCAAAGACATTGATCGGCCTCTGGTTCGACGTTATTTTGCACAACGTCATGCATTGTCTTTAAGTCAGGGTGTACTGTTGTTGCATACCGACAACGACCAAGCAAGAGTGATTGTTCCTCGTTCCCTGCAACGAGAAGTGTTACGCCTCCTGCATCAAGGACATTGGGGCATTGTTAGGACAAAGCAACTGGCCAGACGTCATTGTACCTGGGTTGGTATGGACGCTCAGATAGAGAGCATGACATCACAGTGTACAGTTTGTGCGGAGCATCAGGCGGCTCCTCCACAGCGTTTCTCAGACTGGCCACGCCCCAAGGGACCATGGCAACGTTTACACATTGACTTTGCCGGACCTTTCTGGAATACGCGCTGTTTAATCGTTGTAGACGCTTTCAGCAAGTTTCCTTTTGTGATTGCCATGAACTCAACGACGGCGTCTTGTACAATCAGCGCCTTAACGTCAGTGTTTTGCATCGAAGGTTTGCCTGAAACTATCGTCAGTGACAATGGACCTCAGTTTGTTAGTGCGGAATTTCAACAGTTTTGTCGTGTGAATGGCATTCAGCATATCACCACCGCACCTTTTCACCCTCAGTCCAATGGTGAAGCAGAACGTTTCGTTCGAACATTCAAGTCTCACATGGACAAGATGAAAGGTCAGCACTCCAGGCAGCAAGCTCTTCAAATTTTCCTGTCTACGTATCGGTGCATGCCACGTGACGGCCCGTCTCCTGCCGAGCTGCTACACGGCCGCCGTCACCGCACTCTCCTTCACCTGCTGCAGCCTCCCACGCACCGAGTCGGTTCGTATGGCGCTACGCGTTTTCAGGTTTCTACGCCGGTGCTGTATAGGGTGTTTGCTGGAAACAAGAAGACATGGTTGCCGGGCACCATTCAACGCGTGCTTGGTCGCAATATGTTTGTTGTACGTTCTTCCACAGGGTCGGAGCTGCGGCGCCACGCAAACCAATTGCGCTTGCACAGGCCGCGCGATCCTGTCTCCGGTTTCTTGATTCCAGACCCAGTTCACCGCCAGGGAGCACAACCACATCGTTCGTCCCCGGACTACGAGATCGTCCCGATGGAGATCGACGCGACGCCGCCGCTGTCGCCGCCGCAGATGACAGCGTCACCGAGAGGGACTCCGGGACCGTGCGTGCCGCCCAAGCTTGGGCCACGCACCTCAGAAGAAGATGACCTGCTCCCTCTGGGCGGGGGCGGGCGCCCTTCCCCAGGTTTCGGCGGGTTCCCTGGAGGATCTCAAGGCGGATGCCGGGGCGCGGACGGCGTCTCGATCCCGGCCCCAGCTACGACGCCCGTCCCACCAGTAACGCCCCCGCCCAGGCCCTCCTCCCAGTGCCGTCGCCGTGGCCCTCAGCCCTACGCCACGACGGCGCGGCGGTTTGGGGGGGAGGGGTGTGGTGTCGCACAAGTACAAAGTGCGCGCCACCTGCTTTCGCCGCGCGCCGCCATGCACGCACGGCGCGGCGTTCTCACGACGACAGCCACGAGCGCCCTCTGCGACAACGCCGCTCGTGGCCACCACTGAAGGACATCGGCTACTTCGGACTGAGATAGCAACGAGTTAGGACCTTCGTAATCAGATAGGCACCAGTGAAGACTTTGCTATGGTACAGGCACTAGGCAGGCCTCTAACAACTATGTATCAACATTCTGCAGTACTATGTAAAAGTTAAGTATTGTTACATTCTGTGCAAAATATATCTTTCTAATTTACTCGAGTGTTTATAGTTTCTGGCTGCTCCCCTCCGTACCTGCACCAGCGTGTCGGTCTCATTCCACTCGGCCACCGACACCTACGACGAGGCTGGGACACAAAAGCGGCGACGAAGTCGGGACACAAAAGAAACTGAACTTCAAGACATTATTGTAGGAATGGAAGAGGATGTAGATGAAGATGAAATAGGAGATACTGTACTGAGAGAAGAATTTGACAGAGCACTGACAGACCTAAGTCGAAACAAGGCCCCTGGAGTAGATGATATTTCCTAAGAGCTACTGAAGTCTCTGGGAGAACCAGCCATGACAAACCTGTTTCACCTGGTGTGTAAGATGTATGAGACAGGCGAAGTACCCTCAGACTTTAAGAAAAATGTAATAATCCCCATTCCAAATAAAGCAGGAGTAGACAGGTGTGGATACTACAGAACCATCAGTTTAATAAGTCATGGCTGCAAAATATTAACGCGAATTATATACAGAAGGATGGAAAAGCTGGTAGAAGCCGACCTCGGGGAAGATCAGTTTGGGTTCAGGAGAAATGTAGGAACACGGGAGGCAATACTCACTTTACGGCTTATCCTAGAAGATAGATTAAGAAAAGGCAAACCTACATTTCTAGCATTTGTAGATTTGGAGAAGGCTTTTGACAATGTTGATTGGAATAAACTCTCTCAAGTTCTGAAGCAAGCAGGAGTAAAATATAGGGAACGTAAGGTTATTTACAACTTGTACAAAAACCAGACAGCGGTTGTCAGAGTTGAAGGGCATGAAAGGGATGCAGCGGTTGGAAAGGGAGTAAGACAGGTTTGAAGTCTTTTTCCATTGTTGTTCAGTTTGTACATTGTGCAAGCTATAAAGGAAAGCAAGGAGAAATTTGGAGGAGTTAAAGTTCAGGATGAAGAATTAAAAACATTGCGTTTTGCCGACGACATAGTAATTATGTAAGATACAGCAAAGGACCTGGAAGAGCAATTGAACGGAATGGACAGTGTGCTGAAAGGTGCATATAAGATGAACATTAA
The DNA here is from genome assembly GCA_026315105.1 of Locusta migratoria. Lineage (NCBI taxonomy): Eukaryota > Metazoa > Arthropoda > Insecta > Orthoptera > Acrididae > Locusta > Locusta migratoria. The sequence goes on from CM048748.1 coordinate 364,230,817, forward strand.
CAAGAGCAAAACTAGAGTAATGGAGTGCAGTGTAAGGAAATCAGGTGATGCTGAAGGAATTAGATTGGGAAACGAAGCAATAAAGGAGGTAGATGAGTTTTGTTACTTGGGCAGTAAAATAACAAATGATGGTCGCAGTAAAGAGGATATAAAATGCAGATTGGCAATGGGTAGAAAAGCGTTCTTGAAAAAGAGAAATTTGTTAATATCGAATATTGATTTAAGCCTAAGGAAGTCCTTTCTGAAGGCATTTGTATGGAGTGTTGCCTTGTATGGGAGTGAGACATGGACGATAAACAGTGCGGACAGGAAGAGGATAGAGGCTTTTGAAATATGGTGCTACAGAAGAATGCTGAAGGTTAGGTGGGTGGATCGCGTAACTAATGAGGAGGTAGTGAACAGAATTGGGGAGAACAGAAATTTCTGGCATACCTTGACTAAAAGAAGGGATAGATTTGTAGGACACATTCTTAGACATCAAGGAATTGTGAATTTAGCGTTGGAGGGAAGTGTATGGGGAAAAAATTGCAGGGGAAGACCAAGAGATGGTTACAGTAAGCAGATTCAGACAGATGTAGGTTGTTGTTCTTATGTGGAGATGAAGAGGCTTGCTCAGGATAGGGTATTGTGGAGAGCTGCATCAAACCAGTCTCCGGACTGAAGACCACAGCAACAACAACAAAGTAGTGAAGTCCAGTGAACGTTGCAGTTCCAACTTAATTCGCGATTAATTTCAGTATTTGTTCTAAAACACAGTTTGTCATCACACGAGTACACGATTGCTTAATTTATCACATTTCCACAGCCTTACTACCGTGCATAGCTTACCACTTTTCTCCAGAGACTAAGTAATGCACTCACAGTCCCGTAAATATTCCATTGTCCACACATTCCTATCTCGTCAAATCACAAGTTTGTAACGCGGCTTCAGACCGCCCAGCGTCACAACCCTTCACTACCACGTCCAAGTTACGAGTCCCTCCCCAAGCGTTCAAAAGCGTGCTCTCCCTGCTTCCAAAATTGTATCCTTGCGCACATCATAACGCCTCATCTTTAAAATACAAATTCCATTCCAAAATATTATACATTTTAATACAACAGAATTAAATGCTTTGACCACCTCCCTACAAATGTTCTTTACATTTATTAAACAAATATATATTTAACAATACTAAAAACGGTTGAGACTGAAGCTCTTTGTTATTAAGTGTGGCGTCTCACTCTTCAAATGTACTGCCACCGTCGAAATATAGTTATACAATTAATATGTAATTTATCGTGGCTTTTTATGTAAATATATTCAGTTTTTGTCCAAAAATACATATAATTGTTTATACATACATTATCTGCTGCATATCTGCTACTTTTAGTCGCCCATGAAATATTTAAGTGGCTGTCTACAACATAAAACGTTACTAAGAATAATATTAAGTACAATGAAATACATATATAAATGAAATGCACTTTGCAGGGTTCATGTTTTATGTTTCTGTGTTCGAATCTATGTTCTGCCCCCCCCCCCCCCAAAAAAAAAAAAAAAAAAAAAAAAAAAAAAAAAAAAAAGTTACTACCTCAACGAAAACAGAACAAGAAAGTAAAACAAGGTTTATTGAAAGAATACGTAAATAACGTGGTTCGTCTTTTAAGATAGGTAGCCTGGTGCAATGCTGCCCATTTGCTTTATGAACTGTTACTGATACACACTACGTATCAATAATAGTAAATATAAGTTTTATAATATTATTATTATAGTAGTGAAATTTGTCGGCTTTTTAACTGTAATGATATTGAACTTGTAATTGCGGCGTTTGATTCTCACAAGTCTCCTGAATCCAATCATTCCAATGATTTTATATGGACTTTCAGAATAATGTGTGTGGCTATGTTGTATTTCAGTTGCAACCTGGGAGAGCCGCCCTCGCTCAGCCATGAACGCCGTTTCCGGTTTCCGAGCAGATTAGGAAAAACCTGACTACCTGCTGTATTCCATTCACTAGGTCCAAACTGTTAGCCGGCCTGCTGGGGAACCCAACAGCCTGACGAAACCCGCCTTCCACATGGAAACAATCAGCTTCCCCCTTTATCCGGAACATTATTTTAGGGACATCTGTTGACAGTCTGTGTAATGATATCATGAATTCGACATAGGACCGAGAAAATTAATTTTGGACACCAGTGTAGACTGTTAGTTACTCCCAGGGATCAGTTGGTACTGTGGTTATAGCAGGAGGCTGCAGTGGCCGAGATGAGTGACGTCAGTGCAGCTTTTGCTGGTGAGGCGCGACTCGTTAAATATGCGCCTGGCGCGGTCGCCACTGGGAGCCATTAGCGGCGTGGGCAGGGAGGCGGGGGCGATGTGCGAGGCACGTGCACCGCGTTCCTTAGCCTGAGGGCGGAGACACCTCTGCAGGCCCCAGTCAGAGGGGTAGGCGCCAGGGAGCCGCTGAGCCACATCGCGGCACATCGCGTCTGCCGCGTCATGCATCGCTCAAAGCCTTTTGTCTCCGTTACCGAGTAAGTGAAGGAGATATGACGCTGGAAACACCGGGTTGGATTCCCAGAGCCGGCCGCGGTGGCCGAGGGGACTGAGGCGCTCCAGTCACGGTCTGCACGGCCACTGCGGTCGGGTGTTCGAATCCCCCCTCGGGCATGGATATTTGTGCCGTCCTTAGTTGTAAGTAGTTTGTAAGTTTAGGGACTGATGACCGCGTAGTCCCATAGACTCTACAAACATTTGAACATTTTTTGATTCCCAGAGGATAGAATACAACTCGCTGCAGAGACAGTGGTTGAGCCACACAAGAAATTTGGTGCGTGAAGTTCAGAACTTAAATAACAGTCAGCCAAAGCCATGCGACGCAACTATAGGGTGTTACAAAAAGGAACGGCCAAACTTTCATGAAACATTCCTCACACACAAAGAAAGAAAATATGTTATGTAGACATGTGTTCGGAAACGCTTAATTTCCATGTTAAGGCTCATTTTAGTATTTCTCTTTAAATTTAAATTGAAATAATTTGTGCAGACAATTGTCAAAATACCCAATTGTTTCGTTAGTATGTACTGCACTTCCTCGATTCACGTCATCAACGTAGATTTTCTGCGAACGTTTGGGCAGGAATTGTTGGTGACGTCTTGATTGGGCTTCATGTTCTTCCACCTACGCTCACTGGAGCACGTTATCATGACTTCATACGGGATACTCTACCTGTGCTGCTAGAACATGTGCCTTTAAAAGTACGACACAACATGTGGTTCATGCACGATGGAGCTCCTGCACATTTCAGTCAACGTGTTCGTACGTTTCTCAACAACAGATTCCGTGACCGATGGATTGTTAGAGGCGGACCAATTCTACGGACTCCATGCTCTCCTGACCTCAACCCCCTTGACTTTTATTTGTGGAGGCATTTGAAAGCTCTTGTCTACGCAACCCCGGAACCAAATGTAGAGAATCTTGATGCTCGTATTGTGGACGGCTGTGATACAATACGCCATTCTCCAGAGCTGCATAAGCGCATCAGGGATTCCATGCGACGGAGGGTGGATGCATGTATCCTCGCTAACGGAGGACTTTTGATCATTTCCCGTAACAACGTATTTGAAGTCACGCTGGTACGTTCTGTTGCTGTGTGTTTCCATTTCATGATTAATGTGATTTGAAGAAAAGTAATAAAATGAGCCTTAACATGGAAATTAAGCGTTTCCAGACACATGTCCACATAACACATTTTCTTTCTTTGTGTGTGAGGAATGTGTCCTGAAAGTTTGGCCGTACCTTTTTGTAACACCCTGTATAATAAATGCTCTAGAAAATTGATTTTCAAGTTTTGCAAGTAAACGTAGATACCAATAATTAAAACAGCTGCAGCAACTGTCGGCGTAGCTCATATTTTGGGACCGTTCTGGCCTCACAACCATAGAGACGATGGGTCCAATCCTGGTCTGACAGGAGAATTCAGTTATACAAAACATAGTGGGATCGCTAATTCTGCGTCTTGTGTCAGTTTTCATTTATGTGTATGTAGACTAGCTGAACACTTTGTTACCTACAAATATGTGATGGTTGAGTACGTTACGTACTTGAAAAGCCATTAGTAACTATGGAGATGACTAGCGTACTAGCTCTTCACAAACTGAACAATAAAGGTGGTACAATGATCCCTCCGCCAGGCACTTAAATGTGATTTGCAGAGTATCCCATGTAGATGTACCATCGTCGATTAATAGTAAAGCGAATACTGTAAAAAATGTAACTTCTGTTTATCTACTGAAGCCAACATGATTAACAACCTTTTACAAAATATATAAAATTACGAAAACACAAAAACACTTGAATTTTACGTAAAACTTACCATTAGACATTAAAATTGTGTAAGCATTCGAAAACAACGAAAATAAAATTAAAAAATTTTTCACGGCAGGCAGGATTCAAACCAGGAATCCTCTGGTTCTAAGACCGCAACGCAAGCACCCAATAATTTTATTGTATTTATTTATTTATTACTATTATTTGCTCAAGGGTTACGTCTGCTCCTTGCAGTCACTGACCCTATTTGTTTCTTGTTTTTCGATGAGTTCTTGGCTCATCTTTTTTTACTACAGAGGGCGTTCAGCCTTCTGACCTTGCGCGCTGAGCCCCGGATTTGCCGGAGTATTTATTTATTGAAGCCTTGTGTTAGTACTTCTCCTATGCCTTCTCTTACTGTCCATCTCCTTTATTTTAAAAAACCTATTATATTTATGGGAGAATATATAAGAAGTCAGGATGGCTTGCATAATGTACAAAATTTTAAGTGGTGTATTTAAACAAACAAAAGCAGCAATGAAAATGCAAATGATTTGTAACAACATACATTCATGCAATTCAAAACTTGTCTTTAAACAGTATTTCTTGTCACTTATTCAGGATATAAACTCAAGAACTTCTTTGTTGAGCCCACCTACTGTGAAAGACCACCGTTACTTGAAAATTTAATTCTAGTTGAAAGAAGCCAGTTAAAAGCTTACTTTAAACACATAATTCTGGCCGTGAAAACCAGTTAAAGGATTCGCATGAACTACGGACTACTTCCTGCAACATAATCTTGTTCGCGGCCCAAAACTTATAACTGACTCAAAATTTACTTTAGCAGCAGGAAGACAAAGAGACGGTGGCCGACACACGTCGTAGATCACGAGAATTACAAACAATCAATATACAAGTCACCGCGAACTAAACCATTTCATGAAGGTGGCTGAGAGAACATTTATGGCGCAACGGAATTAAAAATATGATAATTTTCATCTTATTTTGCTCCCAGAATTGGTGATAAACAACATTAAATAAAAGGGGAAGGTAATCATAAAGTAATTTTCATAAGTAGGATAAGATTTCACTGACAATAAATTATTTATTCAGTTCAAAAATGCGCAAATGGGGAACCAATAATGTTAAACAATAAAAATGCATCCCATTGAAAACTAACCTAAAGTAATCTGAACTGAACATCGTCGGATGAGGGATTTACAATCAATAAGCAATCAGCCACTCACACGCGCGAAGCAAAGCGAAACTCACCCAATTCAGCGTGCTGATACGAAGCAGCAGCAGGCACCGCTATCGTAGGCGAAATTCAACGAACCAGGATGTACCACACAACACAAGGACAATAAACTTCGTAGGTGGCTCTGGTCTGTCTTTCTTTACTTGAGATGGTACGCGATAATAGCGAGATTAATTTCCATTTAAATCAAACCGTGAACATGCAGACTTACTGAGTCGCACGACACGTGTCTGCTACATTACATATTCGCACCCCACTGAAAGCTAGTGGTTAAAGATCATATTTATTTCAACAAAAATCAACGGAATCATCGATTATGAAGCAGGAATACACAATAGTAAGGCACTGGTATGTGAGCAGTGGCGAGAACTCAAGTGACTAGCTATAAACCCTTGAACGGAATTCGGAGCCACGTGGTTCCGAAAACCAGCAGAAATACTAAAATTCAATTTCCGAAAAATAAAGAAAAATAGCTACGGCATGCAACCCTTAGAAATGCGTAGGATATCATAAGGAAGCTAAAGAAATACAGTTAGATGCGACTGGAAGATTTTACACGGATGGACGAAGTCCAGTCTTTAAAAACCAGAAAAATGGAATAAATTTAAAAAGTCGGAGTAAATTAACTAAGAAATACGACATGCAGCCCCTAGAAATACCTGAAGGGCATAGAAACAGACACAGGGGTAGCTGAAGGCTTTGTTCTAAAAACACACCACATGGAGTAGATATCACTCACGGAAGGAGAAAACGGAAAGGAATATTTCACACGGACTATAAAGAATTTAAGTATTCTCACACAGCAGTCGCATCCCAAAAAGCTAGAAAAAAAATTAAACAGAGTTTGTACACCACCAGCTAGTGTCACAAAGGTTATCGATTCCCAGCCATTATCAAACCTACATATTCACCGCGTTTATCTATGCAAAATTACTGATATGAAATTGAGTACACTTCCATACATGATCGGAGAAACTTATTCCGAAAAATGAATCTAAGTTCTGAATTCTAACTTGGGAAAACCAGACAACGAATCGCTACCATCTGAAGAGAGGAAATAAAATCAGAACATCTTACCAGGTCAAAGCGCAGCCACAGAGTGAGTAGACGGCCAGCGAGTTGCCCACCAGGGCCGGAAATTGGTAAAAACCCAAGAAAACCGCAATGGTGGGGAGAGCCTAGACCCACTCGTCCTGACGAGGCTCGCTACCGGTCATTGCCAACGCAACTTGTAACCAAAGGGTGGAGGAACGTCCTTGGTAGCATCAAAAGCAGAGGTTGGCAACGACTACCTATGGACACGAACCCAGAGAAACACTAGTAGCGAGCAGCCAGCAGCCGACGGAGAAAATTCTCATCCATACACTCAGCCTCCCATGCTAGAAGATGCTCACACATGCACATACAGAATAAAGCAAGTACACATTCTCACAGGGACAGTAGCGCCGTGGAGAAACCGTTCATATTGCCATATTCATAGACACAATGATAAATTATTAACATAAAAAAATCCCAGCAATGTTAATACAGTATTACGGGAACTAACATATAAAAACATGAAATGAAATTCTACTCCTCATGCCTCCGAACGAATTGGGTTCTCGTTCAGATAAAGTGAACTTAGATAAATTACAAAGTTAAAAAACCTAGGCAAGACAGCAGACAGCCGTCTTTCATCATCCCCTCGTCGATTGAAAATTGTGATGGAGGATGGGGAAATGTTATTAGCTCATTGGCAGCTAACTTTTCTAATCTAACATTTGGTTTCCTTATGAGCAAAATCTAGGGGATGTGACTCAAAATTTACACATTATACACAAAAGAGATCACATTAAAATACTAACTCAATGGAGATGCAAATGTGGCTGGTGAGACCACATTGAAAATAACACACAACTGTAAGATTCATTGAAATGAAAACCCCCATAACATTCCATATGCAACAGTAACAGAAAGCGTGAAATAGATAAAAAAATTCACTTGATATGTTGCTGAAGGCAAAGTGAAAATTCAACATGACAGAAATGCTCAAAAACACAAATTCAAAGAATGACACTTAAACAAACAAACAAAGTATATCAAATGTTTCTGGAACCAAGTAAAATTGAAACTTAGTTAAAAGTACAGTGATAGCATCAGTCTTTCATTTTCTTAATTTAAACAAGGTAGTTAAGAAAGCTTATATTTTGTTTTAAAAATTTTGCAGATTGCAAAAGTCAACACTGCTCTGTGTCAAGGAGCTTCAGTCCTTTAGTTAATAGCATAATCATAAAAATCATATTTAATGAATAAGTTGTTTGCATGGAATTGCTGAGGGCGACCAAAATTGCTACGTTCATGAACCCTTATGCGGTCGCGCGGATTTTCGTAACGTTAATAGTCGCGCGGGGTGTTGCTTATACCCCAAATAAAATTATCTATAATGACATTGTCGTGCAACATATCACTGATATTAATATATCTACTTCATAAATGGCTATTTAGAATGTTATCTTCTAGTACATTATCGTTTTATTTAATATTACTTTAGTATTATATTGGGAGTGCCCCTCGTTTGCACAGTGGTAGAGTGCCAAACTACAAATCCAAAGGTCGCGGGTTCGATCCCCGTTAGGTCCTAGGATTTTTATCTGTCACTTTCCACTTCCTTCACCTCTGGCAGTATTGCTATTGTGAAAAATACCGAGTAGCACCGTGGTTCGGAACCCACTGGCTGGGTAAGTCAGTTCGAAGGTCGGAGGAAGGCAACGGCATACCACTTCCAAACAGGACCATGCCTAGTAAAGCACTGTGGTGTTCAAACCAATCTTCGGATTGTTGACTGCTTTACCTTATTAAATTGGGTTATATGAAACATATGCAATAATCCCAATTTTCTTACAATATTTTGTTTAATTATTTATTTCTCTTATTCTTCATACTGTATTACAGGTATAAGACATTATAGATATAATTAAACATTTTTTTCAGTCAACTCATACAATAATTACTGACACAGCTTGACATGAACAATTCAAACACTTCTCTGAACGCAGCTAGGCGATCAAGTTCTCTACGCTGTGGTCTGTCTCGAATATCATCGAATCTCAAACAACGCAAGAAGAAACGAAAACACCGTAAGCTCATTGTTGCATTAAATATTGCAATTACTAAACCATTTGTGTCCCATACGTCTTCCAGAATTTGGTTTCCTGCCCTGTAATGCCGAGCCTGTATGAATAGACCCAGAAGACATTTGATTTCATCCTCATTTGTTGCTTTGGCATCACGTTATCTTGCGAAATTTGATGCAATGTGTTATATGTCAATATTTGTGCACGATGTAATCATTCTAATTATTATGCCATTTACAAATATTGAAAAACAGTCCACAGCAGTTTCCGCAGATTTTGCGATAGCTTTCACACCAGGGAGATGAATAACAAGGTCTACATTTCTAGTACTTACGTTGTGACTGGGACATTTTTCATCCACTTTGCAACCTTATCCTTTCCAATAAAAAAATCATGCTTGCTTTCATTATCCGCTGCACTTGCTTGCGGTTCGACTTCCAGGTTGTCTGCATCCTCTGTTTCCGTGTCACTATGGTGAGAGAGAACTTCACAGCTCTCTGCTTTCTCCTCATTCCCTTCTCCACCTTCAAAAGTTTCGTCTAAGACCTCTTCCAGAAGCTTCCGCATTCTTCATTGTTCTATTTCATAACGATTTAAAATTTAACCTCTCTTATTGTTGTTCTTCTGAAGAGATGAAGAGGCTTTCACAGGATATAGTAGGGTAGAGGGAACCATAAAACTAGTCTCCGGACTGACAACCTTGAAAAATTTAACCTCTCTTATTGTTGCATTTTTAAATCTTTTCAGACTCTCTACTACGAAAAAATGGTAACGAGGTGCGACATACATGCCCACCATTTTTTGTAGTGGTCACTTCTTATTCTCTTAATAACTTGATAAAAATCCGCAAAGGAACATGGGAATTTGAATTTAATACGCCTTACTCTTTTCCAGATTTTTCATATATTAGGAAATTAATTTAAACGTTTTGTATTTAAATTAAATTAAACGAGATTTTAATCTCTGAAAATAATAATTCCTCTGAACGCAAACTGCAAGAGAAACATTTACCACTTGAGAAGGTAGTGGCCTGAAGCTGCACATTGTTTTAATCAAAGTAATTTCCAGAACATTCATGAAATTGTTTTGAAATGGGACCTTTAACCTTAAGGCAGAACACCAAGCTCAGGAAACCAGACTGAACAAAATATCGTTTCACGTTTCACTTCGGTTAAGCAAATGAACCGAGTGAACTTGGAAATTTATGTCATTAAATATACAGAACATAGTAGTCAATCGATACCCATAATCTTTTCTTTACGTTGGCGTTGTTCTCTCTGCTTCATTTAGACATCACCTGTCAATACCAGTTACTACTGAAATAGTATTCCTTTCAATCTGAGTATCCATTTTTTTCATAGCTGCAATGTTACAAACTGAGCAATTATTATTCAGTATAATTATTTAATTGTATGTTGCACCTCGTTACCATTTTTTCGTAGTAGATAGTCTGAAAAGATTTAAAAATGCAACAATAACGATCCATAGCTGTTTTAGCTGCACAGAGCGACAAAATAGAAGCAGATGCTACGGAACACAACTGTGCACTTTCTCGCGGTACTGAAACATAAATTAAAAATAAATAAATAAATAAATAAATAACAAATAATAATTCATATATTCTCACGATGTTTAAACTTTCACATGGCAAATGCTGTTTTCGATAAAGCAGAACAAGTTCTTCTTCCAGACTGTTGGTCTTTATTCACGAGCATGAACCCTGAATACTACGAAGTGAGCCACAGACATTAAGTTTTTATATGTATTCTAATTGAATGTTTCAGCTTAGAGCTCGTTCTTGAAAACCGCAAATCGCCTTCAACTGTAACATACTCCAGGAAGAGACGGTATTTTATGCCTAGAATTTTTGTAGGCGTACATGGTAACGCGAAACTATTTATGGCACTGAAATTAAGCAATTTAAAAGCGTTTGTAGTTCGTTGAGTTAATCAGAAATTACAATAAAGTGCTACTCCTTTTGAGTTATTAAGAGAATAAGAAGTGACCACTACAAATAATGATGGGCAGGTATAGTTTCAAGGTTGTCAGTCCGGAGACTAGTTTTTTGGTTCCCTCTACCCTACTATATCCTGTGAAAGCCTCTTCATCTCTTCAGAAGAACGGCAACCCACATACGTACATTGGTACCTGCTTACTGTATTACTCTCTGAGTTTTTTATCCCCACACATCCTTCCAATACTAAATTGACGATTCATAAATTTTCAGAATGTCCTACCAATCGAGCCTTCCTTTAGTGAAGCTATGACAGAAGTATCTTATCTCCCCAAATTCTGTTCAGTACTTACTTAGTTACGTGATTCATCTGCAGTACCTCATTTTAAAAGGTTGTTTACTCTTCTTGTCTTAATTATTGATTGTCCATATTTCATTCTCATATGAGACTATACTCCACGCAAAGGCCTTCAAACAGACTTCCTACCAAAATAATATTCGAGGCTAAGAAGTCTATCTTCTACAGGAACACTATTCTGTCCATTGCCTTTCTGCATTTAATACCAAGTGTATTGCGACCATCGCAGATTATTTTACAGATCAAGTAAGGAAACTTGTCTGACACCTTCATGGTATCGTTGCGTAATCTAATTCGTTCAACATTATTTGTTTTTCTTAGACTACATTCAATTACTGCTGCTTTACTCTTGTTAATGTTCACGTTATACTCTCATTTCAAGACATTGTACATTCCGATGAACTGTTCTTACTTGTCGTTTGCTGTCTCTAATGGAATTACGTTATCAGCAAACCTCACAGTTTTTATTTCTTCTCCCTCAATTATAGTTCCTTCTCGAAGTTTCTCGCAGCACGGGAATGGCCATGCGGTTTGAGGCGCTACGTCACGGATTGCGCGGCCATTCCAGTCGCAGGTTTAAGTCCTTCCGCTGTGTATGTTAGCACAAGTTTGGTTGTAAGTCTGGGGATCGAAGAGCTCTACAACTTGTGTCTTAGATTTAAGTAAGTTACAGTTTTCCAAAATTCTCCTGGGTTTCATTCGTAATTTGTTCAACGTACAGATTGAATGACGTTAGGAAAAGGCTAAACACCTACTTTACTCCTTTACCAACCACTTTGTGCCTTTCATGCCCTTCGACTGTTATAACTGTTTTCTGGTTTCTGTGCAAGATTTAAATAACATTCCGTTCCCTGTATTTTACCCTGCTGACTTCCGAATTTGAAAGAGTGTAAATATTTCAAAAGCTTTCTACAGACCTACAGAAGCTAGAATCGTAGGCTTGTTTGTCGTTAATCTTAAGTTAATAGGCCACAGAATATTATCAATTATTTCTGTCTTTATTCAAAACTAAGTGAACACCCGGCGTTTGCCCGGCTATTTATTTACTTATTCTTGCTATTTTTCAGGTATATATTCATTTGTATAAGACTGTATGTCTGTAAAATGTCTTGGGAATGCAGTTAGTAGTAAAGAAGTAATAGGTTAAAACTTGGTGCTTGATAGTGCGGTTTTCCATGAACATTACTGTTTATGTGCTCATATCTCATTAACTACGACTCGTATTGTGATACAATTTAGAAGGTACATAAACAGCGGAAAAGTAGTAAGCAAGAAACTATTTTTCTTCAAAAAAAATAAAAAATAAAATAAAATAAAATAAAGTAAAATAAATAAATAAATAAATAAAATAAAATGTTCAAATGTTTGTAAATCTATCGGACCAAACTGCGTGGTCATCAGTCCCTAGCTTACAAACTATTTAAACCTAGGTAAACTAACCGAAGGACAAAACACACACCTATGTCCCAGGGAGGACTCGAACCTCCACGGCGAGCAACCGCGCGCTCCGCAGCGAGACTCTTTAGACCGCTCGGCTACTCCACCGCGGTTATTTTTCTTCCATCATTTTGCTATGGTTGTCAGCGAGAAAAATTTTAATAAAGATTTGAAATTAAGTTTACAGTTTGTTGCAAGTCGCGAAGTACTCTCATTCTCATGTAGTCTATTTTTAAATCCCGCCTCATTATGTGGCAGTTTTTGTGATTGCTATTATTTATGACGTCATATCTTTTGAACCATGCGTCATATGTGAGTCTTTATCCCGCCGCAATTGTTACCTCCTGGTAAGGAATGTGTGTACCGAATTTGGTTGAAATCGGTCCAGTGGTTTAGGAGAAAATGAGCAGTTTTCTCGTTAAATGCAGCAGTTTTCGCGCATCTCATTGTTTATTACGTCATATCTCATGAACTATGTATCGGACGTCATTCTTACACTTACGGCGACCGTCCTCATTGTTTCAAGCTTTCACGTACAAAATTTCATAAAGATTGGAACAAAACTGTAGATTTGTATGCAACACGTACAAACATACGGAGACTCTGTTTTATATATTAGGTATCATATTAGAATTTGGACTGTTTCTTCAAAACGTAAATTAAATTAAAGGGAAATCGCAGATGCCCTCGCGTTCTGGAAGTAAGAGGTATTACGCAGATGAACCACTAGGAAGCATGATAACCACAGATAAGCCTGTGCATTGCGCTTAAACTGCGAAAGCGTGCAGAAATTCGCGTGGAATCCGATCCCGCAGGTTCGGTGGCACCAGCAGCGGAAGCTTCCACGTCTCCTGAGCCAAGGAGGTGTGGGTGAGAGGGGGTGGGGGGAGCAGCGGGAGGGGGAGGAGGGGTGGGAGGGTAGCGACGGCTCTGGAGTTGGCGGGGGGGAGGGGGGAGGGGGGAGCTGGCAGCGCCGCGGAGCAAACAGCGCCGCCACTTGCACACGTCACTCACCTGCGGCTGCGGGTTATTAAAACCCGTAATGAAGCCCGCGGGCCGCAGCCTCACTAAGAGGATTGGCCGCAAGCCGAACACCGCAGCCGTCTCGCAGACTTTAGATTAAATTCGTCATGGACTCCCCGCTGGCTCTCCGACGCATTCCAGGATCGGTGTCGCCTCACAGACGTGCAGTGGCCGCCAAATTCTCTGCTAGAACTCATAAACAAATAAGACATGAGTGGAAGTCAGTGTCACATGTTACAAACTATCGGCAGCGGCAGGTATGTGATTACGATTGGAATTTTGTGTGACAGGTTCAAAATGTTCAAATGTTTGTAAATCTATCGGACTAAACTGCGTGGTCATCAGTCCGTAGCTTACAAACTACTTATACCTAGGTAAACTAACCTAAGGACAACACACACACACCCATGCCCCAGGGAGGACTCGAACCTCCACGGCGAGCAACCTCGCGCACCGGAACGAGACGCTTTAGACCGCTCCGCTACTCCACCGCGGCAGTGTGGTAGGTAGGACGGTCACTACAGTCCATTAAAGCAGAAGCACGGTATTCCAGCGATTCGCTTCCGGATTACTAAGAATGGCGGACTATCCGCGGGTTCTTCTGACCATCGGTATAGCCCAGTTGTCGGCACACTGCAGCTCGGGAATGCGGGACATGCGCAAGGCACGTGCGGAACATGGGGCCGCACGGGGCAGCACACCAGAGCGGCGGCAGCAGACACAGGCAGTGGCAGGTATGGCGGTGGTGCCTCCTGGACAAGGCGGAAGAGGGTAGGGGACGGGAATTTTGTGACAACTCGTTTCTCTGTTTTAAGGGTAGTCATTGCGGTGTTTATGTGGTCGCTGACTGTAACAACAACTTCTTTCAAATGTTACCTTTATTTTGAGAGGATCCATTCTACCCATTGCCGCGTTCTTTAGGACTGATAAGTACAAATGCTCAAAAGTTTTTTAAGCTTAAGGGACTTAACTGCGGGATCCAACTGAAGACCTCACAAACATCTCTATGAAGACACACATGGAATAAAACAGGAAACCGCCACTGATGATGCTTCATAAATAAAGAAGCGAAACGCGTATGGCACACACAAAACGCCTTTCATTTAGTTGCTAAAGACGGTAATACACCTCCATCAAAATCTATCCTACTGCAAGCTCTTTGCTTTTCATGTTTCATGGCACCTTCGCTCGTTCTCTGTTTACACGTCTCTTCTACTGGTCAAGTGTTCAGAGTTTTTAACGTATTCGTTGTCGAGATCACGTTTGATAGATCCTTTTTTCTTTTCTTGGTTACACAACATCCTCCAAAACTATGGAAAACAAAGAGTAGGAATTAGTTTCACAGTGACAATAAATAAATAAAATAAAATAAAATAAAATAAAATAAAAAATAAAGAAGAGCTCATAGAATCACTGGAACACATTTTCGGACGTGAGGTCATCAAAATATGTACTCACTCTCCCGCAAGACTCATCAAAATTTGTAATGGGAATTTCCGAAAACACTTTATATTACAGAGATGTGCAATCCATCTCCTTTCGAATGCTCATCAGAGTATGGTGTAAAAATTTGTAATAAATAGGTCAATATTTTTTGGAGTTTTTTGATAAAAACTTTTACCATTTATATCTTTGACCTACATGTATACTTATTTATGTGTTACTGAAACGTACTTCTTTGTGATAATATGTGACGGCAAATGTGTCAGCCCATAAACGGACAGATTTTAAGGTTACACAAGGATTTCGTCTCTTACTTTCTTTTTAATGACGGGGCGGCAGTTTTGCAACTGACAGGGGGCGGCATTTAAGGCTTGCGCCGGCCACTCCAGCACGTCTCTGTGACGAATCGACTCCCACGACAGCTCTTGCCAAACCTTACGGTGACGATGAGATTGAATGCTCATGTTATAGAGGCTCGTATGCAGAGCGTTGGCTGTTTGTACATCGCAGTCATTTTAATGACATGTGAAGTCGTCTACTTGGGTACGAAAATAAATCCGTTAAACTTCGTTTAGAAGCTAAATCAATCAAAAGTGAAGGCCGTAAAGTCCACTAAATACCTTGAAATTACTATTGATTCAGACAAACTGGAAAGAACACGTAGATAATGTTGTAGGGAAAGGCCAACCAGAGATTGCGTTTTGTTGGCAGAACCATTAAAAGATGCAGCAGAAACTGCCGGCCGCGGTGGCCGAGGGGACTGAGGCGCTCCAGGCACGGTCTGGGGTTCGAATCCCCCCTCGGGCATGGATATTTGTGCCGTCCTTAGGATTAGCTAGTTCGTAAGTAGTCTGTAAGTTTAGGGACTAATGACCCCGTAGTTAATTCCCATAAGCTATACAAACAATTGAACTAAAGAGACTGCATACACTACGCTTGTCCGCCCATATTTAGAGTACTGCTGCCCAGTGTGCGATCCTTATCAAGTGGGTTTGACGGAGGATATCGAAAGAGTTCAAAGAAGGGCAACCTGTTTCGTCATGTCATGATACAAGGGAGAAAGCGTTACGGAAATGATACATGAACTGGGATGGGAATCATTACAACAACGGCATTTATCGCTGCGGCGTGGGCTACTTACGAAACTCCAATCACTAACATTCTCCTCCGAATGCGAAAATATATTGTTGACTCCAACTTACATAGGTAGAAAAGATCATCAGAATAAAATACGAATGGTGAGGTTCAGGTGTTCTTTCTCCCCGCGAGCTAATCGAGAATGGAATGGGAGATAAATAGTATGAAGGTGGTTCGATGAACCCTCCGCCAGGCAGTTAAATGTGAATTTCAAAGTATCCAATGTAGATGTAGATGTAGAAGTGAAGTGTCAGCTACTGGGGGATGTAATAGCAACAAACATGGTTTTAAAGATTGATTTACATGTGGGAGGAGTACTAGAACAGCCAGGCTGATTAATAATACAATTTTATTACAGCACAAAAACAAATTCTTAACTGCTGCTGGCTTGAAATGTGAGTACAATCGGAAGACTACCACAGAGAGCTCTCGCGCTCGCAGCGGCCATGGGCGTGCCGCAAGTCTTCTCGTAAATTGAGTGTGCTGTGGCGCCTGCTAAATGTCGTTTGGAGCCACTGTGCTGGGCGGTGTGCAGTCGGTACGACAGGACTGCACGTGACGAAAGACAGCGAAAGGGATAATCCTGTATGTTGATGTACCACGTCATCCAAAAGAGCTAAAAGTATCTGTTTGGCACAATTGTTAGCGAATCAGTATTGTTGGTATTGTACCAAAGGCTGGGCACTTCCTTCTAGAAGAAGGAATTGACTATTATGAATTAACAAAGAGCAATGTATCCGTAATTCCATTTTGTGATAGACATTAGAGCTCTTTTAACTGAACTGAATCGTATACTAAAAGGGGATGGGAAAACAGACTATTTGATGTTAGAATGTGGTTCGAAATGTATCTTTTGGAACAAGATTTGGAAAGAGAAATTTTAATTCATTTATCAAGTCTGCTGAAAAATCGGCAAGAAAGTCACAACTGAAATTGTTTTCAGAGAGAAGTTTTAAAAACAAAGTTTCAGGAGTTCACAAAAAGGAAAGGGTTCTTAGATTTTGTTAAAAGTGAATACATGCCAAAATATAAAAATTAAATGTAAAAACTGATAAAAACTTTTAATATCAAAATGCAAGGAAAAACATCTCTGCTTCTTATATTGAAATAGAACTGTTAGAGTTGAAAATTTAAAAAAAGCAACAATGCAACGGCAAATTTGAATGTCTTAATGCTGATTTGCAACAATTACAGAGAGAAAAAATGTGCTCATTGTTCATGCCACAAATATACTACTTTGAAACATCAAGAAACGGAACACATAATAATTATAACACCTAGTAAAGTATTCCAGACTCGTTACAACGCATAAAAATTGAATAAATAATTTTAAAACAAATCTTGATTATCAGAAACAGTGAACTGAAAAAAAAGAACTTTTTTACGTTATTTTTAGGCTCCCATTCAAGTTTTTTTAAATGATACAAAAATTCAACAATATTTTTCTTAGAACTAGCATTGCGCTCACCAAACATGAGTTATTTATTCAGGGACTGCGGCTTCTGCCAGTGTAGGCTACGCGGTGAAGTGGCCAAACGTTCCAAGGCGCGTAGCTGCGGAGTACGTCGCGGCCCGTCCTCGTAGGTTCGAGTCCTCCGTCGCTCATGGGTGTACTTGTTGACCTTAGCATAAGTTAGTTTACGTAGTTTGTAAGGCTGGGGACTAATCACCAGAATAGTTACCTCCCATAGATTTTCCAAACATTTGAACACTTCACTGTGTTTTGCAATAGAACCTTCATTAGCATAAACAGTGACTTCAAACACGATACATGTTTTACGAAATTGTTATTGCTTGGATTTACGTTTTTGTAATTATTTATAGTTCAGGAAGTTTTCGTCTTATAATTAGCTTTACACTCATCAAATCTGATGAACTTATTTATGAACTCTGCGGCTTCTGCCAAGCTGATTCTGTTTCTCCGTTTACTCATCTGAGCCACACTTCCAAATGGTGCACGATTGGAAAATTTACTACAGCTCTGACAATGGAATCATTGATTCGTTCTTGCTCGAAAGATTCAATTTTATCTTCTTAGAGTACTTCTTGAGATGCATCTTCTTGAGGTTTGTTGTTAGTTACACTTCTTACAACATCCAACATTCAGGCACTAAGGAACTAAACCCTCCTCAAAAGCGTGTGGTATTGAATCTCCTGTAGGATATGCAGTTGGCTAAAGTTTTCTCCAGCAACGCTGTAAAGTTGCTTTTTGTACCTGAAGCCAAATCAGTGGGACAGCTTAGAACGCATTTCTCTGATTGCCGATTACACCAAGCGCAGTGTTTAACACGTCGTGAACATAACAGCTCCTATAAAGTATTTCAAGGTTTGTTTTACTCCTTAATACATTAGTTTAATCAGAGTGGTTCCCAACCACGCTGGCCGCATTTCTAAAAAATGGAGCTGAAGAGATACTGGTACATCGGTCCTTCCGGATCGTTTGATGCCGGTCTAAAGCAGGTCTATAGCATGGTATTTTTGATCTTGTTTAGTTTCTTCAGTCTGATAGATTGTATGAGGACTGGCGGCAGCATCCTGACCTGAAACGCTGTGAAGGACACTGAGATATTGCGTACCCATGTGGGTACAGAGTTTGAGACGAACCAGTAGGACCGCATTTAACTACCTGAATGGAAAAATATCACAGATCCACCTTAGATCAGTTTTCACTTTTAATGAAATTGATTGTACACGCCTAGGGCTTCACCCATGCTGAGAAGAACTTTCTTCGTAACATAGCACAATAAATTTTTAAGTGAATGAAATAACATGCAACGTAGATGGAATTGGACAGATTTCACTGTCAGTAAAACATTGGAAGCCACATTCCGTTTTCAGTACTTCGTGGCAGTGGAAACTATCAATAACAATATCTTTTTCTCAACAATGGCCTGGGTACTACGCACTGAGTTATTGATATATATTTTACAACAGGAATTTAAGTCAGCATTACAAAATTTAAGAAAGAAGCAGTGTCTAGAAAATTTCTGAGTATAAAATAGTTAAATACACACCAGTAGTGGACTAAGGCTGTCGGAGGCCCGGGGCGGCGGAAAAACAAAATGAGGCCCTCCCGTCCTCTTGGAAATACATGTATTACTACAAAAAGTAAATTTTGAAATTTGGAGGCCCTCCCAGGAAGAGAGGCACGGGATACTTTAAAAAGTTGCTTTCGATATTTAGAGACCCTAGGGTGCATAAAAATCCACGTGATTTCGAGGTATCTGGAGATCTCCCTCCCCCCCCCCCCCCCAAGACGATGCCCGGAACGGACGCATTCTCCACAGGCCCACCTCTAGTCCGCCACTTACTTATACACACACACAAATATCCGGGAAAAGTTGCAGAAACAGTGGAGAGGAACGGACTTTATAATATATTCCTACATACCATGATGAAGGATTCTTGATGTCAGATCACTCTCTGCCATTCTACACCAACACACCGACTACAAAATCAAAGAAGCTGGTAAAACTGAAACGTCTGGTAGAGTACTTATCAGCACTTATCAGCTTCTTATTCAACAGTCAAAGAATGTTCTGAACCCGAAATAACGGTGATGAAATCAGCAGAAGTAGCAGAAGAATCAGAAAAGACAGTTCTTCTTATTTCTAGAAAATATCACAAACATTATATCTTGTTTCCAAATATTCGGATGTGAGAAAATGCAATTAAAATATTTTCTTTCTTTCACAAATGTCAACTTTTGTTCGAGGCACAGAAAAGCTTTGTAATTCATTTACTATATATATTAGTTATTTTCTATTGAATTACGCACTCCACGTGTCTGTAACTTGCAAGGAATATAAAAGTGAGCGATTCGTAAGTAATGACAAAAAACCACCTCCAGTTAGTTATAACGTTTACTTGCTTTTCCTCGAATATTTTTTTCAGTAGACTTGGGATATTATTACATTCTGGTCTTCAGTTGTGCAATATCCAGATTTTTGGGTCATTCGAATGACAGTGGTTCGATATTTAAGTACGTAGCATCATTTTAGTGGTCGAGGTACTTGTCAACCATGCCCGACCATCATGAAACACTGTCACGACACTGTGGACCAACCGCTTCACCACTATGATGACCGAGAACAAATAATGTACTATGTACACAATCCTGCTGCATTCTGCACCATTGGTCACAATAAGCTGCACCTGGTATGGGAAAGTTACCATTCCATTCGTTAAATACCACAAGTGTGCACCCGTGGTATAGGGACAGCGTCTTCGACTTTTAACTGAAACGTGCTCGATCACGTGTTGGAACTCCGCAAATGCTTAAATGTTTAATAAAAATCATTAATAGAGAAGAAGGTTCAAATATAGGCTACCTATTGTTTTTACACAGTAGCACATTTTTGTTAAAGATTAAAGTATTGTAGAAACTCTGCCCTTCAAAGTTATGGGCGAGTAAACAATAATAAACATTTTTGTTCCATTTTAAATAATTTATTTCAAAACATAACACATAAACTCCAATTTTTTTCCTTGCGTCCAAATATGAGCTATCTTTAACATAAAGAAAAAATGTTTGAAATACAAGTTTATTTGCAATAATCACTAGTACATAAACCATTGTTCGTTTCTGCACATACAGTATGCACACACATGCGACACTGGATACAATGAATCCAAACTTATCTGTTTGTGTCCTCTGAAAATGAGCTGTCGCAGAATATGGACGATGCATCTGTTCCAGAAGGCGTCTGCTGTTCAGAAATCTAAAAATCATACTCATCGTCTTCTAGGATAGGCTCATCATCAGATAATTCTTCAGACGAAGATATGTCTAGTTTTTTCCCTTAAATAGATAATGTATAACCAAAAAACATTTGTCCAATAGTGAACAGTAAAGGAAAAAGCTCTTCTTTCAGACGTGGTCCTAAGGCCTTTGGCATGCCTTCTGTTAGTACTGTTAGCAGCAATTAGATTAAGATCTGTTTTCTTATTTAAAGTCTGCAGAGTAGACCGAGGTACATCATACAGTTTTGCAGCCTTTAGAGTTCCTACTTTTTCTCCCTCATCTTAAAAGGGTACCATGTATTCCTTTTGCTCTTGGCTTGGTATTTAGACTTGTTATGTGGCATCCTTAAAAACAAACATTTAGTCGATTTCAATTAAAGCTATAGAAATATAAATTATAGGAAATATAAATTTTAGAAACATAAATCGATCCTAACACGGGCTACCCCATAGTTAGACCCATAATGCTACCCCATATTTAGACTACACTATGGCTCCAGAAAAATTGTCCTAACGGTTATTAAGAAATACAGAGAGAACAATGAAAACTAGGAAACAAATAGTTAACGATATCATTAATACAGTTCTTTGATAAATTGTGTATGAATCTAAGTAAAACTCTACAGGAAATGATTAATTACATACCTGTCGATAGAGTGGAGTCCAGAGTATCGAGATTTCCACGTGCAAAATCTCACTGCAGCCAAACGCTGTGTGTCCACAAAACCAACTGAGCTACGGAGGTGGTCACATAACGTGTATCCACAAGACATATGATGAGATGAACAAGAGAAAAAGGTCGAATAACCAACAAAGTGATAACATGGAAAGTCAGAACTTTGAGCAAAATAATATATGTGGTGTCTGTTCTTTCGGATACCGTAAGAACAGACGCCACTTTTTATTCTGCAGTTATTATCTATTCATATTCACGGAAAATATAACATTAACTGCGTATGGGTAAAGCTGAAAATGTGTACCCAGCCGGGATTCGAACCCGGATCTCCTGCATCCTAGGCACTTGCGCTGTTCCCTACACTACTTTTTTTTCTCTTTTTTTTGGGCCTCCCATCTCCCCTTCTAGCCCATCCTTGCACTCTCCAGATATGCCTTCAAAACGGCGAGCTTCGTTTGCTGTAAGCTTGTTTTTGTTTTAAGTGAAGTTTCTGGAACGAAAATGAAACTTGTGTTCAGATTAACTCAGACGTTCTCCTAACGATCGTTGTAACAAAATTAAATTTCTTCTCCAAAACTTAAGAACTTGTTGTTAAAATTATTCTTTGATGAACCGATTCCTATGTAAGTAATGTCGACAAAAATAATATTCTCTTTCTGTAAATTCATCAGTAATGAACTGATTGGCCGTTTAGTTCTTTAATGTGAAATTATTTCTACATTTAAACTAAAATGTCTTCATGTATACATTATATGTATATTCTTTCAAAGTAAGAAACTAAAGCGTAAGTACAAGTGATTGAATATGTTGTTGTTGTTGTTGTTGTGGTCTTCAGTCCGGAGACTGGTTTGATGCAGCTCTCCACAATACCCTATCCTGAGCAAGCCTCTTCATCTCTACATAAGAACGGCAACCTACATCTGTCTGAATCTGCTTACTGTATCCATATCTTGGTCTTCCTCTGCGATTTTTACCCCACACACTTCCCTCTAATGCTAAATTCACAATTCCTTGATGTCTAAGAATGTGTCCCACCAATCTATCCCTTCTTTTAGTCAAGGTATGCCAGAAATTTCATTTCTCCCCAATTCTGTTCAGTACCTCCTCATTAGTTACGCGATCCACCCACCTAATCTTCAGCATTCTTCTGTAGCACCATATTTCAAAAGCCTCAATTCTCTTCCTGTCCGCACTGTTTATCGTCCATGTCTCACTCCCATACAAGGCAATACTCCATACAAATGCCCTCAGAAAGGACTTCCTTAGGCTTAAATCAATATTCGATGTTAACAAATTTCTCTTTTTCAAAAACGCTTTTCTACCCATTGCCATTCTGCATTTTATATCCTCTGTACTGCGACCATCATTTGTTATTTTACTGCCCAAGTAACAAAACTCATCTACATCCTTTATTGCTTCGTTTCCCAATCTAATTCCTTTAGCATCACCTGATTTTCTTACACTGCACTCCATTACCCTAGTTTTGCTCTTGTTAATGTTCATCTTATATGCACCTTTCAGCACACTGTCCATTCCGTTCAATTGCTCTTCCAGGTCCTTTGCTGTATCTGACAGAATTACTATGTCGTCGGCAAAACGTAATGTTTTTAATTCTTCCCCCTGAACTTTTATTCCTTCACCAAATTTCTCCTTGCTTTCCTTTATAGCTTGTTCAATGTACAAATTTAATAACATTGGAGAAAGGCTACAACCCTGTCTCACTCCCTTCCCAACCGCTGCATCCCTTTCATGCCCTTCAACTCTGACAACCGCTCTCTGGTTTTTGTACAAGTTGTAAATAACCTTACGCTCCCTATATTTTACTCCTGCTTGCTTCAGAACTTTAAAGAGTTTATTCCAATCAACATTGTCAAAAGCCTTCTCCAAATCTACAAAAGCTAGAAATGTAGGTTTGCCTTTTCTTAATCTATCTTCTAGGATAAGCCGTAAAGTAAGTATTGCCTCTCGAGTTCCTACATTTCTCCTGAACCCAAACTGATCTTCCCCGAGGTCGGCTTCTACCAGCTTTTCCATCCGTCTGTATATAATTCGTGTGAATATTTTGCAACCATGACTTATTAAACTGATGGTTCTGTAGTTTCCACACTTGTCTGCACCTGCTTTCTTTGGAATGGGGATTATAACATTTTTCTTGAAGTCTGAGGGTACTTCACCTGTTTCATATATCTTACACACCAGGTGAAACAGGTTTGTCATGGCTGGTTCTCCCACAGACTTCAGTAGCTCTGAAGGAATATCATCTACTCCAGGGGCCTTGTTTCGACTTAGGTCTTTCAGGGCTCTGTCAAATTCTTCTCTCAGTATAGTATCTCCTATTTCATCTTCATCTACATCCTCCTCCCTTCCTACAATATTGTCTCTGAGTTCATTTCCTTTGTAGAGCCCCTCTATATACTCTTTCCACCTTTCAGCTTTCCCTTCTTTGCTGAGAACTGGTTGCCCATCTGAGTTCTTGATATTAGTAGTGTTGCTTTTCTTGTCCCCAAATGTTTCTTTTATTTTCCTGTAAGCAGTATCTATTTTCCCCCTATTTATACATTCTTCTACATCCTTGCATTTGCCTTCTAGCCACTCCTGCTTAGCCATTTTGCACTTCCTGTCAATCTCATTTCTTAGTCGTCTGTACTCCATTTTGCCCATTTCATTTACTGCATTTTTATATTTTCTCCTTTCATCGATTAAATTTAGTATCTCCTGTGATATCCAAGGATTTTTTGTAGGTCTTGCCTTCCTACCTATTTTGTCCTCTGCTACTTTCACTATTTCATCTCTCAATTTTACCCATTCCTCCTCTACTGTTTTATTTTCCCTTGTTTCTGTCAATTGTTGCCTAAAGCTCCCTCTGAAATTCTTAAGAACCTCAGGTTCCTTCAATTTATCCAGGTCCCATCTTCTTATTTTCCTACCTATTTGTAGTTTCTTTAGTTTCAGCCTACAGTTCATAACCAACAAGTTATGGTCAGAGTCTATATCTGCCCCTGGGTATGTCTTACACTGTAGAACCTGGTTCCGAAATCTATGTCTTACCATTATAAAATCTATCTGGTATCTCCCGGTGTCTCCTGGTCTCTTCCACGTATTAGACATAAAATGACATTGATATGTGTCTCATTTGCACCCAAATGATGGTATGTGAGCAGCCGACGAGCAAAGGTCGCAGAATTGCGTCTCATTTCAGAGAAGAAGTTCTAGCCTATCCCTGTCTTTTTAAAGATTATCTTAAGTGCGTTCTCAAACTTCTTCTTATGGTCCCCGTAATTCCATGTTCTCGCATACTCCGTTTCCATATATGTCATAAACTCTATAAGGTTGTCATTACCGATTTTATTAACGACGTAACTGGTATAATGCCCAAGAAGCCACATCACAGTATTGTTTTTCCATTGCGGATAGTATTTTTTTTCTGGTCTATACAATAGTTTTGTTTCTATACATTCCGGTGAGGTCCTGGTTACAAGCGCTATCTGTCGCCTAATCCACTTCCAGAGATGGTCGCGGTTTCCGCACGTGAATCTGTGTGGAATAGTGTCCACTAGATTACAGGTGAGGCATCGTTCTGTGTCACTCAGTCCAATTGCATAAAGCCTCTCATTGGTGCTTACGATGTTGTTTATCGTTTTGTATAGCGCTGACTTAACGTTCGAAGGAAGTACGCAGCTGTTAATATTCTGCCACACTGCTTCCCAGTTGACTCCAATGTACTTCGATTCTATTTTATTCCTTCCTTCGTGTTTTCTTCTGTATTCCAAAATGTCTCTTACAGTTAAGTTCTTGTAATTTTTTAGTCGTTCGCTCAGATAACTTCTCTCAAGATAGTACTCCCGGATATGTTTTAACTGAAAACTTATTGTTTGGACATGTATCGGTGAATCTGTACTTTCTGGTTTGACTGCTTCGAACAGCTTCGTAGTAAGGCTGTCAGGGTTGCTGTGTATGTGGTTGGTCATTCGTTTAATGTATAGCGCAGTTGCTTTATTTCTTATATTAGTCAAACCCAGTCCGCCGTGTGTGGGGTCTAGCGTTACAGTTGTAGTCTACTCTGAATAGTTCACCCTTCCATATAAATGATGTCGTCTTTGACGTTATTGTCTTCTCTACCAGTTTAGGGATTGGAAATAACTGTTCTATGTAATATGCTTTTGACAGGATGTACGTATTTACATACTTAACCCTCTGGTACTGATCCAAACTTCGGTAGTTATTTTCAAGCAGTGCTCCCTTGATTTTTTGCGCTACATCCCACCAATTTTTTGCCATCATCTGTAAGGGGACGGTTGTCAGAATAGTTCCAAGAGCTTTATGTTCCACAACGTTTTTAGCCCAGTCGAGCCTGATGTCTTGCAATCCTCGTATACTTAAAAATTTACTTTTATTTTCGTTCATTTTTGCTCCTGATGCTAGACAATATTTATTTAGTTGTCTCTATAGAGCTATCACGTCTTCTCTGTTCCTTACTATTATTCCTACATCATCAGCGTAGGCCCCAACCACTATTTTCCTTTCATAGATTGTAAGACCTGTCAGTTTAGCTTGCAGTTGCCTTAATAATGGTTCCAGTGATATTACAAAAAGTAACATCGATAGAGGACTTCCCTGAGGTACTCCTCGTTTAATTTGTATCTGTTTCGTCAGTTGACCGTTAACAGAAACTTTAGCCGAGATCCCCAGTGCGGCATTTCTGACGATGTTTATAGTTCCTGGAAGAAATCGCATTAGTTTCATGGGTTGTAGAAGATACTTGTGTTCGACCTGGTCGAAAGCTTTATAAAAATCGACGAAGAGGAGACCGCAGTGAATATTGCTAACAGATGTTAAAGCAATAATGTCCCTATATTGCGCAGCAGTTTGGAGTATCGTCCTTCCATAGGCACAAGTCTGAAAATGACAGATTATTTTCTCAGTTAGTGGTACGATACGTTTATTTATTGCCCTTGCAATAAGCTTGTAGTCAGAATTCAGTAGGGAAATTGGTCGAAGATTGTTGATTTTCTTGCATCCTTTGTTTTTTGGGATCAGAACAATTTTACATTCTTTCAATTCTGAGGGGACACATTTACCCTGAAACACTTCATTCACAATTTCTGTCATCTTATCTCCTATCAAATCCCAGTACCAGTAGTGGGTAAACCATCGGGTCCTGGTGACTTCTTAGTGGGAGAACTGCGTATAATTTCCAGTACTTCTTGATTAGTAAAGGCTGAAGACAACTGTTCATTGTCTTCTCTAGTTATTTTAGAAGTCACGTTTTCAAACAGTTCATCGTAATAGTCTTCATTAGAGTCACATGATTCATATATATCTCTGTAGTACCGATGTATTTCACGAATTATTGCATTTTTTTTGGTGAGGACAGTACCATCTACCAGCTTGAGCTCATCCATGAAAGTCCTTCGGCGGTTTTTGTTGTGTTTTATTAAGTGATACAAAGCCGCAGATTCGTCCTCACTGACTGATTTTGCTTTAGATTTAAGCTTAAGTCCTTCTAATTGTTGTCTCTTCAATGCTATTAACTTTGCTTTTATCTTTTTAATATCTTGCAGTCGAGTCGTAATTCCGTCTACCTCTTAATACACTGTAATAGAATTCCATTGACTGTTTGATTTCCCGAGAGCGCTCTATGCTATAACAAATAATAACTTTACGTAACTTTGGCTTCGCTCTAGTGGTCCACCACTCTAAAACACTATTATAGCTGTTAACTGAGCCTAGACACAGTTCCCATGCACGATTAAGTTCTTCTTCTAATTCCTTGTCCATTAAAACAGCAGCGTTCAAACACCATTGGCCCCTGTACCAACGCGTTGGTTGTTGATCTAAATTGATACAGGTAGAAATGCTGCTGTGATCTGAAAAGCTTGCAGGAATTGTTTCCGATTTAAGTACATTGGTCGCTAGGTTGTCCGACACATAGATCCTATCAATTCTACTGGAGGATGTACTGGTAATATAGGTGAACTGGACCAGTGTCGGATACTTAATTTCCCAAACGTCCCTCAGTTTCAGTTCTCTGACAAGACGGTTCAGCTCGTTTGAATAATTAAAATTGGGAAACTGGTCTTTTCGGTTCAGAACACAATTAAAATCACCCGATAGTATGAGTTTTTGAGGGTCCTTCCGAAGTAGACAAATTATATCTTCTTTAAAAAACTTTGCTCTTTCGGAACTACGCGTATTGCCAGAGGGTGCGTAAAGGTTAATAATTGTGACACCCATTATGCTCACCTCTATTCCTCTTCCAGATTCAAGCATTTCTACATCATTTACAGGAATACCGTCTTTTATTAAAATTGCCGTGCCAACATTCATTTCAGGTGCAGAATTAATTAGAACAACATATCCGGGTATTGTAAAATCTGTCATTAGCACCTCTTGCAAGAGAGCAATGTCTGTTGCTGATTCGTACAAAAATTGTTTTAAAGCTTCGGTTTTAACTTTAGACGTAATCTTATTTATATTTATCGACGTTATTGTATAGGCCTGTAGCATTTTTTGAGACTATATAATGAATTAATTGACAAAGTTGGGAGGTTATCCGAATAAAGCATGCCATAGCCAACAGCAGCAATAAAATACTTACGAAAATATAAAAAGAAAAAAAAACATCATATTGCTATGATACTTCATGAACGTCTTTTAGATGCAGCAAATATTTGTTAAAAAACTGATTGAATCCCTCTTTTTTTCCCGCTAAGTGTTGCCTTCAGATGTCAAACCCTGGGATATATCTGTACGTTCATTACAGGGGGAAGTTCCTTGTAAGACATTTTTGGAATTTCCCTTCAAGGAACCTTCAGTGACTATTTCATATTTGATATTTGGCGGCTTTTTATTGCCCCTGGCGGGCTGTTGTCTGCTTTGCTTCCGAGTAACTCTCAGATTTTGTTGCGGTTTGACTCGGCGGCGCAGCAAGTCCTGAGTCTCCGTGGTTTCCTGTTCACTTTCCTTGTTTTCATCTGCCGTGTTACAACTTCGATCAGGCGAAGTCTGTTGTCCGCTTCCGCGTTGCTGTTGACGGTCTTGCGCGACCTGCATCGGTGTGTCTGACGCGGCGTGTTGCTCGTCGACTGCTGCCTCGGTCTGCTTGTTTTGAGACACGTCCGGCTCCTCAGAGAGCAGCAACTTGTTCGCCGACGTGTCAGGCACTATTTTATCAGATTCCGTCTCTTGCATTACTTCTTGTTCTTTGTCTGACTGAGATTGTAGCGTGGTTTCGTCCTCCGAAGGCAGTTCTTTCATGTCTACGTTCCCTGTTCCCTCTAGCTCTTCCACTTCGCACGGCTTCTGCTTGCGGGCGGAATGTACAGGAGAGGAATCTTCATCAGATTGATCTTCCGTTTTTTTTGGGGTCTTTTCTTGGGTTGCTGCTCACTTTCACGCACAGCAGAACCGCTATTTGTAACTGGATTCAAGGGTGGGAACTCCTTTTCGGGTATGGTGACCACATCAGAAGTACCTTCCATGGCGACCTTAACAGGAGGGGGTTGCTCAGTAGAGGCCATAATGTTACTGAGTTTGAGTCGTTGCCGCTGTATTAAATTGGTTCTCAAAACAACGGCACGACGTGGGCAGTCCTGTCGGAAGTGTCCAGATTCGTTACAAATTTGACAAGTTTGGTCTTGTCCAGAATACACAATGTGAGCTTTATAACCTTCTACGGTAATATAAGAGGGAATATTAGTTTTAACTTCCATTTCTACAGATCGTATTCCATTATAACATTGCAGTTTGTACTGCTTGGACCACCGTTCATTCACAATTGAAATAACGTCCCCATATTTTGAAAGTGCTTCCTTAATCAACAGATTATCAATTTCAATAGGGATATTTAAAACCCTCACAGTTTTATACGTGATAACAGCTTTCCGTACTGAGACTATACTTTTAGATCCATCTCTATGTTCAAATTCTACAGCATTACCTCACTTTGTCAGAAATTTGTCGACCGTCACCGGACTAAAAAACTTTACAAACACACAGTATTGATCAGCGTCTAATTGAGTGGTATGTACAGAATCAAAATTAATGCCCATTATCTCAAACAGCCAGTCGTGTACTTCCAGAGAAGACGGTTTAACAGGACGAGTTTCCCTCTTGAAAGAGAAAACCAGATTATTTTTTCGTGCAGAATCAGCCATTTTCTTCAGCGGCGTAGAAATCCCGGTGAACACCGAAATCCCGCCAAATCACGAGACGTTCACAAACGAAACACGTAAACACCACTATACAGCACTTCAAGTACGTGTACGAACACAGAAAGGACAGGAACACTGAACGTAAACAAATACACCGGCGCGAGCGCTAACGTATACGGAGCAGCAGCGGGCAGGTCCGTTCGCGTTGGCAGCTGAAGCCGAACTCGCTACTGGAGACACAGCGATCATCACAGCTGCACGGAATTACTCAAGCACGCCTCCTGTAGATACAAATTTGCGACTTTACCCTGCCCACTAGAACTCAAACTCGTAATAACTTAGTACTGATTTCCGTAGGATTAATGGCCTAGGAGTGCATCCGCACTGATGAATGGATCATTGCCCGTCGTCGGAAAATTGTTTAAGTTATATATATATATATATATATATATATATATATATATATATATATATATATATATATATATATATAATGTGTGTGTGTGTGTGTGTGGTATCTGTTCTTTCGGACATCTCAGAAAGGATAGACGCCACCTTTGATCTTGCAGGGTAAAATTGCAAATTTGTATCTGACGGGAGGCGTGCTTGAGTAATTCCGTGCTGGTGTGATGATATGAATGGATCATTGCCCGTCGTCGGAAAATTGTATAAGTTATATATATATATATATATAATGTGTGTGTGTGTGGTATCTGTTCTTTCGGACATCTCCGAAAGGATAGACGCCACCTTTGATCTTGCAGGGTAAAATTGCAAATTTGTATCTGACGGGAGGCGTGCTTGAGTAATTCCGTGCTGGTGTGATGATCGCTGTGTCCCCAGTGGTGTAGGGATCAGCGCAACTGCCTAGAAAGTTCCCGGCTGTGAACACATTTTCAGCTTCACCCATTCGCAGTTAATGTCATACATTCCGTGAATATGAAAATATGGAATCTAGAAAATCTGTAAAGATAAACGAAAAACTGCAGTGAAAACAAGTAGTTTAGACCAGACGAAACTCTGAAAAGAGAAACGCAAAGCTTCAATGAAAATAAGAAGCTTAGACCAGACGAATATAGCGTAATACCAACAGCACCGGAAGATGGTTTAACTGCCATATACCTCGTTATGAATAGGAAAGAAGGGCAGATAATGATCTACTGCGAGTTCATTGGTAGGTTTTTCTCATATATTCCACAGATATATCTGCCAACGTCACAAGCAGAAGATAAAAGGTAAGAGGAAGCATGTGACGATATAGAACACATAATTCTTTACATCACGGGAGATGCAATTTCAATAATCGTGAGGGTCTGGGACGTGGTTTCAGGTGAATAATTAATGGTAGTTGCAGAATATGTGTTAGGTAGTAGGAATAAGAAAGAGGAGAACGCCTAATGGAGTTTTGTAATACAGTTAACACTTAAAAGCGAATACTGTGTTGAAACACGCGAAGAAAGTATACTGCGAAAGGTCTGGAATCACTGGTAGGTTCCAGACGGATTGCTTCACTCTCAGATTCCGAAATCAGATACTGGACTGTAAAGAGTACAAGCAGCAGATATAGACACTGGAGTAATGTCAAAGCAACCTTCGGTGAAATGAAAAGCAAAGCTGGTAACGATAAGGACGAAATAGCAATTCCACTCTTAAATACAGAGGGGAGAGCAGGTTGGTGGGGAAAGGCTTGTCCGATGATGTGATAAAGTAATAGGGGTTGATATGGAAGACAAAGGAGATGCAGTTTATAGAGTCAGAATTTAAAAGCGCTCTGGATGACCTGAGGCAGCAGGTATAACTAACTTTCTAACGAGATTTCCAAAGAAATTTGAGACTGACGACGTAAGATGAGACTTTCGGAAAAATATTATCCACAGAATTTGAAAGATCAAGGGCAGATAAGTGTGAGAACTAACAATCAGCTTAACAGCTCGTGCATTCAGGATACTGATGGGAATATAATACAGAAGACTGGAAATCATATCGAGGACGTTAATTTTTCTTTCGGAAAGGTGAAGGCACTTAAAGAGATTTTAATATTGCTCCTGACAAAAGAAGAAGACTGAAAAAAAAAAAAAAAAAAAAAAAAAAAAAAAAAAAAAAAAACAAGATACACTACTGGCCATTAGAATTCCTACACCAAGAAGAAATGCAGATGATAAACTGGTATTCATTAGAAAAATATATAATACTAGAACTTGAAAGTAGCTTGTTAAATTTTCTACGAAAGAGATCTGTAAATGCAAGTTTAAAGACTCACTGCTGCTCCAAATTACTTTGTGAGTGGCCACAGTACTTGCGCAACTGAAATTTATCCAACTGCTCATTTCTTAAGGGAGCAGCCAACGTTTTAACAAACACAAATTATATATATATATATATATTAAACATGGGGCGGGGAGCATGAAATTATGAACCAGAGGTTTCAGGTCAAACTGACATGTGATTACATTTTCACGCAGTTTGGGTACATAGATCCTGAGAAATCAGTACCCTGAACAACCACCTCTGGTCGTAATAATGATGCTGTAAACAGAACCTGGATTCATCCGGAAAAATGATTTTTCCATCGTGCACCCAGGTTCGTCGTTGCGTACACCATCGCAGGTGCTCCTGTCTGTGATGCAGCGTCAAGGGTAACCGCAGCCATGGTCTGCGAGCTGATAGTCCATGCTGCTGCAAACGTTGTCGAACTGTTTGTGCAGATGGTTATTGTAAACGTCACCATCTGTTGACTTAGGGATTGAGACGTGGCTGCACGATCCGTTGCAGTCATGCGGATAAGATGCCTGTCATCTCGACTGCTAGTAATCCAGCACGGCGTTCCGTATTGCTCTCCTGAATCCACAGATTCCGTACTCTGCTAACAGTCACTGGATCGTGACCAACGCGAGCAGCAATGTCGTGATACGATAAACCGCAATCGCGATAAGCTACAATCCTACCTTCATGAAAGTCGGAAACGTGATGGTACGCATTTCTCCTCCTCACACGAGGCATCACAACAACGTTTCACATTGCAACGCTGGTCAACTGCTGTTTTTGTATGAGTAATCGGAAATATCCCTCATGTCAGCACGTTGTAGATGTCGCCACCGGCGCCAACGTTATGTGAATGCTCCTAATCATTTGCATATCACAGCATCTTCTTCCTGTCGGTTAAATTTCGCATCTGTAGCACATCTTTCTGGTGTAGCAATTTTAATGGCAAGGAGTATTCATTTATCGGCTTTTTATACATTGAAAAGTGTCTCATAATTTAAATGATGCAACATTATAAAATTTTTGAGTAAAAATGAGTAAGCTATCGGGTAAGAAGGGTAACCATAATTAGAACAAAAAGAGGGACTAATAACACTGGAAGACCAATAAGTGTTGAGATTTATACGAGCGTAAGACTGGGATGCAGTCTTTCGTGCCTACTGTTCAATATACACACTGGCAACAAATGTCAGGGGCCAGTGTTGCAGGGATGCGGCACTTACGTGTGGGAAACGGTCTGGGAAAGTGTATTTTAAATATTTATTTTAAATGTAGTGACATATACCAGTAACATGAAGTGTTTTAAATGGGGAGTAACTTTTAACAAAGGTTTACCTTGGAAAATGACTACAGGTGACGCGTATAAAGCTAAATATAGAGAAGACATTTATATTATTTTTAAGAGCCCCCGTGACTGCCAATACGTTTTCCAGAAGCCTGATGGAAACATGAATGCTTTGCAGAAGCTCAGCTGGGAGCTATTCGGCCATACAGCATACATTCCTAACTTTGATGGCAGTGATTTCCATCTTTCCTTGCACCTCAAGAAATTCCGGCCGTCGGCCAGCGTTTTTACAACCACGAATAGGTGGAGCGTCGCACACTGGTACGTTGGTTCAGTCTAGACGCGCTACACATACTCGACACAGGTATACTGAAGTTAAGCCGACGATATGACAGGTGTATCAATTCTTTTGGTGATTACGTCAAAAAATAGGTGAAACACTGCATTGTTGTTGCCAATTACTTTTTCATGTCTTAGTTACAAAAAAAAAAAAAAAATCAGAATCAAATATTTTTGATACGTCACTTTTGCAGCTGCTTTTATTTTAAATGCTGACTAGTTTCTTGCTTTGCCCATTTTCTTAAGCCACTTATTACAGAGAACAAAGGGTGTTTTACAGGAAGATACATGAATATGGCAATGTTATATTGAATTTACAAGTCGTAATTACTTAGATCGATATATATTTTTATTTGCATACTGCTTAGGTGACGCTGTTTGTTGTAATTACTTTGGTGTAATTTATTGGGCTTTTGATCCAAAGATGTTTTTGTTAAATATTCTTTGCTTAATTTTGTTTGTGACAATATCTCCGGTTATATGCAGCGTGACAAACAGTACTATTACATATATTTGCACAATACATTTTGTATTTCATTCCGAACTATTTTAAGTGTTATAAATTGCTTGTGTGAATTATATTATAATATAAGGACAATATTGCAGTGCTACTACAATTTATCGCGTCTTGCTGCATATTTGGAAGTATATTACGGTAGGATGGATTGTACTTCATATGCTGGTCAAGGTGGTATGGAAGTTTTCGATGCATTTTTATTGCGCTTATCTGTTTGTTCATTTCACATTTGTTCTGGGTATTTAATCATGTGAGTATAGATTTGTAATTCTTCTAAAATTTCCATTAGTTGTCGCTTGCGTAGGATATGTAAAATATACTTACAAATATGCAACAAGACCCGATAAATTTTAATAGCACTGCAATATTATCTCTATATTACAATATAATTTATAACACTTAAAATAGTTCGGAATGAAATATAAAATTGATTGTACAAATATATGTAATGGTACTGTTTATGTCTCCCTGGATATAACCAGAGATATTGTCACAAACAAAATTAAGCGAAGAATATTTAACAAAAACATCTTTGGATCAAAAGCTCAGTAAATTACACCAAAGTAATTACAACAAACAGCGTCACCCAAGCAGTATCCAAATAAAAATGTATATGGATGTAAGTAATTACGACTTGTATATTCAATATAACATTGCCATACTCATGTATCTTTCTGTAAAACACACTTTGTTCTCTGTAATAGGTGGCTTAAGAAAAAGCGCAAAGTCCGAAACAAGTTAGCATTTAATATCAAAGCAGCTTTGGTGAAATATATAAAAATGACCTTCCTACAAAATTTAGAATCCTATTTTCTAGATGCGCTTCGTATTATGACACAAATCCACTTACGATGAACTGAAAGTCCTGTTTTCCACAGCAAGAAGGCTTTCACGCTGGAGAGCTTGTCGTCTGACGACTCCAGGAACACTGAAGCCTCCGACTTGTTTATAGTCGTCTGTGGTCTTAGGGTCTTTGAGCGTCGTTTTTGCATACTTGACCTCTAGAGCATTTCCCTGCGCCTCTCCTATTTTAGATTTCATCAATGACTTTGTGTTCTCCCTGTATGCTGATTCATCTTTCATATACAGATCTCTTTGACCGTAAACTTATTATGTTTGTTGACAAGTTCTTTCGTATATAATTTATGTAAAATCTATTGTATTATTATTAAACGAGTTCACGTAAGGCACTTTTTTAAGCTGTTGCTTTTTTTAAAGTATATGGACTAGCTTTTGTGCTTTTCTATGTGTTACCTGTATGCTTTCTTTTTCTTTAGACTTTTTGTGGCACAGCATGTACATGTTTTTGTATTACGTCATTGGAACTCGTGTAAAAGAAAAATAAATGTGGAACTGATGGTGTCATTTTGCGAAGCTTGTATCAACTTGATCAGTATTCTGAACAAGAAATCTAAATGTTTCCCGTTTTTGGTTCTACTATCTTCAGAGAAGTGACGGAGAAGTTAAGACAATTTTTCATATTGCATCTGTGGATGAGTAGAAGAGGACTGAAACGTTCGAATTGTGACAGTGGAGAAAATCGTTGAAGATTAGATGAGTAGACTGCGTAACTAATGAGGAGGTAGTGAGGTAAAACTAAGGAGAAATGAAATGTATGGCTTAACTGAAAGAAGGTCTCTATCAACATGACACGTTTTGAGACTGCGATATCAAGGAACCGTAAATTTAGTATCAGGGGAAAGTGTCGAGGTTTGGGGGGGGGGGGCTGGGCGAATCATGGGTAATCCACTAGAACAGTACAATAAGTAGGATGCAATGGATGTGACTTGGCATTGAAATTTAGAGATGAAGAGTCTTGCACGTTCAGCTCAACATTCTCTTTTTTCAGATTTCTGTTAAAATACAAAATGTCAGGCGATGAGACTACATCGTGTGATATCAGTACCGTATGATCACTATTCTGATTTATGGTAAATAAGGATATTGTTTGAATTCAGCATACAAAGATTATTTCATGCATGTTGCGCAGTAATACTAAATGGCAGATTCACCGAGCGATGCACGGATAAACAAATTGATACGTTCCTACAGAAAAATGTAGAGAAGTTAATTCTTCATTATAATTTTGTAGGAGATCTTCTCATAAAATATATATTTGGAGAGCAGTGTTAGTATGGAATTGATCCCTTCGTTCCATCAAAGTACAAAAAACTTATTGGCTTCGAAAGAAAGTACAGATCTTGTAGAATTAGTTGGTTGAAGCTTCAGTTGCAACGTGACTTAAAAATAGGCTTATATTCCATTAAGATCACTTCAATTCAGATTAGTTGTGTTTAGAGAGGTTGTGAGAACACGCACAGCTTCTAATACACATCGTGCTCTGAATACGCGATCTGCATTTCATATCCACAAATTTATGACTTCAGAATTTTCGGAACACATTTCTATATTAGGCAAGACGATGTACTGGGAGAGGAGGGCGGCAATAGTAAATTATAAATACCATTTTAAGATTAAGAAACAGAACGTGTTTTAATCGAATACAATATCTTTAGTCAATCATTCATTAGCCAATACGAGACGAATAGCATAATAGTGGCGTTCCCCAAGCGATCGTTATCGGTATATTACTGTTGACGGTAAATCTCAGCTGCATAATGGAAAATGTCGGAAGTCCCACACAGGTGATGCTGTTGCACACAGAGGAGTACGAATGCTATAAATTTGTAGCTTAACGTGAAATCGACAGGAAATGTTCAACATATGGAGCTGCGATTAGCATTTAACCATAAACAATTGGAGCGTATTGCGTATAAACAGGAAGCAGTTAAGTCCATTGTGCTGTTACCTGAGAGTACGAATGCAGAGTAAATTAGTGAGGGACAATCTTCAGCCCTCCTTCGAATAAGTTAAAAAACCCATTGTTTTGCAGTTACTTCAGTATTACAGAGCACCAAAGGGCGAACACAGCAAATAGAGTCTTGCACAGTTTGACATTTCTGGCAACCGCACCACGTAATATTGATAGAAGAAGTAGGGCGCAATAAGTTCTTATTAGACGTCAATAACGTCCAATATGTTTTAATCATAATGAAAATATTTCAAAGATTGATAATACTGTTTTAAATAGGAGTACTAGTAATTTGGGATAATACTTCAGTTAACACGCACATGATGCAATATTCTAGGCAGCTGCCACTAGGAAAATTTTGGCGCTGGATAGTTGTACATCAAACGGAATAATCACATGATGTTTGTATTTCCTCGAAATGTCCTAATTCTTCCCGATTTTTACCAATACTCACCTGACTGTGATTATCAGTTATTTACTGGAAGTACAAATTAGCAGCGCACAAGTTGCAGTACGAGGGTTGGAACTTAAGTAGTGGCAAATATTTATTCACAACCGATGCAAAAGCATTACATGTTTGCATCTGTTACTGTCCTTCAAAGTAGTCACCAGAGTTGTGTAGAATCTTTTGCCAGCGATGTGGAAGGCGCAGTATACCGTTAGCAGGGCCTGTTCTGGTGATGGTGCCAAGGGAGCACCCGAAAGCCTATCGAATCTCTGGAACAGTTCTGAAGCGAATGCCACAAAGTGGAATCAAATTAAAGTCACAAAGACTTTGTGGAGTATGGGTGATAGTACAGTACTTCCCAGTTGCATCGACCGAACAGAGCAGCCACAGCTTGCGCTGTATGCACCGCGCATTGTCGTGCAAGATGATGGCTGGGTTTTGCTGAAAGTGTTTCGGCTTCTTTCGTGAAGTTTGTCACAGGTGATGCTCCAAAAAAAGAACTTGACGGTCTGCCGTGGAGGAACATAAAGCGATAGGTTAACGCAATCGTAATCGTAGTCGTAATCATAGCTTTCACCATACTGCACTCTGACGCACATTCGACTTTCGTGGAGACACATGATGACACCATTCGATGGATTGGCGTTTCATTTTTGGTTCGAACGATGTGGTCCATGTCTCATCCATTATTACGATAGGGCGTAAGAAAATTTCTCCTTCGCGCTCATAGCAGTCGAAGTGCATCTGAGGAGCGTCGTAACGCAACCATTTTTCTATTTCCATCAATGCATGCGGAACCCATCGTGATTTCGCAGGCCCAGGCGTTTCTTTAGAATGCGAGGCACACTCGTTTGCGCTAATCCGGATTCGTGCGTAAGCTCACGAATTTCCTGTCACAGATCACTGTCCGCTAACGTGGCAATAGTATGCACTTCATCTTCAGAGACGCTAGGACGACTTGCCCGATGCATGTCTGCCAGAGTTTGCTGACCTTCGTTTAAGGCTTCTACCCAACATGCCACTGTTCTGTACGGCAATGCCGATTCCCAGCACGCCTCTTGAAGACCTTGAGGACACTGTTTCGAAAACAAAGTGACATCGTTCTTTAGACCGTTCGCTCAAAAATGACTCTGTTTCCCTCGATTGTGCATACGCCGGTGACGTGGGACGGGCGAGTCCATTTGCTCGGAGGTAAGGTAGGAATGTCAACAACGTGTTATATCAGTGACAACACTAGATTCCATTATGTAATGTATCCACAACATTGTTGCCACTATTTTAGTTGCAACCCTCGTACGTTTCACAGTTGTTGGTTCCAGACAAGCTATATTCAAAGCCGTTGTCAGATAAATTTAGATGATGAAACTACCTGGTAGGTTAGAACCGTGTGCTGAACCCGAACCTCGAACGCAGCACCTTTGAGTTTCACGGGTATGTGCTCTATTGACTGACCTACCTTGGTAACACTGATGGTTATTGTTTAAAACTATTATCAGCCAGTATATCATCTCCTTCCTTCCTAATATCACAGAAGTTGGGATGCGTATGTTTGCGAACCAGCTCTCATGGAAGAAATCGTGGCATCGCCATAGCCTAGGGAATGTTAAGCCGAAGAAATTTCACTTTGCAATAGAATGTCTTTTCATATGAAAGGTTATGGCAGACTGAAAGTGTATGAGGGAATGAGACTGACAGACGTGCTATGGAAGTTCAGTAGAGAAAGATGTTATCGTTGTTCGGTGGCCATGAAATGAATCTGTGAGAATAGTAAGCACACAACTTACCTTACTTCACCATTTCACGTCGACCACTTTTTATGGCAGCCTAAGCAACCAACTGTGGACGTAGAATAGGTCGACATAAAACGTATTCGAGAGTTATTGTGCCTATACCAAACAAGTGTGTGGACTTATTAGAAACACACACAATATGCAGTGAACAGTTGACTGATACTCCCGATCGCATTGTACTGAGGTCAGTCCCGTAATTGATAGGGGTCGCCATTTCGACCTTCAAAATAACCATCACATTTTTCGATTGTGACCTCCAACCGCAGTGATCATATACTCCTATCACTTTACATTCACTGTAACTCTACTTTGACCATATATTTACCTGACAATTATGATGTTCTGTATTCAAGTGACACTGCAGCACCAGGTTGGACGTATGCAACTGTAGCACTATCGACATCTACATGAGATACTCTGCAAATCACTTTTAAGTGCCTAGCAGAGGGTTCATTGAACAACATTTATACTATTTATCTCCCATTTCAATCTCGAAGAGCACACAGGAAGAAAGAACACCTGAATCTATCCGTTCGAGCTTTGATTTCTCGTATTTTATTATTTCTACCTAAGTGGCAGTCAACAATATATTTACGCATTCTGAGGAGAATGTTAGTGATTGGAGTTTCATAAGTATCTCACGCCGCAGCGATAAACGCCGTTGTTGTAATGATTCCCATCCCAGATTATGTATCATTTCCTTGACGCTGTCTCCCCTGTACCGTGACATGACGAAACGGGCTGCAGTTCTTTGGACTCTTTCGATGGCTTCTGTCAAACCAACCTGATAAGTATCCCACACTGGACAGCAATAGTCCAAATGAGGACCTAAACTGGAAAGAACACGTAGAAATGTTGTTGGAAAGGCGAACCAGAGACTGCGTTTTATTGGCAGAATCCTTAAAAGATGCAACAGAACCACTAAAGCTACTGCATACTGCATACGCTTATCCGTCCTTTTTTTGGAGTGTTGCTGCCCAGTGTGGGATCATTATCAGGTGGTTTTGACGGAGGACATCGAAAGAGTCCAAAGAAGGGCAGCTAGTTTCGTACTGTCACGATACATGGGAGACAGCGTTATGGAAATGATAGAGGATCTTGGATGGAAATCATTACAACAACGGCGCTTATTGCTGCGGCGTGGGCTACTTACGAAACTCCAATCACCAACATTCTCCTTCGCATGCGAAAAAATATTATTGACTGCTACTTACGTAGGTAGAAATCATCTGAATAAAATACGAGGAATCAGAGCTCTAACGGAGAGATTCAGGTGTTCTTTCTTCCCGCGCGCTATTCGAGAATGGAATCGGAGATAAATAGTGTAAAAATGGTTCGATGAACCCTTTGCCAGGCAATTAAATGTGGTTATGTTGATTAATCAGTTCAACCATAGAAATGGGTTGTATTGGTAGTATTGGTGAGTTTTCCTCCTTTGCCTGCTGGTCGGCGGTTTCAGTTTAGCTTGTATCACCAGTCTGTTTGCAGGGGTTCGTGAAATTCATCGTGTTTGCGAGTTATGAGACGATTAAAAAAGTCTGGTGCTCCAGGAGGTATTTTTGGCCTAGATCCGGGGTGTGTGTTATTGCGGAGCGTTGATTACGATGCGTAGCACCTTGTTCTGTCTTAGCCGCCAAGACTGGAGCACTGTACGTAATAATAGTTGTTACTGGTGTCATGTTCACTTTGCTTGACTTCCTTCTATTCAGTTTGCTTTGCCTGTTGAGCACTGGCTGGAGGTGTTGGAACATTGCGTATGCTCGGTTGATTATGTGTGTGGCTTCCCAAGTTACTTGACGGTTTAGACAAACACCGAGGCACCTGACCTTCGCACTGAAACGTATTGAGTGTGTGTGTGCGTGTGTGTGTGTTGGTCCACAGTCTTGGTGTTGCAGTAGCTTCGGTCTGCGTGTTAACAGTTCTGCCTCTCACTTGTTGGCGTTTACTTTAATACGTCATTTCTTGAACCAAGGCTCGTCAATTTGGAGTGCAATCTGTAGCCGTGAATTAATGCTTCATGGTTTCCAATTTTGCGCTAGAATGACGTTGTCATTTGCGTAGATTGCGGCCATCGTGTTATGTGTGCAGGTTCAACAAGAGAGACCCCAGTCTGCTGCCTTGGTGTGCTCCAGCTTGTGTACCGTGCCGAGTAAATTGTTTGCCCTGAACATCATTATTAAAACCTGTTGGTGAGACCCATTAGTCCGTCGGGAAACGCCTCAAACTTAAGTTTGCGTATGAGGCCGTTGACGATAGAAAGCCTTCTGGTTGGCTAGGAACTCACCAATTGTAGGTCATTTTTGTTGTAGTCATCTCTTATGCGTCCAACTACACGGTTAAGTTGTGGTTATTCGTAAAACAGAATTGCTCTGATGAGTCAGAAGAATTGAAACATGTCATTTATAAAAAATCGTTAGGGACTTTTAGCTGGCAATATTACATTGTATTAAATATTAGTGCAGTTGCTGGCTGTAATGAACTGATGATGCTAACTGTAGTAAAAATGTTGACATTTTGGAAGAGTAAGTTATGAGAATGGAGGTGAGGCAGTAAACTGAAACAAGTGCATTATTAAGACGTCATATGAAGCAGCGGTTTGGGAAATTGTACTTTGTTCGAATACACCTTGTACAAAATCTGGAAGCACGATGGTCGCCTGGCACGTGACTTATCGTAAATATAAGGCAGTGAAAATTAAATTTATTCACTTGATTTGGAGTTTTAAGTACCATGACGTCTTCTCAAGTTTCTTAATCAGAGAAGCACATCGTAAGAGATACAAAATCATTAGAGATTAAATCTACACTGAGAGCTTTGGGCAGATTATTTAGCCGAGATTCTGTTGATATAAGACAGGAGGCGCTGTGTGGGCAGGAGTGGCGAAACCTGAGGCGGGTAAACAATGGGAGGTGGGCGTGGCCACCGCCCGCCGCCTCCTCGGGGGCGCTCGGGTTTCGCTCCTCCCCCTCCCGCTCCCCCTCCCCTCGTCCCACCCCTTCTCCTCCTGCCGGCGGCTCAGGAAGACGGCCTCACACTAAGTACCGCACGGGCCTCTGGGCGGGTCAGCAGTTTGCCTCCACTACCAACTTGGGCTTTAATGGAGAGTACACCCGGGACGGCCCCACG
This sequence comes from Locusta migratoria, assembly GCA_026315105.1. NCBI lineage: Eukaryota > Metazoa > Arthropoda > Insecta > Orthoptera > Acrididae > Locusta > Locusta migratoria. The sequence continues at coordinate 364,272,980 of CM048748.1, forward strand.
ATAGTAGATCGATAGCTGCTGCCCGTCACGACGGAGCTGGCCCACAGCCGCGAGCTGTTAGGACTGTCAGTTTAGTAGGTAGCGTCTAACAATTTCACAGTCATGATACAGCAGTTTAGCACAACTGTACGGTTTTTCTTACTTTTTAGCGTTAGATTGTCAGCCGGAAATCTGCACTATCATTGCATCTTGCTTTATCTGTAGACATATGAATTCTGTACTACAACATTATCTTTCTTAGAACATATTTCTCGTAAATTATTCAATTTTTTTTACCTAGTAACAAGGAGACCACATGGGTATCGGATTTTACAATTTATTTACATTTATGGCACCTGAAGTTCAGTATTTAAATAAAATCAGCAAAGCTACTCGATGCACAACAAAAAATTCTCGAGAAAATCGACTTCGAAGTTTTGTAAGTACACGTAAGTACCAATAATTAAAACAGTGGCAGCAGGAGTCTATGTAACTCAGGTGACAGCGTTCTGACATCACAACCATAGAGTCGCTGTTGTGAATCCCGCTGTGGAAGATATAAAAATATATATTTGTTTCATTTTCCGAATTATTGTTATTAACTGTTTTCGACAAGTCGTCTCTATAGCTCCAAGCAGCTAACCTACTCAACGATCGTTTTATGTGTTACATAAAACATAGTTACATAAAAAAATTTTGATAGGCAAAGACACGGGATTCTGTGGGAAGTGGAGGGAACTGGTTTTATATTGAAAGTCAAACACTTTATTACAAGGTTTATTAACCTTCAATAGCCCAAAAAGAGAACAATGTTCTTACATTGGCTGAACAATCAATTATGGTGCCCTTTAACTGAGCAGAGCTTTAAAATAAAGACATTACAAGAAAATTGTAAATGGTAATTTTTAAACAACAATATTAACAGATTTTTAATATCTGGAACGCTGTACAGTGTACCCAATGCACTTAACGCTTTTATTGTTTATAATCAGGTTATAGCGCTTTTAGTTACTGCCCAAGGGTGCAGTGTTTCGGCCACTTAGGGAAATTAACCGTTCTTTACAGCAATTTACACAGCCAGTTCATCAACGCTTGCCGTTAAACTTTAACAAGTTAACTGAGTTCAACCAAAACTTCACGAGAACATCAGATAAATATTTTAACTGCTTCTATTCTCATGCAATATTTATTTTAACAGTTTACCATATGAAATTCAATCAACACCTTATCATGAGAGCTCTCAGTAATATCCCTAATTACTGCTCTGCCAATGCAACGAACTTTCAGCACTACAAAAAATAGCACACAGCGAGATGTTACAGTAACAAAAACCTTATTAAAGTAGCACATACAAACTAAACTGACTTAAAATTACTTAACATCTACCCACCCCTTAGACCGGTCATGCTTTCAAACTACAGGTACCCCTCGTTACAGGACTGACTCCAGATCAACAAATGTTATCCAACTAAGATAGTAGGTAACAGTTCGTGCCTTAGCTCCGGCCAACCAAACGACTCACTCCTTACTGGTGCTGACCGTATTCTCCCATCTTAGAAAACTTCACAGCAGTTCCAGCAAATGACAATATCACTTGATCGGGGCGAATTCGGGTTTCAAAAGTTGCATGGCGACATACCGTCATTCTACACAGGATGGCTGCCACAGCGAGCCGACGTCTTGCTCAGGACTCCCGAAAGTTTCTGTCGATGCATCACACATGAACGTCTCTCTGCCCTTCGCAGCTATCCAAGACCACCACCGCTCGCCAGGCGTTCCGGTCACCAACTTCCCGTATGCGCAGCGCCACCTCCTCGCTCGCCAGAGATACCCTTTTTTTCCTTGCTCGCCTTACACGCCTCTTATCGACTGAACCAAAGAGCTTCGATCAAATGGCCGCAGTCAGTCCATGGCAAAGGAACACTCCAACCATGTAACATGGCTCAATCAGTGCCTAATGTGGCACTGAAACTATAAGCTGAGATAAAACTGACCGAGCATTTAACAGCTCATTTAAAGATTTTAATAGTTCAAGAGACGAAACAAAGAAATCAAATAATAATGAAAGGTATCACATTCATTAAGTACAACGTAGTTGTACACAACAATGCGAGATATGAGGAAATTGACTGGAGATGGTTACAGCTAAAAAGTAATGCAAGAAGAACTTGTAGTATTTCTTAAAGAATATTTGTGGATGATGTAAAGTAATCGCTGAATTTTCAAGTATTGATGGCTGTTGACTTAGGCTTAGTTAACTTTGAGGCTACTAGAGTTAGAAAGGCACTTCAGTACACGAAATCAGAAACACGAGGTAGGCGCCTTTCGCAGACAGCAACCTTTAGGTTACAAAAGGTGAAGAATAAGTGTTGAAGCTTTGTCCAAGGGAAGAAGTGCCAGTTCTGAGAATAAACTTGTAACTGCACCGGTCTCCAAAATCGAAAGAAACAGGAATTTTGTCAGGTTAAGTTTATTTTGCCACAAAACAGTATAAACAGATGATCATAAAAGTGGAAATAAAGGAAAGAACATGGATTCCGGTAGACAACATGGTTTTCTTGGGTTTTTCCAACTGAACAGAGATGGACACATGTTCCGACAACAGTGTTATTAGTACATCTGTAGTAGCAATACAGACGGAAAAATACGAGGCATACTCTGAATTATCGATTTCATGCAGAGACGAAAACGCCCAATTTTCCCAAAGAGCTGTTCGCAGATATTTGAGAGTAGTTAGTAGTTGCTGTTCAATAGTTAATCCCAGAGGTAATATTAGGGGGCAAGAAGGCCACACAATGCGTGGAAACAACTGCACAAAACCCATTCATGCTATTAGTATTTGGAGAAACGGTGTTCACTTCCTGAGGTTTTGAATATCTATACTTGTCTCTCGTCCGTATTTTTCCAGATATTTATGGAGTACACCTAGTTTAAAATATATGAGCAACGGGACTGATTTTCACAACTTTGGATTCGCTCTTTCCCTTTTTTTTTTTTTTTTTTTTTTTTTTTTTTGTCTATTCTCAATATCAATGTTAATCTTCAAACGATACGTAGTCCCGAGAAACGTGTAATCAGAATTTTATTAGTCTCTTGAAATATACACTGTGAGATGACTACAGTATTTTGACAATAATAAAATAGACGATGAAAAGGCAACGGCACAAAATATTCATTTCTTTGCATCGCTTCTGAATACCGTACGACTTACTTATTTCATTAGCAGGTTTAAGCAAATAGAAGTGGTCTTAACTTTACAATCCGTTCGTTAATGTTTTGCTTTGTTGCCACTTGCTTGCACGCTGCAGGATTTATCATTTGCCACTGCAACTGCGGCGGCGACAGCAGCGCTTAAACCAACAGAAATTAACGTTAATTGGGAACATTCAGTCCGTTGTTTGAGTTTCTAAGTTGCCAATGGTACTGTAAAATTAAACATAGAAGTTGATAATCGGTGGTGGGTTTACACAAGCTTCGATAAAATCGACCAATCAGAAGCAAAGTTATCGTCCTGATAAATAATGCTCTATACCATTTTTCATTATACCACATTGTCAGTTTAGTGTGAATGAATAGCTAAGATGATAAAATTTACGACACTTAGGTCACAGCATCCTTATTCAAATGCAAAAGTGAGATAAAGAAAGATTGTTTTGTTGGCAGGGAAAATACACAGTCCCCACTCCATCACACACACACACACACACACACACACACACACACACACACATACATACTCACAGTCACACACGCATCCGCATAAACTGAATGCAGAGTACGTAGCTGTTTTGCTGCTTATAATAAATTTTAATACGCCCCATGGAATAATTAGCGACTATCAGACACTTCATTTTTCCTACATTTCCTTCACAGTTACTATCATTTCCTGTGGAAACCAGTTTCGGACAATTCAAACATTGATATTGACGTAAGTGATCACACAGCGCTATCAATGTAATACCATATATATATATATATATATATATATATATATATATATATAAATCCTTACGCCAGTTACTTACAGAATTACGTTAAAATACACCTAATTCTGTTAATAATGTAAAGTAGGACTGTTGATATTATTAAAAATATCGAAATTCCAATAAATCGATACTTAAAAATATGATGTTATCTTATTTCGATAGATTTAAAACATCGATATAATGAAGAAATACCAATATACTTGCTTATGTAGTTATCAATCTCATATTGTACATATACTGTATATTTAACAACTGATTTATTATTACATATATAGTACATTAGCGGGCTGCAGCCTGTCAGTTCGCCTTACAGCAGGAATCTAAAGGAAGAACACGGAAAGTGAAAATGGAAATACAAATTAATAACGGGACTTTTTGAAAATAAAAAGCTTGTACTACAAATCTTTTCGTCGACTCATTTGTTGTAATTAGTTAATGTGTATACTGAACGGTGCTATGAAACATTTCATTCCATTTAACTTCTTATAACTTCTTTTCTCAATTTTTCATTTTCTACATATCAAAATATATCCTTTTTTTTATACAGATGTAGTAAAACTTAAAATATTTTACACACTGCAATCGTAAGAATAAACTTTCCAGTGCTCCGTGGAATATCCTCACGTCTGGTACCAGGCAGATAAGCATAGCGTGTCTTAATACGGATACTTAATTTCTACATCTCCCCTTCTCATTATTTAGAGTCAATTGCCAATTTCTGCACCATAGTGATATCTTATTCAGATCGTTCTGCAGTTGGTTTTGATCTTCAGATGATTTCACTAGACGGTAGATGACGGCGTCATCTGCAAACAACGTAAGGGAGCTACTTATATTTTCCCCTAAATCGTTTATGTAAATAAGGAACAGTAGAGGACCAATAACACTACTCTTTGGAATGCCAGATATCACCTCTGTTTTAGTCGGTGCCTTACCATCGATTACTACGAACTGTGTCCTCTCTGATAGGAAATGTCCTATCCAATCGCAAATTTGGGGCTATATACCGTAACCACGCAATTTGATTAAAAGCCGCTTGTGAGGTACGGTGTCAAAAGCCTTCTGGAAATCAAGAAATACTGAATCGATTTCAAAATACATTTGTCATTTGGTACCTGGGTCATTTCCAAAACTCGCTATCAAGAACGGTGATATAAAGAAATAATATGCTTTAAAAATTTAAAACGAAACTGGTGACCTACTTCTTCCCACTGGAAATTTAATTCCATTCAAAGCGTCTCTCTTGGTTGCCATCGGAATTTTGGCACCTATATTTAATTCACACAGTCATAGACAAAGGATGGACGTAACGAAAGCTTATAAAGCAGTAAGACTCATTCACACAATGAAACTAAAATAATGTTCTTCTAACGTTACAAAGAAAACTATCAAATATATTCTCAAAATTGCGAATTGGCATATTCATGTCGATATACTGACGTAGTGTTAAAATATTATCTCCGAAATATGTAGAAATATTTCGGGAAATATACCGACATTGATATTTTATCAATAGTCCTAATGTAGAGCTTCTTCGGTCGAGCAAGATGTGATTGAAGGAATGTGATAAGGAAAATATGCAAGTTTGATATGCAAGTTTCTTGTCCCATCGTCCATTCTGATACTTGATAAAATTGACTTTCATATGGTGTTGGTATAATAGGCGTATTTCAGTACAAAACAGTTCGCCATCATTTCGTCTACTTGCAGTAAGGGCGTTAGATTAGTTGATTGACGCACTATACTCATGAATCATTTTGGAAGAGAAAACAAACGAATACTTCTATTTTATGACGTTAAATTCATATTGAACAATTCCTAATAGTATGAATTATATCTGTTACTTTAGAGAGTTTCAATGTATCTTTAACATGTGACGGAAATGATTTATTATAGAAGTAGCACATTTCCCACCAGGCAAAGAAGATTACAAAATCACCATATTCTAGTTCTGTGTGTGGAAAACATTTGTAACTGAGGCGTCAATCAAACCAATGTCGCCCATTACATACAGGGTGTCGCAATCAACTGTTTCACCCCAGATAACTCTGAAACTACAAGAGATATTGAAAAACCACTTTCATCGTCCTGAACGTACGGCAGGAGCTTATGAAAGTAGGTACTATGAGACACTCTAAAACGTGAAGAAAATTTATTTTCAACACAAACTTATGTTTTTTGAGTGAATACCCCATATTATGTCTGCGAAGCGAAGTTGACGTTTGAAATACATGAGGCGCGATGGTAGCGCGTGTCCGAGACTCAAGCGCGAGACTCATGTGTGTAAGTCAAGCATCGTGATGCTACCAACGCCATTCATTTTGTGATTTTTCATTCTATCGATTGCTTAAGAAATACTGTGGGGTATCCATTTAAAAGAACATAAATTTGTGTTGAAAATAATATATCTTCACGTCTCATAGTAAAAAAGGCCGGCTGCGGTGGCCGAGGAGACTGAGGCGCTCCAGTCACGGTCTGCACGGCCACTACGGTCGGGGGTTCGAATCCCCCCTCGGGCATGGATATTTGTGCCGTCCTTAGTATTAGGTAGTTCATAAGTAGTTTGCTAGTTTAGGGACTGATGACACCGTAGTTAAGTCCCATAAGCTTAACAAACATTTGAACATTTTTTGAAACTCAAAAATTGTAAATTTCCTAAATGGTAGTAAACTTCCAGAAGGATCTTTGAGATGGAGATGTATAGGTCATACGGACAAGTACCTGACTGCGTTGCAAGGGAGGCAAACCCACTTAAAAATGGAGATATAAGATTTATAATTCAATCTGGTAAATGCTCTACCCAGGCAAGTCTTTTAGATTCACCTTTTAAGCAATAGTGAGTTTGATTACCATCATTTAGTAGCTGAAGTACCCTTCTACCACCAAAAGCACGTGTTCAGTCTTAGAAACCAGTGCTGAACGCAGGAACTGCTGATATGTCTCGTCTATGACGAGTTGTAGGAGAGTAATGGTTCGATGAGACCAATAATACCCGCCCACACACTGATTCTGAACAGATGCTAATATTTCGCTTCCATCATACCAGGTCAGAACACCATTGGGTGATGTTAAATTCGATGATACATCCGTTGTACATATATCGCATATCTATTTTAAGGATGAATAACATCGTCCATCACCGTCGTCTCTTAGCAACAATCCAGCGACGAGTCATTGGGGCATGTAGAGGTGGACACGTTCTAAGCGATAGGGCTTTCGATTGGTTTAACCCAAACATCTGCCTGGTAACCTTCAACTGGTTAAATCAGATTTGAATCGAATTACCAAACATATGTCTACATGTTTCATTTTGCATTTGGTCCCTAGCAGTTTACTCCCATTTGGCAAAATTACTCTGTAGGTGCAATAGTCAACCCCCAGTCCGTACCATGGCGCCTTTAGACCACGCGGCCACTCCCGCGTGGCACATTTGAACAGTTGAGGGTTACTGCTTATACGCTCACTGCATACACCGGAAGCCTACCGCAACTACTGCTGACGATTTTTATTCTAACCTCACTAAGGCAGGCCACGATTTATTGTGATTCTATGCGAAAGTTCATTATTTTTCTGAAACTGTCGTACATCAATTAAACCTGTACCCTCTTTTCGTAGCTGTGGCTATGTTGAAAGAAAGGTAGCAAACATATCTTCACATACAATCGTTGTTTACTCGAGCGCATTGAATACATGCTTTGTCTATTTTCGGCATAAACATGCGGTGGGACGGGATAATGTCGAGGTTAACTGTGTAACTTATGTTCATAATGGAATGATAAAAACTCGTATGTCGAGACTAGTTATGAAATTAACTTGATTTTATGCATGTCCATTTAGTTGCTAAGTAGTTGTTGACTTGTAGTTTACTGTTCTTTAGCAACACCAACCGTTAAAAGTCAACCATGAAAATTTTATTGACTTCTTTCCGAAGTTCCCGCGCCACAGCAAGAATCAGAAAAAAAAGGAAAGAAATATTAGGTTCTTGTACGAGTGGGGCAAAGAATTGATCTGTAACCATTACTGAAATTTAACTCGAAGTCAACGGTTTTCTGTTGATAGTTTTCACTAAAATATTAAAATTCACCGTCTTCTATATAAATCAAATTATTCTTCCAGGAAATGTAAATCACACATTAAATAAATCTTCATAGCGTTCAAAATACTTTTCAACATAATACCTATTTATTTTCTTGTGAAACAGTACAAGTTAAAATTAGTAATGCTTGTAAGAATACACGTATTCAGCACGACTAACTCAGAACGACTATTATATATATATATATATAATTCTTTGAAAACGATTGCCGCGTAGCAATAGAGAAGGCGCAACTGTATCCGTAGCCCCGTAGCCGTAGCGTCGGTTAACTTCTGATAGTGGCCGACTACTGTAATGTTGGCTGCTGCGGCGACGACGCTGCCCTTGTTCATTGCGGCGCCTCGATCGTACATGAAACATACAGAACAAACAAAAACATTTTAAGAATCACATTAGAACATGATAATATTTACATAAACAACAGATATATACAATTTTGTACAAATTTCTTTTGGTTTATAGCCTTAAAAAAGGGCTGACATAGGGAAGTGGAGAACGTCTATGTCCGACCCACTACAAACGTCAAGATGAGACGGTTTTCTTACACATGTAATTGCCGAGAGAGAAACGTGTGAAATAATTGTTTTGTATATTCTTTCCATACTGTCTCCCTTCCTCTCTGTCTCCTTCCCGTCTCATCTTCCATCTGTATCTTCTCTTCGTTTTCCTCTACATCCACTTCCTGCGCTCGACTCCCTTATCCTCCATTATCTATCTAATCCTCCACTCACTTTATCCTCCATTATCTATCTAATCCTCCACTCACTTCCTACTACCTCTTGTTCCTCCTCCTCCTAACAGTTCATCGTTTTTGCCAGTCTCGTAATGATCTTCTCTCTCTCTTGCCCCTTCTCCACCTTGTCCATTCCCTCCTCCATCTTTCTTCTCCTCCCACTCGTCTTGTCCATATCCTATCCACACCACTCCCCGACCATCACCTTCATCCCATCCCTGTCCTAACGTGTTTATTTAGCTTTGTACTAATCTGAATACTGCTCACGAATATTTCTGATTTTCTGCTGTTTTACATCATACAACTGCAGAGTGGTTTCCAATATATATTTGGTATTCATCCACGTACGCTGATAGCGAATCTTGGAATGAAGTTTCTTTTTCACTCGTTCATTAACATATGACTTCAAATATCTTGAACACTATGTCGGAAAGTAATATTATGTGAAGTTTCAGTGGTACATTTATGTTTCGGAAACGTGTTACCAATAAATAATAGAATATATCCTTACGAATGATGCATTAGTTTTCCACCCATCTCAGTGTTACGGCTTCTTATTGCCTCAACCATTTGTTTTGCCATGATAGAATTTTGTAGGTGCATGCAACTGCATATCTAGATACTTTATGCGTAAAAGGTTGCCAAGAGTAGTGGCAGTAAAGCAGGAGAAACTCAAACAATCATGCATGATGCGGCATTTTTCAAAACCCTACATAGTTTATGACGTCATATATCTATGGAATATGCTATGGAATTTAAAAACCGCATGAAAAACATGTCATAATAGTATAAATGTTATGCCTGATGTGGCATGAACAGCAACAACCTAGGAAACATTTATACAACGTGACATAGTCTAGGAAACGACAAACTTTTCTTTTTGTATGGGATACTAACGAAAAATAATTTGTACCAGTGTAAAATTACTTATAAAATTTTCAAGTTACTACTTGGTGTCCATCTCAAATACTGGTTGAGTAAATTCTTGGTTTTCGCACATTGTATGCTAAACGTCCTTCTGATCATTAAAGCAAAGAGGATACATTAAAAAATGTTGCATGAAAAATGTAAGAAGATGAGTAGAAATTTCAACCCACGTTTTTTTTTAATTTATTATTATTACTATTACTTGAGGTTTCATAACAGGCAGGCTGAAATTATTATGTAAGATTTCAGCAGAAGCTGTGCTCTAGCCTGGTTGCCAGGATATTTAAGTTACTAACTACTCTTGAGCAAGTCACTCTGAAATTATGTCTCATCTGTCGGGCGCCGAGTCAGAGAATTATCCTCTGCCGCGGTGAAGTAGCCGAGCGGTCTGAGGCGCTTCGCTGCGGTGCGTGGAGGTTCGAGTCCTTCCTGGGGCATGGGTGTGTGTGTTTGTCATTAGGTTAGTTTAACACAGTTTGTTTGTAAGCTACGGACTGATGACCACGCAGTTTGGTCCGATAGATTTGAACATTTGAATTATCCTCTGCGTGACATTGTTGGGTAGCAAAATGACTGACGTAGCAAGAACGCAAAACGTGCCACTGCAGCATTATTCGCAATATGAGTATTAACAAATATACGTAATACGTAGCATTACGACGTAAAACAGAAAAACGAGATGAGAAAGCAAGTTTAAAGACCAGCTCTCTAGGCGTAATAGTACATCAGCCAGAAACAAAAAATGTACTACATCTCTCTAAAAATTAATAACTTAAAAGACCAGCTCTCTAGGTGCACTAGTGCATCAGCCAAAAACATTAAAAAAATGTACTACATGTGCCTAAAAATAAATAACTTGAAGACACCCGTAAAATAACGAGAAAACAAACTATTGACATTTCGACAAGAATATTGAAAATGAAAATATTTATTTTGAAATTAAAGCAGTGCAGTGCATTGTTGTAATCGTTGACACACATCCATCGATTGTGGGTAGTGTTTCATATTGATTTGCTCATTAACCTAAAGTGTTTCTGCACCATTAATGTTATCTATCTGTGTGTTAATTATTTTATTAATGATGAATGTCCCATGTTTATTATATTTACCCCATATTTATGTATGTTTCCACCCGTGTGATTGAACTTGTGTGTTCATGTGACTGTGGAAAGTTGCTCTTAATAATGGCTGACTGCTGCACTATGGCTTAAAGAAGTCGCCACCTCGCGCTTTAGGCCACATTTTGCTGAAGGATGCATGTGTGCTGGTGTCTGCTGAGTGGCCAGAGACACGCTTACTTGGCAAGATGGCGAGGTGGCCGTGTTCTTAGTGTCGTATCAACCTAATCTTGGGCGAAAGAGGTGACAGGAGACCTCTCTGAGAGCGGATGTCAACAGAGGACTTCTCGCTCCAAAATGTTCAAATTTTGTAGATCTTATGGAACTATGGGGTCATCAGTCCCTAAACTTACAACTACTTATGAATTAGCTAACAGTAATGACGTCACAAACATCCATGCGCGAGGGGGGATTCGAACCCCCGACCGTACTGGCCATGCAGAACCTGACTTTCGTAGAGCTTATTGAACTATGGGGTCATCAGTCCCTAAACTTACAAACTACTTATGAATTAGCTAACAGTAATTACGTCACAAATATCCATGCCCGAGGGGGGATTCGAACCCCCGACCGTACTGGCCATGCAGAACGTGACTTTCGCGCCGCAGACTGCTCGGCCATTGCGGCCGACATTTCTGGCTCAACACCACCTGGGCAGCCTCATGGGACATCTTTGAGGGGCGAAACAAACACCTCATTCCCAGCCCTTCCACTAAAGTCGGTGGCATGAACCTCCCTCTCAGAGAGTCGACTCTACTGAATTTTTTCCGCACAGGAGTTGGTAGATGCAATTACTGGAAGTATAAATGGGGAATGACACTAGATCAGTCATGTGATTGTGGAGCAGACACCAAAACTATGGGTCACATAGTTCTTTCGCTGAGGGGTTAGCTGGTCTTCACAACATAAAGCGAGACTGAAATGGCTTAAATCACTGGACCTGGCTCTGTGACGAGATATCCTATTCTCGCAAAGTTTTGAACGCAACTACTATGCACTGTACTAACAATAGTTTAATATGGTTGGCTGACAAGATACATACGACAATAATAATACAATAACGGCATAATAATGTTTTAAAAGTAAACAAGTTCGGTGATTCCTCCCATAATCTTGAGGCCGAAAACCTTTTCTGTATTCAGTGAAAACTGAATAACGTCTGAATGAAAGAGTGTAGTATCGAAAGTAATGCACATTAACTACTTAAATGCTCTGTGTTGTCCTGATACTTATTTGTCCCAAACTAATGTCCGTCCATCTTGCCTTGCCTCCTTTCTCTTACCATCTCTCCCCCCACGCCATTCTCTGTTCATCTCCTCTTCCCCCTCTATTTGCCTTTGGTCCTCCTCATTTTCTTCGTGCATCTACTATGACTATGTTCACCTCTTTCTGCCTTTCGCCCTATGTGTAAGATGCTACGTGTAAGTCACAAGAAAATTTTTAACATTATGCTCGTATTCCAAACTTTATCAGTCTACGAAATGCTTCCTGCTCTTTCCGTATCTGCTTTTCCTCTGTGTCTGTTTCCTACTCTCCCCTCCCTATATGCATCTCATCCTTCTCGACTGATGGCCTCCTACCCTCACCGCCCGTCGCCACGTCGTCTCTGTCCATCTCCTTCCGTGCTTCTCTCCATTTCTCGCTCCAGCTCTTATTCTCAGTATCTATGGTAAATTGTATGTATCTGACAATTTTCATAATCATTGCTTAAACGATGTCAAGTTGGTTGGAATGTATCCCCCGTCTTGCGCGCTGTGACTTACATGTTATCACGGTCTGCACGGCCACTACGGTCGGGGGTTCGAATCCCCCCTCGGGCATGGATATTTGTGCCGTCCTTAGTCTTAGGTAGTTCATAAGTAGTTTGTAAGCTTAGGGACTGATGACCCCGTAGTTAAGTCCCATAAGTTCTACAAACATTTGAACATTTTTGTACTTACATGTTACTTCAGGATATAACATATCTCCATTCATAAATATTATCGGTTTAAGCCTTAGGCAGTAAGGCAAAACGACTCAGCAAAGGACTTTCGTATTTACAATATATAGGGTGAATCACCTAACACTTGCACCACAGATATTGCGAAAACGGAAAGTGCGAATGAGGTGAAGTTTTCACAGAATGGATTGGTAGTCTGGGGCTCTTATTTTTAGCCAACAAACATATTGTAATATTACTTAGAAAGTGAATTTTTTATGCAGACATACAATTTTTGAAATGGAACAATGGTTGCTTTTATCATGCGCTTTAATTTTTAATACCAGCTGTGTACAAAGAATTTTGAACGACATTTGTATCACGTTTAGTTTGGCAGCTTCAACCGTTCACAGTTTCGGGGACGGAGGCTGCGATTGCCTAGCTGATTGGCCGAGGGCTAGCCATCTGGGGCACGGCCCACTGTCTTTTGACCACCAGCCAGTCAGCTACGCTCTCGTAGCCTGCGCCCTCAAAACTTTGAATGGTTGTAGCTGCCAAACTAAACGTGGTAAAAATGTCATTGAAAATTCTTTGTACACAGATGGCGTCAAAAATACCAGTGCATGATAGAAACAACCATTGTTCCATTTGAAAAATTGTATGTTTACATAAAAATACTCTTTCTAGGTAATTTTACAATCTGTTTATTGGGTAACAATATGAGTCCTTGAATACTAGTCCATTCTGTGAAAACCGCACAACAATCGCATTTACCGTTTCCGCAATATTTGCGGTGCATGTTAGGCGAGGTCCGGCAACAATTACTTATTACATGCCGCGGCAGAGCGGCCGAGCCCATTGAGGCGCTGTGCTACGATTCGCGAGGCCGTTCCCCGTCGGGGGTTCTATTCCCCCCTCGGGCATGGATTTTTGTGCCGTCGTTAGTATAAGGTAGTTCATAAGTAATTTGTAAGTTTAGGGACTGATGACCCCGTAGTTAAAGCCCTTAAGCTCTACAAATATTTGAACATTTGAACTTATTACACAAGAAGTAAACATTTTACAAGTTCGAAGAGAAACTCTGAAAGTCTTTTTTACAAACATTTGACATGCGAACCATGAGTGGCCCGGCAGACGTTAATACGATAACAGAATTCTTGCCAAACCCGTCCCAGCATAGCATCGTCGACTGTGACAGCCGCCTTTCGTATTCTGTCCCGGAGCTCTGCTCAATCGCGTGGTACATTCGGTACATACACCAGATCTTTAATGTGTCCCCATAGAAAAATGTAGGGACAGATGACCCCGCAGTTAAGTCCCTTAATCTTAACAAACATTTGTACATTTGAAACAGAAAAATGTCCCACGGAGTGAGATCTGGTGATCGGGGAGGCCGTTTCGTGGAACACCTCGCTTCGCACGTAAACTTGTCATTTTTGCGACTAGAGCAGACTATCGGCAAATTACCAAACTACGCTGTGGCGGTATACATGGAAAAAGGACTTTCAGGGTTTTTCTTCAAAATGACTTATGTATGATATCTGTAAAATGTTTGGTTCTTGTGCAATAAATAACTGGAATTGTTCCCGAACTTTGTATACCGTGTGTAATGATATAAGGACTCGACTAATTATTTTAAGATTAACATAGATATAATTTCAGGTTCGACGCAGAAATGGTAATAACGAATGAAGAGTATTAAGAATACATCAGCTGATAGCTTTAACCTTAATAAAGAAAATTAAAATTCAAGGTTGATTGTCTTGTGCGGTCTGTTAGTTAGCCAATCGAGACGCACAGCTGCTGTACACAGCTTGTCGGCTGTTAGCTGCAGCAACAGAATCCACGGGTATTGGCAACTTCTCGCGGTCACAACGGCTTCATTGCTTGCACCAGAGAATGCCGAGTCTTGAAGTGTGCCCCGCGAGTAAAGGAGGTCACCGAAATTAATACACGCGACGTTGCGAAACTTGACGTTCGGATGGAATTCAGAAGCGCATCTGCATCTTCGCCAGGCACCGCCCTTCCGGCTGACCTCTCCAAGCGCGAGGCATTCGTCACGCCACTCTCCATGATTCAGACCATCCTCCATCCGCAGTTCCCAACTCCACAAAGGCGCCCTCGCAAAGTTGCCGCGATGGTAATCCCGGGAGGAGGGACAGCCGGGAGAATTGCCTGCCACAACTTAGCGCAGTTCCTGAACTGCGAGTCCTGGAATCCGCAACAGTGGTGAGCGTTCGGAGGGGGCGGGGGCGGGTGGAGGGGGAGGAGTATTGGAGACCCCCAGACGCAGGGTCGCGGCGGTCTCCGAGGCGCTTTCGTGAAGGCACTGCCGCAGCGGGGTCTGCATATGGAGTGCATTCCTGATGAAATGGTCCCAGATCCATGTGTCTGTAATAATGAATTCAGCTTCTTCTGTTCTGAAACAGTGTTTTTAAATACAGGGTGACTCACGAGGTTGTTGGAGGTTATTCCTTAGGTTATTTGAAATAAAAATGTTAATACAATAATAGCATTAGTTTGATAATTACGGGGCTATAACAGAATTTTCAAACAAGCCACAGTGTATGGAGCGCTACACTTCTGTTCACAGGACACACGATCAGTCTGCTGTCACTGTTTACTGTTGTTGTTCCCCTGGTACAGGACACTTTGCGACGCCTTATAATCATCGCAAGAGTATGGAGTGATGGTGCTCATTTTGGGCTTGTATGATGGTAATGCGAAAGCTAATGTTGCCGAGTATCGTAATAATAGGGTTCCGAGTGCCAAAACATGTAGTGGAAGATACCGAATATTTCTAGAATCTGGTGCTCTTCCCAGTATTCGTATTCACTCCGAAAGACACAGTAACGTTCTAGAACAGGAAAACTTTCTTAATGCAACAGAGCGCAGTCCTCGTTTGCGTACAAGCTGCCCGGTAGAACGTTTCACAATCTAATATCTGTAGGATTCTTCACGAGAATGGACTGTATCTTTTTCATGTGCAGGAAGTTCACCATTTAGAATCACATGATTATAGCCAACCGTTTGCACTTTTGTAACTGGTTAAATCTATCGCTTATAATGTTCAAAGATGTGGCAAGCTTTATAAGAGATGGCTCCAACAACATGCATAGCTTGCATGTCTGTTCAGACGAAAATCCCCATGCCATGTCAGTATCTCAATTTCAACACAGATTCAGTGCCAATGTCTGGTGTGGCGTTGTGTGTGGGCCGTTTACTCTCCCGGGAAAGAAGTGGTCAGATGCGCGGTACGTTCTTACGAGAAGACTTACCGCAGCCTCGTGAAGATGTTCTTTTGGAAACAAGACGCCAAATGTACGGCCAACATGACGGGGCACCTGCACACTTCCACCGTGTGGTAACAGCTTATCATAACCAGATTTCCCACATAGATGGATATGTCGCGGAGGCCCTATCAACTGGCTTGCCAGATCCCCAGATTTAACACCCCTAAATTAATGGGTCTGGGGGCGGATAAAAGACGTCGTTAAGGTAGAAACACGAGAAGAATTGATACAACGCATTTTAAATGCCGCGAAATCACTATAGGAACGAACAAGTGAAATTAAGAAATGCTACTCGCACGGTTCACTCAAGTGCGAATCTTCGCCTTCAAATGCGGGTAAGAAATTTTGAACACTTACTTTAAATCTATTCTGAATGCAAGAGTCTGCTCCAAATTTTTTAAATTAATAATTATGTGCATTTTTTACATTGGAATTCTATAATAAAAGTTTTTTCTGTCATTTTCCTGAGTTTTTCAATTGCTGTAGCTCTCTAATGTTGAATCTGATCCCATTACTTTATTCGCATTTTTTGTTCCAAATGACCATGGAATACCCTCCAGAAATTGGGGGAAAACCTCGGGTCGTACCCTATGTTTCAGAACATTTTCCATTATTCAACTCCAATATCGTCAGTAAGTCTAGAATTTCTAAGAACCCAACACTTATAAGTTCATATATATATATGCCCTAAAATTATTGGTTTATTATGTCAATCCTTTCTAGTTTGACACCTCATATAACACAATACCACATTCTGATTATTTAATTGAAGAGAAGCACTTCTCTTTACCTCTTTAATTAGAGTCCTACCAAAACATAAGTTTCGGCCGAAACTGAAACCGTAACCGAATATTCGGCTTCTCAACTAGTTGCGTCCGAAACTGAAACCGATAATTACGTAATTAAGTTAAAATTTCGGTAAATTTACATTAGACCTTAAAATACTAGTTTTCCCACATTTTTCATGGTACTAAGCCATCCTGAGCAGGTATGAGCCCAAACAGGAGTCTGTAGAAGATGACGTAGGAGTCGTACAGATTTACTGGCTCCTTCAGACGCAAGGTGCATAATTATGCCCCATTACCTTTATATATCAGAATGTTCAAATGTTTGTAAAACTGTGGGACTTAACTACTCTGGTAATCTGTCCCTAGGCTTCCAAACTACTGGAGCTAACTTAAACTAACCTAAGGACATACACAAATGCCCATGTCCGTGGGAGGACTCGAAACTCCGACGGTGAGAAACCGCACGCTCCGCAGAAAGGTGCCTTAGACGACTCCGCCACTCCACCGCGGCTTTTAATTATCTTTGCGTGTTACAAACACATTATTATATTTTGAAAATATATGTGCGCATTTTTTGGACTTTTGAGAATGGATTGTGGATGCTAAAGTGCCACCTACAACTCGTTTCTCGCATGTGAATATAATTAAAAATAATTGAGCATAATTATGCACATGAGTTCTGAAGGGATACACTTTCCATTTGTCAGTTGCGAGTATCGAGCAATCCATTCGTTAGGTTGGAGGAATACCTCGTAGCTCTTATTAGTGAAGCCATGTTATTTTCAAAAATTTCAAATGTTTGTAAAGCTTATGGGACTTAACTGCGGGGTCATCAGTCCCTAAAATTACAAACTTCTTACGAACTAATTTATACTAAAGACAACACAAACATCCATGCCCGAGGGAGGATTCGAACCTCCGACGCGGGAGTCCGCGCGATCTGCAACATGGCGTTCCAGACTCCTCGGCTACTACCGCGCGGCCATGTCGTTTTCCCTCGCAGTTTAGCCGTATAGCTGAAAATATACTAAGTTGTTGCGAGTAGGTGTTCTCCTAAAAATATATATATATAATAAAAAATAAAAAAATAAAATCGGGAATCACTATAACGATACGTTTATTGCTGACAATGCTGTAGTACAGAAATTACATTTACTGTTTACCCTAACAATGACATTTCAGCAAAATTGTGGAGCTCGCTCAGTGCATGACTGCCTCAGATCAGATCCTGTTGCCAACAGACTTGACCCGCCTGCAGCCAACACCTGGTACATACTTCGTAAGACTTTGACTTCATAACTTTTCGTTAACATTGTCATTTTTCATTTGTTAACTACGGTAATAAGACTCCAGCAATGTAAAATTGTTATTGCATACTGTAATGACTAATGGGCTTTGTTCCTGTCAGTAAATCAGTGCTATAGAAAGTATTTAGAAAAATAACGTCACAGTTCCAACGAACTATATGACTGTTGTCAATGTAAATGTACGCCACCTGAAAAGGAAAATCTGTCTATCACATGGTGAATGTTTCATAAACTGACATTGGTCATTAAAAGAGACCCGCGCTTTCAAGGAAACACATTAATAAAACTTTTCAGCAGAACAATTCGATAACCGCTTCCATTAAGTACAATACTGAATTAGTTAAATTGTTACAAACACAATATAAGAATTACTGATATATGTGAAGCATTGAATTAAGATTTGTGATGCGACCAGGACTCGAACCCGGGCCTCCATGCCTACTAAGCAGACGTCTTCCCACTAGATCACCGCAACACTAGCGATTAAAGAGCTAAGGACGATTTCCTGCACGTCACAAACCTTAATTCAGCTTCTGTGTTCCATAGAACATTGCCACTACTGCCAAGGCTCTCCATGTAGCGGAATAACACCGCGGCAATGGACATATTGGAACATTCCCGTTTTTTATGTTGATATAAATATGTCCACTGACGAGGTGCTATTCCGCTACATGGAGAGCCTTGGAAGTAGTGGAAATGTTCTATGGAACACCGAAACTGAATTAAGGTTTGTGACGTGAAGGAAATCGTGCTTACACTATTCCGAGGCGCCTTAATCGCTAGTGATGCGGTGGTCTAGCGGTTATTCCGCTGTCGGCGGGCGAGCGGTAAGGACGTGTTGTGTTTACGTCGCAGCTGCGGCTGGCCGAACGCTGTGTTGGTGAGTTTAACGTCGTAGAGCGTTTCCTCATGTATTCAACTTAGACTAACCATGGCAGAACCCGTAAGAGTTGACACTTGAAGTTTATGTTCGACAAAAGCTTTGCTAGACCTAGTTCGTTTGAAGTAGAGAATTTCATGGAGGAGGTTGTAAAGATAGCAGAGGATGACATGATTGGAATTTGCCCATCTATCTGTAGTAGCACAGTCTTCATTAAGTTGAAAAATGCCAAGATGTGTGATGATATTGTTGTTAGATGAGGAGGTAAATTGAAATTTAAACACTCAGACGGTAATATCGGCGAAGTTAGAGTGAGTCATGCTGGGTTTGGCATTAGAACACTACGCATTTTCGAACTGCCGTTCGAAATTACCGCTGACAATATAAATGCTGTTCTGAAACCCTATGGAACCGTTCTCAGTAATGTCGCAGAGAGATGGACAGGTGCTCACAAATTTAAGGTTCTTAATGGTGTCAGGCAGGTCAAAATCGATATGATCAAACATATACCTTCTTATATTAGTGTCCGTGGCCATAGAGCTATTGTGATATATGAAGGACAACCTAGAACGTGTGCAGGATGTGGTGGTACAGGACACGTTCGTGCTGATTGTATGCAAAGGAGAGTGGCGCAGCTGCCAACAGGCGAAGCAGTGTTTCAGAACACGATGTCACAGCTACCGCTGACTTACGTAGCGGCAGTTCGTGCGTCCGCACGTGGGGTTACGACCGCAGAGCTGGAGGTACCTAATATCGAAGAAAAAATTGAGGAAATCGGAATGGAAACCGACGTCCCAAAATATAATGACGGGCAAATGGCTGTAGAACTGCCAGCAGAAAACGAAGACCGTCCATCTGCGGCTCTTGAGCACGACACTTCAAATACAGAACTCCCGAATGAGGCTTTAACCAATAAGCAGGAGACGGAGCACGACTCCCAAGCAGTTACGTCCGGTGAAACGTCGACGGATAAACAATCTACGGACAATAAAAAACGTCGGATTGCCCACCAGGGAGCTGAAAAAACTGCACCTGCACTGCGAGAGAAAGCAAAACAGTTGCGACAGAAGTCGAACGACACAACAGGGAAAACGCGTGACAGCAACCAGAAAACCATCAAAAAGTCACGAACGGAAGACTCTTACGGCGGCGTCACGGAAACGTCTGGAAACTCTGTGAAGATGACAATGACGACAAAAACTAAAGCGGACAGTGAAGAACAACCTCATGACCTCACAGAGTGGAAAAAGGAAAAACGTAAAGGTAACCTTCCTCGAAACTGGGCTGACGACCATGAAGATGCTAACCTAGACCAAGAATTGATGGAGACGAATGATGAAATGACACAGAAGACTGACGAACATAGAACCAACGACAATAGACCTTCACCGGCGAAGGCCACAGCATTAACTGATGACCCAGACTTCTATTAAACTGAAATTTGTTAGTAGTAAGACAGACGGAAAGATAGAAAGAATGATCGCAAAGTTTAGAATTTAAAACAAAAATAGATCATTACCAATATAATATGACCGAACTACAAGCATATCGGTTAGCCACAATAAACATCAACAAGATAAGGAGCGCACTCAAACTGCGACTTCTCCAGGACGTGATATATGCCGCAGATATAGACATCGTTATGTTACAAGAAGTGACAGATGCAATTGATCTGGATCGAATAACAGGATATAACGTTATAGCCAACGCTGGCTATACTACTGAACTCGGAACAGCCATTTTAACAAAAGAAGGTATTATAGTCAGACAAATAGAGAAACTACCTAACAGCAGAGGAATAGCATGTACAATAAACAACGCCAGAATAGTCAATGTCTACGCGCCTTCAGGAACTGGAAAAAGACGACAACGAGAAGAATTTTTCAAAGACGGAATAGTACCACTCTTTGGGACCGGATATGATCATGTAATATTTGCCGGAGACTTTAATTGTGTCATACACCCGAAGGATCAGACGCCAAATTATAATAAATCAGTTGAGCTTGAAAGCATTGTAAATCAGTTAGGACTTGTTGACACCTGGGAGTATACACATGGTAACATGCCTGGCTTCACGCACGTCACTAATCACTTGGCAAGTTGTTTAGATCGGATGTACGCATCAGCTGATCTTAAGGAATGTATCCTACATTCGGAAATATGGCCCACCGTCTTCTCCGATCACGCAGCTTTTATGTGTACCATTAATTTGGAGAAACAAGGGACCTACAAGGCACGAGGTCAGTGGAAACTTAACGTTAGCCACTTGTCAGATGCAGGATGTCGTGCAGCTTTTGACACTACGTGGGAAGCATGCGAAAAACGGTTCCCTCAGTACAGTTCACCGATCACTTGGTGGATTAAATGCGCTAAGCCTGCAATAACGAGAACCATGAAAAATTACTCACGGGAGAAGAATGAGTGGCAGAAGAAAACAGTAGAATTTTATTTTCAGTGTCTGCGAGAATTGTATAAACGGGATGCAGCAATAATTCATAATTATGTACAGATTAAGAGAATTCAAGCTAAAATAATCAATTTAAAGAGGAAACAACTAGAAGGCTGCAAAATACGGTCACGTCAGCACAATACAGTCCAAGACGAAACAATTTCCGTATATCACTTCATACACGAACATAAAAGGAAAAGCAGAAAAATTCTTACCGAGCTGAGGGCCAGTGATGGACAATTATTGACCAATCAACGCGACATAAAGGAAGAGATACAGACGCATTTTTCACAGCTCCTAGTCACGAAACCTACAGACGAAACGGCACAAAAGGACTTCACGACACGGGTACCAGGAAGACTCAGACCGGAAGAAGCAAACAGCCTCACTGCCGAAATCACAGAAGAGGAAGTAGAAGACGCGATACTTAGAAGTCCAAAAAATAGATCACCTGGACCTGACGGTATCCCGGCAGAATTGTATCAAATGTTCCGACAAAGACTGCTCAGTAAACTAACGAGCATATGTAATGAACTTATGAACCACAGTACACACATCCCCAAAGAATTCTGCGAGGGAACCGTGGTTCTCGTTCCCAAAACAACAGCAGGCAAGTCCATCAGCAATCTCAGGCCTATAACGCTTCTGAACAGCGACTACAAGATCTTCATGCGAATTCTGATGCAACGTCTCCGTGCAATAATAAACACTGTCACAGGTGTAGGCAAAGACAGAAGAATTTTTCACGCGCTAAGTGATTACAGGGACATAATTGCGATAGCTGAGACATGTAAAATTAGATGTGCAATAGTGTCACTTGATTTCGAACAAGCATTCGACAGAGTCAATCACGATTATCTTTACAACACCATGAGAGCGATGAATTTTCCTCCACAATTCATCGAGATGATCGGGCATTTATTAAAGAATGGCACATAAAAAGTTAATATAAATGGACAATTAACCAGTGCAATACAGATTAATAGCTCTGTTAGGCAAGGATGCCCCTTATCCGTGTTATTATTTGCTATAGCCATCGAGCCTCTCCTATGTACACTAACGCAAGAGTTGCGGGGATTGCAGATACCTGGACAAAATATTGTCTGCAAATCATATGCTGACGACGTAGGACTTGTAGTAAGAAGTGTTCGGGAGCTCCAAACCGCTCTTGACATTATTAAAAAGTACGAACTTGCATCTGCTGCCAAACTCAGCAATGTAAAGTCAAGAATTATGACCATCGGAAGTAGCAATAACATCAGAGCGGAAGGACAACTGACGGAAACGGACAGATTGAAATGTCTAAGTATAGTTTACACACGGAATATACGACAAACGGCTGCCCTCAATTACAAAAGAATATTGACGAGTATGAGAGCCGGAATACAACTTCACAGCCTGCGAAACCTCGATGAAATACAAAAGGTTCGGCTAGTTAATACATACATAACGGCCAAAGTGAACTATGTGGCTCAAATTCTGCCATTTCCCAAAGAGATGGGAAAGAGAATGCTCGCAGCGCTCGGCCACTTCGTTAGTAAAGGTCAGATTTTTAAAGTCAAAATGCACACTAATGCACAAAGATGGCGGCCTTAATCTCACAGATGTTTACAGTAAGGCACAGGTGCTTTACATCTGCAAGACCTACCAACAATGGAAAGTTTCGTCCAACAACTTAGTGGCTCATCTTCTGGATGAGATAGCCCCAATCAGCATGGACCCGCCAGTAGATGTGCACCACATCCCGAACGAGCTGTATCACCTCAAATATTTTCTCATTGAATACAGCTATATTCGCAGGGCAGTTCCCCAGAAACACATGCAACGAGTACGAGAAGTCTACAAAAGCTTGATAGACAGAAAACCGACAAACGTGATAGAACAGAAGCATAATCATTTTAACTGGAAGAAGATATGGGAAAATATTCACGACCGAAATTTACCCACAAACGTAAGATCTACTTGGTATTTAGCAGTAAACAGGAAGATCCCGACGGCTTTACGGCTACATACCATACACATGGCGGAATCACCAAATTGCAGCACGTGTAACTTAATAGACACAGACGAGCACAAATTTACATGTGACAAAATCAAGGGTATTTGGGGTTATGTTCGGCGTGTACTCTCCCTTATGCTACGAACATCAGATACTTATATAACACCAACGAAACTATTACACCCTGAAGAAGTGCCATACCCAAATGCCAAAAGGAATGCTGTCAACTGGATCATGGGACATGCAGTATTCTACATTCTTCGAAATGAAGATAAAAGCAAAGAAGACAATACAACACCACCAGTTAGAACAGATAAAAGATTATAGAACACTATATGCGAATTTTCTAAAGAAAACATTGACGTCTAACTAAATATCTGCACAATTTTATTTAATTACTTTTTTTTACTAAAGTCACTGCCTCTTAAGTTGCTTATATATAATTACGAGGAAAAGTTTTGTGTTTATAAACAGATTTTAGTTTTCTTTGAATTTTCTGTGCAGAAAAGCAGAAATAATTTATAACTTGAGCTATTCAACATAGAAGCTCATTGGAAAAAAGTACAGCTTTCAGTTCCTCTTTTATCAAATGCAAAATGAAGTGCAACACTGAGTTCTGGTATATACCATGGAAGAAATATTTCAGTTAACAAAAATGAAGAATAGAAAAGATTTTGATTTCACAGAAAGGCAATGAAGCCTAGCCGAAGAAGGCATATTTGGAGAGTGAAAGGACGGGCTAGAAGGGGAGATGGGAGGCCCGAAAAAAAAAAAAAGAAAAAAAAGAAATGGAAGCTTTGCGTAGTGAGTAAGACGGTAAGTTCGTAATCTGTCATAAATCGACTCAAATCCCGTCATGCCTATTAATTTTAATTCGTTGTAAACAAAGTATTCTTTTTTGAAGAGTCAACGTAAATGTAGCGTTCCAAGTATTCATAACAAATTATACATTTTTGCATACGCCTTCCGATACTCGGTCGAGGAAGGCAAGAAAAAAAATACACCTCAGTTTGAGCATTAGCTCTGCCTTCGGTTGATAATCGTTTTGCATTTTTATCTGTACCGTACTTTATGGTCTTTATTCCAGCTGATGATTTCCATAGCTACAGAAACGCAACTTATGATACTTCTTACGGCAAAATACTTATGCTATCAGACGAAAAGATTGATCTGGCCCAGACAAACAAAAAAAACAAGGAAAAAAAAAGCTGTCAGACGTCTGCCTAGTAAGCATGTAGGTCCGTGTTCGATTCCCGCTCGCATTACACATTTTAATTAAATGCTTCAGATTTATCATTAATATCTTTGACATATTCGGGACGAAAATCCGTCTCAAGGCTTGTTTATTTGTATTTACAATATAAGAATATCACTATAAGATACGAGTGCGTTTATTGTGATTAACTATAAAATACAATCTTTTCCTATGAGGAGCGCGCTGTCGACTGAGGCAAAGCGTTATTACTTACTGAATCCACCCCGAACGCGACCCGGCTAATTCCATTGTTTCAAGAAAGCTAATTTCGGCCAAGCCGAAACTTCAGATGAATTGTGGCCAAAGCCGAAACTACATCAATATTTTGACCGAAGCCGAGAGAGAATATTTGGTCAGTCTTATAAGATCCCAGAGAACAATTCGATCAAACTGCAATGGACAAGAGTCACCCTAGAGGCCGCACTTGGGAGGGCCTCCTCTCTGCGTCCTCAAATGCTACGGGTTCAAAAGAAGCCACAAATTTTCGTAAGTGGTTTCTAATGTGAGAAACTAAAGCTGAGGCATATACATGTGGCGTCTGCTCCGAAAGAACAGACGTCACTTCTGATCCTGCAGTTGTTGTTGTTTCATATTCACATAATATAGGACTTCAACTGCGAATGGGCAAAGCTGAAAATGTGTGCACAGCCGGGATTCGAACCCTGCACTCCTGCTTTCTAGGTAGTTGCGCTGACCTATACACCACTGGGGATACTGATCGCCGCACCTGCAAGGACTACCTAAGCACACCTCGCATCAGACACAAATTTACAACTTTGTGAATATGTGACGTCTGTTCTTTAGGAAAAGACGCCACACACACACACACACACACACACACACACACATATATATATATATATATATATATATATATATATATATATATATATATATATATATATATGCCGGTGACGGGCAATGATTCTTTCGTTAGTGGGGATGGGTGGGCATGTTTGTGGCGCTTACTCTTACGGGAATTAGTTTCAAAACTACGAGTTTGAGTACTGTGGAGAGGATGAAGCTGGGAATTTGTGTCTGGCGGGAAGCGTACTTAGGTAGTCCTTGCAGGTGCGGTGATCACTGTGTCCCCGGTGGTATAGGGGTCAGCGCAACTGCCTAGGAAGCAAGAGACCCGGGTTTGAACCCCGGCTGGGTACACATTTTCAGCTTTGCCCATTCGCAGTTGACGTAATATGTTCTGTGAATATAAAGCTGATGTGTCACTCAAATCGATATGTGTGAAGCCTTGATACGTGGCGGTGTGCTCGACGCTATCAATGATATACTTTCTCCACAGCAGCCGGCCGCGGTGGCCGAGGAGACTGAGGCGCTCCAGTTACGGTCTGCACGACCACTACGGTCGGGGGTTGGAATCCCCCTCGGGCATGGATATTTGTGCCGTCCTTAGTCTTAGCTTGTTCATAAGTAGTTTGTAAGCTTAGGGACTGATGACCCCGAAGTTAAGTCCCATAAGTTCTACAAACATTTGAATTTGAACATTTCTCCACAGCAGGAACAAGTTTAATTTGACTGCCGAAACTTTGTAATGGTAATCACAAGTTACTTATACTGATTCTGAAACACTGGATCTTATCTGACGTTTCTACTGAGAACGGGTGGTTTCTTGATAGTTCATCCCGTAGAAGAGAACACGCTATGTTATATAGAAACAATGCCGCAGATATAAGGATCATTTTTAGAGTACAGTCGATAAAGGAATACATTATTTGAAATTGTGACTTCAGTAGTCTTACCGGTTTCGTCTTCGTTGATAGGGTAGTAAGAGTTGGCTAATGACGGAATAATCGTTTGTTGTAGAGTAATACGTCAGTACTCGAACGCCACAGACAAATGAGTTTGGATGACCGGGTAATTCAGTGTTTATGTTACGAAACTCCAAGGATGATTGAGATGGGTGACTAGTCCGAAAGGTAAAACCGAAATTATACGCAAGTTGCACCCTAACCTCGTGAAGCGCTTCGAATCATGATCTTGACTTCCGTAATTCGTGATGAATACCCCCAGTACACTCAGATAATTTACCTTGAGAAGTGACTTATAACGATGTCAAAGAGTCAAAAAATAGTGTATATGCAGCAAAATAATTCCATTTACCTGCATAAATTTCACAAGCTACTACGTATTCAATAATTGTTCAAAACAGCGTTCCTTTGCGTCAATGCAGGTATGACATCGACGCAGAAAATTTCGTAACATCGCCAGTGTCGTTTTAACAATGTCCAGGCAGCGAGAATTTTTGACACAAGATCCTCTTCAGTCTTGGGTTTCGTAAAGCAGTTTGGTACGAAACTGTTAAAACTTTCATTGCCGCAATACGTAAATTCTTGTGATGCTTTTTCTATGGCTTTAATTTTCATTCCAGAAGACGCTAAGTTATCTATTCCAATTGTAAAATAAGAAGGTAAGCGGTTTCGGAAAACAGTAGTTGACAACAATGATCTTTGGTCTTGGTTTAGTCGGAACCATAAATATTTAGACTCTACAAGAATATTCATACACGTTTTAATAGCATATCTACATCATCTATACCAATATTGTAAATGCGAAAGAAGATCAAAATGTTCAAATGTTGGTTAAGCTTATGGGACTTAACTACGGGGTCATCAGTCCCTAAACTTACAAACTACTTATCAACTACCTTATACTAAGGACGGCACAAATATCCATGCCCGAGGGGGGATCGAACCCCCGACCGTAGTGGCCGTGTAGACCGTGACTGGAGCGCCTCCGTCCCCTCGGCCACCGCGGCCGGCGAAAGATCTGTCTCTTATGCTTTCATAACTAAACCGCTCAACCGATATGATGAAACTGGGTATTACGCAATGTGATGAGAAGTTTGCGGACACCCCCACTAACATATTTTTACATATTAGGTGCATTGTGCTGCCACTTCAGTAGTCATTAGACGTCCTGAGAGGGCAGAATGGGACACTCTGTGGTAATCACAGACTTGGTAATAAGTCTCTACGCGAGATTTCCACACTTCTTAACACCCCAGGCCTATTGTTTCTGATGTGAATGTACACATACAGCACCAAAACGCACAGGCTGACCTCGTCTGTTGACTGACAGAGACTGGCGATAGTTGAAGACGCTCTTACAGGGTAACAGGCAGGCATCTATTCAGACCATCACACATGAATTCCAAATTGCATTAGGATCCACTCCTAGTGCTATGACAGGCGGCAAGTGATCTCCCCATAAGCCACACATCACACGGCTCAATGCCAAATACGCCTCGTTTGGTGTAAGGACCGTAAACATTGGAGGACTGAACACTGAAAAAACGTTGCGTATTGTGACGAATCACGGTACAAAATGTGCCGATCCGGTGGTGGGGTGTGTGTATGATAAATGCCCGATGAACGTCACCAGCCAGCGTATGTAGATCCGACGGTAAAATACGGAGAGTGTGGTGTTAGGGCTTGGTCCTGTTTGTGGTGCAATAGCTCAGTACTTAGCTATAATTTACAACCGATCACTCAGCGAAAGATCTGTACCCAAAGACTGGAAAGTTGCCCAAGTTACTCCAATATTCAAGAAAGGCAATAGGAGTGATCCCCAAAATTACAGGCCTATCTCATTGACGTCGATTTTCGATAGAATTTTGGAACATATACTTTGTTCGAACGTTATGAACTACCTCGAAGAGAACGACCTATTAACGAATAGTCAACACGGATTCAGAAAGTATCGCTCTTGCGAAACACAGCTTGCCCTTTATTCACATGACATGATAAGTGCCATCGACAAGGGATTTAAAATCGATTCCAAATTTCTGGATTTCCGGAAGGCTTTTTACACTGTACTCCACAAGCGGCTTCTAATGAAATTGCGTGCTTATGGAATATCTCCAGAACTGTGCAATTAGATTCACGATTTCCTATCAGAAAGGACACAGTTCGTTGTAATTGACGTTAAGTCATCGATTAAAACAGAAGTGATATCTGGCGTTCCCCAGGGAAGCGTTATAGGTCCCCTACCCTTCCTTGTGTTTATAAACTATTTAGGAGACAATCTGAATAGCTCCCTTAGACTGTTCACGGATGATGCTGCCGTTTATCGGTTAAGGAATCAACAGAAGATCAAAAGCAACTGCAAAGCGATTTAGACAAAATTTCTACATGTCACGAAAATTGGCAATTGACAGTAAATACAGAAAAGTGTGAAGTAATACACATAACCACTAAAAGAAATCAACTGAACTTCAATTACGCGATTAATCAGTCAAGCCCTAAGGTCGTAAATTCAATTAAATACCTAGGAGTTACAATTACGAACAACTTAGATTGGAGATTACGTTTCATTGGCAGAACGCTTCGAAGATGCACCAGCTCCACCAAAGAGACTGCCTACATCAGACTTGTGCATCCTCTCCTGGAGTACTGTTGCCCATTATGGGACCCTCACCAGGTGGGACTAGCGGGAGATATTGAGAAGGTTCAGAGAAGGGCAGCTCGTTTTGTTCTATCACGTTACGGAGGGGACAGCGTCACGGAAATGTTGCACGAATTGGGGTGGAAATCATTAAAAGAAAGATGTTATTCATTGCGACGTGATCTGTTTGCAAAGTTTCAATCACCGACTTTTACTTATGAATGTGAAAATATTTTGCTAGCACCCACCTACTTAGGGAGACATGACAATCCCAATAAAATAAGAGAAACCAAATCGAAAACGGAAAAGTTTACGTGTTCTATCTTCCCGCGAGCTATTAGAGTATGGAACGGTAGAGAAAAGTTATGAAATTGGTTAATGAACCCTCTGCCAGGCACTTAATTGTGATTTGCAGAATATCTATGTAGATTTAATGGAGGGGGCTTGCACCCTATGTTGTTTTTCTTTGCACTATCACAGCACAGGTTGGTGTTTTAAACACATTCTTGCTTCCCACTGTTGAAGAGCAAGTCTGGGATGGCGATCGGTTATTTCAACACGATTGAACACCTGTTCGCCGCCCGCGGTGGCCGAGGAGTTTGAGGCGCTCCAGTCACGGTCTGCACGGCCACTACGGTCGGGGGCTCGAATCCCCCCTCGGGCATGGATATTTGTGCCGTCCTTAGTTGTAAGTAGTTCATGAGTAGTTTAGGGACTGATGACCCCTTAGTTAAGTCCCATAGACTCTACAAACATTTTTTGAACACCTGTTCATAATAATGTACGGCCTGTGGTGGAGTTGTTACACGACAGTAACGATCTTGTAATGGACTAACCTGAACAGATTCCTGTCTTTAATCTTATAGAACAACGTGTGCAGCGCACGTGAAGAATGGGCTGTCATGACCCCCAAGAAACCTTCCTTCACCTGCCTGAAAGTGTGCCTGCGAGAATGTGAGCCGTCATCAAGACTAAGGGTGGGCCAACACCATATTGAATTCTAGCATTATCGATGGAGGGCGCTACTAACTTGTAAGTCATTCTTAGTCAGGTGTACGGATACTTTTGATCACATAGTGTAGCTTGAACGCTGTAATTCAAGATATTTGTTGGTTTTAATTATATAACTGGAAATATGGAACAGCTGAGAATCAACGTTTCTCTTACAGCTTCCGATACGCTCAAAGAATGCTTAAAAAGCTATTCTCTGACTTTTGAAATTTATCACATTTATTAAAAATCTTTTAACGGTTGATATGTTGTACGTAATACGATTCAACATAAAGAATACAATGCTAACACAAGATGTCAACGTCTTCAAAACGCCGAAGCGATTTCGATGTTATTTGAACACTGAATAATTTACACGATGTATAACGTATAGCTTCTTCACGCAGTAGTTTAGTCACTATGAAACATAGTTTTTTAATGAATTTAATAATACCTTTATTTTCATCTCGATAAAGAAGGACTTATTGAAGTACGATGGAAGAAAAAAGGAGAACTGGTTTCTGGAGAATATGAGAATGTTTACAAGGAAGGAGGCCGCTAAGAAGGAGTAGTAGACTTACTGTATAAGAAGAACTTGGAGAAGAATATTATCGAGGTAATTCCAGTCCTTGACAGGATGATAGAGATGAAAATATGCACTGACCCTATAGACACATGTTTCATTGTAAGACCAAGAAGAGGTAGAAAATATATATGAGCATACAGAAGCGGCGTTTGAGAAAAATGGAAAAGTTCAAAAAATTCAAATGTTTGTAAATCTATCGGACCAAACTGCGTGGTCATCAGTCCGTAGCTTACATACTACTTAAACCTAGCTAAACTAACCTACGGACAAACACACACACCCATGCCCCAGGGAGGCCTCGAACCTCCACGGCGAGCAACCGCGCGCTCCGCAGCGAGTTGCTTTAGACCGCTCGGCTACTCCACCGCGGCTGGAAAAGTTCAAACGAGAACATAAAGGTGAGAACTACGCATGGAAATCTTGTTGGAGATTATGGAGTATTTCGTATTTCGTACAATGTATTGACAAATTTGACAATTCATTAATATCGATGCTTGCCTAGATAACGGGTAGTTCTTTATTTTTACATTATAGGTCCTCCACCTCTGAATATATCGTAAAATGACATTTTTATGATGCATATTATCATTGAATGCTGTTAAGTAGTTTTTTTTTTTGTTTTTTTTGTTCACAACAGCTGTTTCGCCTTCATGGCATTGTCAGTGGTCTGCAAAAGTTTAAATTAGTTTTCTCACAAATATTTTTCGAAACTAAATAAAGGACATTACAAAAATTTTGGATGAATTCCTTACATTTCGTCTCTTGTTATTACATGTAGCATCAATACCTCTGTATGATAATATTCGGACACACTTATCAGAAGTTCGTTTCTAATGATTTATTATGTAATGACTTTCCAGGAACAATTCTTGCAATGGCATGTTTACAAAGTTTTTACATTCTGCATTTCGCGGTGTCTTTTGCTTGTATCTGTGGTTTCTAGGATGTTAAATTCCAAGGAGGTTAGAATACAGGGAGTCACGCTGAAAAATTGTAGCCTGCCTTCGCCATATTTCTAAGTCTTGAAGAAGTGTTCGTATTGTAGAATTGATGATTTATGTCACTTGAAACAGGAATAAAACTTCCGGCGATTTTGCAGGGATATACAACGTGTTAAAAGAGTGCAAATTAGCCTTAAAATTTAAGTTTTCAAATATATTGGGATGAGATTTTGCTACTATTTATTCAAGAAAGTATATTGTTTGAAAGTACATACTTTGCACTGACTGTCGGTTCAATGCATTAACAGTAAGAGGGTCGTCTTGACGCATAGTTTTAACGGATAAATAGCATTTCAGAACTCATGAAGATGGCGGATGGGCTTCAATGACATATGTTTTCGGCATAGATAACTCCGTTTCCTTTTATTTTAACCTTCTTGTTAAATTCGAATTTTGTGCTATCGTTGACTCTGAATATGTTTACAAAGATTTTATATTCTGAATTTCGCGCTTTCTTTGGTTAAGAAATAGTGTCTCTCTCTTGTCACTGAGGTATTGTGTGCTATTCGGAATCTTGCATTATCTTTGAATATGAAATAGTATGTTTCTCCTTTCTTTTATGTTCCGAAATTAAGGTAAGTCGCGTGACGTAGATTTTTATTAGAACTCTGGTTCCAATGTTCTACTGAAAGGTGGTTTCGTCATAAAAATTCGGTGCTTGTTGCACGAATTTAAAAGTAGAAAAAGCTTTTGTGAAAATGATCGAAAACCCAGTTCTTTAATATTAATCTTTTATGCTTGAATAGAAATAATCTGGGGATTCACACCCGATCAGCTATGAAGTTGTTGTGAAACACGTCTTTCACGTGCTATTTGAACTATAACATCCGAACAAAGCCACAGTAAAGCGGTGTTTGCTTTTACGAGCAAATAAGCACGCAAATCCAATGAAACTTATAGGGCTGTGAAAGCAGCGTGTGATATGTAAACGAATAGCATAACAGTGTAATCGACCGCGTGCGGCCTCTGAATGGCTGTTTGTGGCTCGATGCACTAGCGGCTGAGAGGGGAGCAAACGCACGACCCTGCGTTTGTGGTAACCATGCTGCGAGCATCACTGTGTCTCGTTATACGCTGGCGTTAACGTAGGTCGAAGCCGATATGGGCGTGCGACCAGTCTTTGAGAAGTCTGAAACCGCAGTGACGTGCTTAGTACCGCATTGCTGTTTGCAGAAATGTGATCTCCCATAAAGAATCATCCAACCATACCAATTTCCGAGGAAGTGTGGGAAAAACCTAAGAATCAAACTACTTGCAGATATCCTCGTTTGTTCTCCGAGGGCTGTACAGTACATTATGTTATTGACTTAAACAAAGTATAGGAAAATATTTTTGTATACAGTTGAAAACCAGACTTAAATACTATAACATAATCGGCATGCAAATTGAAAGACGGCTGTCTGCCGCCTTCCCTAGGTCTTTATATTTGTAAATTGTCATATTGTATAAGCTCACTAGACGGCTCTATTTTTTTTCTCTCTAAACGAGAACCCCTCTTGTTCGGAGGCATGAGGAATAGCATTTCATTTCATGGTTTTAAATGTTAGTTTCGGTAATATTGCTGGGATTTTATTATGCTAATAATTTATCATTGTGTTCGTGTTAAGTTCTGTAATATTGCTGGGATTCTATTATGCTAATAATTTATCGTTGTGTCATTGAATGTGGCAATATGAACGGTTTCTCCATGACGCCGCTGTCTCTGTGACAATGTGTATTTGTTTTATTCTGTATGTGCATGTATGAGAATCTTCTAGCATGGGAGTCTGTGTGTATGTATGAGACTTTTCGTAGGCGGCTGCTGGCTGCTCGATACTAGTGTTTCTCCGCCTTCATATTCATAGGTAGTTGTTACCAACCTCTGCTTTTGGTGGTACCAAAAAGGTTCCTCCACCATTTGGTTACAAGTGGGGTTGGCAATGCCCAGTTGGCGAGCCTCGGCAAGACATGCGAGTTTCAGCTCTCCCCCACCACCCCGTTTTTAGTGGGTTTTACCGTTTTCCGGCCGATTTCCGGGCCGCTGGTGGCGGGCTCGTGGGCCGTCTGGACATTCGATATGGTAAGATGTTCTGACTTTCTATCCTCCGTTGAGATGGTAGCGATTCGTTGTCTGGTTTCTTAGACTTATGATCTTAGTTTCATTTTTCGGGATAAGTTTCTCTGATCACGTACGAAAATGTATTCAATTTCATTTCGGTTATTTTTCATAGGTAAACGAGGTGAATATGCAAGTAATTCGGTTTGATAACGGCTGGGTATGAACTCTGTTTAATTTCTATCTAGCTTAGTGGAATGCGACTAATATGCGGGAATATTTTTATTCTGTGTAGTGCATGTGACATATTCTTTTCCGTTTCCTCCTTCTGTGAGTGATATGTACTCCACATGGTGTGTTCTTAGAACAAAGCCATCTGGAGTGACCCCGTCACCCTAATTTCGGTGATGCTCCCCTTGATCAAGTAGATAGGAATTTTAGTTGGATTTTTAAACGTAATTAATGGTAAAGCACTGATGGATGTGACATATACACCATGATAACACAATTTATATCCACAGGAAATTGAATGTTTTATTGCTTGACTAGCTTAATTACCGCTGATTTGCACGCGTAGAGTGGATGGTCTGCATTGGTTGTTTCTACTTCTCAATATAAATTTTCATTCATTTTGCTTTAAAAATGCTTTGCTAATCAAATATTTTGATACACCTTGCCACCCTCTATTGCACCATTGGCAGAACTCAAAGCATCCTGAAGCATTTTTTATTTTTTTTATTTTTTAAAATTAATTTTATCCATGGTTCCAAACCAAAACTTTCACATTTATAGCATCAAAATACACTTAGTAACACCCTTAAAAGATTTTCCCTTATTTAACCCACTGAATGGTTGAGTTTTCAACATATCGTGACACGTGTTTTTAAAATTCCAATCAATAATATAAATCCGACGGTTTGTATTTCTGGCTTCAAAATTGCCTTAATAGAAACGTTAAGTGCAGGGAGAAGAAATAAAAACATTTCGGTTTGCTAGATGACATAGTAACTCTGTCAGAGACCGCAAAACATCTGGAAGAGCAATTGAATGGAATGGACAGTGTCTTGAAAGGAGATATAAGATGAACACTAACAAGAGTAAAACGAAGGTAACTGATTCCAATGTCAGAAGGAGATGCTGAAGGAATTAGATTAGGTAATGAGACAATAAAAGTAGTAGATGAGTTTTGTTATTTGGGAAGCAAGATAACTTCTGATGGACGAAGTAAATAAGATATGAAATGCAGAATGGCTATGTGAAGAAAAGCGTTTCTAAAGAAGCGAAACTTGTTTACATCCAATATTAATTTAAATGTTAGGAAGTCCTTTCTGAAAGCATTTGTCTGGAGTGTAGCATTGTATGGGAGTGAAACGTGGACGATAAGGGGTTCAGATAAAAAGAGGATAGAAGCTTTTGAAATGTGGTGCAACAGACGAATGATGAAAATTAGATGAATAGATCACGTAACTAATGAGGAGGTGCTTAACCGAATCGGGGAGAAAAGGAGTTTGTTGCATATCCTGACTAAGAGAAGAGATAAATTGGTTGGATACATTCTCAGTCATCAAGGAATTGTCAACTTAGCATTAGAAGGAATCGTGTGAGGTAAAAATCGTATAGGGAGACTGAGGGACGAATACAGTAAGCAGATTCAAAAGGCTGTAGGTTGCCGAACGTATTGTCAGATGAAGAGACTTGCACAGGACATGCTAGCGTGGAGAGCTGCATCAAACCAGTCTGCGGACTGAAGACCGCCGTTTTCTGTCCTTTAGAAACGGATCGAGGTCGTGAAATTTTTTTTTACGCTTTGGCATCTTTCTTGGTAGTTTTACTTTTCAAACTGCAATATGCATTTATTTTTCTTTATTCGTACGCTTGTTGCAGAAAAACAACTGAAGAATGTGCATCACTTTTCGCTGTATATAACCTTTTTTGCTATTATAGTGTCAAAAGTCATTGCTGGTCTTCAATCCGCATTTTATATAAACTGATGGCTTTCAACCGCTGGCTTTCACCCTCTTAAGCTACCGACACGGAACTGCTATGGTGTACAACTGGAGACTTTGTACTATAACAACACAGATAGTTCGTCTCCATTGTGTAGTGTTTGCTGAAGAGCAAAATATTGACACCCACACGTAGAATTTTATACTAGTCGTTAACTTTCAACACCCATACCTTCCATCGCCTTATCGTTATCAACCCTCTACGACCATAGTTCACAATGGGAGACTGATACCTACTACCATGTACAAACACTATTCGTGTACGATGTGAAACATAGGCACAAACACCTCAATTTAGCCGGCCGCGGTGGCCGAGGGTACTGAGGCGCTTCAGTCACGGTCTGCACGGCCACTACGGTCGGGGGTTCGAATCCCCCCTCGGGCATGGATATTTGTGCCGTCCTAGTTCTTAAGTAGTTCATAAGTAGTTTGTAAGTTTAAGGACTGATGACCCCGTAGTTAAGTCCCTTAAGCTTAACAAACATTTGAACCTCAATTTATGGAAAACTGATACCTACTACCACATACAAACACTATTGGTTTGCGATAAGTAGTTTTGGTTCCGGAGTGAAATATAGGCACAGACACGTGTTGTCCTTATGTTAGTTTAACTTAGTTTAAGTAGTTTGGTCCCATAAGAATTACAAACATTTGAACATTTTTGGGAATTTTCTTATTTCTATATTTGTATGAGTGGCTCCCTGCTACACAATGTGGGCGTTGACCATACAAATACCTAAAAACAAATGTAGAGCTAGTTTCCGACACCACTTGACAATTTTCAATATTTCTGTGACATATGAAACAGTTTGGTCGCTTCTGTCCATGCCTCCTTTTCCATTATTATACGCAACAAACACGAGTATCGTACCTATACGTCATAATAGGTGCATGTTTTGTTGACAACATCCGGACCTCGCGAATACCCCTAAAAACAAATGTAGAGCTAGTTTCCGACACCACTTGACAATTTTCAATATTGCTGTGACATATGAAACAGTGTGGTCGCTTCTGTCCATGCCTCCTTTTCCATTATTATACGCAACAAACACGAGTATCGTACCTATACGTCATAATAGGTGCATGTTTTGTTGACAACATCCGGACCTCGCGAATATCCCTCCATTTTAGTACGACAATACTGTTGTCTTTTCCCGTGCCATTATTTCATCTGTTTTAATGTTTATGACATTACAAAACGTGGGATATATTTTTTTTCTACCGTACAGTTTCAACGACATGAGTTTTCACATTCATGCATTTGACTGCCAATTCATAGTTTGTATATTCGTCCTTCATTTAGCAATGTGTTCGTAAGTTAAAAGCAGCCGGCCGCGGTGGCCAAGCAGTCTGCGGCGCGCCACTCACGGTCTGCAAGGCCACTACGGTCGGGAGTTCGAATCCCCCTCGGACATGGGTATTTGTGCCGTCCTTAGTATTCGCTAGTTCATAAGTAGTTTGTAAGTTTAGGGACTGATGACCCCGTAGTTAAGTTCCATAATCTCTATAAACATTTGAACATTTAGTTAAAAACAGACATTTTACGCTATGCTACATTGCTTTCATCCAATAGTTTCGGGTTCAGAATATACTTTTGTCGACCACGTAATCCTTCTGTGCAGCACATTTTGAATGAATTTATACGACTTCGTTCGAATGAACTGTCTTAATCGTCCCCTCCAAGGAACCATTGTCTCATGGACTACAATATCTTTGCCTGGCGAAAAGAGGTTTTTGTAATTGTCTGTCTATATATTCTTTAGTGGTATCAGTTTCCCAAATCTGTTAGTTTGGTCTATCATTTCATTACTCGCAGAATCCAAATTTGTCCTTAGTAATTCAAAATAATTACGGGACATTTTGCTGCGTGAAAATAGAAAGTTGTAAACGTGGTCCGCTGACCAACATCTAAAGAGTCATGTCTGTACTAGACCCCTCCATATCATGAGCCCGGTAAGTGTCCTAATGTCGTCATCAGTGGTGGGTTACCACCTGTTCAGTCGGGCATGATCAATAAATTATTGTTGAAGCAATTTTTGCTCTGTATATCTATTGGCCTATGTGACTAATAAGTTTAGTAGTAGTTTGTCGTGCAGGAATAGCGAGAGCACATCACTTTCGCTAGTATTTTACTGCAATCCATCAGAACCCCGCATTTTGCAGTGTCTGTAGCCTCTTAGCGTGTTCCTTTCAATGAATATAATCCAAAGAACTTTAAAAAGGGGTCAGATCCTCTTTCTCGTCTGCAGTAAGTTCATGTAACATCTCATCAAGCTCTTCACTTACATATTCATCCTCAGTGTCGCCATCGGAACTCGACGAAATTCTATATATCACTATTCTTTTGGCCCTTATTCGAATAATAATGACAGTAATTAATCGGTAATTAAATAAAAGTAATACACAGCTTTGGGGTGAATACGACCAAGTTGAAAAAAGTTCACCTTTGCCAGATCACGTCATCGCAACACACCGAAAATGATCATTATTGCCGCCCGCGGTGGCCGAGGGGACTGAGGCGCTCCAGTTACGGTCTGCACGGCCACTACGGTCGGGGGTTCGAATCCCCCCTCGGCCATGGATATTTGTGCCGTCCTAGTTCGAAAGTAGTTCATAAGTAGTTTGTAAGTTTAGGGACTGATGACCCCGTAGTTAAGTCCCATAAGCTTAACAATCATTTGAACATTTTTTGCTAATTATTTATTATCCATTCAGTTACAGAGATATGATAACGTTTTCTGTGTTATAATAACTATCGTTTCACACACCTGAAAATATAATTACTTTATCAAATTATTGACAAATTATTGATGAAAGAATGGAAAGAAGAAGGATTAGGAAAGAAAAGATTGACAGTGGCTGCAGCAGGACACTAAAATGAAACAATGGCGACAAGTGAAAATGTGAGCCGGGCAGGGAATCGAAACCGGATCTCCCACTTCGGGCCTGCAGTCGCCTTAACCACTTATTTATTTATTTTATTGCTCTATGGGTAGTTCTGCCTGTACATTACGGTCGATGATCATGTTTGTTCGTTGTCGTTCGATTTGTTCATAGCTCAGCTTTTCTTATTACAGAGGCCGTTCAGCCCTTCTTTTGGACATGTCCGAAAGAACAGACATCACAGCAATATAATAAGAAATTGACTTTTCTCGCTGCTTTAGTGTGCGTTTTACATACAGTCCAGCAAAGACTATCGATTTCACGTGTTTCTGCCAATATAAGGACGCGCAACGTAGCCTAACTTGATGAAACCAGACTGTGTCTGTTGACAGAATGCAGCAATATGTATATACAATTAAATACAAATGGCTTCCTTAAAGCTATACTTCAATTCACGGTTTGTTGTCATATGGCAGTACCATGCAATAGTTAAGCAGAAAATTTATCAAAGTACTTACTTCTAAGGTATGATTTTATTACGTGTGATGGTTCACGTCAGTACCAATGTGGATTGTAAGAGATTCTATCCGCTTTTGAGCGGCTATCTGAAGTGCTAAAGACAGCAGTATTGCTTGCAACGGGAAGACAGAACTCACCATCTGCATCATCATTTATAGGATCGACTGCGGACCTCTAGTAATGCCGGATCTGAATCAGAGGTTCGAACAGTTCTGCGACCGTGTAGGATGCAGATTCCTCGAATTGTGCCTTCGGGTGTCGGGGTTTCGGGTTCCGCTGAAAAAGTAAGCATCGACTACACGCAGGAAGTAGCTACACGGATAGCAATATAGAGAAAGGGCTTCAGTCACAAAGGGTACAGGGCGAAGGTAGCACGAATACATAAAACCATTGCTGTAATAGTACAAAATTCTCATAGAGTCTGGGGAAAGTACCAGACCTCCAAACGCTCAAAGAAAGTACTGAAGTTCATATGATTGTAGGCAGCGAAAGCTGGCTAAAGCCGGAGATAAGTTTAGCTGATATTTTTACAAAGGGACAAAAGGTGTTCAGAAGTCATACAGTGAGTAAAATATGTGGATGCGTATTTATTGTTGTCACATTTGGTTTAATCTATAGCGAAATTCAAATAAATATTTCCTGTGAGTTTGTGTGGGTAAAGGTTAAATCTGATACCCAGAATAAATTATTTTCTTAGTAACCATGTACATAGAACGACATTGTCATCATAATAAAACACGAAAAATCAGATCCAAAACGTAAATATATAGGTG
The DNA here is from genome assembly GCA_026315105.1 of Locusta migratoria. Lineage (NCBI taxonomy): Eukaryota > Metazoa > Arthropoda > Insecta > Orthoptera > Acrididae > Locusta > Locusta migratoria. The sequence goes on from CM048748.1 coordinate 364,312,902, forward strand.
TTCCTTTTTCCCATGCGCTATTAGACGATTTAACGGTAGAGAAATATTTTAAAAACGGCTCGACGAACCCTGTACCATGCACTTGAATGTTATTTTCAGAGTCATTTTGTCGATTTGGATTTGTGTAGATATAGGTGATAGATAAATTTGTTGAATATCTTCGACGGACGTCGTTGTTGGTTCTGGCAGGGCGCTATCGTCACTCCGCAGGTGTTGTTGCCCTCTTCAAGGTGAGCGAGATTGTTAGCAGTGACGCAGCAAGATCGCATGACACGGACATCGCCCCTGGACAGCCTTACCAGATGAATCTGGACGCTGCCGCTTGGAAAAACTGTTCTCTGTTTACGTGAAGCCATGTTGTATCACTGATGTGGACTTAGTGGCCATTGTTTTCCGGACTTTCTTTCTGCTTGGATTCTCCTTGTAACGGTTTTTTCGTGTTTACAAAGGAATTTCCAGTTTATTCATTATTTTCACGACTTGTTCACTACCTATTAAGTGTTTACCGAACATAATGTGTCGAGGGGTTTTTTACCCATATCGATTTAATGCGTGGTAAGGTGTATTAATAATAATTCGGTACTGTAGTTTGGATGAAAGGGATTGGCTTGTCTGTTATATCATCGATCATTGTTCAATATCTTTCAATTCTTTCAGACCGATAGCATCTGAAAATTTGGTTTCAGGTAACATTGCGCTACAATGGTTCATCTACGGCTCCTAATAAGGATTATACGTTAATATATTTTCCAGTTGATTCACGTAGTACGAAACCAGTGATACATTACGTTTCTTGATCACAGAGAGATACATCAACAAGATTGGCAATACAATATCATTCGTATAATTGAAGGAAGCATTTTATACTGACCATATTATTATTATTATGATCATTATTAAGTGCATGTAGCCAACTATTTGTTTAGAGAACGTCAAGATCATAAGAATAAACTTACATAACTAAGCCACCTTCAGGCATTTGAATTAATGTTCAATTCAATTTTAGCTTAACGTTTTGATTGCTAAGACGGAGCGCAGACATCAATAAGATCTGCAACATTGGCAATTAAGTTAATGAGGTGTTTACTTTGTCTCCTTTGCTATGTTAAACTATTTTTGTGTTTAACTACAAGCGCTGCGGTATTATTAGCCTCCCGTCCGCCCGTAAAAATATGCACATAGTTTTTAAGACACAATCCAGTGAGTGCAGTCCAGTTAGTGCAATCATATCAGCACCATTCCTGTGTGGGATGTGTCTTCAGGGACGACAATCGTCTCCCTCATCCTGCAAGTCTTGTGAATGCATTAGTTCATAAAAACGACATCGCATGATTACAATGCCCAGTATGTTCTCCAGATATGAACCCTATCAAACATGTCTAGGTTACTGACTAAAACACAAGGTAATTCTGTTACCAGCCACTTATTTCATTGTTCCCACATCGCGTTTCAAGGGTTTAAAGCCCCTATCATCAGGTGAAATTTTCAAGGGATGAAACTCCTATTATCAGGTAGAATTTTATGTTATACTGTGTACATGTGTCCGTCTCTAATGACCAAGCTGTCGACGGGACGTTAAACCCTAAGCTTCCATCCTACTGTGTACATGTGGGTTGCATGAAATGTAACAGAAGTACCTTGTGTTTTAATCAATGTCACAAAACAGTCACGTTAAAGCTTAAACCAATGTGTTATCATTTAATGTCTAGGATACCCCGAAAAGGCTGTTTTGGGACGAGACGATCCACAAACCTATCTGAGACCATCTGTCCTTTGTCTAGCAGGACAATCCTTACCGTCTATTTGATGATTTATTTGATAGTATGCCACGCCAAATATAGGCATGTATCAGTGCGAGAGATTATGGTACGTGGTATAAGAGGTACTGGTGCGTACTGCAATGTGGAACACATATGCAGAACTGTCATACAACCTGTCAGTTTCTATTTTCATGATCGATAAAGAGAACTGAAATGTTGTTTTTGTGAACATCTTGAATCATGATGATGCAACACTTACAGCCAATGTCCGTGTTTGCTCAATGAAGCTAAATCAGATTCAAAATAGATCTATTATTATTTACTATAGTCTTAGATATCATTGTATATATAGGCGATCACAAAAATTGAAGTTTCCATTTTTAATGTTAATTATACAGAGAAGGCACTAAAACATATAACAATTCGAAAGTGGCTTTGCCATGTATGTGCCCAAAACGAACATCATGTGTGTACGCATGTGCTAAGGGAAGTTTAAGGAACTAGAAGTTGTCAGTTTTAAAAGGCTATTAGACCGAGAGCTGTCTAGCGGTAGAACGAGTGAAACTAATTGGTCGCCTACACTGTCAGCATTGGGGAAAAAATAAAACCAAATCAAATACAAAACGCAATAACGGCACAATTTTATTTCTTGCAATTATAAAAGTACAAGGATATATGAATGGAAGTACAACTTTTCAATGTAACTGTTCTTCAATCTTGTCATCCTATCAGCACTGCTCCCCACTCTACAGATGGCCCCCCTCCAGTGGGGATAGGCCACCTACGCCATTACCCTGTCCGGCTCTAACCCTCCTTAATGATCCCACTGAGCACCTGATCCATCCCTTACAGTCACGCTAGCCACCATCTATATCTGCCATACCGCTATCCTCATGTATGCCTTTCTCCTCCCACAGACCAATCCTTTAGGACCTATGTGACTTACACAGAACCCAACCTTTCTACCCATCCACCTGCTGTATTCCGGCAGTGGCGTCAATTCGTCACCACCTCGCTCCGGGGCGACTTTCTTTCCCTTCCCCAACCCACCCATTCCGAAAGCAACAACACGCTCATCGTCACACTGGAGTCTCCCAACCTCCTTGGGCTCATCACAGCAGAAGTCCTTGACCTATTAGGCACTGATCACTTCCCTGTACTACTCAGCCTTGACCACAGACCCTACCCTTCACGTCCTATGCTCCCTCCCAACTTGTCCATGATTACTCCTGTTCCGACTGTGATGCCTACCGTCGTTCCGTAGACACCTCGGTCGCAAGCCACCCCCTTCCCCTTCACACCCCCACTGAACATATCTCTCCTTTCCTACACCAGTCCACCAGGCCGTTGCTGTGATGGTCCATGCCCTCAAACCCACCAAGGCTATATACCCTCATTGTCCTTCCTCCAAATGCTGTCCTTCTCCTATACGAATCCCATCGCCTCTACCGCTCCGTTCTTCAGACTCGTGACTGGGACGCCACCAGAAACTCCAGTGTCACATGAGAAACCTCTTTTCCACGATAAAACGCCGGGACTGCCGCCTGACATGCACCCCATCAGTACTGGCATGCCTTCCGCCGCCTTACTGTCACTCCTCGCCCCACTACCCACTTCTCCATGACGACCATCCCTTTCCTGACAATGCCAGTGGGGAAGAACACTTTGCCTCCTACCTCTCCAAGGTCTTTTCCATTTTTGACAGTCGTAACATTGACTATTCTCTCTTCACTGATATCTATGAGCGAACCGACACCTTCTCCCCTCCTCCCCTCGTCCCCCAATCGCCCCCAGCTTACAGTACCACATTCTTCCCTCAGAATTGAACATGCCTCTCACCGCCCATGACATAATTAACACTCCTCACACCAAATGCAACACCGCCCCCAATCACGACGACCAATTGACCTACCGACACCTCTGGGTCTTACCCACTTCTTCCATGCAGTCCTCACATCCCTTTACAACGGTATCCTTTTCACCAGCTTTTACGTGTAGAAGATGTCCCGTATTCTCATGTTCCCCAAACTTGACAAGCCCCCATCCCAGACCTCATCCTATCATCCCATCAGTCACAACTCGTTGTACAGCAAGGTCCGGGAAATCATCCTCCCCTGACGTAACCTCAGTACCTCCACTGCCACTAGTTCCTCCCTCTCTCCCAATGTTGCTTCCAACCCTCCTTCTCTGCCGACAACAAACTCCTTCGCCTCACCCACCACCTCGCCATCCAGCTTAACTCCCATCGCTCTGCTATCTTTTTATCCCTTGACATAGAAAAAGCCTACGACCCTATATGGCATTCTGATCTCCTTCTCAAGCTCTAGTTCTATGCCCTTTCTGTTAATTATATCCACCTCATCTTTTCCTTCCACAAACACCATCCCATCCTAAGTCACTGTCTGCAACTCCTGCATGTTGTACTCCTCCACCGGGGTTCCTCAAGGATACTCTACAGATATGCTCCAGTCCCAGCCTCCCATCCATCTCCTACAATATGCTGATGACACTGCCTTCCTAGCCCTCAGCCCCTCCCACGCCGGTTCCCAGATTTTGCTCCAGTCCCACCTCACCGAGTTCACCTCACAGTGAAATCGGTGGCTCCTTTCTGTTAACCCTGAAAAGTCCAGTCAATCATTATAGGTTGTAACACCCCTTCCTTCCACATCCCTGATTTCTAACTTACCTTCCACAACCGTCCCATCTGTCCTAACCCTTGAAACTCCGTCTCTGGACCTCACACCTCTGCATTGTCCACAGCAATCACGCCTCAATCTCCTCATAGATCTTACCAGCTGGAGGGGTTTCAACCCCTCAACCATTCTGTACACCTGCCGCTGCCTCGTGGGTCCTGTCGTCTGCAGCTTCCATCCTGCCTGGATTTCTGCTCCCCCTTTCTAATACAATACGCTACAATTTCTAGAATGCCACGCCCTTGGCCTCACCTACCATATCTGCCTCCTCCCCCCCACATGCGTTTCCTGTATAACCTTATCCCGTTTCCACATCTCCTCCATACCTCGAACACATCTGGATCCTATGCACCAACCGCAGAATAGACTCCCAAAAACCTATGGTATACCCCATCCTCACCAATACCAGGCCTCTGCCGGGACTTTACTGCTGCATCCGTCCATCCCTTCACCTCCACACGCTCCACATCCTCTCCCAGAGTAACTTCCTCCACCTTCCCTTCCAGATGACGCCCTCTGTCCAGAAATATACTCATCCTACCAACCCTGATCCCCTCCTGTGGATGAAGCGCGGCCTCTCCCCCTCTTATTCTATCCCCCTGCTTGGTTACTCCTTCCTGCCCTGGAGTTTCTACGCTTCCTCTCTGCCCTCTACCCTGCCCCTGACCACGCCTCCCACTCCTCCCCTCCCTACCCAGCGGAATCCTGCGCCACCAGTTTTAACAGTGCATCGTCCAGTGTTGTGTAGAAGTGCTTCAGTGTGTTTTATATGCGTCCGCCGTTTCCCTACGCCGTTTCCGACGCATGTGGCATCGTTCAGTTTTACAGTGTCTCCGAGTGCTATTTGTCTTTGTAATGTTGCTTTCGTAAGAAAATGGGTGTTGCGTATTAAAGTTAATACGCAAATGAAATTTAACCAGGTAGTGAAATATTTTTAAATAAGATTACTAAGCAATTTTGACAAGGAAGGGACAAATCCAACAAAATTATTGGATTCCGCCATTAAATGGCAGCGATCGTAATTTCGGTAGCAAATACAACACAAGAAAGCAACATTACAGAAGAAGTCGGCGGAATCTAAATTTTACCTTATTGAGAGCTGGTACAAACATTTCGGTCATGTTCTGTAGTGAATCTAGCTTTGATGACTGGAATATTACTTCGATAAATTGATGCTGGGATTGTGCGTTTCGGTTACTATTGTTCTATGACCGTGTTGAAAATTAATCATGATAGTCGCCAAAAATTGCAAAATTATCGGACTTCATAAACATTACGAAGAGTTTTCTGCAGGCATTAGAATGAAATAAACCATTCATAGACACGAAATAAATAAAAGTTACACAGAGAATGTTCTAGTGCAACCGCGAAACAAATCGCAACAATACCCGAGCATCACTTTATGAAGCACTGGATCTGCTGAAAATAAATAACTTTAAAATTAGTGAGAATGGGGAAGGGATTGTAAGTAAGTAAGATATTTCAAATTAACTGTGGGGGTTTATTGAAATTAATAAAAAAACTAAGCTCACACTTACATGAATTACAACAAATCCTGAAGCACGTCCTAGCACATGAAGGAGAAGAAAGTAAGTGACGAACAGTTCCGCTCTCTCCCTTCAGCTTGTTGCAAAAAAGTTGAACGTGACAAATGTCAAATGTTTATCGATACGCTGGCAGAGAGAGAGCAGAAGTCAGCGACAAGCATCGCACAAGTTATAAAAAAATCATCAATGTATTACTACATTTGCCCCCTCTGGCTTTGAGTGGGCAAATGAAAATTTCCTACTCAAAGCAAAAAAAAAAAAAAAAAAAAAAAAAAAAAAAAAAAAAAAAAAAAACTGTAATTTTCGTATTGGTATACTTTACACAAGAAGAAATTTACGTCATTACATTTTATCTTAATATTGTGTGAACTTATATTGGATTTCTGTTTATAGCATATTGACAATTTTGAAATTTAATGTTTTTTAACAACACAGTCTGAGGTATATACATTTTGAATTAGTCTCATTATTACATCACAAATTAATTTCTTTTTGCTTTGCATTGTTTTTTATTATAATTCAATCGACGCAAAGTGTCGGTGAGTGAGCGAGTAGCGCAGCGGTGCAGCGAGGTGGTAGGAGGCGGTTACGCAGCGCGCCTTGATTGTTGATGCCTGGGCGTTGGCGCGACGCGAGGCGGCACGCCGGTGGTTGAGGTGGGGAGAAGACGCTGCTGGCCCCCAGCGCCGGCGGTGTAGCCGGTATGGCGTCAGGATTGCGCACCCACTCGCTTTGGCTAGGCCGTCCCATCTCAGTTTGGATTACATGAAATAAAGATCACTTAAAAGGCATTAAAATTTGACACTTAATCAGATGTTACAGTCCTTTCTAAAAGAGAGACACAGTTAGTTATTTTTTTTTTTTTTTTACGCCTTTGTTCTCGCTAGTGTCTCTGTAATTGTTTGTTTAGCAAGGATGTTACATTACTACTGGTTTGTAAGTGTGAGCTTATTTCTGTGAAATCAAATATCTGAGTAATCTGACATGAACATGTGTCGCGTCTTTTACATAAACTAATTTTGGCAATTTAAATTAACTATTTACAAAGCATATTTTGCGAAAGTTTTCTTACTATACACTATGTGCATTGAAAATGATTTAACTTTCATTAGATGAAGCATTATTATTTGATTAGTAAAAAATTGCTTGCAAATCTAACCTTTTACTTTATACACATATTTAGGTATTGCATATACATATATACAGGGTTCATTCAAGGACATTACTTTATTTATTGCGTTTGCAAGTGCTACAGCACAGTATTTTGATGTGACAAGGCTAAGAGTCAGTCTCTTTAACATCACTTTTAAACATTTTATTTTTTCAGTTCGTGGAGTCGTTGACTTTGTCAGTTTGAAATTTCCACGCGTCGGGTCGACCGCCGGCTGCGTGATGCAACAGTAAGTTTTCAATAATGGGCATGTAGTAAACGCGCGCCAGTCTCGCCAGTGCTTGCGTGTCCGTGGCGGTGGCAACACGTAAATTTGCATAAGTTTTCATTACACTTGGATTTTTTTTTTTTTTCGTTGAGTCGTGTGTGATTTTTTCACTTCATCCTTTGGACAGGGCTACTACTAAAATCGACGCAGCGCGGTGAGTACACTTCACGTATACCATAGTGATTAAATCTGTCCGTATGCCGCGCGACCTTCATTGCACCGTCCGACTATCTTAGCAGATACGATTATAGTCTATTCACTGAGACAACACTGGTGCATTTGGGCTTTATACGACTTGTAGTAAGTTCGTAGCGTACCTTGGTTGGGCACTGCCCTGCACAAGTTCAAAGTTAGCAGTTCGTAACAGTGTGTAGCACTTATGGTTTGCGATAGTAACATGCGTCGCACTCTTTAAAGTGTCCAGCACGGAGAAGTTTACAGCGACGAACACTTTATAACGTATCTATATGCTGACCGTTCAAAATTTATGTTAGTTTGCCTGCTACGTATCGTAGTCCACGCTTATACTCGTCACTGATATTTCACTTCACTCAAACATGTGGCTTGCGAATATACATAGTTTCAGAGTTTATTTAATCAAAAAATCACTACTTGTTAGGAAAGTCGCGGGTTTGCGTCCTTTCGATAGTTATCAGTCACTGTTTTTGTTCTCTCTAAAGTTCGTCTTATTAGTTTCACACACAAACTTCAGTCTTTTTACAATTCGTAATGATTTTACTATACATAAACTATGTACAAGGCTATATACAAAGTCAGATCATTGAGAATGACTCATTTGTAAAACTTTATATAACAGTTTCTTTCGAGTGACATTCAGATCACATTATTCTTTTGCTTTAAACGATTATTTGTCAACATTGGGTGTTACATAATTATTTTTAAGGCGTGGCCTATGTTCATGTCAGTTTTTGGATGGAAAGTTATTTATTCTCAGCAATATTATATCTTTTAAATAAGTTACTGAATTTGACATGAGTAAGTAAACATTCAATGACTTTTAGAAACGTCTTCGGCAGTTTTTCTTTTCTTTTCTTTTCTTTTTATTTATTTATTTATTTTGACACAGTACTAAATTTCGGTTTACAGCTTTTAGTACGCCTCGTCAAAATTAACATGTCATGTTATACCGTTCATAAAATTTGACTGAGTGACTTGAGTGATAAAATCATGCATACCATTCCGAGACAAATAAAATGACAATAAATACAGTTTTGGCAGACACAGGCAAGGTTAGTCAACCTGGTGCAAAACAGCCTGTTAGTTTTTTAATACAGTTTGAGAGAAAGAGAAAATAGCCAGAGAATAGTCGCTAGAAAAAATAGTGCATTACACAAATTCAGCATATTGACGCATTACTACAAAAATTACTGCACACTTCTACTACTACAAAATATTGCATTTCATAAAATTAACAGCGGGTCTATTCTAGATTAGCATTCTTTGCCCTTCTCTCTCCTTCGTCGTCTCTCGCTCACGTGTGTTCTGTCCGTATTTGACTATGAAAATATGTGCGTGGTTTAGTTGCAAATATTGGTGTCTGACTAAATGTTCCTGTGCCTACTAATTTAGGGGATGGTATGTTAATTTATCTAGCTCCTTATACTTATCAGGTGTGAAATGTTCGTTACAGTGTCATATCTAGTCTAATATAAATTGTTCGTATGAATCCTCCTCTGCAGCGACTCGTAGATCTTCGTAGCGTCGGCGGCGAAACAATTCTCTGCTCATTCACAGCTGAAAATGAATTCTTATTCTACAGCTTATGCTACAGACTATTTAAACTAGACGTTGATGTTTTTAGAGTGGTGCATAATTATGTTGTATGAGCTGCAGCGCTACGAGATTTGTTTACATTCAGTGTAATGTTTTGGTGACTAAATCTGAAAGTGGCACATGGGCAGAAAGATATTACACACCAACTGGTGTGCGTGTTTACTGGCAATAATGTAAAATATTACGTTAACCTTTAAGCGGTTGTCAGTACCCTACAGTATAGATAGAATTCAACAAGCTTCGTTGTTTTGTATAAATTACATTCTTCTTAACAATTTAAGGAATCGTTAGATTTGTAATGTCGGTCAGCTGATCAGAGTTAACTGTAATGTTTTTTATTTTTGTTACTGCTCACGCGTCGTAATGTCAGCATTTGTGTGTGTGTGTGTGTGTGTGTGTGTGTGTGTGTGTACTAAGAGCAACAGACAACTAAAATATAACTATTTCCACATCACCTCCTTCTCTTATAACAATATAATTTTTTTTTTGAACTCTCATCGTAGACGACGGTGTGCTAGTGCGCTCCATCCCGCAATAATATCATTTCCTTCATTCATCTCCTTGATATATAAAAAAATTGTAAATATTCTTATAACCTATAATACTAAATACTATACTAATTAATGCTCCTTTTGTGAATGTGTGTGTCATCATAAGTGTGTCATCACGCGTGACAACAGTTTGTGAGCCAACATCAATTGCATTGCACTTACCTTTGTAAAAAGATGATTTATGCTCACTGTCTATTTGTACTGAAAGTAGGACTTAGATACTAGCTGATCAGCATGGATTTATGCATATAATTTCTTTAAATGTTTGTGTGGGTATAAACCTCGTATTTTGCCTGAATGGACTGCAGTTAATAGATAATTTGCTTGGTAGGTGACTACAGTAACTTTGGTTTGCTGTGTTGGTTCATGAAATAGCTCTTCCCTAATGTCCGTTCCATCATTGTATCTTAGCATTTTGACAGAAAGAATTGTGCCCACGCTGTCGCTCAATGTTAGTGGGCTTAACCACGAGCCACTCTGGTTTGACGTCTGCATACTGCTAGCCTGTCGTTGTGGTTGGTTTATTGTCTCAGTCACGTCAGTTATTGTCACTGCCGACTGGCTTGTCGTCCAGTTTGCCTGGTCCGAACAGTCAGTGGTCATAGTTGCAATCGGTACGGTGTTTGTAGTTTGCTGCGGTGGTTGAGGCGGAGGAAAATTTTGAAATTGCTGATTACTGCTGGGATTATTTAGGAAGAAATTTCTATTCTCATTTAAATTTCCATACAGATTATGGTTACGCCACTGAGGTTGCTGGTTGCCATTAAAATTGCTCGGATAGGCAACAGCATTATTACGGTAGCTAGTGTTGTTGTTGAAATAGCCAGGATTAAACCGATTACCACGGTGGCGTCGGTAATATTGCCCGCCGTTGGGAACATTACGTACGACGTTACTGCCGTTCGCATGTGTTGTCATTTGCTGGGGACGCGACAGTCCGTTGTTTTTAATAAATGGCTGTTGCAGTAATATCGGCTGGGATTGTGGCATGTTTTGGTTTTCTGCTTGCGGCTATTGGCTGACGGGAATCAGCCGATTGTTGTATTGATTGAGAAAACGGTTCCCGTGACCGTACCCGTTATTGTAATGACGTGCTCGATCATCTTCAAAAATCAAATCAAGCGTGTCTAACATTGAGAGGAAGCTTTGCAGATCGTACGTTTGCACATTAGCCAGCTGTAGCCTTAGTCTTGTGGGCAATTTGTTAATACGTACACGAAGTACTTCCCGGTGCGGAAGACGGTCGTCAAAGAATTTTGCTTTATTGAGATATTTCTCTAAGTATCTCCGCAGGCTTCCGTTTCTTTCATCGAAAGGCTGCGGATTGTACACTTCATTCCTGAATCGTTCTTGTACTACGGGCGACCAAAAAGTGGGAAAATAATGCCCGTTAAAATTCACCATAGGTGTCATATAATTGCAAGGCTTCGTTTGCCCATATTCCGGCTTCAGACCAGACCACAACAAATCTGATTTTTCTTTTCTCCGACCAGGTCTCGGGCAGCAATCCTCCAAAAGATTGAAGAAAGATCACGGGATGTACTGTGCGTTTTTCATTAATAAATATTTGAAATTGATGTTGTTTAATCATACTTTCATCTAGTTCTTCTGTATTAGCCTGATTTCGGGATGAACATTTGGATTGAACTTTAGGCTTCATTTCTCTACCAAGTCTGTCAAGGTCACAGGAAGTCGTCAGTCGATAGTCAGTGTGTGTTCGATCAGATAATAATTTATTAATTGAGCTCTGATTGTTAGGAAAACGAGGGGTATTGATTGCATTATGTTCTGGGTTCAGATTCTGCGGTACATTTATTACAGGCGTGAAACCCTGAGAAGACTTTGTTTGTGAAGATAACATGGATTTTACCGCCGTCAAATCTTCCTGTAAAGATTTGACGGTGATTCCATGATCTTCATATACTTTTTCAGTGACACTCTTTATCACAGAGGCCAATTCTGACTCTATTTTGTCATTTAATTGAGCCTCCGTATTATGCAAAAATTGTTGCACTCTTTCTTGGTTATCTTTCACAATATTCTCGGCTTGACTGGTAATTCTTGCAACAGTGGTTTCTAAATTTTCCTGATTGATTGTTAATTCCGAGAGATTTTGCGCAATATGATCAATGGCAGATGGCAATGTTTTTACTGTTTCCTGACAATCAGTAACATTGTCGACAACAGAAGAAATTTTTGCGTTTACCGTATCCATAATTTCGTCGACAACTTTCTTTTCTACAGTGGAAAATTTACTATTTATGATTTCTTCGACTTTGAGCATCTGTGCACTTAATTGTTCACTTGCCTCATTGGAAATTCGTGTATACAAATGCTTTTGAGCAGACTCAAGTTTTTCAATTTCTGCTTGTGTTTTTGTTTGCTGTTCTGTTAAGCGATCTAATTGATGTTTGGTCTGTGTAGTTAAGGCTGAAATCTGGTTATTAATCGCAGCCTGTTGTTGCGACATGTTGGCTTGCAAGTTATCAACCTCATTTTTTTTTGTGGTAGTTTGTAAATTAGTGATCTGATTAGTCTAAACCGTAATTTGTTTGTTAGTCGCAGCTTGTTGTTGCGACATATTGGCTTGCAAGTTATCAACTTCATTTTTTGTGGTAGTTTGTAAATTAGTGATCTGATTAGTCAAGAACGTAATTTGTGTGTTATTCCCAGCTTGTAAATTGCTAATCTGAGTAGTCAAAAGTTCCTCAAAACGCTTTAGCCACTCATTCTGTGTATCCGCGAGATGGTGTTCAGTTTGTGGGGATAAGTTACTTTCGTGAGTTTGTGTAACCAGATTTTGTTCCACTAATGGTGGAATTTGCTCGATAGAGCTGGCAGCCATGTTGTCTTCTACGTTCTGAACAGATTGTTGGGGAACGTTTAGATTTTGTTCAGATGCCATGTTACTAAACTGACTGCGGGTTTCAACCATAATATTTGTTGAATTTTGGCAAAAATGGATAACAGAGGAGGGTCCTATAAATATCACACGGAAAATTACTGAAATTACAATCGTTCACACGTACGCGAAACTTCGAGAGAAGAAAAAGAAGATCAGCTTAATTACACGCAACATTAACAATTAGATTAATACTTTCCCTGGTATTCACTTGAAATAAAAAATGTAACTGCGAGAGAATTTTTGGAAACGCGGTACCTAATAGAAAAATACTGAATTTGCTACAATGCACTAGCGACAGATAGAAGAATCTAGTAAGCACCAAGCAAGCTGAATAATGAGTCTGATCTTACCTTTATTGTGATTGCAATTGTTTGCTGGATTGGAAGTCTAACTGCTATCTCCCGTACAGTTCATTGTTGACGCATGAAACAATACACAATATCAGGATTAGTGACATGAAAAGGCACAATCTTCACAAAATTCGTATGAAAATGGGTGTTGCGTATTAAAGTTAAGGTTGGAGTCCGTAAATGAAATTTAACCAGGTAGTGAAATATTTTTAAATGAGATTACTAAGCAATTTTGACAAGGAACGGACAATTTAAACAAAATTATTGGATTCCGCCATTAAATGGTAGCGATCGTAATTTCGGTAGCAGATACTACACCAGAAAGCAACATTACAGAAGAAGTCGGCGGAATCTAAATTTTACCTTATTGAGAGCTGGTACAAACATTTCGGTCATGTTCTGTAGTGAATCTAGCTGAGATGACTGGAATATTACTTCAATAAATTGATGCTGGGATTGTGCGTTTCGGATACTATTGTTCTATGACCGTGTTGAAAATTAATCATGATAGTCGCCAAAAATTGCAAAATTATCGGACTTCATAAACATTACGAAGATTTTTCTGCAGGCATTAGAATGAAATAAACCATTCATAGACACGAAATAAATAAAAGTTACACAGAGAATGTTCTAGTACAATCGCGAAACAAATCGCAACAATACCCGAGCATCACTTTATGAAGCACTGGATCTGCTGAAAATAAATAACTTTAAAATTGGTGAGAATGGGGAAGGGATTGTAAGTAAGATATTTCAAATTAACTGTGGGGGTTTATTGAAAGCCGGCCGAGGTGACTGAGGCGCTCCAGTCACGGTCAGCACGGCCACTACGGTCGGGGGTTCGAATCCCCCCTCGGGCATGGATATTTGTGCCGTCCTAGTTCGTAAGTAGTTCATAAGTAGTTTGTAAGTTTAGGGACTGATGACCCCGTAGTTAAGTCCCATAAGCTTAACAAACATTTGAACATTTTTTGTTTATTGAAATTAATATAAAACTAAGCTCACACTTACATGAATTACAACAAATCCTGAGGCACGTCCTAGCACATGAAGGAGAAGAAAGTAAGTGACGAACAGTTCCGCTCTCTCCCTTCAGCTTGTTGCAAAAAAGTTGAACGTGACAAATGTCATATGTTTATCGATACGCTGGCAGAGAGAGGGCAGAAGTCAGCGACAAGCATCGCACAAGTTATAAAAACAATCATTAATGTATTACTACATCTTGTTTTGAAGTCGATACTTATTTTTAACGTCACTGTGGTTCATTGTTTTAATTTACTGTGTATATTTTAGCCCTCTGTCAAAACTGCGTGTTCTTCAAGTTTTCCTTCTCTACGTTTTAATTCACCATTGTTTTAACTCCATCTCATGTTTTAAATCGTCATGCCCATGTTTTATGTTCTTTCGACTGAAGAGCGGCACTGATTGCTGCTGCCAACCTACTTGCGTGTACATGCTGGTGTTAAAAATACAGAAAAAAATCATATCGGCGGCGCGAAAAGTACAGGCTAGACTGGGTGGAATTGAGACCTCAGTTCTGTTTTCAACAGTAGAAATGAAAGTTTTTTCAGTAACGGAATTCCTTTTTCTCTTGGCGTCCTTATTTCGCCTATTATTCTTAAAAAATAAAATAAAAATCGTGTTCAGCTGCTACCACAGAATATAGGTAACTTCCGATTTTTAATTGCTTCATTTTAAATAGCTATGACTTCTTAATTCTATTATTATATGGAAACCACATTTATTGTAGGTTGTGCCTATAAGGAGAACGCCAACCCGATGGAATGAAAGACGCAGTGACACAATTTTTGCGTAGAAGAAGTAATAGGAATGGGGGCATTTATAATAATAAACCAACCACAATGCATTTAAGAATTTTTTTTTTTTTTTTTTTTTTTTTTTTTTTTTTTTTTTTTTTTTTTTTTTTTTTTTACTGCACGCATCGACTAGAAGTTAGACCACATGTAATACTACTTTGTTGAAGTCTTGCTAACAATTGAATAAGTTGAAAGTTAGTCTTCTCCCACAGTCTATAAACTTTCGACGTCTAAACACTTTTCAATCAAGACGGTTTGTTTAATGTAATAATATACAACACCACCAACAACATCCGTATTTGAACAATTACCGGATTCTTTGATCCAAACACAAACAATCTCTTGTTGATTTACTTTGCGATGATTCCTCGTACTCAATATTACACATATAATAAGACTTACCAGTGTCATGATTGTACACCTCAGCAACTTGATATATACGGAAAGCTATCACGTTTCTGTTACTAAAGCTCTGCAATCCAGTGACTCTTCAAACAGTACCACAACTGTGCCATACAATAGCAACAGCAGTCTTCAGATATTATTGTATATATTCTTACGGACTTGTTATTTGAAGTAAACAATGTTTGAAGACCTGCCACTGACAGAATTAGTAACACAGCTCCTTTTAATAAGTAAATAAATAACTAAAAAAAATTAATACAAACCTCTACGTTGTGTGGTAGCTGGTGTGCGTATCATGCGGGTTGGTTGTTCCACTCTCTATAACGTAGGCACCATATGTCACACTGTACTGGAATGACTTAAGAGTAGCATCATATATACCTTGTGTAACGTTTCAGTTGTTTCCATTGAGTTTGTGGGAAGCTGTCTACGTTGTCTTTTACTAGTATTAGTAAGTAAAATTTAAATCATTAGTATCTTTCTATTTAATTACACTTTTTTTTGCTGTACTGATGATCAAATTCTACTGTCATGCACCATACTATTCAGTGTATATGTACGCTCTTCCTCAATCGTTGTGTAACACACTTTGTTGGATACCTGCCAAAGTTTTGAAATTGTTGTTTCGGGTTTGCTTTCACACAACCAACGGGGATACAGTAACACGGGGCAACAATTCCAGCGATAGTATGTCCGTTTCAAATTCTCACACCATCGTATTTGTTTCTTTTCAGTATCAAGATATTTAAAAACGTCGAAAGGACAGCAGATAAAGGTCTAACAACAGCTGACGATTTGCTACAAGCGGTTCAAATGATAAAATTGAAACATAAATCCATACGTAGTGTTGCCAAGGATTACAATATAAATTATTGGATATTGGCACGTTACAATAAACATTTTATAATGATGATATAATAAGATATTTGACCTGCTCTTCCCTTCTTTTACGCTGTTTTCCTGATAGACTAATTCTGAGAGTTGCTCTAGAAAACGAATAAGATTCAAACATTGGAGATCTAAACGAACCTAATTAATGTCGCAGGGAAAGCTCGGTGCCACCTTGCAGTGGTTCGGAGAATGTTTAGTCTAGTTCTACTAACGATTCTCCGAAAGACGTCTGACCTTCCTTCAAGGAATAAAACATCGAACTACAACTGAAAGAGATGCTCGGCTGTCAAGAGAAGAACTCCCAAGAAAAGAAAACAAAAGCATGTCATGAAGCGTATTTTACCAACTGGAAATACGTGAAAGCGGAAACAAAGAAATAAAACTTAAACCAGAAATGTGAAGATGCTAAATTTTGTTATATTCAACGTCTCGATTTATGTGGCAGTAGCAGATCAAGGGTAATTTGAGTAGAATATACAGACTGCAAGGAAAGACACTTGATAAATATACATCATAACGTCCCCGTTTTGTTTGTCAGTATTGCCACACTGATTTTTCAGATTAATCTTCAAAAGTCCAGACAATTTTCATTTTACGCCTATTATCAGTGGATAGTTTTCAATGTGAGTCCATGGTACTAACTTTCATATAATTTTTTTCAATATCTGGCTGAATTTTTGAACTTTTGTGTAAAGCAACACAGTTATTTTGCTTACCTTTAAGTTACTAGTGTCAAATAAGATAGATACACCAGCACTGAAAATCCTTTTGTAGGAGTAAGTACTGATATAATTACATCAGTGTATGTACACTTTAATGGACACCAAAGACAAGATTATATTTTCATTTCAGTACCCAAACAACTGAATAAATTCCAGTAATTTCTAAAGCAAAGCTAAATATTTTTATAATTGGCCTTGCTCAAATGTAATTTGTATGTAATACAATCATTTTGACATATTAAACATTTCACATTTTAAAAAATCAAAATTTAATACCTTTGGCAAAACCCTTTGCCTTGATAACAGCACTATGTCTATCTAGCACAGAATTATGCACCCCCTTCAGAGCCTCAGTCAATATTACAAATTAGAACAATTCTTCACTCCAACGCGTCGGTCGAGTTCATCCCAAAGATGTTCAACAGTATTTTAATCAAGACTATGGCTGTGCCATTCGAAAACTTGAATTTTTTTATGAACGAAAATACCTGTAACATGTTGTGAGGAATGTTTAGAACCATCATCGTGTTCTCAAATAATAAGTTACAGTGCTTATTTTGTTCGAATATGGTATTATGTGTGCTTCCAGTGTTTTGCGGTATGCGTTTTGACAAGAGGATAACCACCACTTCTTGGCAGACAATACATACCACAACATTCCCAGCAACGTGCTTTACTGTGGGAAGCTAGTTACACCCAACATTTCTATTAAGTTTAGGTTGACATATATTAACTGGTCAAAATAATAACAGGATCAGATAAAATGTCTAGGTCCTAATGTATTATTGCCACGGTGAAGTAGCCGAGCGGTCTAAGGCGTCTCGCTGCGGAACGCGCGGTTGCTCGCCGTCGGAGATTAGAGTCCTTCCTGGGGCATGGGTGTGTGTGTGTGTGTGTTTACCTTAGTTTAAGTAGTTTGGAAGTTACGAACTAATGACCTGACTTAAACCCGATTGAGCATGTCACTTCGTAGAGACATTGCAGCCAGTCCAGCTTCTACCACAACTGCTGCAGAGTTTGCTATGGCACTCCTGGAATAATGGCCTATAGATTTACAAACATTTGATTTTATTTTTGAACTGAAGTATTATCATCATCAGAATGGTTCGACGTCTTGCTATCCGTTCAATACAGTAGAGACAATCACATTAAGGAAACCGAGATAGTGCTACCAACTGCAAGTTGCTGCAGAAGTTGTTGGTTGTTGACTTGTGTTTACCAAACTAGTTACATAACCATTTGGGTTGAGGTAGTGACTACGTGGCTTACTCGAAGCTATGGCATGGAGAACCACAGGAAAGTTGGTAGCGGGAAAGACACAGAGGAAGGTGGCAGCAGCTGTTGGACTGTTCCAAAGTGTCCCAAAGTGTAATATGCAGAACCTGGACAAGATTTCAGATAACAGGAACCGTTACAAGAAACCCAAGGTAGTCCACGAGTAACAGCAGCAAGAGATGACCGTTATCAACGCTTAACATCTCCTCGAGAAAGAACATTGCATGCTACTCAGCTCCAACGCGCCCTCCATGTAGAAACAGGAATCGCAATATGACCTCTACGCACGAAAGCCTGCGGCGTGTGTCCCATTAAAACTACGACACCGTTTAGCCCACAGAAACTGAGGGGAGGAAAATCAGTCTTGTAGTCGTGCGGACCTCTATGTCGTTTCGAATGAAACTTTGCTAGGAGGTATAGAGACGAAATCTTTCGAACTATTGTTGTGCCATACGCTGGTGCCATAGGAGACGGTTTCTTTCTGGTGGACGAGAACGCTCGTCACCACAGGACTGCACTGGTGGACAATTAGCTTGAAGCTGAGGGAATTGAACAAGTGAAGTGGCCAGCTTGTTCACTTGACTTAAACCCGATTGAGCATGTCTGGGGTGCACTTGGTAGAGACACTGCAGCCAGACCAGCACCTACCGCAACTTTTGCAGAGCTGGATATTGCACTCATTGAATAATGGACGAATACCCTTCAATAGTTGATTGATAACTCGATACTGTCCATGCCGCGCATATGTGCAACTGCACTGGTCATCCGAGGTGATCACACACAATATTAGAGGACAAAGAGAATGCCTTTCACTATTATGGTAGTTCCACGGTGCCTCCCTCTAAGCAGACGCCATGTAAACTTCATGTAAAGAGTTGAGACTGCAAAATATCGTTCTGTATCACACACGAGTTACAGTTTGAAAGTTTACTGCTCTTTGATTGTATAGGTTACTAATATGCTTAATCTGAGCTGCTCTGTAGGTTCCGAAATGGAACAACAAAATTAAGTACTCTAATCCTTATAACCCACACCAGAAGATACTTGAAATAAAATTTGCAACGGAACGCACGCCAGTCCCAGATGGCGATAGTCAAATCTGAGTACGATTTAATTAAATTGAGGAGGGGTGCTAAAACAAACAGAAAATTAAAATAACAATTGAAGGGTTTGGTGCAAGAAGGAGTTAGCTCCACATTTCCCAGTTTGTGGCAAATTGAAGAACACGTTTTAAAAACTCAATTTCCACCTAATTCAAAAAATAGTAAGCCTTGAGTTAGGGTAATGAGTTTCTAATAAAAGTGTCCAGAATGCACACATATGCATGAACTCAGATACGTGCAATGGAGTTTTGAATTTTGGAGCTACATTCTTTTTTCTCCAAAGTGAAATAAAAAGTTTTTGTAGGACCATTTTCTTCATAATTATCCATATTTCAGTTGGAAAACTGTAATTACTAAAGAAAGTACAGCGTTATTGGCATAATACATGAGTCCAGTTTTTTTTTTCAGCCTTCTAACTTCCCCTCCTTCTCCTCAGGATTTTTTGAAGCAATACTTCGAAACAGGTCGAAAAAGCACATTTAGTTTTGCCGAACATTATTTCTGAGCAGCTCTTTGACTTCTTTAAACCATTGACCTTTTAGCGGGAGGAGACAATCATAAGCTTGATGGAGGTAGTCCCTTTTTGTGAGACTGGCAAGTTCTTGGTTGCAGATATGCGTATTATTGAAGACAGTCATTCCTACAGTCGCACTGCATTCACTAATCCCTTTATTGATGTATGGCTCTTCATACTCTGGCCGAGGAAAATTTTTTTTCCACTTATGCTCTTGTATTTCTTTTCGTCAACTCTCTCTGATTTCTTCTGTTCCAATCCCATTGCTCCTTGTACGCTACTGTCTTCCTCTTCAGTGGCTCAACAACTGTGTCTCTGCTTCTTGGATCTTCTTCTGACTCAGTAGACGTCTCATATCGATCTGATTTGTAGTTTTATGGAAAGTCACAACTAAACAGTCCTTCCTTTTCTGAGTAACTCATTAACGGAAATTGTGAAATCAAAAGACGATGAATGCACAAAACAGTAAACATGATGAAAAGTATCTCTAAAGGAGAATGCGTGAATTTTAAATCAGTCTGCTGAACACCACGTAATATGCCCCACCCCCCTTTCTCGCTATCGTTTGGGGGAAGAAAGAGGCTGCTCCCGGAGCTGCCTCCGTTTTCCCGTAAACTCAGTACAGTAAGCTCTTCGATTTCTCTAGAACTAGTGGATAGAACTGACTCCTTCTTTCACCAAAAGAAGCGGATTTTTTTCTGTATGTGAAAGGATAATTAACTCAATACAGGCAACAAATTGAGCTGCCTCCTTCTTGCGCCAAACACCTCAATTTATGCATTCTGTGAACGCTTAAAAATGGGGAGACCAATTTAAAACAAAAAAGCACACATCTCACACATTTAAAAGGGGAAAATTAACAATGAAATTATTAATAGCCCATTTGACTGAACACGTTTCATAAAAGTTACTTATTAAGAAAAATAGGGGTAGATTAGGGTGAGTCGGCACACATTCTTTCACACGCACTCATCAAAGCTTACGCGACACTTAAACAGTGCCCTGCGTCTGCAGCAGTGAAACATTGGAGTTCTGATAGCTTAAAGCACGCGCACATATTAAAATTAGAAAACTTGTTTCTGATATGCCGAAATGTGGACACGCGGTTACTGGACTGGTTCACAACTCTCGAAGTCTCAAAACTGCGAAAGAAATCGGAACAGAATCACCACACGCGAAATAATCTTCTAATATATAAAGCAGAGTGTCCGTATATTTGTACGTATCCCATACAAATCTACAATTTTGTTGCAATTTTTAAGAAATTTTGAACACGTAAGCTTCAATCCATGACGATGGTCGCCATAAGTGTAAGAATCACATACGATATATAGTTCACGAGATATGACGTCATAAACAATGAGATGCGCGAAAAACTGCTGCATTTTGCGACAATGCTGCTCATTTTCTCGTAAACCATTGGACCGATTTCAACCAAATTTGGTAGACACATTCCTTACCGTGATGTTACAACTACTGCATGGTTAAAAATAACATACGGTTTATGGAGTAAAACTACTGCATTCGGTATGACGTTACAATTTATATTTTATACACTACAAATTGTAGCCGCAGGAAATTTTACAGACAGTATACACACATATAGCTGAATATATCTTCTAAATTGTATCACATTCCGACAAGTAGTTCATGAGATATGAGCACATTAACAGTAACGTTCATGGGAAACCGCCTCTTCCCACACGAAGTTTTAATCTATTACTTCTTTACTACTAACTATATTCCCAAGAGATTTTACAGACATACAGCCCTTATACAAAAGAATATATACCTGAAAAATGGCACGAATAAATCAATAAATACCCATGCAACGCCGGGTTTTCAGCAAGTTGAATAAATAAAACCGAATTGCTATCATGATTCACCTTATGGTCACAAAGGTAAGTTGATGCCCGTTATCGGATTCACAATGACCAGTCCACTAACAGACAAAGTTCGTTACAATTTAAATAAGCAAAACGAAAATCACTGCGAAAGCTAGGTAAGGGAATTGCACTGATTAATCATAGTTACGAACCAGACTAATCAGTATTAAAGATTGTAATTCTAACAAGAGCTAAAGAACAAGGGCACACGTGGTTCGAATATTTTTACCACACGTTAGATAATAAAATTCGACCACTACAGACGGTAGTTCTAACTGAAATATTGATCGCGTATCCCGCACGAAATAGGTGGAACAGACTGCTGCGAGCATTTCAACTCAGAAACTAACAGCACACTAAGAAAATCTTACCCTCGGTCCACAGACCATCAGTCCAGTTAACCACCTCACCTCAAGCGTCCCTCCAGGCAGAATGCCTAAGCCATGACGTTGGAAGGACTGAGGTAGGGAGGGGGGAGGGATTGTCCAGTGCGCGAGCCTTTCTCAGACGGCCGGAAGGAGGATCTTAGCAAGGAGGTTAGCATAAATGGAGATGGCATTATCTACGCCGAGCACATACCTCAGTTGAAGCCGGTCCGCCATCTTGGTCAGTTTTGGAATACTATTTCTCCGTTAAAACAATGCGCTAAGTCGACCCACTTATTGTTAATGAACTGAACTGACAGTAACTGCAACATATTTACTTTCAAACAATATACTTTCTTGAAAATTTTAACGGCAAATTTGCACTCTTTTAACACGTTGTACCTCACGGCACACCCACCGGACGTTTTATTCCTGTTTTAAGTGACATAAACATTAGCTCAACATTACGAACACTTCTCCAAAACTTAGCAATATGGCGGAGGCACGCTTCACTTTTTCAGCGTAAGGGCGTCTCCCTGAATTCTAACCTCCTTGGGTGTTAGCTCAGGTACACAAAAGCATCTTTTCGGGTCGCTGATCAATAGCTACTTTGGGTCAAGGATAGCATCGCTGCAGAAGCAGACGATACTTCTAATACAGACATGCAGAGATGCAACTAGCGCGTCTGCAGAATGCGGGACAGCACTCTACGTCAATACGGCGGTGCGCAAGGCTAGAAACACACAAACACACACACACACACACACACACAATCGTTCAAAGGCGATGTTAGTTACCGGAACATAATTCAGCATATAAACTATTACTAAAGTTGTGATGTCGCACAAGTATGAAGTGCGCGCCATGTACTTTCGCCGCGTGCCGCCATGCACGCACGGCGTGGCGTTCTTACGTCACCCACGAGCGCCCTCTGCTGCAACTCCGCTCGTGGCCGCGACTGCTGCATCGGCCACTTGGGAATCAGATAGGCACCAGTTAAGACTTGGCTATCGGATAGGCACTGGCACATCAGTAGGCAGGCCTCTCTCTATCTAATCTATGTATCAGCATTCTGCAGTCAAGAACTATGTAAAAGTTAAGTATTACTAAGTCTCTATGAAATATATATGTCGTTCTAATTTACTCTAGTGTTTCTAGTTTCTGCTGTCCCACTGGCTGGTCACCTCCGTACCTGCACACGCGTGCATCCTTTATTCCTGTGTCGGTCACTCTCTACAGGGCCACCGACACCCACGACAACCGGCGGAAACGAGACACAAAAGTGGCGACAAGGCTGGGACACAAAAATAGTGTTAAAAGAAGAAGACGCGTTACTGGGGCGTCATGTAATTGTTGCATAATTAAGTTGCAGAGTTGTATAGCAACACAATAAAGAGTTAATGAAGTCTTCTCGGGTAATTAGCCGAGTGATGGCGTCGTCTTGTCGCAACGTTTCGATGAGCTTCGTGCTCATCATCTTCTGGCGAAGTGACGGAAGTTGTAGGCCGCACACCTTATACAGTCGCTGTCCTCTGGTCACCACTAGTGTCCAGACAGTCAGGCTCCTTCGGAAGAATGCGGCGGCGCGTGCCAGCCGGTGGTCAATCGGATTCCTCCTGAAGCCGCTGCCGGCGGCCCATGCCGCTCCTCCAGAAGACGCTGGCCGCGTGTAGAGTTTTGTCAGTTGTGGGGTTCCACGCTGCACTGAGCTGAAAGCCACTGTCCCGTTTTACCAAGTTGTTTTGTGAAGGTATCTCCACTGCCTCTTTGAAAATTGAGTCCCAAAACCAATGGCACTGCACGACTTCCTTCTTTTTGCGAATTCGAAGGTGTGCCATTCGAAAATGCTGTGTTCTGCTACCGCGGACTTGTTTGCCTGACCTAGTCGGTAAGGCGTTGGGAGATACAACGTTGCGTCTGCCCGATATATTCCATACCGCATTCGCATTCAATGCTATAGATGCCCGGCGTCTGCAGCCGTAGCTGGTCCTTGGTCGGGCTGAGGATGTCTTTAACTTTTCACGGTGCCCGGAAGTAGGTCGTAACTTCACGCTTCTTTAGAATTGTAGGGATCTTCGCAGTCGGTGGTCCAATATACTGCAGAAACGCCACAATTTTTCTTTTCCTTCTTCTTGGTCTTCGTCTGGTGTAATGTGTGCGGCGTACAACACCCCGTCATTTCGCCAGAAGATGATGAGCACGAAGCTCATCGAAACGTTGCGACAAGACGACATCACTCGGCTGATTACCCGAGAAGGCTTCATTAATGGAATACGCCGAGAAAGTCTACAATCACAATGAAGAGTGTTAACTCGCTGAATAACATGAAATGGGTTCACAGCATTATTTGGGCGTGTTTCAAGTTCTAACCAATATCCGAATAAAATTACGTTACCATAGGTATATTGCGTATAATATCACCCGATCCCCTAATTTTTCGGTCAGTTTACTTTATTCCATTTGAGGAAAAGACAACGACCTGAAGCTCGATCAATCTCCTTTATTCCACTCACGGCGCTTCTCTGCAAACTGCAATCAAGCCTTATTATTTTGGCCACCGGTTGCATTGAGAAGGATCTGGTGAATGATACATCTCGAATACTGATATTTTTCGTTCAGGCAACTCCTACTCAACGCAACTGGTGGCCAACACTACGATTGTAGTGGCCTGATGATGATCATTTAAGGAGCCGAAACCAGTCAGTTTTGAATAAATTGTGATAAAGTCTGTCTTTTAAATCAAATTATTATCTTTAGATTAGTGATTTTCGGACGGTCGTCTCCCGCATAACACCTTGGCTAGTAAACGCCTTTTTATGGTCAAAACATGTAACTTTACTCCATGATTAACAGTTAAATCACTTCTTAGTTGCCGTGCTAATTTCTGAGTATCAGCAACTTTGTCGTCTCTTCCACTCGTTTTTACTGAGTGACCTGATCGGGACTTGTTATTAAGATTACCAGTTTTCATGTGCCATCGATACATGACACATATCGATTGTTACACAATTCAGTTGTTTGGCTATTTAAGGTTATTCATTACGCGTTTTTTATACCTTAGGAAAATCTCTTGCATGACGGTATAGATTCTGTTTATATAAAAACATGGAGCAAAAACTCAAAATTCATGCATCGAAAACTCTTGCAAAACATTTATGTGTTATTACTGATGGAATTTTAAAGATGTAAACAAACATATGACAGCTCAGGCAGTGAAATATAGTGACAAGGATCACATTCGCGAATGACACAAGAAAGCACGCTTGACTTCGGTAATGCATCGTGTATTCAGAGCTGGCAATTGGAAAACATTACTACACAAAACTTTTTGGGCCAGCGTATATGTTAATCATCAACTCTGCTTTGATTTGAACAACATTATATGAACACAGGAAGGATTTTCCTTCTTCAGACACCAGTATTGTTCAGTAATCCTATATATTAAAAGAATCTACGAAAATTAAAATCTGTAGGCCAGACCAAACTACCCAGCCGATTTCCTTAATTTTTCTTTTAAACGAAAGGTATCCATCCACGGGTTTGTCATCAAGTGTCAGAACTAACTTCAGTCTCTCCATCTTTACTTTTATTCAAACGCGGTATCCTTCTGTCCTTGCAATGAATATTTTAATCGGTTCTAATTAAGGTACGCAGTTCCTGTTGACTTAACAACACTCAGCGGATCAAGCTCTTTTATTTGCGCTTTTAAACACTTGCATTGATTGATTCTGAAGAAAGCTATGCGTGAACATTCAGGTTTATTTCCATTTTTCTTCAACTTTTTTGTCATTCCTCTAGCGTTACTGATGAGCAATCTCGATGTCAATGACAACCATCCCAAACCGGGGACCTCAGTCACAAACTTCGAACAATGTTAATTTTATTGGAATCATTAAGAAGCAACTAACTACATTTTTACCAGGATGCTTACAACTGTAGGCTACAAGTTGTTTACATAAAATTACTAATATTTCAGTTCGCATAAAAAATTGATAAATAGAAAGAAAAGAAAAAAAGTGACACATACGTGCATGAACGGTCTCCATCATATTATGAGAAGAACTCTTTACACTTCTTTTAGGGTACGAAACGTTCTTTATTTTCACATATGGCGAACACATTGCATGAGTATTTTTCCCGTCAAATGTATTCTCCTCTGTGGTCACAATAGAACACAATTACAGTCTCCAGTATTACACATTTTCATATAACTGTGGATTTCTGAACATCTTCTGCTAACCCAAGGCTGTTGATCCATTATTTGTAGGTAGCGTCCAGTGACGTCTGCATTTCCACTAGGTAGACAGACTGCCGTCGGCTGCCAATCATTTGCTCCAAGGCTCTTGATACAGAAAAAGAACAAACAAAATTTGTGTTTGCAAGAGAAATTACAAAAAACAATACACTAAAACTGATATGTACCATGCTAGCGTGTGACGTTGCAACAGTTGGAAACACAATCGACAACAACTCTGTAGCCTACACCTCTACATACTTCTGTGGGCCACCACATTGCCACGTTCTATAAGGAGAAACACTGCAAGAATCAGTCTCAATACGGTGTTGCTTTAGATTGAGACATTAGCTAGGAAAACAGGCTCCGTGAACTTAGTACGTATTGGTATAGCTTCCAACCAAAATAATGTGAGGCGTGGCAGAAAGACTGGTATGGTTTAAGTATTCACTGTTATGTTTTATGTCTGTCTGAACACTGTCTACTGTTCAACTATTTGAAGTACCCTGCTCATAAATTATTTATACCTTCGCTATCTAATAATTGTTTACCTCTTGCAGATTTTTTAGGCAACTCTGTCCTATTGCATCCTGATTCCTGCAGCAGGCTACAACAACTGGAGAGGAGTATAGTGTTCTTCACCTTATTTCACCCCATGAGAGACCGCTTACTCCGTGGAATGACCTCAGAGACGAAGAATTTTCAGTTTTGTCTAACGTAACTTTCCTTTTCGTGATGCTGCCCTGCAGAATCGAATCATTTTAGTGTTCCCTTTCTTATAGTATTTCAGAATGGCTGCACCTTAGGAAGAGATGTGGCTAACTGAGATTATTCATTTTCAGGCTCAACAAATATAGGCCAGTTGTCGTAGACGAAAATATGGCCATAGGTCCAAAAAAATTGGAGGAAGCAGAAAGTTTTGCTATGTTGTTGGACATATAGAGTGGCCTTAGGTCCAAAAAAAATTGCAGGAAGCTGAATTTTTGCTATGTTGTTAGGACATATAGAGTAGTATTATACCAAGTTTGCAGCTTAGAAATCCTTTAGCTTAACTTTTAAGAGCCAAAAAACCTTGACATTTTCGGGCTTTTATCTGGTTTTGGCTTATAACTCCTGAAGGGTGGTTTTTCTGACGAAAAGTCACTCGCACCTCTATTAATATAGATAAAATATTGGTATGCACTAACACATAAATTACACCTATTTATATACAATGCTTTAATAATCATCCTCAAAGAGTATTTCCTCCTTTTTCTTTAACATATATAGGATACGAGGACTGCAATTCATCTGGTTCAGTTTATTGAATAATTCGATTTTTCCAACTTTTCGTTTTTTAACGATAACTACAAATCTGTTGGCCCTATGGACTTCGTTCTATACTTAGATTAAAGCTCAATAACTGCCCTATAACTTTGTTTCATATGACTTTCTTCGTGAGATGATTATTAGAGATAATATTCTAGCCGAAAGATGACTAAAATCGGAAATTTGAACTTTTTGAGAAATAAGTTCATTTTTGAAGTCCAGTATCTCGGGAACTATTGGACTTACAGAACTGCGGTTAGACTTAAATTTTATAGTATTTTATCTACATTAATAAAAGTGTGAGTGACGTTTCGTCAAAAAACCACCCTTCACTAATTATAAGCCAAAACCAGAAAAAAGTCCGAAAATTTCGAGGTTTTTTGGCTCTCAAAAGTTAAGCTAAAGGATTTCGAAGCTGCAAACTTGGTTTAATACTATTTTAATATGTCCTTACAACATACCAAAAATTCAGCTTCCTGCGATTGTTTGGGACCTAAACATACCTGGCGACTGGCCTAATAGGAAAACTTCTGCAAACCGGCCACACCGCTATTGAAACACTGATGCAACGTGCAGCAGCACAGCCAGTGGCAGCACCAAATTTTAAGCCCTTCGATGCTGCAGCAGAAGACTGGTAAACGCATCTGCAGCAGTTTCACGCCCACTTCGCGGCGTGTAGAATACAAGGTAATGTGCGCACTGCTCACTTCCTCTCTACCGTCAGTCCCATATTGTGTCCGGCAGCGCGCTAATTAGCAGAACATTAACATACTGCAAACACGTCCACTACATGGAAACCCTGCCCCCTCCCCGTAGTCTCTTCGGCGTAAAGACAAGCTGTTTCTCACTCTGAGTGTAGCTCACCACTTCGTGGAATTGCAGCTGAACCCTGGTACTTCAGTTTCCTTCTAAATAAAGACAATTATGAACTTACAGGAAGCCCGCCTCTACGCAAATGTACATCTGTGATTTTTGCCTACAACAGACAATCAGTACTTGTACTTGATGTTGAAACACGTCCACTGAATTTGTGTCCGTGTTCCAATTTAAAATTCATCTATTGTGTATTTTACTCATTTAATTAACTGACTAAGATGATAATTATTTTATTTAAATTGTTTTTGCTACACACATTTATGAGTATTTTCCTCCAGTATGTGTGTATTTGTATATTTGTATAAATGTGGATTGTAACTTTAATATTGAAGAATTGCTGTGCAGTGACTAGCAATCAGTGCTTCGAGCTTTAGAGCCTCGTCTTGTAGTAAGTAGTGCATGCCTGCTCAGCATTTGCTGCAGGCAAATACAGTGTTTGTAGAGAAGATGGCAGGTCGTTGTTGTGCCAACCTTTGTACATCTGAGAGGTTACTTGAGTAAGCCGCTCTCAGCTGTTAGGGGAGGTAAAAGTGTTTCCCTGGTAGCTTAAGTTGGCAGTGAATAGCGCTGAACGCACACCAGCGGAAGTGTGGCCAGGGAGCGTCCTGCGCGTGGTTTGGGCTTCATTCTGCCTTGGGCCTTCGCAGTGAGTACTTGTCTGAGATCATGCTGAGAGGAGTGCATCTAGTTAGAACTTAAACATTTTCGAATTGCTAGTTTTGCACTTACAAATTTTCTTAGTAATTCTCTCTCCGTGCTAGGGAAAGTGTTCAGTGGTTATCTGAATTTCCTTAAGTCTAGTAAATGTAAAGCCAAAACAGTCTTGGTCTAACCCGCCACTGCCCGCACCGAAACTAAGTTTATTGTGCGGTATCGCTCCATGTATGTCTAGTAAAGCCAACCAATGCCCTTGAACAATGCTAGGAGTCCCTTTACCAGTTCTTTATTAGACACAATTTCTTCGGGTCTGGTTGTCCCAAATGTTCTGTGCCTTTTACTCTCCAATGCAATGCATTCGAAGATTAGATGTGATGCAGTTTCGTCACCGTCATCACGGATCCTACATTTAGGGTCCTCTTCTGTTATTCCCATTGTCTGTAGGTGTTTTTGAAATTCCCATGGCCTGTCAGCAATCCAACCATGAGTCTAATCTCTCTCCTGTTCAGACCCAGGATTGCAGAGCTTCTTTTAAAACAAGGCTTTGGCATAATTACCTTGCCATGTTTTTATTGATGGATTTAGGTCCAATATTCTACGTTCTGTCTTCTGAGCCAGTTAGTCTTCTTAGGACTAACCCCCAGATCCTGTTTTGTGCACCAGTCTTGCACAATGTCCAAGGCACCTTGTGCCATATTCTTCACTGTGTCAGCAAATTTGCCAAGTATTACTATGACAAGATCATCTGCGTATCCTTGGCAAAAATACTGCCTAGAGTTTAATTCTCACATGAGATCATTCACCACTAGATTCCACAATAAAGGGGAAAGAACTCCTCCTTGGTGTTGATTACCATTTTTTCATTCATCATGGTAGCCTCTACCTTTCTTCCACTGAGAATGGCCCTAGTCCACCTACATATAGTGATCCCTAGGTCATGCAACTCTGCTGCCCTAACCATGGAATCGAAGGTCGTGTTGCTAAAAGCCCCCTCAATATCCAGGAAGATACAGAGGGCTATCTCCTGAAAGTGTAGTGCTTTCTCCACCTTCCCAACAAGTTGGTGGAGAGCTGTCACACATGATTTACCTGGTTGATATGCATGTGGGTTTGAATGTAGAGGAGCCCTACTTAACCTCCTTTCTCCAACATGCATATTAACCAGCTTTTCCAATGTCTTAAGAATGAAGGAGGACAGGCTGATTGGTCTCATATCCTTGGCCTTAGTATGATCAATTCTCCCTGGCTTTGGAATGAAGACAACCTTCACTGCCCTCCAGGCATTGGGAATGATTCCTGCTG
This sequence comes from Locusta migratoria, assembly GCA_026315105.1. NCBI lineage: Eukaryota > Metazoa > Arthropoda > Insecta > Orthoptera > Acrididae > Locusta > Locusta migratoria. The sequence goes on from CM048748.1 coordinate 364,343,296, forward strand.
CTATGCTAACCCTGAATAACCTGCATAGGAATCTAATAAGATTTTCTCCCGCTTGTTGCAGGAGAGCTGGATAGATTCCATCGGGGCCAGGTGACTTGAACGGTTGAAATGTTCCCACCGCCCATCGGACCTTACTGAAATCGACACACTCCTTGGCCAGAACCCAGTCCTTTTTGCGAATACCTGAGAAACGTTGTCTCTCAGGAATCACATTCTGGTCTGAGTTAACCCCCCAGAGTATATTGAGGAAAGTGAGTCTTGAGGAGCAGTGCTGTGCTGTCTTTGTATACTCCCCATCCTCCTTCCTCAATGTTCCTCCTGGATTAGTTGGTACCCTAGTGAGGATTTTATGAAGTCTCGCTTGAGCAGCCGTGCCCTCCACTTCCTCACAGAATATCTTCCAGGATGCCTCCTTTGCCCGTCTGATGGCAAGGTTGTAATTGCCAAGGGCCTCACGATATTTTGCCCATTGTCCTTTGCGCCTTGCAAGGTTAAACAGTCTTCGTACCTGTTTCCTTTGCATTTCTAGGTTATTATTCCACCAAGGCACACTCTTATTTGTGCACTTCTTGGTGATTGAGCAGTTGTCCCGGTATGACGTCACTATAGCAGATGTTACGGCCTCTGCTACTTCCTCAAACTCTGCTAGATTCCTTATCGAAGTTATAATTTCTGATAGGCTGAAGTCAAGGTCTCTCCTATATGTCTCCCAGTCCGTTTTCCTGGGATTCCTATAGGTCATGGTCTGACTGGTTCCCATTTCAACCTTGAATTTAATATACATGTGATCTGACGTGGATGGCTCCAGGACCACATGCCACTGTTTGACATAACTTCCCATCATCATGGAACCAAAAGTTATGTCAATTACTTCTTCCCTTCTACTATTCCTGAATGTAGGTTCATCACCCCTATTCAGGATCTCCAAGTTGTTAGATAGGAGAAATTCAAGAAGGTGCTCACCTCTACTGTTGGTGTCCTTGCTGCCCACGATAGATTGTGGGCATTGGCATCACATCCCACCAACAGTTCGTCACCTTGCCGATGGCAGGCTTCTGTCAGTCTCCTCACTTCCAAAGGAGGAGGAGAGCTGTCTTCGTAGGGAAGGTATGCTGAGGCCAGAACAATTTCCCTCTTGATACTTTCCTCACATTGCTGCATCCTGATGGTCACCAGGTCCCTGGAACAAAAATCCATCATTTTTATGAAAGGTATTCCATTTCTAACATAAATGCCTGTTCTGGAGTTTTTTAGATTTCTGGCATAAATCAGCTTACCTCCAGTACCACCGAGGCCCGATACACCCCCTTTGTATAAATAGGGTTCTTGTATCAGGTCCACGTCCACCTCCTGTCTTCCCAGGCGACGGTTCAGGGCAGCAGTGGCCCCTTTACTGTGCTGCAGGTTTATCTGCAGCACTTTCAGTCCCTATCTTGCTGCCATTATTGCCTTTAAGATCTTTGATTACCCTGACGGCGACCTGCGATAACCCTAGAAATAGTTTCATGCCTTGCTCTCGCATTGCCTTCAGGGACTTCTCTCCGACCTCCACCACCAGGGTTCGTCCTTCCGGAACGACCTTTTGGTTAATTACCCTCCAATCCTCTGTAGAGACTTTTGGGTTCTGGACCCTTTTGGGGGTCTTGGGCTCAAGCCCTTTTGATCCTCCCCACTTATAGTAACTTGTGTAACTAAATTGTACAGGTGGTGCATTTCTTGTAATTTATCTGGTCTTCCCCACCCCTATGTTTTTCTCAGAATGCAGTGGTTGATAGTGTATTTGAGTTCTATTTGCAGTCGAATTACGAATCTGGGTGCCACAGCCAGGTTATTTCATGATAGAATATTTCTACTTAATTTGCTTGCTACGAGTTCAGTTAGAATATTAGTTACAGCTAAGTTGCAATTTATAATCACCACAGCCAATTTATTTCAATGTACTTTCAAAATATAACAAAGTTTGTGTCCTTCGACGTACTACGTGACAGACACAGTACAAATATCTTCAATTTTAATTTATTTGACTTCTTTATATCTTATTGGGCAAGCCAATGTTCTTCAAATTAGTTCTTCGCTACCTCACAAAGAAGTTTCAGATTTGTTTGAGAAATACAAAGAGCTGTTTGAACAGGGTGTAGGACAAGCTATACAGTTTGAAGCTCATGACACCTTAATGCACAGCCACGTTTCGTAAGATCTCGTCCTTTTCCGCATGCAATTCGCAACCAGGTAGCGCAAGAAAATAAAAGATGGAATGAAATTGGGGTTATAAAGCCGATATCAGCTTCATTTTGAAGCGACCTGAAGAACGTCTTCACCTGTGTTCAGATTTCAAAATAAGCGTGAATCCGCGGACTGTAGTCGATACTTATCGCTTCCCTCGTCCGAATGAATTGATGGGCAAATTGGACAACGGACGATATTTCTCAAAGTTGACTTACTGGAGGCATATTTGCAATTACCTTTGAACACAGAATCAATGTTTTTATTTATTTACTTATTCTGACAAATAAATTTTTAAAATTCAAAGATTGTCTTTCGGTAGTGTATCGGCATCTTTGTGTTCAAATTATATATATATAGTCTGAGGCATGGCAGAAACACATCTTTAGTTCATGTTTTCACTTACATGTTTTGTATCTGTCTGAAAACTGTCTACTGTTCAATTATCTGTAGTATCATGTTATTAAATTACTTATACTTTTGCTATCTAATAAGTGTTGACCTGTTACAAATTATTTGGCCACTTGTGTCCTTTCGTATCCTGACCCCGATTCCTGCATTAGGCTAGTACAACTGACGACAAGTATAGTTGTCTTCAACCTACGAGAAAAAGTTGACCCAATGGAAGGACGGATGAGGCACATAATTTTCACTTTTCAATAGCTTACTGCATCCTGCAGCAGGCTACAACAGAAAACATTCAAATGTTGCAGATCCTCGCCCTTGTCGTTGCTGCGGCACACATTATAGTGTGCAGGGCCGTTGGTTCAGAGCATTAAAGAATAGAATATTACATGAATCTTTTATTAATTCCATTGCCACCTGTCATCCAAGTAAAAGCCTCGGTTTCAGCCGGTTTGGTCTGGTCAGCATACACGCCCAGCCCACAACGCGACCACGTGAACACGCCTCTCAGCTACAACATAAGCAGAATCGTGAGGCTACCAGTCGCCAACTGCATGGTCTGACTGGAAGGAACCAATGGCAGGCTGAGGAGAGCACCACGTGAGGCTATGAGCCGAGTGTCTGCTGGCCGCAGCCCCTAATGCAACGCTCTCTTCCTCTCTGGCTTCCCATCTGTTTAGACGCACAGTGTTTCTCCATTCCCGCCTAATGGCGCTTCCTCCGCCACCTGACTTGTTGCTCTGAGCCAGCGGCGACCTCCCTGGTGCCTATGTAGCCCAAATATTTGAATAAACAATGTCTTATTCCAGTATTTTTCATTCCTAATCCGAAGGGACGCCCCTACATTGCCTGACCACTCCCTGTGGTGTCGCACTAGTCTGAAGTGCGCGCCACGTTCTTTCGCCGCGCGCCGCCATGCACGCACGGCGCGGCGCTCTTGCGACGTCAGCCACGAGCGCCCTCTGCTACAACTCCGCTCGTGGCCACCACTGAACTGCATCGGTCACTTGGGATTAGGACAGGCACTGAAACGGACTCATCAGTAGGCAGGCCTCTACGTAGTTAACCTATGTCTCAGCAGTACACTTAGTTGGCAGTCATGCACTTTGTAAAAGATAAGTATTATCCTATTTCTACGAAGTCTAGCTTAGTGTTTCTAGTTTTTGCTGTCCCACTGGCTGGTCACCTCACACTCTGTCCGCACACGCGTGCATCCTGTGTCGGTCTCTCTCTACTCGGCCACCGACACCCAGGACAACCGAAACTCCCTGCCATCCTGTATAATAGCATCTAAGTGAAATCCCACTATGCTGTTGCAGAACTAACGACATAGTGAATGCTGACTCACTTGCTTTGTCAAAGTGGGAATAGAACAAATGTTCAGTCGCCACACACCGAAAAAGACCAGACGTAGATTAGTATAGATTAGAACTTAGTGAGTAGGTTAACACTTTTTGCAGGGATATATAACAAGTAATTATTAAAAATTAGTCGCTAACTCTAACCCATAGTAATAATAGTAATTGAACATTGCCGGCCGCGGTGGCCGAGAGGACTGAGGCGCTCCAGTCACGGTCTGCACGGCCACTACGGTTGGGGGTTCGAATCCCCCCTCTCCCATGGATATTTGTGCCGTCCTTTGTATAAGGTAGTTGATAAGTAGTTTGTAAGTTTAGGGACTGATGACCCGGTAGTTAAGTCCCATAAGCTTCACAAACATTTGAACATTTCAATTGAACATTGTAATATTAAGACCCATTTTTAACATAGATGATGGGTTCTTAGTATCATTGAAATAATTAAGAACTTTTTTTTTAATGGTCAGTCGCCCCACCCTCATCGCCTCTGCATCAAAATTCAAATGTTTGTAAAGCTTATGGGACTTAACTACGGGGTCATCAGTCCCTAAACTTACAAACTACTTATGAACTACTTACGAACTAGGACGGCACAACTATCCATGCTGGAGGGGGGATTCGAACCCCCGACCGTAGTGGCCGTGCAGACCGTGACTGAAGCGCCTCAGTCCCCTCGGCCACCGCGGCCGGCGCCTCTGCATCAACGGTGAGGTATGCTATTTTATTTAATTTTGCTATTCATGTATGTAAAATATTGTAGCTATTATTTATTGTACCTATTGTCTCTCCCTCTCTTTTTTTATTTTTTTACAGACGAATCGGACTGATGATGATCTCAGAGTAGATCGAAACCGGTTACCCTATTATCAAATTGATTGTAAAAACATTTAGCGAACGTGACAGTTATTTTTATTTCTGAATCATATACCAGTTCGCTGACTTACCAATAGCAATCTGTGTTTTCGAAACTCATTAAATGTACAGATGTTCGCCCGTTTTCAAGAGGGGGGGGAAGGTGTTTCTGGTAGTTCCCGTAGCGGACGACCGGCAACTGTCGTCAGTAACGAAAACATCGACAAAGTGAGGACAGTAATCACGAACGATCGTCGCCTAACTGTGAGCATGACAGCGGGTGAACTGCAGAGTAACAGTGAATCCGCCCAACAAATCTTTAACCAGAAGTTAGGGAAGAGAAAAAAGTGTTGTCTTCTTGGGGCACATCACTTGACTGACGACCAGAATCAGGCACGTTTAGAGGATTCACAGGATGTTGTAATAACGACGGATGGGACACGCAATTTCTTGAACCGTAATGTCACTGAGGATGAAACCTTAAGTCTCCGTTAGGACTCTGAAACGAAACGGCAAAGATGGACAGGCATCTTGTCGGAAGCAGATCAGAGTCGAAAAATAACGCATCAAAACGACAATTCTCAAGGTTTTAACCACAAGTAATATCTAACCGAGTGAACTAAGTTAAAAGCAGCAAAGTACACTGAAAGTTTGACCCCTTTCGTGCAACGTCTACGCAGGGTAGACCCCAGTACGCACAGTAAGGTTTCTGGTCTTTTGTATACGACAACGCTCCCCCACACAGCCATTATCGTCAGTTCCTGGCAGTTCCTGCGTGCAGCAACTTGAACATCCAGAATACTCGCCGGATGTGAAGCTTCCTGACGTCTTCCTGTCCGCTCGACCCAAACTCGTTTTGAAAGGAAAGAGATTTGACAATATTCCTGACATGGAACGAAAAGTGACGAGGCCTTAGAATACCATCCAGAAGGAAGACATCGTTTAAGGATTCCAGGACACGTGTCGCAGAACTCAGCGGTGCATTCGGAGCAGTATTGGAGACAGCAAACGGAAAGCTGAAGTTCTAAATTTAACTTTCACGAAATCATGCACGCAAGAGGACCGCTCAAACGTACCTTCATTTGATCAACGCACTAACTCCCACATGGAGGTGTAGAGAAACAACTGAAAGACGTGAATACAAAAACAGTCTCCTGGTCCGGATGGAATTCCAGTTCGGTTATACAAAGAGTCTTTTGCGGCATTGACCCCCTATTTAGCTTGCATTTATCGCGAAACTTTAATTCAGCGCAAAGTTCCTAGTGAATGGAAAAAAAAAACAGGTAACTTCCGTTTACAAGAACGGCAAAAGAACTGACCTACATAATTACAATCCAATATCGTTGACATCAAATGTTCAAATGTTTGTAAAGCTTATGGGACTCAACTACGGGGTCATCAGTCCCTAAACTTACAAACTACTTATGAACTACTTACGAACTAGGACGGCACAAATATCCATGCCCGAGGGGGGATTCGAACCCCCGACCGTAGTGGCCGTGCAGACCGTGACTGAAGCGCCTCAGTCCCCTCGGCCACCGCGGCCGGCCGTTGACATCATTTTCCTGTAGAATTCTGGAGCGTATCCTCAGTTCGAATATAAAAAGAATTTGAGATGGATAAGCTTCTTTCTGTGAATCAGGAATCATTGTTTGTGTAAAACTCAGCTTGCCCTTTTCTCACATGGCATCTTGCTAGCCACAGACGAAGGGAACAAGCAAATTGTGTTTTTCTCGCTTTCAAAAAGGCATTTGACGCGGTGCTAGACGGCAGACTGCTAACAAAGATAGTAGCATATGTATAGGTTCACTGATTTGTGACTGGCTGGAAGACTTCTTGGGTAATAGAACGCAGTAAGTTGTTCTCGACGGCGAGTGTTCATCAGAGACGAGTGTATCGTCAGGCTGGAAGACTTCTTGGGTAATAGAACGCAGCACGTTGTTCTCGACGGCGAGTGTTCATCAGAGTCGAGTGTATATCGTCAGTTGCGTCCCAGGGGAGTGTGATAGTACCGCTATTATTGTTTGTGTATGTAAATGATCAGATGGACAGAGTAACTTGTAATCTGCGTCTGTTTTCTTATGATGCTGTGGTGTATACGAGAGTCGCGTCGTTCAAAGATCCAGGCGTAACATTGCAGAGCGATATGAAATGGAACGAACATGTAAGAATAGTTATGAGTAAGGCGGACAGTCGACTCCGGTATATCGGGAGCATTTTGAGGAGATGTACATCTTTAAAGGAGACAGCACATAAAACGCTTGTACTACCACGTCTTGAGTATTGCTCAAGTGTTTGGGACCCGCAGCAGATCAGTTGCTGCTCCGGGATATCAAATGGGAATCGCTGGAGGAAACACGACTTTCTTTTAGAGAAATTTTGTCGAGGAAATTTATAGGGCCGGAATTTGAAGCTGACAGCAAAACGATCTTGCTTCCGTCTATTTCAATTTCGCGTAAAGTTCAGAAAGATGAGAGAAATTAGAGCTCGTACAAAGACATATAGACATTCTTTATTCCCTCGTTCCATTTGGGAGTGGAGTAGGAAAGGAAATATCTTGTAGTGGTACAGTGCACCCTCCGTCACGCATTTTATGTTGCGTTTCAGAATATATATGTAGATGTAGATAGTTATGCGAGGTGACTGTTTCGAAGGTAACTGCAGTTCATCTACGTTTACCCTAGGACTCAATCTGGAGTCATAGGTGACCCCAAACATCTTTAGTGTAGATAAAACAATATTTCCGTTTCTTGTAAAAATCTATAATGTTGTGACTTTTACCACAGAGCACTGCAGTTCTTCCAGAAAATTTAACAGAAACTACTGTTGGGGTCAATTACGACCGCAGGTAGATTATATGGAACATTCGTAGAACTTATAGATTATCAACTATACGTTTCTTTTTTATGTATTTTCAGTGGGTAAGACTGCATTACCAGATCTTCATACGGTAACAAAACGCTCCTAGTTTCGTATGTTCCAAAAAGAAATAAGACTGTGCTACTGCTGTCAACACATCATCAATCATTTGCAGTGCCCGAGGAAAACAAGTTGAAAAGAAAACCCGGAAGTAGTGTTATATTACAAGTCAACAAAATCAGGTGTTGATCAAATCAAATCAAATTCTTAAGCTTATGGGACTTGACTGCGGGGTCACCAGTCCCTAAAATTACAAACCACTTATAAGCTAACTTATACTAAAGAAAGCACAAACATCCATGCCCCAGGGAGGATTCGAACCCCCGACGGGGAACGGTCTCGCATATCGGAGTATAGCGCCTCAATGCGCTCGGTCACTTCGCCACGGCCTCAAGTGTTGATACGCTGGTTCAAATGAGCTCTTACTATACTGTGAAAAAAGGAACAAACCGTTGGCCATTAGCAGTATTTTATTATCTTGTCGAACTAGCTGCGCTCGGTGCCTACAGAGTCTGCTCTTGAAAAAACTGGAAGACGTCTTTTTCTAATGAAGTTGCCTAAAGAAATGGCAAAGCCCCAAGTGGAAAGTCGTTTGAGTTCACCACAAGCAAGGAACAAGGAAATTACTAAAGTATCAAACGGTGCGGATTTGATGATCTATTAGACAATTGACATCCGGACGAAATACCCGACAATCCGATCAATGGACCAAAGTACAGTTCAACCCGCAAAAAGCGTAACAAATTTGTTTCCAAGGAACATTCTGAAACTTTAAGTACATGCAAAATTTGGGCAGAAGTCTATGGTACAGATTCCAGTTAGAATTTTTGAATTATAGTTCCTGTTGACTTGTTCATAAGATTTTCTGTAAATCTGAAGCCATTGTAAAGCATTGATGAGTGACACAAATTATGACTTACAAGGAGATCACACGGGTATCGGATTTCAGAAATTTTTGATGTTTACGCTATGTGAAGTTCAGAATTCAAATAACAATCAGCCAAAGCAATTCGATACAACTCTCAAAAATTCTCGAGGAAATCTGCTTTGAAGTACCTGTAAGCACCAGTAATTAAATCAGTTGTAACACCTGTCAGTGTAGCTCAGATGGTAGCGATCTGGCCTCATTACCATGTAAACGGTAATTCGAATCCCACAGTGACAGATTTTTCCCCCTTAAGATTCAGCTATATAAAACATTTGGGTCTCTAATTTCACGTTTTGTGTCACTGCAGAACGATCTAAATAAGATATCACTATGGAGTAAAAATTGGCAATTGACTCTAAATAATGAAAAGTGTGAGGTCGTCCACATGAGTACGAAAAGAAATCCGTTAAACTTTGTTTACAAGATAAATCAATCAAAAGTGAAGACCATAAACTCCACAAAATACCTAGGAATTACTATTAGTTCAGACTTAAACTGGAAGGAACACGTAGATTATGTCGTGGGAAAGGTGAACCAGAGACTGCGTTTTATTCGCAGGACCCTTAAAACATGCAACAGAACTACAAAAGAAACTGCATACACTACGCTTGTCCGTCCATTTTTGGAGTATTGCTGCTCAGTGTGGGATTCTTATCAGGTGGGTTTGACGGAGGACATCGAAAGAGTACAAAGAAGGGCAGCTCGTTTCGTATTGTCACGATACGGGTGAGACGGCGTTAAGGAAATGATACAGGATCTGGGATGGGAATCATTACAACAACGGCGCTTAACGCTGCGGCGTGGACTACCTACGAAACTCCAATCGCCAAACATTCTCCTCCGAATGCGAAAATATACTGTTGACTTCCACATACATAGGTAGAAACGATCATCAGAATGAAATACGAGAAATCAGAGCTCGAACGTAAAGATTCATGTGTTCATTATTCCCGCGCGCTATTCGAGAATGGAATTGGAGATAAATAGTGTTATGGTGGTTCGATGAGCCCTCTGTCACGCACTTAAGTGTGGTTTGCAGAGTATCCCATGTAGATGTAAATGTAGACTACCGTCATCAACTAATAGTGCATTCAATACTGTAAAAAATGTAACATATTATTTTTCTTAAATTTATTGAAACTATCATTATTAACGAAATTTTATGAAATATAGAAAATTACGAATAAAAAGGAGAAACAGGCATTTTTTGTAAAATTACCGTTAGATATTAAAATTATGTCCGTATTTGAACACAACGAAAAAATACTTTTTAAAAATCTGTCACGGAAGGATTTGAACAATCGACCCTTTGGTTGCAAGGCCAGAGCGCTACCATCTGAAATACACCGGCACACATTAGGACCGTTTTAATTGTTAGTATTTACGTGTACTCTGCAAAATTTCAAAATCGATGTTGTCGGGAATTTTTGAGAGTTGCGTCGAATGGCTTTGTTTGATTGTTATAATAAGTTCTGAACTTCACTTACCATAATTATAGAGAAATTCTAAAATCTGATACGCATGTGGTCTCCTTGTTAGAGTGATATTGCAAGTTCTGATGAGCAACTGCTCTGCCAAATTTAATTTACTTCTACTATTCACATACCTGTTAAAAAGGCTATGAAACGTGTGTAAATAATCAATAAAATTTAAACGTACAGTATTAAACCACAGTATGTGAATGATTAGTACACACACTCAATTATACAGAGTGTTACAAGAAGGGACGGCCAAACTTTCAGGAAACATTCCTCACACGCAAAGAAATAAAATATGTTATGTGAACATGTGTCCGGAAACGCTCAATTTCCATGTTAGAGCTCATTTTAGTATTTTTAAATGTAAATTGAAATAATTCGTGCAGACAATTGTCAAAATACCCAAATGTTTCGTTAGAATGTACTGTACTTCCTCGATTCAAGTCATCAACACAGATTTTCTGTGAACTTTTGGGCAGGAATTGTTGGTGATGTCTTGATTGGGCCTCATCTTCTTCCTCATACGCTCACTGGAGCACGTTATCATGATTACATACGGGATACTTTACCTGTGCTGCTAGAACATGTGCCTTTACAAGTACGACACTACATGTGGTTCATGCACGATGGAGCTCCTGCACATTTCAGTCGACGTGTTCTTACGTTTCTCAACAACAGACTCGGTGACCGATGGATTGTTAGAGGCGGACCAATTCTATGGCCTCCACACTCTGCTGACCTCACCCTCCTGACTTTCATTTATGGGGGCATTTGAAAGCTCTTGTCTACGCAATGACGGTACCAAATCTAGAGACTCTTCGTGCTCGTATTGTGGACGGTTGTGATACAATACGCCATTTTCCAGGGCTGCATCAGCGCATCAGGGATTCCATGCGAACGGAGGGTGGATGCATGTATCCTCGCTAACGGGAGCCATTTTGAACATTTCCTGTAACAAAGTGTTTGAAGTCACGCTGGTACGTTCTGTTGCGGTGTGTTTCCATTCCATGATTAATGTGATTTGAAGAGAAGTAATAAAATGAGCTCTAACATGAAAATTAAGCGTTTCCGTACACATGTTCACATAACATATTTTCTTTATTTGTGTGTGAGGAATGTTTCCTGAAAGTTTGGTCGTATCTTCTTGTAACAGCCTGTATATTAACTGGGGTCATGTAGGACTCTAGATAGAGAACTAGGGAATTTATAGCAGACGGAGTCCTATGGTTAATGCTGCAATGCTGTTCGCCGAACATTTTCGCAGCTTGTATTAAGAACAGGGAAAGCAGAACTTGGCACTTTAAGGACGGACGGATAGTCCGTTACCAGGAATTTTCTGCGGCTCGTGGAAACGGCTGGCAGCTGCCTGAGATTACCGCCCCTCAGAACGCGCTGCTCCTGCAGAGCGCGCCGGCGGCCCTCTTAAAACCTGGAGCACCTCGGCTGGCGTGCGCATTGTTTGCCGAGCGGCCACGCGCGCTGGCGCCAGTCGGCCGTGCGTGAAGTGGCGCCACATAATGGAGCGCGGTTAGCACCGCGGCCTGGCGCGCGGCCTAAGCCGATTACTGCTGGCCGCGCTGCTCCAGTGTAAACACTGTGCGCCCGCTTTGTCCGGCCGCCGGTGACGTCACCGCGAGGGCGCGATTAGCGGCGCTTATCTGTGTACGCTTATGCTTAAAATCATTCACCGCGCGCTCTGCACTGCTCCGCCTCTCTGAAATGCTGCGCGGGCCGAGGCTGGTTTTACGTTGATAACTCGCTGAACACCAGTAATAAGCTGCTGTGTAGCATTATTCGAGAGGAAAGGTTTCCTGATTTACCGATGCATGCGAGCTACACATTCATAAAAGGTGAGAGTCAGCAACTAACGCAGCGTTTAAATGATGGTGTGCATGCAAAACTGAATTATCGGAACATGTACATAATTCACACAAGCTAGAAAAAAAAAAAAAGAAATACTCTGTATTGTCTGATTACACACTTGTCCACCAATTAACAGAAGCATTCAGTCCATAAAGAGCTCGGAATATCAGTACAAATCGATTTCATGTGGAGCAACTACACTAAGCGCTATGCTCCGATGCGCGAGGCCGTTCCCCGCCGGGGGTTCGAATCGCCCATCGGGCATGGATGTTTGTGTCGTGTTGAGTGTAACGTATTTTATAAGTAGTTAGTTTAGGGACTGATGACCGCCGCGCGAGAGTAGCCGAGCGGTCTGGAGAGTCACGTTACGGATCGCGCGACCTCCTGCGTCGGAGGTTCGAATCATCCCTCGTGTATGGATGTGTGTCCTTAGGTTAGTTTAGTTTAAATAGTTTGTAAGTTTTATAATTTTCAAAATGAAATGCCAAGATCGCTCATTAATAATTTATTCACTGATCACCGGTTTCGGTGAACTATGTCACCATCATCTGGTCACATACATATTAAAAGCTGGTCATCTTGTTAAAAATTTGGTATAAAATAACAAGTGCGACATTGTACTTAATCACTATATATGTTCCACTTGTTATTTTGTGACCAGATGATGGTTCACAGAAACCGGTCGTCAGTGAATAAATTATTAATGTGCGATCTTTGCATTTAATTTTGAAAATTATAAAACGATCAGATCGCCTCGAAACTTAACTATGTCAGCTAATCTTAGTTTGTAAATCTAGTGACTGATGACCAACGTAGTTTGGTCTCATAAGAATTACAATTTTTATTTTATTTATTTATTTATTTATTTTTTTTTTTATTTTTTACTGATGACCCCGCAGTTAAGTCCGACAAGCTTAAATTTCTTTTTTTAATTTTCATTTGAGCAACTACTGAGCGCAACGGCAGTAGAGGAACACTTACGTAACTCTTCCTAATTTTGGCCCAATACGATCTATACTTTTAAAATTAGGCTAAAATGTGTACTACCTTCTTCTGTAGGGATACTTCTGGGTCGGCGACGCTTTAAAGTCTTTTGACAAATTAGAGTACCATCAGTTTTAATTTTCGTTACTAATCATGAATTTGGACAGACTCTGTTGCCCAATGGTGCAGCTCTGGTCTAAGATGTCATGCTACACAGTGGACCGCCGTTCTCACTGGAGGTGCGACAACTGCCTCGGGCAATGGTGTGTGTGTGTGTGTGTGTGTGTGTGTGTGTGTGTGTGTGTGTGTGTGTGTGTTTTGTCCTTAGTCTAGGGACTGATGCCGATAACAGCTGGCCCGATAGCTGTACAAATACTCTCCTCAAAACAAATAGGGGATATGAGAGGTATCATACACAATAAACATATGGTAACGTATTTTATTCAGATATTGCTTACAATTGTAATTTGTGTGTGGTACAGTACGATATCATCCTGTTTTAACTCTTAAGGTTTACATGTTTTGTGTCCCAGCCTCGCCGCCGCTTTTGTGTCTCGTTTCCGTCGTAGGTGTCGGTGGCCGAGTGGAATGAGACCTGCACAGAAATAAAGATAGCACGCTGGTGCAGGTACGGAGGGGAGCAGCCAGAAACTAGAAACACTAGAGTAAATTAGAACGAGATATATATTGAACAGAATTTATACAATACTTAACTTTTACATAGTACTGCAGAAGGCTGATACATAGTTGAGCTAGAGGCCTGCCTAGTGCCTGTACGATAGCCAAGTCTTCACTGGTGCCTATCTGATTCCGTAGGTCCTACCTGGTTGCTATCTCAGTCCCAAGTGAACGATGTCGTTGAGCGGTGGCCACGAGCGGAGTTGCAGCAGAGGGCGCTCGTGGCTGTCGTCGTAAGAACGCCGCACCGTGCGTGCATGGCGGCGCGCGGCGAAAGTAGGGGGCGCGCACTTTGTACTTGTGCGACACCACACCCCTCCCCCCCAAACCGCCGCGCCGTCGTGGCGTAGGGCTGAGGGCCACGGCGACGGCACTGGGAGGAGGGCCTGGGCGGGGGCGTTACTGGTGGGACGGGCGTCGTAGCTGAGGCTGGGATCGAGACGCCGTCCGCGCCCCGGCATCCGCCTTGCGATCCCCCGGAAAACCCGCTAAAACGAGGGGAAGGGTGCACGCTTCCGCCCAGATTGAGCAGGTCATCTTCTTCTGAGGTGCGTGGCCCAAGCTGGGGAGGCCCGCACGGTCCCGGAGTCCCTCTCGGTGACGCTGTCAGCTGAGGCGGCGACGGAGGCGGAGGGGCCGACTGCGTAGGAGGCGCGTCGACATCCATCGGTATCTCGTAGCCCGGGGACGAACGATGTGGCTGTGCTCCCTGGCGCTGAACTGGGTCTGGAATCAAGAAACCGGAGACAGGATCGCGCGGCCTGTGCAAGCGCAATTGGTTTGCGTGGCACCGCAGCTCCGACCCTGTGGAAGAACGTACAACATACATATTGCGACCGAGCACGCGCTGAATGGTGCCCGGTGTCCATCTTGTCTTGTTGCCAGCAAACACCCTGTACAGCACCGGCGTAGAAACCTAAAAACGCGTAGCGCCATACGAACCGACTCGGTGCGTGGGAGGCTGCAGCAGGTGAAGGAGAGTGCGGTGGCGGCGGCCGTGTAGTAACTCGGCAGGAGACGGGCCGTCACGTGGCACGCACCGATACGTAGACAGGAAAATTTGAAGAGCTTGCTGCCTGGAGTGCTGACCTTTCATCTTTTCCATGTGAGACTTGAATGTTCGAACGAAACGTTCTGCTTCACCATTGGACTGAGGGTGAAAAGGTGCGGTGGTGATATGCTGAATGCCATTCACACGACAAAACTGTTGAAATTCCGCACTAACAAACTGAGGTCCATTGTCACTGACAATAGTTTCAGGCAAGCCTTCGATGCAAAACACTGATGTTAAGGCACTGATTGTACTAGAAGCTGTCGTTGAGTTCATGGCAATCACAAAAGGAAACTTGCTGAAAGCGTCTACAACAATTAACCAGCGCGTATTCCAGAAAGGTCTGGCAAAGTCAATATGTAAACGTTGCCATGGTCCCTTGGGGCGTGGCCAGTCTGAGAAACGTTGCGGAGGAGCCGCCTGATGCTCCGCACCAACAGTACACTGTGACGTCATGCTCTCTATCTGAGCGTCCATACCAACCCAGGTACAATGACGTCTGGCCAGTTGCTTTGTCCTAACAATACCCCAATGTCCTTGATGCAGGAGGCGTAACACTTCACGTTGCAGGGAACGAGGAACAATCACTCTTGTTTGGTCGTTGTCCGTATGTAACAACAGAACACCCTGACTCAAAGACAATGCATGACGTTGTGCAAAATAACGTCGAACCAGAGGCCGATCAATGTCTTTGGCTCTGGCAGGCCACCCAGAGCGAACAAAACGTGCTACCACACTTAGGTCTGCATCCGCAGCTGTTTCCTGTGCAACCCGACGAGAGTTCAAAGGAAAGTCTGCGACAGCGGAAGCATCTCTGGAGTCTATCTGACAACATGCCATTTCTGAAGAATCAAATGATACATCCTGGCCAACCGGAAGTCGGGAAAGTGTGTCCGCGTTGGCATGTTTAGTGGTAGGTCGGTACAAAATCTCATACTGATAATTTGACAATATCAAGGACCATCTCTGAAGCTTTTGTGCCGTTCGTGGCGGAATTGGCTTTGTGGGTGAGAACAACGACGTGAGAGGCTTGTGGTCTGTCAACAAATAGAATTTTCTGCCATAGAGATAATGATGAAACTTTGTGACGCCGTAAATTATTGCTAAGGCCTCCTTTTCTATCTGACTGTAATTCTGTTGCGTTGGCGTCAGAAGCTTGGACGCAAAGGCAATAGGACGATCGTGACATCCAATGCGATGTGACAAAACTGCACCCAGACCGTACGACGAGGCGTCAACTGCTAACACTACAGGCTTCTGTGGGTCAAAGGGAATCAAACATGCATCACTGAGTAGTGCAGACTTTAGTTTGTCAAAGGCAACCGGACAATCTTTAGACCATACAAAAGGAACATTCTTCCTACATAAGTGATGCAGTGGAGCTGCAATCTGAGAGGCATTGGGAATAAACCTGAAATAATAGTTCAGCTTTCCCATTACTGCTTGCAATTCGTGCACATTCTTAGGAGGAGGCAAATCTTTGATTGCTCGAAGATGTGACTGTAAGGGATGTATTCCTTGGGCATTAATCACATGGCCTAGGTATTCTATTTCAGTTTGAAAAAACGAACACTTTGCTTTATTACAACGTAGACCTGCTGCAGTCAAAACTTTGAAAAGGCACTCCAGGTTTGCTAAATGTTCTTCAACTGTACGTCCGGATACCACAATATCATCTAAATAGTTCGAGCAACACGGTACAGTAACTGTCAGCTGTTCCAAAAAGCGCTGAAAAATAGCGGGGGCGGAAGAACTGCCAAAGGGTAGGCGTTGCAATTGAAAAAGGCCCATGTGAGTATTAATGACGAAAAACTTTTTTGACTCGTCATCAAGCGGAATTTGCAAGTATGCCTCTGCTAAATCAATCTTAGAAAAGAAGCGAGACTGTCCTAATTTGTCCATAAGTTCCTCAGGTCTGGGCAGGGGATAAGTGTCTACAATTGTTTGACTGTTCACTGTTGATTTGAAGTCCGCACAGAGACGAAGTTTTCCTGACCGCTTGGGTATAATTACTATAGGCGAGGCCCACTGACTCGCAGAAACAAGAGAAATCACCCCACTATCTTGCCAACGTTTAAGTTCTTCGGCAACTGTATCACGCAAGGCGATAGGCACTGGTCTAGCTTTACGAAATTTTGGAACTGCAGATTCTTTTAAAGTTTCATGTGCCACGAAGTCTTTTGCACAACCTAGTTCCGGCGAAAACAAGTCACTATATTTGTCACACAATGCATTGATTTTATCCTGAAGCACTATTGACGAAATTTGAAGCACATCTCTTCGAATTGATAAACCAAACAAGTCAAAAGCATCTAGTCCAAAAATGTTCTGTGTCGATTTGGCCTGAAGAACTACAAAAGCAACTGTTTTTGTTACACCTTGAAAAGAGGCGGGCAGGCTACACGTTCCTAGCACGGGAATATTTTGACCTTTATAAGCTGTTAACACTTGCTGTGACGGCGACAATTTTGGCGAACCCAGAAGTTCATAAGTATCTTTAATTATTAATGTGACAGCGGAACCAGTATCAAGCTGAAATTGCACCGTCTTATTTTCTATGAAGAGAGTCACAAACAGTTTTTGCTTGCGGCGCTCGACAGGTGCGCGAATGTGGGCAACGTCTGCTACGGTTTGTTTACTCCGCTTGCGTGGGCCGCGTAGTGAAGTAAGCGGCGCAGACTCGGCACGCAGCGGATTAACAACACTGTCACTAGATGGAACTACCGCCGGATCGGCGTCCGCGCAAGCATGCGAAGCTACTCCAGATGTACTAACTACTGCACTACACTTTTGAGTAGCTACTTGATGTCTACTGTCACTAGCTACACAGTACTGAGCACTATTACAAGGAGCAGTTGCAGAAGGCACTATTTTCACTACAGGAATGCACTGTTCATAGTCATTTTGCTTGTCCCGAACCCTTTTCCGTTGCACTGTTTTACGCGCTCGTCGGCGCTTGCTACGTGGTGCACTATATAGTTTTGCAATAGGCGTAGAAGAACTTTCTTGCAATTTAGAATCAAGAGAAGCACTGCTCAATTCCACAGCGTCTATGACACTGACTGTATGCACTGCTCTCGCACTTTGCGAAGCACTGTTTCTAACGTTACTGTTCTTTGAGTCTTTAATTTGCATACACACAGACTGCACATGTCCCGATTTGCCACATTGATAACAGGTTGCGTTGCGACTAGGGCAATGAGCAAGCTTGTGGCGAGACACACACTGGGGGCAAGATTTACGTACATTTTTCTGAAATGAGCGTTGGCGCCCGTTATTCAAATTACTGTTTCTAACACGACGGGGCGACCTTTGTGTCGCACTTTTACACTGGCTACTGTTCACTGTCTGTTTAGCACGGCCGGTAGAAAAATAAGAATCACTAGTGCTATACTGAGAACTACGGCTAGGAAAGCGTCCGTTACGGCCCACTGAATTTACACTGTGGCTTTGCATTTCTACATCTGCTAAGTCAAAAGTATCATGCGCTTCTATAAGCTGAAGTACACTGTCTAATGAAGGGTCTGACTGTTTTAGAATTGCTGCCCTAATTCTGGGGACCTGAATGTTCTGCGTAATCGCATCCCTCAACATCACGTCACTATACGAAAGTCCACAAGAGCAAGTAAATTTACATTGGCGGGTTAAGCCCTTCAGTTCCGTAACCCACTGCTGGTGGGACTGCTCTGGTAATTTTTTCAGTCTGAAAAATCTGTACCGCGCTACTTTTCTCTCATAATGAGCATTCAGGGCATCTACAATTTGTTCAAAGTCTACATTACGAGGAGATGCGTGCGGGAATAGTTTCTGCAGTAATACGAAGGTCTGGGGGCCCACAATCGCTAAGAAAAGGTTCTTCACTCTCTGACCTGTAATTTGATGAGCCGCGACGAGTTCTTGAAACTGTGCGAAGTAGTCGCTCCATTCTTCCTCACGTTCGTTTTACTGGCGGAACGTAGGGAGCGGTACAGCGGCAGGTGTGGGCTGCTGATGCGACAGCTGTTGTTGAGTTGTCAACTGCGCCACTGCCTGGAGAAGTTGTGTGATTTGCGCCGTCTGTAACTGAATAATTTCCATTAAGTTTGGGTTCGGGGTAGTGGCCATGCTGACCGATTAGGCGCCGCGTATACAAGTAACTTATAACAAAACACAAATGAAATATGAAAGAAGGGCTCGCTCTGCAACAAAAAAGTCCACAAAACACGTAACAAAATGTTCCCCCAAAAATCTTATAATAAGGGAGGGTGGGCGGGAGCAATTTCTGCGTGCTCCGACTGCTGCTGTCTGGCTGCTGGTCCAAGGTTCGTCTATCACTCCTCGTCGCCACTTTTGTGTCCCAGCCTCGTCGCCACTTTTGTGTCTCGTTTCCGTCGTAGGTGTCGGTGGCCGAGTGGAATGAGACCGACACAGGAATAAAGATAGCACGCTGGTGCAGGTACGGAGGGGAGCAGCCAGAAACTAGAAACACTAGAGTAAATTAGAACGAGATATATATTGAACAGAATTTATACAATACTTAACTTTTACATAGTACTGCAGAAGGCTGATACATAGTTGAGCTAGAGGCCTGCCTAGTGCCTGTACGATAGCCATGTCTTCACTGCTGCCTATCTGATTCCGAAGGTCCTAACTGGTTGCTATCTCAGTCCCAAGTGAACGATGTCGTTCAGCGGTGGCCACGAGCGGAGTTGCAGCAGAGGGCGCTCGTGGCTGTCGTCGTAAGAACGCCGCGCCGTGCGTGCATGGCGGCGCGCGGCGAAAGTAGGTGGCGCTCACTTTGTACTTGTGCGACACCACAACATGGCGTTTATTTTAGAATGATGCACCTTGGGGCTCCATAATAATGAAAAAGTCACAATCGTTCCCATCTAACATGGAGTCTGATCTCCTCGAACAGCAAGTACAGTTGCGTACCTGCGTGGATTGGACAATATGAAGGGATATTTGGCCAATCATCCAAGAGTGCAATATGCAGCTCTGAAACCGTTGTGGGAGGTGATGGTCTGGCTGCAATGTTTCTGCCAACTGAATCGCAGATATGCTCAATCGCTTTAAGTCAAGGAAGAAGCCGATCATTCCATTTGGTCGAGTCCCTCTGTTTCATGCTGTCTAACAGTGCAGCTGTTTGGGGACAATTTTATCGTTCACCAGAAGGAACACATCTCCTATGGCTCGTTGGTAGGGCACAAAAAAAGTCCAAGGATGTCTCTCTACCGCGGAGCAGCCAAAGCGTCATTCTGATCTACACGGAGTTCCGTACGTCCGCCAATACTGAGACCTGTCCACATCATTCCTTCATCACCATGATATTGTGATATATGCAGCAGGTGAGCTGAATTTTTCAGAGTTCCACGTTCCGTCCATATGAGTTTCTGCGGGTTAAACGGTGTCGTGGTTTTAATCGGACACATTCCCAAAGGTGATTTCGGACTGTTTGTATTGATATGGCGCGTTCTGTTGTTACTCCAAAAGTGTGTAGCATCTGACTTGCATTGAGCCTCCTCTCTCGACGAGCTTTTATCCGGAGATAACGGTCATATCTTCGTGATGTTGCCCATGGACGGCTTCGGCCTGGCCTTCTTTTAACGGTTCCTCTTATCTGAAATCGCGTCCAGGTCCTGGAAATTACACTTTGGGACACTCCAATAGCTGCAGCTCCTCTGTGTCTGTCCTGCTTCCAACCTTCCATGCCCCAGCTTAGGGTAAGTAACGTTGTTGTTACATTGCACTCACGGCACTATCTGAACGTAACTGCTTGCGTAATTCGTTTGGAAATGTAAACACAACACCAACCCCCTCTTCAGCACTTTTATGATTACACTGTTTCGGTTGGGTAATGTTGTTGTCACCACTCAATAGAACCGACAGAAAGACGTCGAACAATTTTAGTTCATTCTGCCGATGACAATGCTTAAAAACCTACATATCTCAGCTGATCCTTCAATCCCTACATTTCACAGACATGCAGGAATTTCAGAACACGTATTACTGAAAACATAAGAGCTCTGAAGAGCAAAGGCACAAATTCAACGTTTGCAGAACATTTGGCAAAAGAAAACCACCATCCCATAACTATCAACACTGACCTACAAATCATGAAAAACAGCAATAGCCGAAACCGAAAGCTCACGATAGGAGAAAATTATGACATTCAAAAAGCCGTACAGGAAGGCAAAAACGAAATGAACGAATACACAACACTTTGCAACAACACAATCTTCCATGCCTTAGATAAACTAATACAGAACACGGGGCATCAATAAAACACACACACACACACAATACCACAACACGAAGTATCAAAACTCGCGCCACAGATACAGAAACCATCTCACGATATACAAAACATCTCGCGAGTAGCGACTCACGCAAAAATGCCGTAAATTTAAATAAATTGCCAGAGGCGGGATATGTTTCCTTATGACGTGAGCACGTTCTATCAAACACATTCAGAGGACCGACCAACGAATGTGAGTACGATTCCATATTGATACAGCCTAATATCGATACCCTCACACCGCAATAACAGCTAAAAATTAAAAAAAAAATCGTAAACACGCTAAAATAAAGTTTTACACAACAGTAACTTTTAACAATAACAGCCTCTCATACTGTTGCAGATGACATGTTGTAGGCTTACACCGTATGAAAGGCAAAAAGCAGCGTGGAAGTGCAAAATAGCGTAATGAATGTTTATATAGGCCTAGTGATACAACGAAAAAGAAGTGTATACGTTATACTACAATATAAAACACGTACTGAGGATGGCGGGTTTTCCGCCGAAACTAGTTTCGGTATAAAACTAACAAATGTTTTGCATCAAGGCGGATCCACAAACCCACATTTGTAACGCAAACAAGGACCAACAGAAGAGTTTCAATGACAATGTTTGATCTCTTAATTGTATTGACCAGTGTATTTTAACATTTTCCCAATGCTACTGTCTGCGGCAAACGCTGACAGACCTTCAAAACCTCAAAGGAAGCTACAAGTACAAATTCAACCAGGACAATCTCAACACCTGCAGGATACATCGTGCCGTGAAGTAATGTTAGTTTGTGGCGCGCAAGAATGGTACTGATGTTGATCGTAGCTATGCGATAATTTCGAAAGGCTGTCATCGTCAGGAGCATGGGTGATGCACTACAGGTAAGCTACTTGGAGGAAGTGTGCCCCACTGCCATCTACACGACCAGAACATCCATCAACTCTGTCCCTCCAGCCGACATGTGCCTCACTACTCACTACAGTTTGTCAGTAGAGTATGTTCACTGAAGGATACTGAAATATCATCAGACCTTAGGAGGTATACAACTGCATCAAAGGAAGACGGGGAGGAATTTTTATTTGCCTGTTGACTAGAGTCGATGGCAGATACAGGTGACGCTTCGTCCAGTGTCAGGTCATCTGATAACTACGCATTATCTTGAGTAGAGACGCAATCATGACTGTTGGAGGCTGCTGTCAGATGAGGTTCCTTCGTTGCTTCCGTACACGCTATTCAACGTCGGATGGTCTGCGACTGTAGTCTGACATCTGGTTTTATTGAATAATATGTCGGTACAGTTCTAGCCTAACATTCCATGCGGCCAGGACAAACCTTGTGTGGTGCTGATGACCATCACCTGATTTTACTGCCACTGGTGTCAGTGTAAGACAGACACATGCAACGTCCATCGCGTCTTTGAGTCGACGACGATGGTTCAAAGTGTGTGTAACAGGCCGCCCAGCCGCGTACGCTTAAGTCAGAGTTAGCGCAGTGGGCGCCGCTGGGTGAGTCGTCTCCGATCGGCGTCTGTTTCATTCTGCGTCGGAGGCAATGTTCAAATGTTTGTAAAGCTAATGGGACTTAACTGCGGAGTCATCATTCCCAAAACTTAAAATCTACTTATCCGTAACGTGGTGCTCCAGACCGCTCGGCTACTCCCGGGCGGCTCGGAGACAATCGGAACGGATGTGGCGTTCCCGACCTTAACCGGAACAAATGGGCTGCTGGACATCGTACATTAAGGCGATCCTGCAGCCAGCTATAGCCACGTAAGAAGATAGGTGCTTTCTTATTTTTTATCTGACGGACACCGTTGTAGACACATTACGTTTCAAATGTCTTCCATATTTCAGCAAATTGACTAACTACGTTGTCATAGAGTTCAAAGATGGCCTCCATTTCGTCCGACGGCGCCTAAAACAGGTTAGATATCATTCAACGTTCTGAAGCCAAAATCTGCCCGGTCAACCTCGGTAGCCTCAATAGGCAGTCCGTCAGATTAGCATGGGATTGTTAGCATGGAGCCGTACTATTTCGGCGCACATCTCTTCGTTTACCAATTCGATATAGTAAGAGGTACTAAGGATCGAGAAATGAATTCCTATTACGTGTTGCGAAAGGAGACAAATTTCTTCATATAGAAAACATTCGAACTCAAGCGCCCTTGGTCGCACATGATTGGTGATTGATAGGGAGCGTCAATCTGATCGCCATGTTTGTCGTTGATTCCAGACATTAAGGCAAGCCGCTAAGTGGAAGTAAACAAAACGTGCGCTTGCTCGCAGCGCAGTAGGTGAATCGCAGGAGACGTCCTCGTCTTACCGTCGACGAAAGCAGATTGTCCACTTAGCTGCCGCGGTATTACGGACAATTCGACTACACGTACTTTCTTAGAGCACGTCTCTCACCACAACACAAACTTGAATTCTGCCTCGATGTTCTCCTGTGTAATACGTATCAATGTTGTCGAAGTTCTCCAACATCGGAAGAGCACCCCAGGAATTAATGTGAAGTGAAACAAACATACCTTGTACCTCAGGCATAGGTATTACAATTATCAAAAATGTTCAAATGATTCTAAAGCAATGGAACAAAACTGCATTGGTCATCAGTCCCTAGACTTACAAAATACTTAAGCTACCTTATGCTAAGGACAACAAACACCCCTATTCCAGAGGGAGGACTCCAACTTCCACGGCCGTTCTGGAGTGGCTGTGAGCTCTAAGGAGCCTTTCTGCAGAGTGCGCGGTTACTCCTCGTCGGAAGTTCAAGCCATCCTCGTGCATGGATGCATGGATGACCACTGCAATCTGGTCCCATAACTTTAGAAAAATTAGAGCATTTTGAAATAAACGTGTGCTTTTAAATGTTATATGAGATTGACTGTAATTGGTTTACAGATCAAAATGATGTGCAAATCACCAGTGAGTTGAGTGAAAACTCAAAATACTACTTAAATTTCATCTGTTAAATTACTTTCGTGAATTAATGCAATCATTTGGTGTGTATCCTACTTCTGATATGAAATTTAAGGGTCACCACTAGCTTTTTATTCATTAAATATGAAAGAAAACTAGAAATAATCACACACAGACGCACACACACACAAACACACACACACACACACACACACATACATACATACATTTATATAAGTGAATTTCCTATAGACAGTAACTGTAAGCAGTGGCAACATGCAAGCTTTTCATTTGTCAATAACTATAATTGGCAATTTTGCACACTCTGTGCAATGGAAATATTTTACCCTAACCTACCTAACTGTACAAGAATTTTGCCTCAAAAATATTACAGTCAAATGTGCTGAAATGATCTTGACCAATACAACACAAATGTTACCATATGTCACACATTTATATAATAAATGCAAAAAATCAGATAAAAGACAATAAAACACAATAAATATCAAAATGGGTGACCTTACATAAACAGAAGTTAACTAAGGTTGCTACACGAAGGTTTTGACCGGCTAAGTCACAGGAGGGAAGTGCAAAACCACAAAGTATAAAATCAGTAAGTGTGTAAGATGTATCGTAGACCCAACGTGACTTGAGCCATTTGTAGCATTCAGATATATATATATATATATATCGATATATCTAGTTAATTAAATATGCAAATGATAAGAGATAGAATAAACTATATATTTATAGGTCTGATAAATTTGGGTCGCCACTATGTTTTACAAAGCATTGAAAATATATTCCTGACCTAACTGAACAGTGGCGTACCAGAGCAAGGCCAAGAAATATTAATAAAATTCTATCATTAATCAATTTATGAATAGATAATCATATCATTCCCCATACTGCCAATAGACACAAACTATTTTCCGTACAAAATGATGACTGGGGTTAGAGAAATAAGGTTATACAAAATTGGTAAATATGACATATATTGGCAAATATGTACAACCTAACCAAATACAGTGGTATGTTACTTGGGGTCACACTCTGCTTGCAAAAAAATTTAATAAAAAGAGTTCTGAAAATGAAATATACACTCGTACAAATAAAATAGAAAATTAATTCAAATGACTAGCTATATCATTTAGGAGTCTATCATTGAAAGTCAATATAGAAATAGACCTTGTAATCTCATCCCATTCCGAATGAAAGAAAAGAAGGTAGCTACAGCAAATGATCCCATTAGAAATGAAGAGCTGAATCCTAACCAGGACTGGAGCAGCGCAAGCAAATACTGCACCAAACATTGAGTGGCGGTCGTGCAGCAGCGGCGTCGATGTCAGAAGTCTGGTACAGCAGCTGTGGATTATATCCGCGAAAATACTATAATAATAAAGCAACAGCAAATTGCCAAAGTGTGGCCGCACCCAGCGAAACAACACTCTGAAAACAAAGATACACGCAAACCGCAACTGTGGTGCCCAACTTGACAACAATATGATGCGTGCAAGAGCGGAGGCTACTGTTCTTGGCAGCGGAGCCTCACCGAGTCCCCCAAAAATTAAAATAACACCTCCACAGCCCAGATCCACTCGAGCACGCGACCACGCCTTACTCGTCAATGAGCCAATCTCATTATTCACAAAATACATTTATACGATCCCTCCCTGCCAGGAGCAAATTACATCTTACCACTCAACTCCCCTTCCTCAGCAGATGCGTTGTCGCAACCTTACCGACTTTCTGTATCACAGCGTTGGTGTTGGCGAAGAGCAGCTGATGGCAGTGCAGTGTTGGTAGCAGTGATCGCGAATGTGGATTGACATGAGTAGAAAAGGTTCTCCCGGTTAAGCTGACGACAATACTATAGTGAAAAATAGAGCTGTTCTCTCAAGAAACGGCAAAATTCTGATTATGTGTGGTGTAGCTGACAGCGAACAAGCACTTCAGAATATTACAAGTTTCAATTTATACTACAGTAGCCACGCAGGATTCTAACACCTGACTGTGCAGAAAGCACACTGAAATAATTCAAAGTCTACGATCTGTATAGGAAAACAGCTACAGCCAGAGACTTCAAGACAGAACGATCCGGCAAGGTACGCGACCCAGACCAGAGTCCCTTCTCCCTACACCAAACTTACACAATATCTTCCGCTCAAGCCCTTCCCCTCAAGCCAATCACAAATTTTGCTTAATGGTCAAACCAATGGAATACAAGAGCTGTTGTTCAACACGCAAGGCTCCTTCTCCACCAAAATGTCCCACGCTGCATTCTGCACGTAAGCCAGCATTTCTCAGAAATCCATAGAAATTGCAGACCATTGGAACGGATCTGCAGACACTGAAATGACTTTACTGCCGACCAGACGCCAGCGTCCCGTCGCGAGAGCACCGCTCTAACTTCCCCAGAAATCACCTCTGGCAATTTACACAAACATTCGCAGACGCCCTCGGTGTTCCATAAACTCGGGCGCACGTGCAGACCAGAACGACGCCAACTTTTACTGCCTCTGCTCATTGTACTCCAGTGCCCTTCTGGTACGTCGTGACCGGAGAGTCTCCCTACACAATACAGCACCGTAGCGGCAAAACAAACTACCTGACCGCAGGTCAGCCACAGACGTGCCCAGCCCAAATACAAATGTCCGTCTGCAGACGGAGCGCTTTCACCACTGGTGGTGGCGGCCATCGCTCGCCCTCCAGGCGGTGTCGGCAGAATGCCTTGGAAGCTACTTCAGAGAACCTGCCGCCAGCAACCCCCGCTCCCTCGTGGAATAATAAAAGTACCGGTCTGCTGGTGTCGCCAGCGCGTTCCGCCTCGGAAGACAATTATCGCGTCGGCGATACAATAATCAAAAACAGAGTCACACTCCCAGTGAACGGAAATTTACCTCCAAATTCCTATCATCTTATAATTACAAGACACAAGAAAGAAATTGAAAATAACTATGGGTATCCTTCCGGAATAAATCCAGACAGTAGTGTCCAAATAAAATGAAGAAAATAATTCTGAAATAGGACCACACCTTTCAATTTGATTATAACCTACAACGAAGTATAAATATTTGTGTGATGACTGTGGTGCTTCACGGACGTGTGGCTGCAGATCAGCGTCCGGACGTAAACAAAGGCTGTATCTCTGCGAATAATATCATTTCCGAGCGCTCTTTTGTGACCGTAGCTACGTTTCCGAAAGGTACGATGAATGTTGTGAAGAATACGATGAAATTTACTTTTGATAGAAATTTATTCAGACCAAAGGCTCTTCAAGCTTTGGTTCATGGAAAAATTTCAGATGAGTGATAAAGAAGTACAGGGTATGCATTTGTCTTTTGTGACAAATTGGGTGTATTTGAAGATTACAATCTAGATTTATGTTGAGTTGGTTTACGTTATAGGAGGCGATCCACTTATAATATTGTAAAAAGATATAAAATAGCCAAGATCGTTTATCATCAGTTTTTATTAACGACGACCGGTTTCACTGAACTATGTCAGCATCATCAGGTCAAATAAAATATTTTACAAGGCCATAATCTGTTAAAAAGGAAAAACGAAAATTTGACATGCATGTTTTAAATTTTCGTTTTTCCTTTTTTACAGATTATGGCCTTGTAAAATATTTTATTTGACCTGATGATGCTGACATAGTTCAGTGAAACCGGTCGTCGTTAATAAAAACTGATGATAAGCGATCTTGGCTATTTTATATCTTTTTACAACTAGATTTATGTTCTGTCGATAAGTTTAGTGTCGCTAATTTAAACCATTTATATGGTTCTGTTAGCGAAGTTTCAAAAATGTTCAAATGTTTGTAGAGCTTCTGGTATTTAACTGCGGGGTCATCAGTCCCTACAAACTACTTATGAACTAGCTTATAAAAAATGTTCAAATGTTTGTAGAGTCTATGGGACTTAACTACGGGGTCATCAGTCCCTAAACTTAGAAACTACTTACAACTAAGGACGGGACAAATATCCATGCCCGAGGGGGGATTCGAACCCCCGACCGTAGTGGCCGTGCAGACCGTGACTGGAGCGCCTCAGTCTCCTCGGCCACCGCGGCCGGCAACTAGCTTATACTAAAGACGCACAAACATCCATGCCCAAGGGGGGATTCGACCCCCCCCCTTCCGACCGCAGTGGCCGTGTAGTCCGTGACAGGCATGCCGCAGATCGCTCGGCCACTGCGGCCGGCTGTATAGTTTGACACGGACGATTAGGTATTCACACAGTTCGTGTTTTTAAGTTGCCATTTGACGTCACAGCTGACGAAATCAATGATGTTCTGAGGCCATATAGAAGAGCTGTTGTTAGTATAGCTTAGAAATTGTCTTAAATGTTCCCAGTACTTCATGGTGGCAGAAAAAATTAAGATTAAATTACAGAGGCATATACCCTCAAATACAAATGTTTGTGGATATTGTGTCATTGGTACGGCGGTCTGTTTAAGAATTCCACCATATGTAACTCAACGGAATATATCAGGAGCGAGTATAGCAATAGGCTCCCGGTGCCGCTGCCGCTTTCAGAGCCGGCGGTCCGGGCCAGGCAGTCAGCCTTAAGCTACAGAGCATCTTTCTTTAGGTTACGTACGCCGCCGCTGTTTATACTGGCGGTCCTGCCGAACCGACAACAACAGGGCATTACCGGTTCCAGGAGACAGCCAACACCGCTTAGGGACAAAGCCTCACAACAGTTAGGCAGTGGGCTGTGCCAACACCTTGCAGATACAAGGCCTCACAACAAGTCGGTGTCACGTTACACAGATAGGTTGCTATCGCTAGCTCACTGGATAGGGCTACCAGGCAGTGGGCTGTGGCCCAGCTTGCGATGGCAGCTTATCGGTGTGACGTGACACGGACTTGTAGTGAGGCCTTTTATCTAGACGTTGTTGGCTGTTTCGTACCGGCCAAGTCAGCTAGCGATCGCGGCCTATCGGCGTGACGTAACTCGGACTGTTGTGAGGTCTTGTTTCTAGATAGAGTTGTAACAGCACGGAGCAGCGCAGCATCGATGACGTCAGGACATGTGACCTGACTCCTGCAAATGTTTGTTAAGCTTATGGGACTTAACTACGGGGTCATCAGTCCCTAAACTTATAAACTACTAATCAACTATCTTATCCTAAGGACAGCACAAATATCCATGACCGAGGGGGGATTCGAACCCCCGACCGTATTGGCCCTGCAGACCGTGACTGGAGCGCCTCAGTCCCCTCGGCCACCGCGGCCGGCCCTGACCCCTGCAATTGAATAAATTGCAGTGTCTGGTGGGCCTGAAAATCGACCCAGTGTGCAGAAGACAATGCAGGCTACTGCAGAACCCGAAATTGCGCATATCTCTTCCTTTTCTAAGCATGAAGAGTATCAGAATTCAGTCCCTACATCAACTGAAACTGAAGCCCACCCGCACTACAGCACCGATAAAAATGGCGATCAAACGATCAACAGGGTGTAAAGAAGAAACAACTACTGGGGAAGGACATATCGGTAGACAAGAAGCAGACGAAAAGGACTTGGAATGAAACATGGACAAGGGGAAGGAACCAACAATAGGACGCAAAAGGAGATCCGAAACAAAGAGAGAAGCAGAAAGAACGGAAAGCTTCCAAGAGTCCTCCACTGATTCCAATGAGTTTGTCTCCATTGGGCTCACCAAAGCGAAAGAGAAACAAAAAACTTATGGTCGCTCACGAATGTGCAGGAATTATGATCACTGCATTAAAGGAAAAACTAAGTACCATTCAGGAATCTGACAAGACGAACGAAGGTTCTACAAGCAGTGCCACTGTACGCCTTCAAGAAACTATAAGACAACTGCTTTCGGAGATTGCATGAAACGTCTCACCAAATACAATAGAAAACGATGTCACGGACATAGAAGATGATCCATTGCTTAGACAGAGCACTTCACAAGCAGGACTCGTCAGAAGATAAAGAGAAGCACAAGAGGAACCTGAGCATCAATAACAAGGTTCATTCCAAATGTATGTACGTAGTACACATTTTACGCTTACCAAAAGAAATAGCAATAGCCGTTGCGACGACGGTTTGCCTACATATCTGAAGGAGAGATATTTTTAGGGTTTCAGTAGGAACAACAACGTTAAAATTGGAAGAGGGAGGTCTGTGATTAACTGTAATTCAGATTAAATCTGCAGTTATTTTTCTTTTTTATTTTATTTTTATTTTTTTATTTGTGAAGGGATGCTTATCACTAATTGAAAACCTGCTTAACAGTATTACATTAAAGTTGTTTAAAATTTTAAACCTGGAAGGTGGCAGCCACCAGTAAATGCAGTAAATGACAAACAGAAACAAAATAAGTTATTATTTGGAGATGGGTTACCTGAGTTGCATTGTACTAGACGAGACCAGGAGACCAATATATGATGCTCAGAAGGAGATCACAGGACGAAGAAAATAAGATGGACGTATAATTTCCAAATAGAAATTGGAAAATTATTTGGAACAATATAAATAATAAATTACTCACCACAGACAGAGGTGGCATCGTGTAGTGTAATCAGCAATATAGTAAGTACGAAAGAAAAATTAAAGACCGTTGGCCTCATTGACACTAACCTATGTTTAAAATGTAACAGTACGGATGCTTTAAACTAGTGGTTCCCATTCATTTCTATATTGGGTCCCACAATATTTTTGGAAAAATCTTTCACGACCCTGTATCACACAATTGGTCCAAAAGACAACTATTCTGTACTATAAAAATTTCCCCTGTAGAAATAAAATGTTAATATCAGTGAGATTTGTTAAATTGTTCAATCTTGGTATAATAATACTTTTCATATATAGAGTGAAGCTAGTCGGTTATCGTTATAATCTATTAGCTGGTAGCTGACGTGTTGCCGCCGCAGAATAAATAATTGTGCAAATGACATTTGAAATGTGGACGTGTTAGCTTGTTTAATTACGAATGATAGAAAAAAATACTCATTTAATAGTCGATAATAAATATAATTACTTAACTCTACACAAAGGAAAAGTATAAATGACATTTATTTCATTTTCTTCATTATTCAAGTGCTTTATGGTAGTCAATATTTTTGTTGTTACGTCTTCAGCAAAAGCAATAAAATTTCTTGGCTGTCCTCGTGAGCGTTCAACATACAACTGGCCATGTGGAAAACGTACATTCGCCCAAGTGGAAGCTATAACACAATATACGCTTCTGCAACCAAAATATTATTTGTCGATTCTCCGAAAAAATTAAAAAAGAATACGGTTTGCACTGGAAAATTACATGTAACTCACATTTATCGGCAGTGATGAGGGGACAATAAAATGCTGATCTGTTTGTTTGTGTTACATTCAAAAAAACTCACACTTAAATGGCCCTACTGTAAGTTAACTGTACTAAGTCAATAACTTTAGCACAAGAGCAAAAAGTAAGTTAACAAAGTTTTATCGCAAACAGATGAACGCATGGAGCGCATAAAATACGAACAAATATATGTGATGTTTCCAATCTTCCATTCATCTCCTTCTTCACATTCTCTCTGTTCACATGCTCCTCACCCCGTCTCCTCCTGTCTTTTTCTCTATCCATTACCTCCTCTCCCTCCTTCTGTTCACCTCCCCCTCCTTCTGTTCACCTCCTCCACCTACTCCTCCCAGTACTATATATGATTTCAGAGCCTACATATATGCGCCAAGTTTCTTGGTGGCTGGTAAAAATCCCAAGGTACCCTCCGACAGTACTCTCTACCATGCACCATATGGCGGCTTCCTAAAGGTAGCCCATGTATTAATGCAGGGTATAAGCTATCTCCATTCCAAATTTAATTTGAATCTGTCCATCTCTTTTAGCGTGAAGGAGTAGCAAACATATTAACACATTGTAAGGTACCCTCCGCCACTCATCATACGATGGCTTACGAAAAGTAGCCCATGTATTAATCACGGTATGGGCTACTTCTGTTCCAAATGACATTCATATCCATCCAGCCATTTCAGCGTGAAGTGGTAAGAAACGTATTAATCAACTGTAAAGCACCCCCCGCTATCCACCATATGAAGTTAATTTTAGTATGCATAGAACGTTCGGGCGAGTGCAAGCAATAAGATGACAAAGTTTTATCGCATTCGGATGTACGGTAGGGCCGTGCATAAAAAACGAAAAAAAGACAAACATTTATTTTTATGTATCATTTGCTGTATATGAATAAAGAGCTAAGCATACACTTTCGCGTAAGTAAGTACTTGAGAATCTCATTAATTTCATCATAGCTATATTTGAAAGCATTTGATGCTATCCCTTTTCTGATTTTGTGTCTTCAAAGAAAAAGTTAAAATAAGAGTCACATTCAGTGAGTCTTCTCAGAAACAGAGAGTGTTCGTGGTTTAAGGTTGTTCTCCGTAGGCAGATTATTACCCATAACAATTCATAACCACTAAACTAAAAACCAGTTTTAAGTAATACTCCTATAGAAAGAAACAAGTTTCACTGGGACCATCTTGAAAACATTAGTTCATAAAGGTTTGAAAGTTCAGTCCGTATCCGTTATCATTTTAAACAAGTAAGTGATGCAGCTTAAGATTTACTTTTCTTAATAAGGTGAAAAGTAATATAATGAAACTGAAATACTTATAAATACCACTTTCAAACAACGTGTGTCTGAAAAGTGCGTCGAATGGTCTTAGGAAATGTAGGGAACAGGACTTATAAAAAATACCGCCATTGATTACAATACACTACTGACATCGGTTGTACATCTGTTGGAAACCATCGGCAAACGCTTCTTGTGGAATCGCTCGGAGCACTGAGGTCACGCGTTGTTGGATGTCCGCAACCGTTGCGAAACGTAAGTCATTCTGCTCTCAAAACAAGCCGCCGATCATCCGCAAGCATCCGTCGCACTTGTTCGATGTTGTCTGACTCTGTGATTTCCAACCGTCGAAACGAATGTAGCAAGTCCTCGACACCTTCTTTTCCGTCTCTACGGCGTTTATACCACTCAAACACGTATTATTCATTGCTTCAACACCATACACTTGCACTAACATCCCATGTGTCTCCGACGCCGTTGAGCCTAATCTATATCTATAAATGTGAATGTCTGTTCGGTGTACGTTTATCACGTCTGAACCACAAGACATAAAGAGCTAAAAATTTGTTCAGTTACTAATGTCTACCCGAAGAAGGTTTTAGGCACGGTTTTATGGCGATCGGATAGCTATTTATCTATATATAAAGTAGAGTGTTCGTATGTTTGTACGTGTTGCATACAAATCTACAGTTTTGTTCCATTCTGTATGAAATTTTGTACACGTGAGCTTCAATTCATGAGGACGGTCGCCGAAAGTGTAACAATCACATGCGATATATAGTTCACGAGATATGACGTCATAAACAATGAGAGGCGCGAAAAACTGCTGCATTTTGCGACAATGCTGCTCATTTTATCCAAAAATCATTCGACCTATTTCAACCAAATTTGGTACACAAATTCCTTACCATGAGGTAACAATTACTGCATGGTTAAGAATTACATACGGCACATGTTTCAAAAGATATTACGTCATAACCAATAGAAATCGAAAAAAATGCCATACAATGTGGCGAGGATTTCGAAATACACTGTATGAGAATGGCAGTACTTAATGACTTGCAACAAACTTTAAACATAATATCAAACCGTTATTAAACTTTGTTTCGCTGACAACTATAGTAAAATGATGAAAGGAAAAAAGTTTCTCGCTTACTACTTTTCCGCTGTTTATGGAGTAAAACTACGGCATTCGGTATGACGTTACAATTTATAATTTGTACTTTACAAATTGTAGCCGCATGAATGTACCTTCTAAATTGTATCACAGTACGACACGTAGTTCGTGAGATATGAA
The DNA here is from genome assembly GCA_026315105.1 of Locusta migratoria. Taxonomy (NCBI): domain Eukaryota; kingdom Metazoa; phylum Arthropoda; class Insecta; order Orthoptera; family Acrididae; genus Locusta; species Locusta migratoria. The sequence goes on from CM048748.1 coordinate 364,377,098, forward strand.
CACATAAACAGTAACGTTCCGCTGTTCATGGACTAAAACTACGGCTTTCAGTGTGTCACAATTTATAATTTCTACACTACAAATTGTAGCAGCAGGAAATTTTATAGACAGTATAAATACATAAAGATGAATGTACTTTAGAAATTGTATCACAGTATGACACGATGTTCATGAAATATGAGGACATAAACAGTAACGTTCATGAAATACCGCCCCATCACGCACCAGGTTTTAATCTATTATTTCTTTACTACTAACAGTACTCCCAAGAGATTTTACCGACATGAAGTCCTTGTACAAATGAATATATACCTGAAAAATGGCAGGAATAAATAGATAAATAAATACCCGGGCAACGCCGGGTTTTCAGCTAGGTTCAAATAAAATTGTATGTTGACGTATTGCTCCATTTTGCGCACCGTGTTGCAATGACACACTGACCGTCAGTTAGCCGAACCGCGGCGTGTTCCACCGCTTCACTACAATGGTTCGCACGATAGCGGTTGTTGTAGACGTGTCTCTTAACATGTATGCTCGGGCACCCCATGCTTGCCAACACGGTTTGTGAAGTATGGGACCATTCATTGAACTTTCCAGACGCGTCTTATATTTCGACAGTGTGTTATATACTTAACTTTATATATTAAAATGGGCTTGCGACCCACGTAAATGTATAACGCGACCCATAGCTGTGTCACGACTCTTAGTTTGGAAACCCCTGCTTCAGAACATCGGTTGCATTGCTTGGGGAATATGTAAATATGGAAGGAACTTATACACAAATATATTTTCTCAAGTGAAGTGATGAAAGACCGATAAATTTGGAATATATATTTCTTTTTCCAAGTGAAGTGTTCCTCCCTGGTCAAAATACAACGCTATCTACTGGATTCTTGACAATTATTGTCACTACTTAATTAATAAAAAAGGAAAGGACTACACCAAGGAATACAAAAAATAATTTGTGAATATTTTTAATATTATTTTTGAAATACATGGAGTAGGAGTAGGATAGGTATTTGATAATAACAAAACGTTACTCAGTCACATGCTGATGTAGGGGACTGCTGATCATAGAATGAAGGCTTTCACGGCAGGTATTGTCATTACTTAAGACTTCCGGGCTAAGATGCCGTGGTCCATACATAAAACATTACCCTGGCGTTTCGCCTTCGCCTGCGGAAGGCATCCGAGGTAAAGCGGCCTACTGCAACGAGAGCGCGAGTGAGCGTCTTATATATAAGCCGGACAGAGGGCTCTGCTGTCAATTACTCACGCTCTCGTTGCAGTACGCCGCTTTACCTCGGAGGATGGCATCTCAGCACGGAATTCTTTAGTAGGCGACTGCTTAAAGTATTGTGGAAACTTCATGGGACCCGGGACCACTACGGTAGCCTTGAAGGTCTCAGCAGAGCCCTGGAAAGGCATGTAGTGCACGAACAGAGGCTAGTAACAAAGTACTGTTCGAATTTTGTTCATAAATCTTTTAATCGACAGCTACGTTCCAAACTCTTGAATGAAGACGTTAATTTTCACTCTTTTGATCATTATCCACTGACATGCTATTCAGAATGATTAACAGTACAAAACAATCACGAATTTCATTCGTTTACAGTCACGAATAAGCCCTTCCGAAGAAGACATAAATAAATAAAAAGATAAAGGGAAAAAGTGGATAATCCGTCTCACTAGTAAGGAGGGGGTCCCGGGTTTGAATCTCGGCCACGGCACAATAATATTTCATCGCTCCTCCTTCTGTCCAGTATCTTTGAATTTAAAATCGTTTTATTGAAACTGCAACTCAATCATAACTGATTACTGAAGTGCTACGCCTATACGTTTGCTACGGAGTCTGCACTTCTCGTCTCTGTTCTTCGTTACTCTGAGGCTGCCAAGCCAAAAACTGTTAACTACAGATTCCACAATGAACAATGGGAGCGTCACTAACTGGACACGATAATTGCCTTTTTTCTTACCTCTACGGTCCTGCTAAATCATCAGTTAAAACTGCCAATAATGAGGGACTTGGTGATGAATGGTTGTACTGGAAAGAGTGAACGTTTATTTTAAGTTCAAATATTAGTATTTATATTTACAGAAGTGGTAAACATTTCTAACTCATTATGTAAGAAATGAACATTCTTACTGTACAAGGATGACCTTTTCCTATCTGTTTAAAAATTTCCTACAATAATGGTGATCTGTGCATTCATGGAGAGTACAAAGAAAATTGATTAATTATTTTAAAATTTATTTCTTCAGAGAATTAGGTTATGAAAGAAAATTGAATGTCGAAATTCCCCCATTTAGTGTCTGTCGCAACCAAGTTAGAACGAAACTACATGCCACAGTTAAAAATAGGTGCATAATGTGTGAGACGGGGGCTGTAATTAGAATATTTTTCATACTAACCTTCTGTTACTGTATCTTTCTCTTGACGCTAATTATTGAAATATGTAACATCTTTCTTTATTTTGATTTTTGTGCCTTTGGGAACACATCAGGGGTGACGGGCTCCTGGGATTGTAGTACATTCTATGTTTATATGAAAATATCGGGAATTTAATATTTATTGGCGCAGCTTGGCTGCTAAAAAGTGGTTTTACGTGTTGAGTACGGTCAGGCCGTGCAGAGCAGAGACGCTCTTGGGGGTCTCCCCTTCCCACCAACTTTCGCTTGCCTTCGGGGAAGGACGAGAGGGGCTGGCTTAACCTGTTTGGCGCCGATGCTACAGGCGGCGGAGTATACCTGGCAGAATTTTTTTAGAGTGTGTTGGACGCTTTACAAAATGCTGGACCGCGGTTTACTGTGGGCGATAGTGGGGACTGATCTTTTAGTCATTCAACCGATTCGCAAGAGAAGAATTTGCCGGATACAAACAATAGAAGAGTTCTCTGGGCCCCGGGATGTTTATGGAGATGTATTGCTCTTAGGCGTTTTCTAAAAAAAATCTTCCTTGAAAGCAGCAGAGGTTGAATGTACATAGTGTGACAAATGGTTAGGTTGAGAGGAAATCTTTCTGCCCGTCCGGCACCCCAGGGGTTTGACTCCAGCGGCTGTATATATAGCACAACGTTAACATTTTTAGGTCGTGTGACCGTAGTAGGAGCAAGCTGAAATTCCTTGCAGGGTATTTGTTCCCGCTGGGAATGGTGAAATCCGGGGAAAATTTGGTGGCGTGGGCAGAGCCTCTTGGCAGCCGCAGAGAACGCGTCCTGATTCGGCAGATTATTTTGTTATGACAGATAAATAATTTGTCAACGGCACTACGCCATCCGATTGGTTTGACTATTAACCGTTAGCAGAGACTGGGGTTTCTTTTCGGAGGGGAGAGGACTCCTGTTTGTGCGCCCGAGAGGTACGGACCTCGGAAGTTTCCTGTTTGAGCGTCCGAAGTGTACGGACCTCGGGAGACACGGAATAGTCCGTTTAGATTCGCGGGGAGGGCATCGTCTTAAACGGTCGTCTGACTTGTGTGTGATTCCGAAGATTCGGACCTTGTAGAACTTGTGTTTACTTCACGGACGTTACATTGTCCGGTGATTACGCTGTGAGTGGCAACAGTTTAGTTTTCGTTTTGCTAGAAGTCTCTATTTGAGCATTCGCGAGTTTCCGAATCGGGCACTGTGTCTTTTTTTTTTTTTTTTTTTTTTTTTTTTTTTCCAGATATTATTACGGAGGTGACTGATCGATTTGTGCCAAGTGGCCTTTTTGTCACCTATGCAAAATATTGATTAATCTACTAGCGTGATAGAATCGCACAGCAACTGCCTAGCGACGCCGACGCTAGCGACGCTGTGTCAAGTTACATGTCGACCCTACTTAACAGGTCGCAGCAATTACGGTCGGTTAAAAATTTCAGCTTATCCTCTCCCACCGCCTGCTGCCTGCGAGCCTTAAACGCTGCCGTCAGTGATCGTCTGACTGGGTAAGGTGACGCACTTAATGGGGGGTTATATGAATCAGACTTGTTGGATTCTGTCCCTTAGTTTATTCTTTTGAGATCTGCCTATTTACTTTGGGGAGCTTAGGGATAACGATAATTTCAAGCCTCTGTGTAGCCAATGTAATAGCATTCTGTTTTGCAAAACCTTTGACTCAGCCAGTCATTTTTGTGTCTCAATATTTTAACATTTGTAATAGATTGTTTGAATACCATTATCTGTTTTACATGATAGGAAATGTCATCTGATTTATTATATGTTTAATTATAATAAGTTGATTCTGAGCAGATCATCTTTCATTTAAAAACATTCCTTTTTCACTATTTTGGAGGGGAAACAGAATAGTTAAATTCCACAGTTAACCAATAATTTTTCAAGTACATTTTTTTGTTTGGTACAAATTATACATTGCAATAGAGTAGGAATATTTATTATATGTTTGAAAATATCATGACATAACAGCTGATCAGTAACATTTTAATTTTCCATATTTTGGAGAACTATGGTGGCGACCCAAGATAATTAATTGCTGTCCTATAAAAGAAACTGTATAAGAGACTGTAAAAAGGTAGAAAATTAAGGAGATGGAACCTGGACAAATTGAAGGTACCAAAGATTGTTGAGAGTTTCAGAGGGAGCAATAGGCATGGATTGTCTGAAACGGTGGAAAGTAATATAGTAGAAGAAGAATTGGCAGCTCTGAGAGTTAGAGTCATGAAGGCCGAATACGATCAGGCAGGCAGAAAGAAAACGCCTTATAGAAATTTCTGCACAACACAGGAGATATTGAATATAATTGATGAGTAAATTTAAAAATGCAGACAAAATATATATATATATTCCATCTTTCATCTCTCCCTTCTTTGATTAGTACTGAGTTTCTGTCTGAGTTCTCTATATTCATACCGCTGATTTTCTTGTCTCCAAATGTCTCTTTTATTTTCCTGTTGACGTTATCTGTCTTTCCCCTTGTTATACATTCTTCTACTGTCTTCTATTTGTCCTCCAGCCACTCCTGCTTAGCCAATCTGCACTTCCACACAACCTCATTTTTCAGTCGTCTGCACTCCCTTTTGTCTGCATTTTTAAATTTACTCATCAATTATATTCAGTATCTCCTGTGTTGTGCAGATATTTCTATTAGGCGTTATAAACTTGAAGGCAATATTCTAAAAATGGAAAACTGAGGAAGATGAGACAGGAGATACGATACTGCGAGAAGTATTTGTCAGAGCACTAAAATATATGTGTAGAAACAAGGCCCCTGGAGTCGACCATATTCAGTCTGAAGCGAGGACATCGTTAGGATATACATCACAACTTATTTTAGGTTAAGCAAGTACAAACCTACGTTCTTATCGCTGTAGATCGGAAGAAGTAATTTGACAATGTTGACAGGAATACAGTTTTTGAAGGGTAAAGTATAGGATGCGAAGAGATATATTCAATTTGTACAAAAACCAGACGGGAGTTATTACAGTCAAAGGACATGAAAGAGTTATAGGTTTTGGAAAGAGAGTAATACAGGATTGTAACATTTCCAAAAAAATTTTCAATCTGTACAGTGAGCAAACTTTGAAGACTGTCAGGACGAATTTGGAGAAGGAATTAATGTCCAGGGGAAGAAATAAAAATATTTGGTTTGCTAATGATAGTAATTCTATCAGAGGCAGTAAAGATCCTGGAATAGCAGTTATATGGAATGGACATTGTCCTGAATGGGAGGTATAATATGAACATTAAGAAGAGTAAAATAGTGTAAAGGAATGTATTGTCAGAAAATCTGGCGATGCTCAAGAAATTTGATTTGGTAATTGTTGTGTACAGTCTTCAGCAGTGTGAACGTCTGGTGCTCTCTTACTTCCAGTTACTCAACCTGCAAGAAGTAGTGCCGTTATTGTAGGTATTTGTTGTTGTTTATGTGTTCGGGAATGGCTTGTTTTGTTTGGTAGGGTCTACGCCTTACGAGCAGGCTGCCGAGAACAACGCGGTGTTATGTGTGTTGACGGTTCGTAAGGAGCTGGCATAACACCCCTCCCATCTTGTCCGAGCAGGAAGGAGAGAAGAGACGCCCAATATAGCGTGACTCCATAGGGCCGTCAGCAGCGAGCTCTTCTTAGAGCAGACGGTGGGACCTACCAGCCAAGGAGTTGGGCGCTGCCATATGGGCCAGTCGGGATAAGAGTCTGCGAGGTAGAGCGTGGGAGCAGGGCGACAAAAAGTAGTAGATGAGTTTTGTCATTTGGGTAGCAAAATAACTTCTGATGGCAGAAGTAAAGAAGATTTAAACTACAGAATGGCGAGGGGAAGAAAAGCGTATCTGAAGAAGTGAAATTGTTGACATCCAAATATTTTCAAATGTTTGTAAAGCTTATGGGACTTAAATGCAGGGCCATCAAACTTACAAACTAATTATGAACTAACTTATACTAAAGACAACACAAACATCAATTCCCGAGGAAGGATTCGAGCCTCCGACGCGGGAGTCTGCGCGATCCGCAACACGCCGCTCCAGACCACTCGGATACTCCCGCGCGGTTCTTGACATCCAATATTAGTTTAAATGTGAGTAGGTCCTTCCAGAAAGAATTTATCTGGAGTGTAGCACTGTACCTGAGTGCATCGTGAACGATCAGAATTCAGATAAAAAGATAATACAAGCTTTTGAAATGTGGTGATACAGAGGAATGATGCCGATAAGATGGGTAGATCGCGTAACTAATGTGGAGGTGCTCAGCAGAATAAGGAAGAAAAGGAGTTTCTGGCAAAACCTGACTAGCGTTAGGGGTAGGTTGGTGGATCACATACTAAGACATCAAGGAATCGTCAACTTTGCATTCGAAGGAAGTGTGTGTGGTAAATTTGTAGAGGGAGATCGATGGAAAAATACAGTAAGCAATTACAAAAGGATGTAGTGTGCCGTTCTTATTCTCAGATGAATAGGCTTGCTCAGACCAGTGTAGCGTGGAGAGCTGCATCAAACCAATCTGCGGACCGAAGACCATAACAACAAAAACGTTGCCTTGCACCTCCATTTCTGAAAATAAATGCATTCTGTTCCTGCAGAATTCCACCTTTATGTTATTTAATATTAATTAAGAATTCACACGTAAAATGTACTTTTCATCTGCTGGCATAGGCCCGGCTTTACATCTCCACTGTTTCACAGTTACACCTCAAATGCACTACTGCTATCAGTAAAATGCTCCTACATGCACTTTTCAACATAGCAGCAAAGCATCGAGGTCGCGCTAATGTTAAAGTAAAACAAAGGTTTCCTCAATATTCACAGACATTCAGACATTCAGTCAGTTTTAAGCCACAACAGAAACCAATATTAAAACGGCGTTATTAGCTATGTGGCAGATAAATCAAATCTTTGTATACAATAAGTAAATATCAGCGACGTACACGGACCCTCTTATTATGTGCGAAAGCCGCCGTCTGGTTGCTACTTCACCCACTACAAAGGACGTACTAAATATTTGTGTCCTTTTTATTGTCATAAAACAGTAAAAAACTTATCGTTATTTACCTATTTAATATTGCCGCGAGATCCCACGTTAACCGACTGCCGGCGTGGCGCAATGAATAGCGTCACTGATTGCGGTGCTGACGTTCGACGCTTGAATCCCGTCCACCAGAAAAAATTTATTTCTTTGTAATTATCATTTCCAGATTGATCTACATGTATCTTATGTTCACTTGTAGTTGCTACATGTTTCTTATGTTAACTGTTCTTCTAATTTCTGGTACATTACGACTGTGTATAAACAGCAGAGCATTCTGCCCGAGAGGCATTCAGTGCTGCGTATACGTTTCAGTTCGCAATAAACCTGCTTTCAGTATAAGTGCTGTGTTCAGTCGATAACCCTGCCTTCGAAGTCAAGCCTGCTTACATTTGAACGTGACAACATTAGTACATTAAAGGCAATTCTTGAACATATAAGGGGATGTATCTAAATAATTCAATTCGAGGGCGTATAGTGCAGAATGGATATTCATTTCTGGCTCACACGAATTCGGTAACTTTTACCTGCTGGTCGTCAACAAAACACAAGAACTCAGCAACTCCCCTCTCTGTCAGTCTCCTCCTCCACCTATTCCTCTCCCTCAGATACACGAAAACATAGATATATGTGTCGAATTTCATGGCGACTAGATAAACGCGTCAAAGCAACGACGTACCCTCCGCCATGCTAAATTCACCGGCTTGCAGATTATGAAAATCTCTTTCATGGATGTTTTTGTCGTCTTTAGTATAAAATAGTTCATAAAGCGTTAGCACTGCGGAAAGCACACCCTCAACAAGTTCGCGGTGTATTATACGAGAAATGGGTGTAAGCCATTCCACAATTTGGCATTTATGGCATGAACATGAGTTGGAGGTAAGTTTAGGGACTAATGACCCCGCTGTTAAGTCCTTTAAGCTTAACTTTTAACTTTTTTTAAAGCAATTTGGAAGTTTGTTGTAACGTACCCTCCGCCATGCACCTACGCGGCTTACGAAACGTAGCCCATGTATTTCGTCTGGGTTCGCACTATCTTCATTCCACATTTTATTCAAATCCGTCCAGCCGCTTCAGCGTGAAGAGTAACAAACGTATTAACCCACTGTTAGGTACCATCCGCCCCGCATCATATTGTGGCTCACGAAAGGTCTCCCTTGTAGTAATCAGGGTATAAGCTACCTCTGTTCCAAATTTAAGTCATATCCGTCCAACCATTTAAGCGCGAAGGCGTAAGAAACAAATTAACTAATTGTAAAGCACATCCTCAATGCACCATACCAAGTTAGCTTAAGTACACTTATAACCTTCGCGCGACTGCAAGCGATGAGTTGACATTTATCGCAATCGAATGTACGGCATGGCCCTAGCATAAAATACGAAAAAATGCCAAACAAATATTTATTTGTATATGTTAGATTTAGGATACAATCTGAGCAGCTCTTCTAGACTATTCGCGGACGATGCTACCCTTTAAGGTTAGTCAAGTCATCATAAGATCAAGAGCACCTGGAAAACGATTTTGACAAAATTTCTGCTTGGCGTGAAAATTGGAAATTGAAGTGTGATGTCATGCATATGAGAACTGAAAGAAAAACCGTTTACCTTCATTTACACGATTTACACGCCAGAAATTCAACAATATATTTAAGAATTATAATTTCGTACTAGTTTCATGAGAAAGAACACATAGAAAATATTATAGGGAAGGCCAAACAAGGGATTCGTTTCACTGGCAGAACACTGAGAATATGCAAAAGTTCTAGTAAAGAAACTGCCTACACTACATTCATGCGTCCTATTATGTAGTAACCTTGCGCATTGTGGGAACTCCACTAAGTGAGAAGGACATCTCGTTTTGTATTATCGCGATGTAGGAGAAAGAGATTCAAGGAAATGAGGCAGGAGATGGGGTGGAGATAATTAAAAGAAAGGCGTTATTCGTTGCGGCGAGATCTATTTGCGAAATTTCGTTCAGCAGCTTTCTCCTCGGAATGCGAACATATTTTGTTAGAACCATCTAGATACGAAATCATCATAATAAAATAAAAGAAGTCGAATCGAAAACTGAAACATGTAGATGTTCCCTTTCCTCACGTGCTACTAGAGAACTGAAGAGTAGAGAAATATTGCGAAAGTGGTTCGATAAATCCTCTGCCAGGCACTTAAATGTGATTTGCAGAGTAAATATGTAGATGTAGATGTATTGTGCTGATGCACTTCTGGACATAGAAGCATAAGACCAAGGGCGGTTTTTGGTATAGTTTTAAATTTAGAAAACTAACATGACACGTTATCTAGTTGTAAACGAAATTCTAAATTAATATTGATAGTGGATTTCAGAACACATTGAAAATACCCTTATGTTATCTTCCAATACGTTTTGCTATTCGAGGAGGAAGAAATTTGCTTTCCATATCGTTCGACACACTAACCATGGACACCCAAGATTAAGTCAGGTGCTTAATTCAAAGACCTCAGATCAGTTAAGGTTACGTTAGGAAAAACATTTAAGACCACCCAACACATTAAATGTTTGATTTTGGAATAATAAGGAATTTTTTGAGGAAAGTCGTAGGAACACTTGAAGGCGATGAAGTTATTGTTGTAGCTGTTACGTGCGATAAGAAAACGATAAATCTGGAAGTGTGGAAGTAACTTTGTGTATTCTCATGTAAAACGTATGTTTATACGCTGTGAATATTAAAATGAAAATAATGTTATTGTTTCGATACACGCATTTCCTTAAATTATTACATCTTTTTAGAGATGATAGAATCACCCCTTTTGGCCGTATCATATTTATAGAACAAATTTTGCAGGATCAGGCAAGTGACGTTCCGTTTACCTTTGACACGAACAGAACTATAGAGTACCAGCTCAGATATTTTTCTGGTCGTGCTGCCCAAGAAGTGAGTGGATTGGTACTACATAAAGCTCACAAGGAAAATTACATATAATTGAGAGTACTGGATCTGGTAGGCGCTCATACTGGTCTGCGAAACGAGTAAATAAGTTTTCGCTGCCTATAGTGAACACGTTAACAGAGCACTGTGAATTGTCACCGCAGCAGCGTCATGAATTTCGTTTGGGTCCTGAAACGCTTCTACGTTTGAGTTTACAGCCATCGCATGTAACGTAAATGTACTGTACTACGTTTACAATAATCTGGTCAAAAATATGTCGATTTAGCATATTTTTCTATTAGATGATCTGAATTCGAAGGACACAGCGAGACTCGAGACAAGTCTGCCGAAACGCTAACCAGTTGGCGTGGCGTGTTTCAGCCAGAAGTCCCTCCCCTGGTGGCTCAATGAGTGCCCTGCCTCCCTGCTAAGTGGGGGTAGAGTTGCGGAATTCTGGATTAACTGGCCCTTTTCCAGTCTCTTCTTGTGCTAATTAAATGTTGCCGAATTCAAGTGTCACTGCATGTCAGGTAAAAATCGACGTGAGATCTGAGGAGAACATCGCACTAACCAGGTATAAGATACCCATTAGGTAAAACAGCTTCTCTTGCTGGTTGAAGAAGACCTTAACTGCCTGTTGCTTATCTTTTTCCAACAGCAGCCATCGCCCCTTCAAGCTTTTTCTACGTGTGATTGGGTATACACTCCCGGTGTAATAACAGATTACTTTTTTCTCGAGTCTGCAGCCGGGTAACGTCGCCATCTTTACATGATATTTCAGCAGACGAATTGGCTGCAATCGCCAGGTGAGTAAGCCGAATGTAGTGATTCACAGTTATCCGAATTTAGGACAGAAACGGCTGCCAGTTTATAAATCGCTGACGGCCCACTGCGCGTGCAGGAAATCTAAGTAGATACTCTCTAGGCACAAAAGGATTGATGTTTAATGTGAAATAAATTTGGGTAATTTGGAAGAAGCACTGTACATCGTAGTGGCGGCCTCCTATCGATATATATCGAACACGCTAACGTCGCATTGACGTTTGACAGTAATGTTGATTATCACGCAGAAAGGAGTAACAATAGAGAATCGTTTCAAAATAAATATATACGTAATTAAATAATACAATTTTCAGTCAAATTTGTCGTAGAAGGAGTTGATAAGAACAATACATCGATAAGCTTAAATTGTTCAAATATTTGTATAGTTTATGGGACTTAACTACGGGGTCATCAGTCATCAGTCATCAGTCATACTCTCTAGGCACAAAAGGATTGATGTTTAATATGAAATAAATTTGGGTAATTTGGAAGAAGCACTGTACATCGTAGTGGCGGCCTCCTATCGATATATATCGAACACGCTAACGTCGCATTGACGTTTGACAGTAATGTTGATTATCACGCAGAAAGGAGTAACAATAGAGAATCGTTTGAAAATAAATATATACGTAATTAAATAATACAATTTTCAGTCAAATTTGCCGTAGAAGGAGTTGATAAGAACAATACATCGATAAGCTTAAATTGTTCAAATATTTGTATAGTTTATGGGACTTAACTACGGGGTCATCAGTCATCAGTCATACTCTCTAGGCACAAAAGGATTGATGTTTAATATGAAATAAATTTGGGTAATTTGGAAGAAGCACTGTACATCGTAGTGGCGGCCTCCTATCGATATATATCGAACACGCTAACGTCGCATTGACGTTTGACAGTAATGTTGATTATCACGCAGAAAGGAGTAACAATAGAGAATCGTTTCAAAGTAAATATATACGTAATTAAATAATACAATTTTCAGTCAAATTTGCCGTAGAAGGAGTTGATAAGAACAATACATCGATAAGCTTAAATTGTTCAAATATTTGTATAGTTTATGGGACTTAACTACGGGGTCATCAATCCTTAAACTTACCAACTACTTACGAACTAGCTAATACTAAGGACGGCACAAATATCCATGCCCGAGTGGGGATTCGAACCCCCGACCATAGTGGCCGTGCAAACCGTGACTGAAGCGCCTCAGTCCCCTCGGCCACCGCGGCTGGCTTGATAAGCTCTCACTGTATGTCTTAAATTTCCTATAATAAAGGAAAATTTTTACTCTTCTCTTTAAAGTACATAAGAAACCAGTCACTACAGGGTTGTTACAGGTTTTTTTTTCAGGTATAGAAAATTTCGAGTAAAAAGATGCCAAATTAAAAATCTGTTACATACATGTAGTGACACGTTTTCGAGATACTTTTAAGAGAAGTCCATTAAGAACCATTCACAACATCGATGTACAGGTTGCTTTCTTTTTATTTTTATTTTAGAGAAAACTTAACTGAAAATCAAGAATGAAATTGATACCTTACGAAAGTTTCACGAATAGCGGTTGCTTAAATATAATATAAAAATTACAAATTCGTAATTTAAGCGCGAAACTATAAGACAAACATTCATCTGCAACCAGTGATTTTCATTACAAACTGGATGTATAATTCTGGTTTCTAATTCCAGAACTGCACATTCATCTGTTTTGCACACGATTTCGCGCTGCAAACGAATTTCTGTGTGTTATTACGTGGTAAATAAATGATTGCTTACTTTTTAATTTCAAATTTATGTCAAAATGAGATATAAGAGGCTTATATGGGAGCGTAGTCGAAACATACATTCCTTCCGATTGCTTGTACTACTTCAAAGACACCATATTTGAATTGGGCAAAAAATGACGCTCCGACAGCTGACGTTCATCACCCAGGTAGCATAGAGATCAATGTCTACAACGAATTATGAGACACCAGAGACTTTGTGTGTTAGACTCGTAATTAAGGCTAATATAAACCAGTGTAAGAAGAAAATTATTGCAAAATGAAGTTTGTGTTAACTCTTGCGACCGTAGCCAACGTGTGGAAGAGTACACCGATGAATAACGGTGAGTTAATTTCATAATTTTATTTCCAGAAATATATCTTCTGTCTGTGTGACTACCAACAATAGTCTCATATGGTGCTGCGATGCTCGCATGTTCGAGAGACGTCGATAGTAGGCTGTGACTGCGACTTGCAACGTTTCTTCCAAATAACCTAAAACTGGATTCCATATTATATCATTACGAAAGATACATAGAATAAAGAATGATTTTTCTAACATTGTAGTACATAATACGAAATAATAGACTGTGTAAGTTTGAGATTAATTAAGTCGCAATTTTTAAATTTAAAACTTGCTTTCATCTACTTCATTTACATTCATCATTCCTTTTCCTATATCAAGTTCCATTAATATGTGGTTTACAGAGTGTCTCTAGGAAAACAGGTCGACATGATCATGCGAGTGAGGCTTAATTATAGGGGGCGGATTCATTGAACTTCGATTTTAATTCATGTCTGTGGAAGAGCACAATAACCTCCCTGACGAGTTTTGTCTGATTTATTGTTTCCGCGAACGGAGTAAATCAAATATGAGCTGACATAAATATTCTCTCATAATATGAAATTTCGCCTCCAATAGTTACGCTCATGCGCTTGCGTGATAAATATAGAGAGACATAATGGTGCGGAATATAGGTAAAACGTATAATTTCATAAACTGCTATTTAGACTGAACTAAAAATATCCCACCCTGTGTCACCTCATTGACTTATTACTGTTCTTCAAACATTTATTAGAAATTCTTGCTCAGCATCTATCTTCCGCCATTTTAAATGAATTACATAGTCATTGACGTTGCTTCTTCATTCAGAAATTAATTAAATTCATTTATTACCTTCTTTTTCATTTTCAACAAGAATTTGACATTAACCAGAAGTAGTTTTTCAATCTTGCACCGAACTTGATGCATGGTTTATGTCGCATATGGATGTAACTAACGCTACTTTGTTTTACCTACTATGAAACTTTGGCAAACTTGAAGGATTATTAAAATGAAATTAATTATTGAAAACCAGCCCGGAAGAGGAACAAAGGGAGAGGTACGGAGCGCCCACAGCATTTCGCGTTATGCCTAATAAATTTCGAGATTTTTGTTCCAAAATTCTGGGTTCATTAATTTTAATTCAATTATTTGTTGTAATTGTAAATCTCATTGTTGACGAAAGTTGTCAAGCATGGCAGAATGGCAACATCGAATAGTTCCGCATTCAGATTTTACCTTTAGCAAACTTCAATCTTGTCTAAGATTTAACTGCAGGCTATTTGTGTGTCGTTTAGATATTATTGAGTGTTGGGTTTTATCAATCTATTTCGTTTGATTTTCATGAATGGGAGGTTGTTTTTATTTATGTATGAATTAAAACTATGGTCAGAACTAGGAGGATAGGAAAACAGAAAGAGAGACGATAGATAATGTTACAGGTCAAGGAGACTTTTGGAGCGGGCAGCTGTAGCAATTCGGTAATGAATGAAAGTTACTTAAATGTGGGAATATCAAGGGGTGAAAATAATTCGAGACGATTACTGAAACAGCTAGTCTGTCACCAGTAATCGAACGTGCACCAGAAAGTATTGAACCAACACTATCTATGAATGATCTGATAGCAATAATTAAGCACGAACATGGAAAACACGATGCAAAAGTTAAGCAAAGGAATGCTGTACATGATGAGTTTTTTTCCGTTTATCGATAGAAGCAAAACTAGAAAATTTATTTGCAGAAGGGATGGCAATAGCAAGAGGACAATTTGCAAAATGTAACGCTAAGCCTGAGAGAAAAATTGGTAGCTAATCATCCAGCAAAACGGAAACCTTCAGATCGGAGATAATATGTTTCATAGAAGCCTATGTTGAAATTGCGGGTAAACAGATTACATATACAGAAGAGGTACATAAAATAAAAGAATCGCAAAATAAATCAAAGGGAAAAATAGAGACAATCACTCAGCAGGTCAATCATCTCACATTAAAACAAGACGAGAAAATTTGATAACAGCTAATTGAAAGTGAGGAGCGTTTCTCTAAAACTTCATCGAGTGGCTCTAAAGATAGAACATGAAATTTCAAATTATGCAGGTAAAAAATTTTGCGTTGATGTACAAGCAATCAGTTATAAATTTGAGCCTAAACTGAAAACAGACAACGGAGCCGTTAGAAATGAATTAGGAGAAATAAAATAATTTTTGGAAGATATTTGCACTGTTCAGAGAAATGAGGAGAGAAGCAGAGAAGTTTTAAGTGTAGCCACAGTGATACTGTTTCATCACAGGTATGAAACATAGACACATCTTGCCAAGTCCAAGAACAAAAGTGTATGTTCAAATGTTGTCGTTGTCGCCCATAGGCTAACAAACTACTTCAACTAACTTAAAGTAACCTAAGGACAACAAATACATCCATGTCCGAGGGAGGACTGGACTTCCGACGGGGAGCAACCACGCGCTCTGCAGCAAGGTGCTTAGAGCGCTCGGTCGTTCTACCACGCCGGAACTGTCATGAATGGTTGAAGTAACGAAAATGCGAACAACGTAACCACAAATGCAACGAGTGTGCTCGTTGAGCAAAGTCAACTATAACATAGTCTGTTCATGACGTTTGTACCGGAAAAGAAGATACCGCATCCGTATGTGTACATTAAAAGTTTCCGTGGTGTGTTACCTTTATCTTGAACTGAGAGTGAGAAAAAACAACCTGTAGTCGCGTGTATGCAAGGAGAAACCGTAATGTGAGTGGCGGAAACAATACATTTTGGTAACGCATACGATCAGTTTGATAGCCTTTCTTGAAAATTATTGGTCTGGACATATCATTGCAAAAATAAGACGAGAAGTATTTTATCCATCAATGTACGACCTGAAGAATGAATCTTAAGAAGATATTATGAAGGCTATCTGAACAAGTCGCGTTACTGTACCCATTGGAAACGTCTTAGGGATACGTATAGGAAAACTACCTAAGGAATCCCAGGAGAATATATTAAATGTACCATAACATGATGTAGAAAAATTTCTTTTCGTAGTACACAGAATGTATTGGCTGTACAGTAACATCCCACAACTATTTACCACTTTTGACATATTTTAATGAGAAAGCCACTTTTTTTTTTTTTTTTTCCACTTTTTTTTTTTTTTTTTTTTTTTTTTTTTTTTTTTTTTTTTTTTTTTTTTTTTACAGATATTAGTTTATGTATGAAATTAAATTATTGTGTGAGTCGGACTTAACACTGTCAATGTGTTGGTGAAACTCCATGCTAAAAAGTGGTAAATTGTTGTATGGCAAGTGTCTAACTATAGTCCACTATCATTTTTATATGCGGGATCAATGATGCCGTTACGTTAACTATTTATTACACTACTTTTAACACTCATGACGATGTAGAAAGTATTTTAATAAAAAATAAAGTAACAATATAAAGGAAACAACTTCTCAGGTGTCTCCAACACCAGCTGGCACAACGTTATAAGAAAAACAATCTACTCCTTTACACTCAACTTGTCCTTTAGCTCTGGGATACTGTACAAATCTCTTTTCGAAGAGTACAACGCAAAGTTAACATATACTTTACAGTTCGCCATTTGCAAAAATTCCCACATCTCTCCATACAGGTAACTGTGGTACATGATTTCTGCACATTCAGAACACCACCAGGCCAGTATTCCCACCCCCCGTCCCCCTCATTCTGAATTATCACATCATTGCTGATTTGAGGCACGAACACTACTATTGCATCAACAAACTTCATTAAACCGTCGCCAATGTCTTATGTGTTCAAATAAAAGGTATCGTCGTCATGTGATACAATCGATGCTGTATCCTCGTCACCACTACTGGTCGCCGGCTTCTTGGCAATCTGAAAATTATAATCCATCCTGGAAAGTAGACCATAGATTTGCTCAAGTTCACACGACTTAGTTTTATTGCACATTTCTCATCTATAACTTCAGCAGATAAGTACTAATCTAAAGATAATATACTAAGTATATTAAAAGACAGATAAAGAAAATTCAAAAGAGCTATCTCCTTCCTTGCTCTCAGTACAAAAGAAAGTTGGACGACTGAATTAAAAATGAGCCCCTTCACGTTATCGCTGTGTCCACTGTGATGCTGAAACATGCGCGACCTCGCTATTAATCATCCTGCCAGTGGACGGCAGGCTCCCTCAGTGTTTCGAGAGAGATGGAAGCGCTCGGCTGTCACTAAATGGTACTGTGTACAGTCTGCAAAATCATTGTGGACCATAGTTGTGCTTAAGGACCATAGTTATGGGAATTTACGGAACGCAAATACAAGAAATGGTAATGCAAATGGCAACTCGGGCATCAACTCACAGCGAGCTGAGACGCGCAGCAATAATGT
This sequence comes from Locusta migratoria, assembly GCA_026315105.1. NCBI lineage: Eukaryota > Metazoa > Arthropoda > Insecta > Orthoptera > Acrididae > Locusta > Locusta migratoria. The sequence continues at coordinate 364,394,737 of CM048748.1, forward strand.
AAATGACAAAGCAACGTAAATCATAAAGGGAATGGGAACACGAAAATGAATGGAGGAGGACTAATTTGGAGGCGAAATTGTGACAATAGGTTAATTTCTCCAAACGGAAAAACACCAAGGTCGCTGTATGATTAATTAACTGACTGACGACTGGTTTCAATGGGCTATGGCACATCTTCTCATAAGAGTCTCTCAAAAGCAGTCCCTAACATAACTTGTGTATTTTGGATTTTGACTAACAGAACTGTAAATGTAAATAACGGATTTTAATTGGTTTCGTATATGTTGTAGAGTGACATGCCCTGAGTGGGAGGCTATGCTGCTTTTTAGCAATGGCCCTTAGTTTACGAGAAAATGGATGTTGAAGCTCACTGTGCGATGTAAGACGCTTAGCGTTAACCATTCTCCAAGCAACTGTGTGACGCAGCGGTTAAGGTCTCCCGCTACCGTGATAGAGGTGGCCCCGCCACACTTTTTTTTTTTTTTTTTTTTTTTTTTTTTTTTTTTTTTTTTTTTTTTTTTTTTTTTTTTTTTAATCAGCGTAGTCCGAGATATATACATTTTATTTTACATAATATCAACAAACAGTTGATAATAGTGAACATAGTAAGAAATATTCAATTTTGACAAAGTATTTTAATCTTCACGTCATTATTACAAAATGTTACTCGCTGTCGCTTGCATCGCTTGCTGACGCACAGCAGAAACGCGGTTGATATTTGTCGCAAAATCGACCGAAACAAAATGGTTTACTGCTTTCATCCCCTAATTCCGATGCGAACCATGCGTATTTAATCATCTTCCAAAAGGAGATTCCCTGAAATGACGCAAACTTAGTAAGGGCGGTTTTACGACGAATATCAATCGGATTTTTCGCGGTAAGATTCTGTAATAATGACATGAAGATTAAATTAATACGTTAAAATCTAACATTTCGTACCGATTTCACATAATGTACATTGTTTGTTGATATTCTACAAAATGGAAATATGTCGGACTATTCTAATACAAATAAATAAATAAAATAATGAAAATCAGGATAGTGTTCCTCCATAGTGTAGCGTGATACCTTAACCGCTGGGCCACGCTCACTTCGTTATAACGCGGCTAACCTCACGTGTCTTACGTCCTGCAGTGAACGTCAACATCAATTTTCTCGAAAACCAAGGCACGTCGCTAAAAAAGCGTATAGCCCCATACTCAGGGATTTTCCCTTTACATTCCCGGACCCATAAAAAGGGATCACTTACACTACTGATAGTCGGCTTGTAAGTAAAATGTTGCACTTTCTGTTTAACCTCCTTTTTTTAAGAACATGATCATACTATAGAATATATACAACCAGAAGATGATGCCGTAACCCATGGAAACCCATCGTCAATCAATTAATTAATCATACTGCTATCTTAACGTTTTTTTCTTTAGGAATTAATAAATGCCGGCCGCGGTGGCCGAGGTGACTGAGGCGCTCCAGTCACGGTCAGCACGGCCACTACGGTCGGGGGTTCGAATCCCCCTCGGGCATGGATATTTGTGCCGTCTTTAGTCTTAGCTAGTTCATAAGTAATTTGTAAGCTTAGGGACTGATGACCCCAGAGTTAAGTCCCATAAGTTATATATATATATATATATATATATATATATATATATATATATATATATATATATATATATAAATTAATGTAGGTTACCTCTATCTGTGCTGTCATGACAAAACGCACAAAATTTGAGGCAGCAAATTCAGGGAAGCTAACTTTTGCGGTGCGAGTAATTGGCAAAATAATAGTAACAACAATAACAACAACCACAGGCCAACGAATGGATAAAGTTTTAACAAGATAGACTGCTTGATCATAAAAACCGTTTAGAATTGTAGATGTGATGGGGGCTAGTACTGAACTACCGCTACGGCCGTCTTCTCCTGCTCCCAGATACTGACGGCGGAAGAGAGTGGGGGTAAGAAAAGCGTTGAGAAGGAACTTAATTAACAACAACACCAGCAACTGTTCCGATAAGTATTGCATGCCACTATTAATGTATAATGAAGGGAAAGATGTACGAACTTTTGAATAACCGAACGCTGAAAACAAAGGTCATAAACAATTAATACAAGCAGCAGCGTAAGAAACTATCGTATTAATTTCTACCATTATTATTATTGACATTGGAGCAAACATGATGAATGAAGATTTTTTACAGAAGAATAAGGGAGTAGGTAAAGGTACCCTCTTTGGCGTTACAGAATTGTGTGGTGTCAGATGCAATTGGAATTCGCAGCCAAAGAAGCTATCAACAAATATTAATTGAGGTAGTTTTTGAAGATGAACGTACTTAGTGTATGTTTTTGGTGGTGATACGATTAGTGATTTCGCGCTTGTCAGAAACGGAATTTTTGGATGGGGGGTGGCGCTATTGTTGACCTCCGTCGAGGTATATGTTTCGTGTGAGAAGTAGGAAAGATGTTACCTTTAAATTTATTACGTACCAACGAATGACGCCACAGAGGAGGGCAAACCTGAAGATGAGCAACAACGGTCTACCGAAGACATGATTCCAGAAATGCTCTCACTTTTAGATGGCCACAGTACCAACATAGTGCTAGGGACGGACAGCTGACTCAAGCAACATCTCAATAGTAATTAAATCCTAAAGTCAGACTGGAACGGATACCGCAGAGATAGGTTGAACACTGAAGGAAGACATGTGTTTATTGCGATAAGGAATACGAGATTCGTTGAACACTGAAGGGATAATACCAGTAAAATTTGCACAGACTCGAAGTGTGAAATAATTTGGGTGTAACTCAGCATAAAAATTGGGTCAGACATGGACATTGGAAGTTTCTACAGAGCACATGCCTTGGCAGGTGTAGTCGCAGGACATCTGAGCAAAAAGTTACAAAATACTACCCGTAGATTTACTAGTTGTGTTATAGTTTCTACATCTACATCCATACTCCGCACGCCACCCGATGGTGTGTGGCGGAGGGTACCTTGAGTACCACTATCGGTTGTTCCTCTTATTCCAGTCACATATTGTTCGCAGAAAGAAAGATTGTCGGTATGCCTGTGTGGGCTCTATATTGCTAGACCCCTAGGTAAAGGTAAGTTCTCGAAACTTGGACAAAAGCCCTTACCGAGCAACAGAGCGTCTCTCCTGCAGAGCACTGTAGTTTATCGATCATCTCCGTAACGCTTTCACGATTACTAAATGATCATGTAACGAAGCGTTGGATCTTCTGTACTTCCTCTTTCAACCCACCTGGTACGGATTCTACACCGGTGAGAAGTACTCAAGCAGTGGGCGAACAAGTGTACTGTAACATACTTTCTTTGTTTTCGGATTGCATTTCTCTGGGATTCTTCCAATGAATCTAAGTCTGGCATTTGCTCCACCGACGGCTGCTTTTGGTATGGTCGTTCAATTTTAGATCACTCCTAATCCATACTTCCAGATAATTTATGGTATTAACTGCTTCCAGTTGATGACCACTATAGTGTAGCTAAATATAAAGGATCTTTCTTTCTATGTATTCGCATCACATTACACTTGTCTATATTGTAATTCAATTGCCATTCCCTGGACCATTCGTGAATTCGATGCAGATCCTCCTGCATTTCAATACAATTTTCCATTGTTACAACCTCTCTATATACTACAGCACCATCCGCAAAAAGTCTCAGTGAACTTCTGATGTTATCCACGAGGTCATTTATATACATTGTGAATAGCAACGGACCCATGACACTTCCCTGTGGCACACCTGACATCATTCTCACTTCGGAAGACTTCTCTCCGCCGGCCGCGGTGGCCGAGGGGACTGAGGCGCTCCAGTCACGGTCTGCACGGCCACTACGGTCGGGGGTTCGAATCCCCCCTCGGGCATGGATATTTGTGCCGTCCTTAGGATTAGCTAGTTCATAAGTAGTTTGTAGGTTTGGGGACTGGTGACCCCGTTGTTGGGTCCCATAAGCTCTACAAACATTTGAACATTTTGAACTTCTCTCCATTGAGAACGACATCCTGCATTGTGTTATCTAGGAACTCCTCACAGAACGTATGTTCTTACTTTGTTCATTAAATGTCTGTGGGAAACTGTATCAAACGCCTTGCGGAAGTCAAGATACACAGCATCTCAATGAGAACCCGTGTCTATGGCCATCTGAGTCTCGTGGACGAATAGTGCGAGCTGGGTTTGACATGATCGCCTCTTTCGAAACCCTTGCTGACTCCTACAGAGCAGATTACTAGTCTCCAGAAATATCACTATACTCCAACATAATACATGTTCCAAAATTCTACAACTGACCGACGTTAGAGATATAGGCCTATAGTTCGGCACATCCGTTCGACGTCCCTTCTTGAAAACAGAGATGACCTGCGCCATTTTCCAATCTTTTGGAACGCTACTCTCTTCTAGAGACCTACGATACACCACTGCAAGAAGCGAGGCAACTTGCTTCGCGTACTCTGTGTAAAATCGAACAGGTATCCAGGTATCCCATCAGGTCCGGCGGCCATTCCTCTTTTGAGCGAATTTAATTATTTTTCTATTCCTCTGTCAGTTATTACGATATCTGCCATTTTGTAATCTGTGCGGCAGTCTAGAGAAGGAACTACAGTGCAATCTTCCTCTGTGAAACAACTTTGGGAAAAGACATTTAGTAATTCAGCCTTTAGAGTGTCATCCTTTGTTTCAGTACCATTTTCGTCACAGAGAGTCTGGACATTTTTCTTTCATCCGTCTACCGCTTTGACATAAGACCAAAATTTCTTAGGATTTTCCGCCAAGTCAGTACACAGAATTTTACTTTCGAATTTGTTGAACGCCTCTCGCAGTCCTCCTCATGCTTCGCTTCGTGTAATTTTCGGTTGTCTACAAGTTTTAGGTGGAGATTTCAACTTACCGATATGGAGTGGGAGGCAAATGTTTTAAGACGGTTGGCAGGGGCAGGGGACGAGTCATGAAGATAACTTGTTAGATCATAAGACCATTATAGTATCAGTGAATTCTACTATAAATAGAAATATTAAGAAAGGTAGGAACATCATCTTATTTAGCGAAAGAGAAAAGGTTCATATTTCAGAGTACTTGGCAACTTAACATGATAGTTTCTGCCTCTTAACACTAACAGTGTTGAGCAACTGTGGACGAAATTCAATAGTGTTGTACAATACTCGCTGGATAGTATGCGCAAAGCATAATTATGAGAGACAGGAAAGATCCACCCTGGTTCAAGAACCGAATTACGACATTGGTACATAAGCAACGACAACGTTACTGAGAAATATAATCTTTGCCAAAGTCTTGATGACAAAAGTAAATGATGCCAACATTTGCGTAAGGGTTGTGATGTCAGACGTTTTTAACTGAATTGATCCACCTTGGCAGAAAACCCTAAGAAATATAGGTCCTACGTCAAATCGCTAAACAGGTCGAAACGATATATTCAGACACACTATGATCATATTATACTGAAACAGAGAATGACGCACAAAGGGCCGGAATCTTGAAAGTCTTTGTCCAGAGCTTTTTCACAGAAGAACATTGCACTGTACTTCGTCCGGTAGGCTAGCGCACGAACGACAAAATGGAAAATAAATGTCGAGGGATAGAAATGGAATCGATCAACAGAGGAAAGGCCACTGGATCTGATTGGATATCGATTCGATTTTACACTGAGAATGCGAAGGAACATAGCCTCTTTCTAGCAGCGATATACCGAAGGTTTCTATAAATGAAGTTTTCCTAAGGGTTGGAAGAGGGTTATTCCGTTTAGAAGAAAGGTCTTCGATCTTATGCGCAAAATTATAGGCTTATCCGTCAGTTGTATAATTATGGAACACAATTTATTATCGATTATTACACCATTTCTGGAGACCGGACATAGGCCTATCCTTTGTAAGTATGAACATGTATTCCGTAAACAACGATAATGAGATACACAACTCGCTGTACTCATCCAAGAGATCCACAAGGGGTAGTAGATACAGAATCTCAGGTAGATCCCGTGTTTCGTAACTTCGATACCGTTCCACATCGTCACCTGATGACAAAGTGCAAGTATATGTAATATCAACTGTGGTTATATGTTGTTGTGATTGTGGTCTTTAATCCGGAGACTGGTTGGATGCAGCTCTCCACTCCACTCTGTCCTGAGCAAGTTTCTTCATCTCCTCATAAGAACTGCAACCTACATCCATTTGAATCTGCTTACTGTATTTATCTCTTGGTCTCCGATTTCTACTCCACACACTTCTCTCCATCGCTAAATTCACGATTCCATCATGCCTAAGAATATATCCTATCAGTCGACCCCTTCTTTTAGTCAAGATATGCCATAAATTCCTTTTTTCCCCAATTGTGTTTAGTACCTCTTCATTTGCTAAGCAATCCACCCACATAATCTCCAGCATTCTTCTGTAGTAACACATTTCAAATGCCTCCATCTCCTTCCTGTCCGCAATGTTTATTGTCCATGTTTCACTCCCATACATAGCAACACTTCACACAAATGCCTTCAGAAATGACTTCGTTAACCTTAAATTAATATTCAATGTTAACAATTTTCACTATTTCAAAAACTCTTTTGTTTCCAAGCCATTCGGCATTTTATATCCCCGCTACTACGTCCATCATATGTTATTTTAATGCCCAAGTAACAAAACTCATCAACCACATTTTTTGTTTCGTTACCCAATCAAATTCCTTCAGCATCGCCTGATTTTCTTAGACTGCAATCCATTACCCCTGTTTTGCTCTTGTTAATGTTCATCTTCTACGAACCTGGTACCTTCCGGTGTCTCCTGGTCCCTTCCACGTACACAACCTCCTTTCGTGATTCAATTATGTCCCGTACAAAATTCTACCAGATGGCCTCCTCTTTTATTCCCTTTTCTCAATCCATATTCACCTGCTATTTTTCCTTCACATCCTTTTCTATACTACCGTTCCACTTTCAGATCACAATTAAGTTTTACACTTTCTTAATTATATTAATAATTTACTTTACCTCCTTACACATTTCTTCGAACTCCTTATCATTAGCAGAGCTAGTACTGCTGTGGTCGGTGTTGGCTTCGTATTTGTAATGACTACGATAATACGCTACTCATAGCATTTTCCCCGCATTCATGTGTTCTTATTCATTATCAGACCCCAACCTATTTCGTATTTATAATCCTCTACTAACCAGACCAGAAATCCTGTTCCTCTTTCCACCGAATTTCACTAACCCCCACCTATCCATTTCTATTTTTAATTTTTCTAACTTCCCGACCCAATTAAGGATTCTAACATTCCAAGCTCCGGCCCGTGGAATACCGGTGTTGTCTTTCCTGATGACATCCACCTGATACCGCCCAGATATCAGAATGGGGAACTATTCTACCGCCGTAATCTCTTTCCTGAGAGGGTATCATCATCATATATTCATACAGTAGAGCTGCATGTCGTCGGGAAAAGTAATAGCTGTAGTTGTTTTCAGTCGTTCGCAGTAACTTTGTGGCAAAGCCACACTATCTGATGTTGCAAGGCCAGCTCAGTCAGTTATCCAAAGTGTAGCCCATGCAACTACAAAAAAGGCTGCTGCCCCTCTTCAGAAATCACACGTTTCTCTGGCCTCTCCACAAATACACCGACGGTATAGCTATTTGTATCGTCGAGGAACTCAAGGCACCCCACCTCGGCGAATTTTGTGGTTCATGGGGGCGGTCATGATAGTTTATATGGGAATTTCAGTGAGGTTTTTCGTGGATGATGCAGTAATTTATCGTGCAGTCCATCGCTGGCACCCGTTAACGATATGTTGGATGATCTCCAGTGTATCGATGCTTGGTGCAGGGAATGGCAATTGTGCCACAACATAAACAACTGTAAAGTGCCAGAATGAAACTTTCACACTGCAGCGGAGTGTGCGCTGATATGAAACTTCCTGGCAGATTAAAATTGTGTGCCGGAAACGGGACCTGAACCTGGGACCTTTGCCTTTCGCGGCACACAATTTTAATCTGCCAGGAAGTTTCATATCAGCGCACACTCCGCTGCAGAGTGAAAGTTTCATTCTGGAAACATCCCTTAGGCTATGGCTAAGCCATGTCTCCACCATATCCTTTTTTCCGGGAGTGCAAGTTTCGCAGGAGAACTTCTGTGAAGTTTGGAAAGTAGGAGGCGAGGTACTGGCGGAAGTAAGGTTGTAAGGCGCATCGTGAGTCGTGTCGGGTAGCTCAGTGGTTGAGCGCTTGCCCGCGAAAGGCAGAGGTCCCAGGTTCGAGTCCCGGTTCCGGCACACAATTTTAATCTGCCAGGAAGTTTCAACTGTAAAGTGGTCCATTTACGTAGAAAGAGAGATCCTTTTTTATAAAACTACGCAATAGTAGGACAAATACTGGAAGCAGTTATTTCCTTAAAACATTTGGGATTAACATAAGGGGTGATAATAAGTGGAACGACCATGTAAAATCAATGTTGTTGGGGTAGGTAGATGCCTGACTGAGGTTCATTCGAAGAAACCTTAGGAACTATAGTCCGTCAGCAAAGGATGTAGGATACAGAAATTCTCGTTCAGCGCTTGAGTATTGGTCATCATTGTCGAATCCGTACCAAGTAGGAATAGTAGAAATATAATCGCTGTTGTATCTTCCGGGTTATGTGGTCGTGGTCGAAGAAACATATCTGCTCCTGACCTTTCGTCCAGAGTTGCGCTGGATATCCTCAGAGGTACTACTGGTAGCGGTGAGTCTTGCCGACACTGCATGAGTAGAAATATAGACAAGATGCAACGGAGAGCAATTGTCATTGTTACAAGCTCATTTGCTAAGCCTGAAAGAAAACGGACAGCATTAGGAAACTCCCGTGGCAGAGACTGCAATAGAGACGTTTTCTGTCATTGTACGAGTTTCTGTCAAACTTCCGAGAGCGTCCGTTTCATGAATAGACAATCAGTATATTGCTTCCACCAACGTATATTAGCGCAACAGTTCTTTTTTATCAGTTACAATCTGACGTCACTCACTTTGCATGACCATGTCCTTCTATGTGCCACTTTTTGAACTAGAGTTAGCGCAACAGTTCTTTTTATCAGCTACTCACAATCCGATGTCACACACTTTTCATGACTATCCCGTCCTATGTAGCTTCTTTTCGTATCTCAATTTGCCAGACTTTTAATTTGCTATGAACAGACAAATGCGGTTCATTAGATTGCCCTCAGAGACTATCATTCTGAAAGTCTTTTTTAGGGCTGAAGGGTGAAACTGTGGTTTCACAGTGAGTCACCTATGTCGCAAGGGGATACGGCACAGCAACAAGTTGTTTCGCTGTAAAAGCACTGTGACGTGATTGAGCATATCTATGTTGCACTTAGCGACGAATTACAGCCAAATCTGCACCTCACGCAACGGTTGAACATCTGAGTACTGCACTCATGGAAGAATGGCCAAATATGCCAGAAAAACTCATTGATAATCTCATACTGTTCATTCCATGCAAGCGTGCAATTGTTCTGGTCATTCGAGCTGATCATACACAATATTATGGGGCGGGGGGAGGGGGGCGAGGATAAATATTTCACTATTATGGTAGCTCGATGGTGCGTCGCTCCAAGTAAACGCCATGTGAATCTCAGGTAAAGAGTTCAAACAGCAAAATATCGTACTGTATCACGGATAAATTACAGTTGTAACCGTCATCTGAAAAAATGGTTGCCATATGTATGTTGTGCATATCTCACTTGACCCCCTAATTGCTTTGAGTTGTGTATGTACTATTCCGTTTGAGACACCCTGTATTTTAATATTACAGAGCGTCTGTGTCACCTGTTGATATTTATGTGGCGTGCACGTGCAAATAATCCCTATGGTGCGCTGCCTGGCGTTTGCTCAGCCCGCCTGGAGGGCGCGGGTCGCCGCCGCATTGATCTATTATTCCCGGGGGTCGGCTGTGAGCGGCGACCTGCTGATGAGCCGCTGTGCGGCGCCGCTATTAGCAAACTGATTAAAGTGTGACGTCACGCCCGGCGCGGTTAATGAAATAGCCGGGCGGCGCGCCGGCGGTGGACTTCGTTAAAAGGAGGCTCAGCGGCCGGCGGGCCCGTGCCGTGGCGACCGCCTGTTTACACGACGCCGCTCCGGCGCAGCCCCGCTATAGCCACAGCTTCCACCATAGGTATTGATAGACTAGGCATGGCATCACTTTCATAGCGCCAACGCCTCTACAGTGATACCACAGTCTAACGTGCACAGTCGCGACACTCACGGCTGTGAAAGTTGTCACCAGCTTAAGTTACAACAACACGTTTCTACATAGTTAACCAAATGGTTTCTGTAATCATTAGTAGAATATCGAGAAACATAAATAATCTCTAAATAAATTTCAAAACACCAGGATCCCACTGATTCAGTGACACATTGAATGATCACCCATGAGGCAATATTTAAGAATATATGTGCAGCTTATTCCGCTGAAAGTAATGGGATATAAACATCCTTCAAATATAAATACTTTGTAAGGTATGTTCTTAGAAGAGAGGCACTTACTTTCATGTATGGAGTCTCGAACATTTTTACACTTTACTCGTCGTTCGTTTAAACGCATATGCTTTTAAGTGTAAATACTTGTGCTTTCAAACTGAATGTGTTGAAGATTCTATCCGAGGGAAATTATACTATGCATCCTGCACGGCTGTCCATAAATACTAGAGAGGACGAGAGGGTGGCAAGGCATCCCAGATATGCGCAATAATGTTCAAAACTCGGAAGAGTGTTTCTGAAGCCACTATATAATAACTCTGATCGTGCGGGATCACGCACTGTGTTGCTGGAATTGCCGGAGTATGTAGGAATGTAGAGTATCTAGAATGGGTGCATGTGGCTTGGATGCGTACGTACGTTTAACGTGTCAGAGTCGTACCTAGACGTATTAGGAATCTCATATCACTGCAACCGCAGATGCCCCACACAATTACGGATACTCCACCAGCTTGAACAATCTCCTGCTAACATGCGGGGTCCATGAATTCATGATGTCTTCACAATCGCACATGTTCATCCGCTCGATAAAATTGAGACTCGTAAGACCAGACAACATGTTTCCAGTCTTTCAACAGTCCATTGTCAGTGTTGACGGCTCCAGGCGAGGCGTATGTCTTTGCGTCGTGCATCCAGAAAAGGTGCACGATCGTGCCTTCGAAAGCCATATCGATTATGTTTCGATAATACTTATAACGTTGACACTTGTTGATAGCCCAGAATTGGAGGGTTGCAGCCGCACGGGAGTAGCCGATCGGTCTCCAGCGCCACGTTATGCTGTCCGCACACTGGTTGATTGGCACTGGTCGCGGTTGCGACTCGTCTCCGACTCGATTCCATACGACTGCCCACGTTAGTAAATGGGATGCCGCCAAATGGGCGATTTGTACACGTCTCTTAGTCGCGTCGAAGTCGTTGCGAGCGACGCTCGTCTGTTGCGACCTGCAGTGCAAGGGTAAGTTCGAGCATGACAAGCGGATCGTACGTCATGGAGGTAATGAACCATGTATTTTTGCTGTATTTACAGTGCATATAACACTTTAGAGCCCATGAGATCGACATGCAATAACTGTAATGAACTTTTAATTAATAAATAACTACACAATATATAAATATTTTCAGTATCTCGTGTCTTGCAGCTCGCAAATATTCAAGAAAAAGACCTTTTTTATATCTCAGCAAGAGCTGTTGATATTTACTTACTTTTTGATTGGCGACTTGTTTTGGGCATATCCCATTTTCTCAAGCCACGTAATACATAGAATGCTAAAATTTTTGTATCAGTCTCTTGCATTTCTCTAGTACCAAAGATCAAGCGGCAATTAAAATTCCTTTCTATGTACGGATGCACCAATAATACTCTTTGTGTCTTCATTTATTGCGCCGGTACCAGTAAAGCATCACAGCGTCCCCTTAATAACCATAACCCTCCATTCACAATGTTCAAATGTTTGTATAGTCTATGGGACTTAACTACGGAGTCATCAGTCCCTAAACTTACAAACTACTTATGAACTACTTACAACTAAGGACGGCACAAATATCCATGCCCGAGGGGGGATTCGAACCCCCGACAGCAGTGGCCGTGCAGACCGCTCCCCATTCTACGGGTAATTCTTGGAGGGAATTACCAACACCGTTTTGTAGCTCTCTGTTACAAGTCGCGATCTGAGTGAAGAAAATCGCGCCCGCGACGAGTGCCAATCGACCCGTGTGCGGACGTCCGTCGCTGGCATCGCGAGGTTTGCACAAGTCGCGCGTGACGAAGGAGACGCAAATCGCGCCCACGACGAGTGAGAAACGACCTGTGTGCCGGCGGCCATACGGATCGAATGGCCTTCCGCGTTGGAAGTTTGAATCCTCCCTCGGGCATGGATATCTGTGTTGTTCTTAGGTTAGTTTAATTTTAACTTAAAGTAGTTTGTAAGAGCAGGGACTGATGACCAGCGGCCGGCCGCGGTGGCCGAGGGGACTGAGGCGCTCCAGTCACGGTCAGCACGGCCACTACGGTCGGGGGTTCGAATCCCCCCTCGGGCATGGATATTTGTGCCGTCCTAGTTCGTAAGTAGTTCATAAGTAGTTTGGAAGTTTAGGGACTGATGACCCCGTAGTTAAGTCCCATAAGCTTTACAAACATTTGAACATTTTGATGACCAGCGTAGTTTGGTCCCATAGAATTGCAAACATTTGAACATTTTGTAAGGGTTGCAGTTCTACGACGTTGAACGATTCTCTTTAGTCATGTTCCCCAGTCGTCGTTGAGAGCATATATACAAGAATGGGACCATTGGTATTCGTGTTCTTAATTTTGACCTAATCAACATTTTTATTTCAGTTATTTTAATATTGTGTCGAACAATAATTATAACTTGAGCATATTCCAAACTCATTGACGACGATGATGCCCAGTTTTACGAAGAGAGAGCATCTGAGGATGGCAGCTAGTATTGCTGAAAGTGGTGATGTAATAAAATAGCTTCAACATTAGTGGCCCTGCAAGTCAAATAATTTAACAAATCATCAACATACACAGTAACTGTATACAATAATTCCGGTCCTAATACGGAGTCTAGATCAGTTATGAAAAACGAAGAATTGACAGTTAACTCAAATGGAAGCACCTTTTAACATATTGAGCAAAAATTGTAAGATTCCTTTTGTATATTTTTCATCATGCAAAGTGTGTGACGTCGGATTGTGAGTAACCGATAAAAAGAATTGTTGCGCTAATTGTAGTTCAAAAAGTAGGCTCATAGGAGGAGATGGTCATACAAAGTGTGTTACGCCGGATTGTGAGTAACTGATAAAAAAGAACTGTTTTCGGGAATATCACGAGAAATAGAGAAAAGTGCTGTATGTAATGTGCTTAGGAATTATGCATGAAACGAGATTAAGGAAAAATCATTAATCTAGAAAGAAAATGAATTATTAGTGAAACATCAAATGTAAAAAATTTAAAATTATTGGACTCTATGAACAACATTGAAAAATCCCTTATGTCACAACGGTTTTTTTTCTTTTTTTAAATAAAAAATTAAATTTTTAATTTCAATGTGTTTCAGTAAGGCAATGAAGAAGGATAAAATCAAATTTCAATGCCTATCATATACAAAAGTTTTTTTGTGACTTAAAGAGAAGGCCGATGAACACGCTGGCCACTCCATTCGTTCAGTTCCCTCAGCTTCAAGCACGCCGTACACCAGTGTAGCTCTGTAGGAACGAGCGTTATCGTCCACCCATCTCCTATGGCACCAGCGTAGGGCATAACTAAGTGGAAGGATTTCGCCTGTATACCTCTGAGCAGTCAAAGCGCCATTCTCAACGAAATGGATTTGTACGACCGCTAATACTGATTCGTGCTCACCCCATTCGTCTATCTTCACAGTGAGGTCATGTTTCCTTTACGTAACCAGCATGCTCCGAGTTCCACGTTTTGTCCATATCAGGAAACGACGATTGTCCGATTGACCACAAAACGCTGATTAATCTGTGAATAGAGCCCAGCGCTACTCGTTACGACTCCAATCCTGATGTTTCTCTGCCCAGTTTCTCAGGGCTAAATGGTGTCGTGGTTTTCATGGGACACAGGTTATAGACTTCCGTGCTTGGAGGCCAAATATCCGAAGGCGTATTGTGTCGATATTGCGCGTCCTGTTGCTGCCTGGAGGTTGCACTGCCTCTGTGTTGCGTTCAGCCTCTGGTTTCGACGAGCTGATAACCGAGATAACGGTCATCTGTTACTGATGCTACCCACGGACGACCTTGGCCTTTCCTTCTTTTAACGGTTTCTGTTGTCTTAAGTCGTGTCTAGGTGTTGCAAATTACTCTTTGGGACACTCTAATAGCTTCAGTTACCTCCCTCTGAGTCTGTCCCGATTCCAACCTTCTTATTGCTCTGCATGCCATACCTTCACGTGAGTCACGTTATTGTTGCATTGCTCTACCTACTCACTACACTATCTGAACCCAACTGGTTGTGTAATTCGTTTGGTAAACACAGGTCATCCTTTCTGCAGCTACTTTCTGCTACTGCCACTATCTCGGTTGCCACAATGTTATTGTTTACACTCCGTAAAAACGACAGGAATGCATCGAACCATTTTAGTTAATTATGACAATACGTCAAAACATAGATATCTCAACTGATATACGAATTGTTTTGGCCAGTGCATTTTAGGAGGTGTTAGTATAGACGAACTGTATTTTAAAATGCCAAATACTATGGGTCCAATGTTTGTAGAGAATAAACTTTAAGGAAAGGCAAATGAGGCCGTTCAAAGTTTATTTCAAAAATAAGCACCACAAACTTCAACTTTTTCTTCTCCTGATCGACGTGTAGTTCTTATGAGGTGGTCTTTGCGTTTGTATATATGACCATGAAAAACGTAGTACCCATTGTTCTTGCCAAAGGATAGAGAGGCCATTATTAGCATTCCATCTCTCACTAGGGAGAACTTCGACCTCAAATGATCAGAAAAGTCCGAAACTATGTGGGGAATAATAGGCAGTCATAAACAGGACAGTGGTATGCATCACTTCCATGTATTTAACAGAGAGAAGCAAAGTAACAAGACGTCAATATCATAAGAAGGAAATTATATTAATATAAATGCGTCATTGTATCATTACTTATTCAATAAGCAGCGCCAAAGACTCTAAGGATAAAAAAACTTTTAATAGCAAAACACCCATTTACAGCAGTGTCACATACATGACGTATTTATATTAAAGTGCAGATGCGGGATTTTCCAAACCACTTTCGATTTCATGCGTTTACTGTGCCTTGACATTTCCTATTGCTCTGGAATGTAGTGTACTGCTTGAAGAGTCTCCTTCAGGTTCCTCCCGTCCTTCAAATTCCGTGTATCTATCCAGCGTAACATCGTGTATTTCTGTGTCATCGCCATTATACAATTTCTGGATTATTATGTGATATAAAACATCCGCGAACTTATTCTAAGCATGGTTTCCTGCAGTCGCAAGCATTCGAGGTCAAAGCTGTTCATTGTCAGTGGCACCCTAGAATGTTCTTTGTCTGAGACACCTCTCGACATCTCTGTGAGCATCGCTGTTAATGTTGGCGACACTGCTATTTGAGGAACAAATTTGGAGAGCAATATGCCTGCCAGCAAAATATAGGTCGTTAACTTGTTACACCCCATCGCCAACGAGAAAGACAGGCCGCGGTGCGCACGTCATGTCACGTAAGCAAGGTAGTCCTGAGCCGGTGCGATCGCTAGCTGAGTGGCTGGCCTCTATGAGGCAGTGGGCTGTGCCCCAATGCCGGCCATTCAGCTAGCTATCGCTCTGGCTCAGGACTGACGTGACGTGCGCGCCAGGGCCTGACTTTCTTGTTGGCCTCGGTCACACTCTTAGTTTTATTGGAAGCATGACGGGACTTTTCATGAAGCTGACTTCCGTCGATAAGGATTGATAACGGAGTGTATGTTAGCAGCTGAGGCATACTGTCGTGCTGCCGCTCTGGATCTCGCGGCTGCACGCGCTACTGCATTGGACTGATTGTGAGATGCCGCGTTACTTACCTCGTATGAACAGCTCTCACGTTACAGTGTATTGAGCGATTCAAAATATTATTTTTAACAGTGGGGATTCAACTAAAAAGACTACTATGAAGGATTAACATCGCAGGCTATACTTTACGGTTCTTCTACTTCTGTATAAGCTACTTTTAATATTAGTATAGAGAAGAATTATGCTTTTCAAACAGGTTCTAGATGGCTAACTGTAGAAAACGTTGCGATATTGTTACTTGTAGGACATACTGATGAAGTTTATACTAAAGACGATCAAGTCGGTTGTGTTTTTTCTTTGTAGTAACCGCGTTTCAGCCATCGCCACAGGCAAAAATCCAGAGAAGTAAGGTTTTGGGACGTTGGTGGCCAAAATATGTGCCAAGTACACACTAAATCTTGCAATGAAAGAAATCTCTTTCAATAATGTAATTTTTCAATTTCTCTCAACGTATGTCGTGACAAAAAAGTTGCGGAGTGAACTGTCGGATATGACTCATGACTAATAGGCTTCTTCTAAGGTATGTACAGTATATCAAAATACGGTTTCCTTTATTTAATGCTATTTAATCAAATTTTCCTTTTTGGGAGCCTCCTGGACGTAGCACCGGCTACAGCAGCCGGCGTTCCACACATCCGGGCATTTTACCCAACCCCCTTTACTCAACTGAGTTGACAGACTTGGCGTGGTGTGAGTTTTTACATATTATTAACATCTACAGTTAAACACATCCATTGATAAGGGCCAGTTACTGGCCGATATCATGATCTGCCAATAAATAATTAAAAAAAAAAAAATAAAAAAGGAACGACTGATAGCTGAAAATTCTCAAAGTATTGGATGCGCAATAAATTCATACATTGGCTTCTTCGAATTAGTGGAGTTACCTCAGGCAAAATTTCCCTTAATACAAATATTAAATTGATGTACTAAATACGCAATCTACACTGAAAGAAGCAGTATGATTTTAAAAATTCAGTTACATTGTCAAACAATAAGATATATCGCACCTGTTGATATATTGTGATACTGAAAATAATGACACGAAATTTACTCCAAAACCCGTGACAACTGTTTTCCTCAATAGTCAGGATAAATCTGTTTGTCTACTTCATCAAGACAATCATTCATTAAAAAATTTCGAAGTCGATAGCATGTCATACACTTCAAAGGTTTCCAGTACCACCACATTTGAAATTTACTGGATGCTTTATTGCATTTGACGAGACCTAGATCGTCAATGTCAATTATTACGCATAATAATTCATTTCTTCTACATTTAGGTGCCAGTAACATTTCCAGATGCTTTAACAAAGACAAAAATATTTTCCCCTCATTTCTACAATTTGAAAAAGACACAAGGGCTTTGACCTTCCTTAGATGTTACATTCATCGTAGATATGTAGATTGAAAAGAGACTTAAACTTCACGAGCTATCTGGTTGTCACACAGATCTCTAAAATCCAAACCGCACATACGTACATCGGGAGCCATAACACATACTTGCAGCAAGGAGACAGCGCTTTTAGTGCCTTTAGAAATCGAACTCTACCGCTATTGAAACTTCCTGGCAGAATAGAAATTGCGTGCTGGAACCGGGACTCGAACCTGGGACCTTTGCCTTTCGCGGACAAGCGCACTACCGACTGTGCTATCCCGACACGACTCACGATGCCGCCTCACAACTTTACTTCCGCCAGTACCTCGCCTCCTACTTTTCAAACTACACAGAAGCTCTCCTGCGAACCATGCAAGACTAGCACTCCTGGAAGAAAGGATATGGTGGAGACATGGCTTAGCCCCAGCCTAAGGGATGTTTCCAGAGTGAATCTTTCACTCTGCAGCGGAGTGTGCGCTGATATGAAACTTCCTGGCAGATTAAAATTGCGTGCCGGCACCGGGACTCGAACCTGGGACCTTTGCCTTTCGCGGGCAAGGGCACTACCGAATGTGCGAAAGGCAAAGGTCCCAGGTTCGAGTCCCGGTTCCGGCACACAATTTTAATCTGCCATGAAGTTTCATATCAGCGCACACTCCGCTGCAGAGTGAAAGATTCATTCTGTCTACCGCTGTTGTTTCCGTATGACAAAAAACGTGAATGATTAGATATTATTAGAACAAAGAACAGCGGTTACTTTTGTTGTGATCGAAGAACACAGCTTCAACACAATTTATTGCCAAGAATTTTATACTAGCCGGGAGCTATCAGTTCTTAAGTCCGTGACACATAAAAGTCTTTGATTTATGATACATATAAAGGTCCTTATGACTTGATAAAAAGTAAACACTTCTCCTAGATGGGTCAGTGACCAATGAAAGTATATCACTGATAGCGAGCATAGTCGTCCCAGTCGTAGTGGCGTGCAACGGTTGAGTCCATAGGCAAACGACGGCCCAAGTCCAGGAACCGGGACGAATCTCGGAATCTCCCTGTAAGAAGACGTGCATGTTAGGATTATTTACTTGGCTGGTGTTGTTTGTGATCTCCGTGAGTAGGCCGGTTTGCTATTTCCGTTGTCTCGTCTTGCGCCGTGCTGTTCGTGCAACCCGCTCGGTCTGCCTGTAAGGTGTGTTGCCAGCTCGTCTGGGACAGGCTTGGAGCTGACAAGACAACTTTCTTATTCGTTGCTTTCGATTTATTAATTCAATTTTATAAAACAATAGTGTATTTGCAAGTTTTGACGGTATATGTACTGTCAAAGGTCTGTAATAGGGTAAATTAAGTTATGGTTATGAAGATAATGAATATGCCAAATTCAGTTCTCGTGCTCCACCATGAGAAGAAGATTTTGGACATTCAATGAGGATGTATTTCAAAGGTTTATTAAGCTTAAGGGACTTTTTTTGTGTCCCAGCCTCGTCGCCGCTTTTGTGTCTCGTTTCCGTCGTAGGTGTCGGTGGCCGAGTAGAAAGACCGACACAGGAATAAAGGATGCACGCTTGTGCAGGTAGGAGGTGACCAGACAGCGGGACTGCAGAAACTAGAAACACTAGAGTAAATTAGAACGAGATCTATATTTCTTAGAGGCTTAGTAAAACTTAACTTTTACATAGATCAGTACTGCAGAATGCTGATACATAGTTGAGCTAGAGGCTTGCCTAGTGCCTATCCGATAGCCAAGTCTTCACTGGTGCCTATCTGATTCCGAAGTGTTAGCTGGTTCCTATCTCAGTCCCAAGTGAACGATGTCGTTCAGTGGTGGCCACGAGCGGAGTTGTAGCAGAGGGCGCTCGTGGCTGACGTCGTAAGAACGCCGCGCCGTGCTTGCATGGCGGCGCGCGGCGAAAGTAGGTGGCGCGCACTTTACACTTGTGCGACACCACAGACTTAACTGCAGGGTCATCAGTACCTAAACTTAGAAGCTACTTATGAACTACCTTGTACTAAAGACAACACAAACATCTATGCCCGAACGTAGCGGCCGAACATACTGTGACTGGCGCGCCGCAGACTGCTGGGCCATTTCGCACGGCAAGAATGTAGTCCATATTCTTTCTTTCCGCTCCTTTATCACAAGCTGGAGAGTTCATAATATCCAACTTGTGCAGAATACCCCCATAGCATCCGTGATCAACCCAACCATCAAAAGTATCCGGACATCTCCAAACATATACTTTTTCATATTAGGTGCATAGTGCTGTCAGGTACTCCATATGAGCAATCTCAGTAGTCATTCCGCAACGTGATGTAGGGATGGGTCTGTGAGGCGTGGCGACCCGACCGCTCCGAGAATTTCTCGAGCTGCTGGTGCGCAAGCGGTTCTCGAGAAGCTAGGGGATGCGTTGCTGCGGTGCGCGTAGCTGTGCGGCAGGTGCTGCGTTTATTTCAACTGCCTGCTGACGCTGGCCGCGGTGGAGCGCCTAGCTGGTGGGCGCCGTGGCTCAGAGTGCCCGATCAGGGGGCTGAACAGTCTCTCTAATAAAAGAGCGCCGCGGTGGAGTAGCCGAGCGGTCTAAAGCGTCACGCTGCGGAGCGCGCGGTTGCTCGCCGTGGAGGTTCGAGTCCTCCCTGGGGCATGGATGTGTGTTGTCCTTATGTTAGTTTACCTAGGTTTAAGTAGTTTGTAAGCTACGGACTAATGACCACGCTGTTTGGTCCGATAGGTTTAAAAAAAAAAAAAAAAAAAAAAGAAAATGCTGAGCCATTAATGCACCGAAGAACAACGAACGAACAGGATCATCGACCTCAACGAACAGAACTATCCACACAACAATAAGTAATATAAAAAGAAATTCGGAGCGCGTCGCGGCTTGCCATCGGAGTTTCGGGTCCTTCTTAGGCATGGGTTAAGCTAGTTTAAGTATTTTGTAAGCCTGGGGACTGTTGGCCAGAGTAATTAAGTCCCATAGATTTACAAACATTTGAACATTTTTTGCTGACGCTGACAGGCATCGTTCACAACTCGATGTGATTGTTATTTAAATATGGATACACAAAAACGAAAGTTGTGACGTCCAGTTCTTTTAGACTGTTGGTATAGACGTTTAGCGGTTAGCCTCCTTACGAGCTCTGACGTATATAATTTTTATCTTTGTGGTCGTTTCGCGAGATATACAAAGAAGGAATCAAGTATTGGTTGAAGCTTTGATAAAAGAAGGCACTCTGAACTTTGACAGAAGCACATACCATGATTCAGAACCTGATTCCGAAGTCCTCCACACTTGAATCCTATCAATCATACCTGGGACACATTGAAAAGGGCTATTTCTGGACGATATGTCCCACCAACCAATAACGGAGATCAACTCTGGACCAATAGCCCTTTGACAGCCTAGTGCACCGTCTGCGACGAGGAATATAGCCATGCATCAGTGCAAGACCACGTGTTAGCGAGTATAAGGGGAACTGGTGTATTGTTAATGTAGAAAACAAATTCAGAACGTCTCCGTTACTATTGTACAACTTGTCAATTGCCGTTTTGTTGAACAATATAGAGAACTGACTTTCCTATAGCTCTTTTCCATTTTTGTGTAAAAGGATCGTGAAGCCCGAGAAGAGTTGTGATGTCAAACATTTATTTATTTAAGTATTTATGCGTTTATGCAGACTATCTGGTCACTGAATAGAGAACTCTTAAAGCTGCTGAGGAGATCCTTTCTGCAGACCTAAGATCTATGAAAAAGTGGAAACACCAACGAAGACCGAAGTCAGCTGATTTCACCTTAACAATAGATGGCCAATGTAAAATTAAAAATCATATGTCAGGTCCTTCAGCACGAAGACTATAAAAAATTACGTAAAGACATCATACAAACGCTCAGTGGTACCTTATGGGGTGCAAGAGATACAACAAAGAGATCCTTTTCCTTAGTTCTTGTCTATTCTGCAGCCGAGTTATGTGTTCCAGTGTGGCTTAATAGCTTACGTGATAGAAAAATTGACGTAGAGCTAAATGCAGCAATGAGGACAATAATAGGTTGCATCTAATCTACTCATGTTCAGTGGTTAGCAAGTCGCATTGAGCGTCGAGATATTTGGAGGCAAGACTACACAAAATTACAGAAAATACCCGAGCTTCTAATTTCTCTGATGTGCGTGCTCTCTGAATGAGCTGATTCAAATCTGGGCAGCTGCAGACAGTTCAACATTAACTGGACAGAAATGGAATAATATTGCACATAAAGACTGTCAGATCCTCCAAAGACCTAACACAAGACCAGCCGCAGTGGAATTACCTCGCCATGCCTCGAAACACTGAACAGGATCAGCACAGGCCATGGCGTCTGTCCTGGAAACGTCCATAGTGCATGAAAGGATTAATCCTCTCAGTCTGACTGCGGATACATCAGACTGTCAAACGTATTGTATTAAGGTAAAATAGAAGAGCTTATTACGGAAATCTAGATGATTTCTTTGACGTGACGGAGGCAGCTTTGAATGGATCGAGATATTATTTGTTAATCTGTAGATTTAGTTGTCTGTCTCTTTTAATTTGTAAAATTAGACTACTAATTTATTTTTTCAAAATATTGTAAAATCATACATCTCATAATTGTTAGTTGAAGTTCATCTGCATTGCCTTTCGATAAATAAATACATTTACTTTATGTTTAGTGATTTCATTGATCTGTCCAAAAACTTCGACAAAAAGTGGCTTTAAGGTATAAGCCAAAGTTCGTAATGCAAAACATCGAGAAAGATTACAAACGCTGACTTGCTTCTCCTCGTTTGGAAAACGTAGAGCTTGTCTCGATGTTCTGCACGCGTTCAACGGAGGTACACCGTAACTAGCAGCCACTACACACCCTCGCCAAAGTGTTGTAAACTACGATAGTGCGTTCTTCTCAGTATCTTTTTGTACGGTATCTAAAATTCACAACTGTACAAATAGAACGTTCTATATCTACATCTACATGCATACTCCGCAATTCACCGTAAGTTGCGTGGCGAAGGGTACACTGTACCTCTACTAGGCATTTACTTTCCTATACCACTCCCAAATGGAACGAGAAAAAAAGAATGCCTATATGCCTCCGTACGAGCCCTAATTTATCTTATCTTGTCTTTTTGATCTTTAAGCAAAATGTAAGAAGGCGGAATCAAGATCGCACTACACTCAGCTTCAAATTCCGGCCATCTAAATTTACTTAACAGAAATTCACGAAAAGAACGTCGTCTTTCTTCCAGCGATCCCCAATTGAGTTGCCGGAGCATTTCCGTGACACTCGCGCATTGGTCGAACCTACCGGTAACAAATCTAGCTGCTCGCCTCTGAACCGCCTCTATGTCTTCCTTTAAACCGATCTGCTGCGGGTCCCAAACACTTGAGCAATACTCAATACGTGGTCGTACAAGCGTTTTACACGCGGTCTCCTTTACAGGCGAAGTACATCTTTCCAAAATTCTCCCAATAAACCGAAGTCGGCTGTCCGCCTTACTCACAACTGTTCCTACATGTTCGTTCCATTTCATATCGCTCTGCAATGTTACGCCTAGATATTTTAACGACGCGACAGCATCAAGAAGCTCACTACAAATGCTGTATTCCAATATTATAGGATTGTTTTCTCTACTCATGCGCATCACCTTACATTTTTTTTACATTGAGAGCCAGCTGCCATTCTTCGCACCAACTAGAAATTTTGTCTAAGTCATCCTGTAAGCTATTACAGTCAGTTACAGACGACACCCTCCCATACACCACAGCATCATCACCAAACAGCCGCAAATTACAACATATTCTGTCCATCAGATCATTTATATAGATAGAAAATAATAGCGATCCTATCAGACTCCTCTGGGGCACGCTTCGTCTCTGATGAACACTCGCCGTCAAGAACAATGTATCTATCACTTAGGAAGTCTTCCAGCCAGTCACAAATCTGTGAACCTATTCCATAAGCAGTCTGCAGTGTGGCACCGCGTCGAACGCCTTTTTGAAGTCGAGACAAACACAATCCGCCTGTTGTCCTTCTTCCATGGCTCGCAAGATGTCATGTGAGAAAAGGGCAAGCTGAGTTTCACATGAACGATGTTTCCTAATCCCGTGCTGATTCATGGAAAGAAGCTTTTCCGTTTCAAAGAAATTTACTGTATTCGAACTGAGAATATGCTCTAAAATTCTACATGAAACTGATGTCAAAGATATTGGGCTATAATTTTGTGGGTCAGTTCTCTTTCCTTTCTTATAAACGGGAGTCACCTGCGCTTTCTTCCAATCACTAGGAACTTTACGCTGAATTAAAGATTCGCGATAAATGCAAGTTAAGTAGGGGGCCAATGCCGCAGAATAGTCTTTGTAAAACCGAACTGGTATTCCATCCTGACCAGCAGACTTTTTCGTATTTAGCTCTCTCAGCTGCTTCTCTAAACCGGAAATACCTATTGCTATGTCCCCCATTTCGGAATTAGTACGTTGATCAAATGATGGTACATTTGTGTAGTCCTCCTGCGTGAAATATTTCTGAAAGGTTAAATTTAGAACTTCAGCTTTCCGTTTGCTTTCTTCTATTACTGCCCCGGAATGATCAACGAGTGACGGGACAGTGGGCTTTGACCCGCTTATCGATTTTACATAGGACCAGAATTTTTTCGGGTTCTCTGAAAGATCTTTAGCTAAGGTATGGCTGTGATAATTATTGTATGCTTCGCGCATCGTTCTTTTTATAGACGCACGAATCTCTGCTAACTTTTGCCTGTCATCATTTGCCTGTTCTTTCTTGAATCGAGAGTGCAACAGCCTTTGCTTTCTCAGCAGCTTTCTAACATTTTTATTATACCACGGTGGATCTTTTCTATCCTTAATCGTTTTTACTGGCACATATTTCTCTAACCCTTTATTAACAATGCACTTAAATTTTAGTCCACAATTCCTCTACATCCATAGTCCCGGAATTAAACGATGCCCATTCGTTTTCTAAGTGCGATCCTAACATTTGCTTGTCGGCTCTTCCCAACAAAAACACGCTCCTAGACTTCTTGATAGGTTTATGAACTTTGGTCACCATCGACGCTAAGACGATATCACGATCACTAATTTCTGTCTCTACACAGACATCGTTAATAAGGTCAGGCCTGTTTGTTGCTATAAGATCTAGAATATTTCCATTGCGCGTGGGTTGCCGGTTTAACTGTTCCAGACAGTTTTCGGAGAATGTGTCCAAAAGTAGATCGCAAGACTGCTTGTCTGTACCGCTTGAAATGTAAGTAGCGAGGTCCAACATATAATCCAACATTTTAATGACAGATGTAATTTCGTGGAATCGTGATGAGTTCTTGAGGAATCGCACTTTAAGCATCACTACCTTAGAAGACGGGAACCTGACGGTAGCAGCTACACCTGCCAGACGACGTATCGCTAATCCAGCCAGCAGTCGACTCTGTCTGTAGGAATTAGGGCCACCCTCAGCCGGCGAGGCGCGGCTTGAATAGGAAGTGGAGGGAGTGCTGTGGTGGGGCGGGCGCGCAGCTGCCAGCCGCGAGATACCGCCTAATCCCCTCTTGTTACAGCACGCAGACAGAGGAAGGTGCACAGTGGCAGGCAGACACCTGCGCTCGTCGCGTCTACAAGCAGTGAAGGTGGATGAGCACCACAGCCTCTTGTGTAATGCGTCATCTTTATGGAGTGACAAAATTTTGGTTACTGTTAGATTTAAAATAATGTTGCTGTCGTCTTCAGTCTGGAGATCTTATGCAGGTCTCCACCCCTCTTTATCGTCAGTAAGTTTCTTCATCTCCTAGTAAGGAAGGCAGCAAAAATCTATTTGAAGCTGCTTACTATATTCGTCTCTTGGTCTACCTCTGACAAGAAGACCACATGGGTGTCGGATTATAGAATTTCTTTATATCTTTGGTATATGAAGTTCAGAACTCAAGTAACAATCACCCCAAGCAATACGACGCAACTGCCAAAAGTTCTCTAGAAAATCGAGTTTGAAATTTTGCAAGAACGTGAGTACGAATCAATAAAGGAATTTTTTAGCATCTGTAAGTGTGGCTCAGCTGGTAGCGTTCTGGCTTTGTACTCCTAGGGTTTATGGTTCGATTCGTGTCGTGATAAATTTTTTTTCGTTGTGTTTGAATACTTACACATTCTTAATATCTAATGGTAATTTATACGAAAAGTGTACTTTTTTGTTTATTCGTAATTTTCTATATTTTATAGAAGGTTGTTAATAATGATGGTTTCAATTTAAGCAAAGTTATATCTTTTTCAATATAGGCTTCATTATGACCTTGACGACGACAGTCTTTGACCAGTTTGTGAAGAGCTAAGACACTGTTTTTGGGAAGTCAACTGTATGGCTGCTAATGGCTTTCCAAGCAGGTAACCTAATCAACCATCGTTTCACGTGACGACAAGGTTTTCGACTCGCCTACATACACATAAACAAAAACTGACACAACACATGGAATTAGAGATCACAAACCGTTTTATATAACTGATTCGGGAAAAAAAAACAACAAAGAAACAAATTCTGGCTACCATCATGTATATCTGCCCTACTGGATTTGGTGCACTTTGATGTTTAACAGTTGTTCTTGCTGACCACCTCCAGTCACTTTTAGGCTTGGATATATGTGTCACTCTTAGGGCAGGTGTTCTTAAAACGTCATTGGTCATTCTACATCTACATAAATACTCCGCAATTCTCCGTAAGGTGCGTGGTGGAGGGTACACTGTACCACTACTAGGAATTTCCTTTCCTATTCCACTCCCAAACGGAACGAGGAAAAAAAGCATGCCTATATGCCTCCGTAAGAGCCTTAATTTCTCTTATCTTGTCTTTTTTATCTTTACGCGAAATGTAAGTAGGCGGCAGCAAGATCGTACTATACTCAGCTTCAAATTCCGGCCCTCGAAATTTACGTAACAGAGATTCACGAAAACAACGTCGTCTTTCTTCCACCGATCCCCAATCGAGTTGCCGGAGCATTTCCGTGACACTCGCGCATTGGTCGAAGCTACCGGTAACAAATCTAGCTGCTCGCCTCTGAACCGCCTCTATATCTTCCTTTAAACTGATCTGCTGCGGGTCCCAAACACTTCAGCAATACTCAAGATGTGGTCGTACAAGCGTTTTATACGCGGTCTCCTTTACAGGTGAAGTACATCTTCCCAAAATTCTCCCAATAAACTGAAGTCGGCTGTCCGCCTTACTCACAACTGTCCTTATATGTTCGTTCCATTTCACGTCGCTCTGCAATGTTACGCCTAGATATTTGAACGACGCGACAGCGTCAAGGAGCTCACTACTAATGCTGTATTCGAACATTATAGGATTGTTTTTTCTACTCATGCGCATCACCTTACATTTTTCTACATTGAGAGCTAGCTGCCATTCCTCGCACCAACTAGAAATTTTGTCTAAGTCATCCTGTATGCTATTACAGTTACTTACAGACGACACCGTCCCATATACCACAGCATCATCAGCAAACAGCCGCAAATTATAACTTACTCTGTCCATCAGATCATTTATATAGATAGAAAATAATAGCGATCCTATCAGACTCCTCTGGGGCACGCCTGACGATACACTCGTCTCCGATGAACACTCGCCGTCGAGAACAACGTACTGCGTTCAATTACTTAGGAAGTCTTCCAGCCAGTCACAAATCTGTGAACATATTCCATTAGCTCGTATCTTCGTTAGCAGTCTGCAGTGTGGCACCGCGTCGAACGCCTTTTTGAAGTCGAGAAAAACATAATCCGCCTGTTGTCCTTCATTTATGGCTCGCAAGGTGTAATGTGAGAAAAGGGCAAGCTGAGTTTCACATGAACGATGTTTCCTAAACCCGTGCTGATTCATTGAAAGAAACTTTTCAGTTTCAAGGAAATTTACTATATTCGAACTGAGAATATGCTCAAAAATTCTACATTAAATACCAGTTGATTGTAATATGTATTTATGTACCTAGAGCATTACATTGGTAGAGTCTGTGTGGCAATTTGATATGTGCTAAATGTGTTTCATCATATTTTATATATCGCATCCAAGTTGTAATGGTGAATGTGGATGTACTCCTTCTTTAAATAAAAGATTAAAGCATGTGACTGGCCGTGTGGTACCTACGCATGTTTTTTTTATTATTATTTTTAGTTGAACTTGGCGCCTGTACTTGTTGTTACCCACCAAGTGCTTCGTCAGAAACTAATAAATGAATCCCGTATATACGTTTTCAATTTTTGATTTTCAAGTAAATCGTTAAATTGTTATTACATTGCGCTGTAATACAGTTTCACAACCATTGCACAGCGCCCAATAACAGGAGAGCTACATTAGAGTTTATGTGAATCCTCAGTCTCCTCCCTCAACTGACGGACCTGTGACGGTCAAGCGCTGCGCAGCCTCTTTTGGTGCATACCCCTACTCGGCATATTCATTTCCTATATAGCAGGAACAAATATTGGAGGGTAAACATGCACCCGCCAAATTAAAGAAGGGCGTCCCAACCGAGAAATGCCACATCGTAATACCAAATGAATGATGCACAACATTATCGTTTCCCAATGTTCCGAGAAGTGTAACGTTGGAAGGGAGAAGACATAACCAGGTTGTTTTTTCCACATTGAGACGAAACTAATTATTTTAGGATGTATTATTATTTCTGTGTTGTTAATGAAGACTTGGATTTGAAGTATGTACCTCTCCATGTTCTAAATTTAATTAATGTGCAAAATAAAAATGAGTTTCATAATAGTACTAAGATTCCCAATATTACTCATCAGAGTAAAATATTGGAAATTTCTGTTCTGCGGTTCTATTTTAATGCTCACATTCATGAACTTAGTAGACGACATTTAAGTGCACGACAGAGGGTTCATAAAACCGCTTGCATAATATTTCTCTATTGTTTCATTTTGTAATAGTGCACGGAAAAAGGAATGATCTAGATCTTTTCGTATTCAGTCTGATTTCACTTACTTTACTACGATGATCACTTCTCTCTCTGCATATGGGTGTTAATGAAGTTTGTCCGCGTTCGGAGGAGAAAAATGGCTAAAGGAATTTCCCAAATAGATCTCGTCTTCCTATTAATGATTTCCACCCGAACTGTTGCATTACTTTCGTGACACTCCCTTCCCTGTAGCGGGTTAATAGAAAACGAGGTGCTCTTTACATTCTCCTCCGTCAGTTCCACCTTATGAGGATCCAAACCTGCACGACAGTTCTCCAAAATAGAACAGACAAGTGTAGTGCAGGCAGTTGCATGTTGTTAGTGTTCTGCAAATGAAATGCAGCCTTTGGTTCATCTCCCCACGATATACTCTAAGACTTCTTTGCAATCTAAGTTGTTCGTAATTGTAGTTATTTAGTTGAAATTAAGGCCTTTAGATTTGACTGATGTATCGTGTAAACTGTAAATGATGTGTAAGGGATATTTTTTAGTGTCCAAATGAATTACGTCGCACATTTCACTATATACCGTCAATTTCCAAGTCACACACCATGTAGATATATGAATCGATTTAAGTTGATTTTGATATTTACGTGACTTAAGTAACCCATAAAGACAGTATCATTAAAGGTACTGAATATAACGAAAGGGGTTGAATTAAAATTTGTGTAGTCTGGATTCAAACCCTTTCAGAGTCAATGTTGACTGTGGATCAACACATCGTTTTCTTCGAGGTAGTTCATAATAATGAACCAAAGTTGATGTTCCAAAATTCTGCGGCAAATCGACGTGTGAAACGGACTGCAGTTTTGCGGATCACTTCTATTGTCTATCTTTAATATTGGAGGGACATGTACAACTTTTCAGTCTTGCGGTAGGAATATTTCAGTAATGAACAAAAAAAAAAAAAAAAACAAAGAAAACAAAAAAAATCTAGTCTAAAGGGGAAGACAAATGGCGCTATGGTTGGCCCTCTAGATGGCGCTGCCATAGGTCAAACTGATATTAACTGCATTTAAAAAAAAAGGAACCAACATATATATTTCATATTCGTCTAGTACATAAATTAATATTAATGTTTTATTTGGTACACTTTTTTTGTCTGGTGATAGATGGCGCTATAATAGTCACAAACGTATAAGTATGTGTGAATATCACAGGGTTTTGGTGGAGCTAGGGGAAAGCAATAGAGTAAACCTATTGTGGGTCCCTGGCCACTCGGGGATCAGTGGCAACGAACATGCCGACAGACCGACAGATTAGCCAGGATGGGGGCAGAGACTCTATTTATTGGACCGGAACCTGTTCTGACAATCACCAAGGCAATGATCAAATTGGAGCTACGTAATTGGCTCAGAAGACAGCACGTAGAATATTGGACCAAAGTCCATCAACAAAAACATGGCAAGTTAATGATGCCAAAGCCATGTTTTAAAAGAAGCTCTACAATCCTGTATCTGAACAGGAGAGAGATTAGACTCATGGTTGGATTGCTGACAGGCCATGGGAATTTAAAAAAAAACCTACGTACAATGGGAATAACAGAAGAGGACCCTAAATATAGGATCTGTGATGACAGTGATGAAACTGCATCACATCTAATCTTCGAATGCATTGCATTGGAGAATAAAAGGCACAGAATATTTGGGACAACCAGACCCGAAAAATTGTGTCTAATAAAGAACTGGTAAAGGGACTCCTTGCACTGTTCAAGGGCATTGGTTGGCTTTACTAGATATACAGGGAGCGATACCGCACAATAAATTTAGTTTCGGTGCGGGCAGTGGCGGGTTGGACCAAGACTGTTTTGGCTTCCCTGGAAAAATCAATCAATCAGTCAATCAATGTGCTATCGCGTAACATTTCTTCAGTGCGGAAGGTATTTGCTTCGTGATACATTACTCGTGTTGAAATAGACCGTTTACCAATAGCAGAAAAGGTCCAAATGGTATGTATGTATGGCTGTTGTGATCAAAATGCCCAACGGGCATGTGTTATGTATGTTGATCGTTGTCCTGGAAGAGATCATCCAAGTGTCCGGACTTTTCGTCGGATAATTACGTTATTTAAAGAGACAGGATGTCTTCAGCCACAAGTGAAACATCAGCACGACCTGCAACAAATGATGGTTCTCTAGTAAGTGTTTAAGCTGCAGTTGCGGCTAATACGCACTTAATTTTCAGACACATTGTGCGAGAATCGGAAATCACAAAAACGTCGGTGTTGAGAATTGTACATCAACATAAATTTCGCCCGTACTATATTTCAATGCACCAGGATTCGTATAGCGAAGATGTTGAACGTCGTGTACAGTTTTGCCACTGGGCACAATATAAATTACGGGACGATAATACATTTTTTCACGCGTTATGTTTAGTGACGATGCGTCATTCACAAACTAAGGTGACGTAAACCATCATAATATGAACTATTGGGCAATGGAAAATCCACGATGGTTGTGACAAGTGGAACATCAGCGGCCTCGGTGGGTTAATGTATGGTGCGGCATTATGGGAGGAAGGATAATTGGCTCCTATTTCATCGATGGCAATCTAAATGGTTCAATGTATGCTGATTTGTTACGTAATGTTCTACCGATTTTACAAGATTATACGAGATGTTTCACTGCATGACAGAATGAAGATGTACTTTCAACATGATGGATGTCCGGCAAATGGTTCGCGTGCAGTCGAAGCGGTTTTAAATGGAATATTTAATGACAGGTGGATTGGTCGTAGAAGCACCATACCATGGCCCGCACGTTCACCGGATCTTACATCCCCGGATTTGTATCTGTGGGGAGAATTGAAGGATATTTGTTATCGTGATTCACAGACAACCCCTGAAAACATGCGTAAGCGCATTGTCAATGCATGTGAGAACATTACTGATGGCGGACTACTCGCTGTTGAGAGTCTTGCCAAATACATTGAAGTTGAAGGACATCATTTTGAGCATTTATTAAAGTAATGAGGTAATTACAGGTAATCAAGTAGTAACAGTATGCGTTCTCATAATGTATGATAATTTCACAAAATTACATGTATCACATTTCAACAATCGAAATAAAATTCAAACGTATCTACGTTCTGTGTTTTAATTTAAAAAACCTACCCGTTACCCACTGTTCGTCTAAAATTGTGAGTA
This sequence comes from Locusta migratoria, assembly GCA_026315105.1. Taxonomy (NCBI): domain Eukaryota; kingdom Metazoa; phylum Arthropoda; class Insecta; order Orthoptera; family Acrididae; genus Locusta; species Locusta migratoria. Next base: position 364,426,286 of record CM048748.1, read on the forward strand.
ATATGTTTGTGACTTACAGCGCCATATATCACAAAGCAAAAAAAAGTGTTCCAAATAAAACATTCATATTTATTAATGTACTAGACGAATATGTAATAAAAATGGGGATACCTATTAAAAAATGCAGTTGATATCCGTTTAACCTATGGCAGAGCGATCTAGCGGGGTAACCATAGAGCCATCTGTCTTTCCCCTTCAACCTAGAAAAGTTTCGTTCTATGCCGTTCTTTCATTTGATGCTTATTCCATGAGTATTTGGTCCGGTCACTATCAATGGCCCACCCTGTATACTTCTGTAAGCATTTCGCATTGAAGTCCGCACTAAATTCCTAGTTTCATAAGAGACTGGTACTATTGAAAATTATGAGTCTCTTCAAATGTGACACACAATTTTCTTCGATTTTACCATAGTGACCTCATGTTTTGTTTATCAATAGGACCGTCACCCATTTTTTTTAAAATTATTTGGATTAAATCTCTCAATTATTGCTGTACACATTACTTTGCATGAAGGGAACATTTAGATTTCTGAATACATATATTTTTCGTGAAATTTTGGTGTTTGTTTGTTGACAGCGATGAAGAGTTATTTCTTGTGAAATTTGTTACTGGTGTTTTAATGCCAAACATCGAGTTGTTTTTAATAGAAAACAGTTCCTTTGCAATGCTTATCCACCATCCAATAAAAACATAAGTACCTGGGAAAGTCTCATTGAAATGATCAATATGGAAGACATTAAAACTTATATAGTTTTTAATTGTTGCTACTTTTGCCAAAGTCAGTGGCAGGTTTAAACTATAACCCGAACTTTTATGTTTCTAATAAAATTATTTTCAAAAACAACTCAAGGTATCGTAAAGTGCTTATTTATTTAGTATGATATTATCGTTGATATTATTGGAAATATGCGATAGTTTGCGAAATTTAGGGTTGCAAGTTATCTTCACTTTAGGAAATCTCAAACTTCAGTGGAGATTTTGCTCTTGATTCTTTGCAGCAGTGTCTGTGTAACTGCTTCTTCTTAACATTTTTACCAGGTAGTCTATAGTTGCTTTAGAAGATTATTTTACCATACGGCTGTGTAGATTGACTTAAAGGAGGAAGTTACTTTATGTTAGAAAGTTTTGCTGTTATGAGTGAGTTAAGTTGTTTTCGAATATTTCACAGTTTCTGATGACAGTAAGACTAATGACACTTTATAATTTTACCTAAAATCACTCCATATTTTTGTGGCACTGGCACAGCAACCGTAATTGATAATTTTGGTAAAAAAAAGTGTTGTTTGTGTAAACGTGATGTTTTATTTATTTAAACATGACGCGTTTCGCCTCTTCTGGGCATCATCAGACGTTGAAAGGGGGGGAGAGATTTACAAACTTCTTTAAAACACTACTAAAAATACATTAAATCTTTCCTAACTAGGAAATAATACAATAGGGATGGTGCAGTGTGGAAAAAAACACAGCATAGCTTAATAAATAAAATTACTGAACTCTGAAGCTGCAGAGCGTCAAGTTATTAAAATTCAATAGAAAATAGATGAAACTGTTGCTCAGTAACGGGGGCAACGAAGTCAATGGTAAAACGTAGCCGCGCGAAGCTTTGTTTATTCACGCAGAGCCGACCACTGCCACTGGACTCCTTCTGTGCTCGTGTGTTGCCAGTAACTTTTCAAAACTTGCACATCGAAGGTGCGCAAATGGCTCATAGATTGCGCGCTTGTGCGCGACAACAGCTACAAAATTGCAAACAATTTTACCACGAGTTGCAGCCGCTCCCGGAAGATGCCCATCATTGTGTCAAAAAAGTTTTGATGTTTTGCCATAATTTGGTCGTTTAAAAGGCTCGGGGATTTGAAGAATATGTATTTTGATATTTCAAATTCCTCCAACAGAATTAATTTGTGGCCTTTGCTAGCCACTTAAAGGACTTTTAACTTTTCCAGCTTTGGGGGCTGATGGCCTGAAGATTTAAGACGATGGGCAAAGGCGGAGAATTTCTTTAACTGACCTTATTTAGTGAGTAGATGCTCGCTAAACCTAACGGCAGAGGCTCTCTTCCTGTTTGACCGATATATTGAGCTGAGCATTCGGTACACCTGATACTGTACACCCTCATTTGGAGAACAAATTCTTTTTGGGCTGCTCATTATGAGGGAGTGAATATTGTTTAATTTTGAGTGATCTAATAAACTGTTAAGGAACTTCTAACTACAAAGTAATCTTTGATGTGGGGTATTGCATACTGTTTCCATATGGTGCATATTGAGATTTGGGTTTTGGTATACGGTTTGACTGCTGAGATGTTTGACTTCACTTGTCAGTCACAAGTAAATTATTGGTTTGTAGGTGCACCACACAGCCGTTGACTCATATCTACTTGGTGGTGTCATTTAATTTTTTGAAATAATGGGGAAGAATTAATTTATTTTAGAGTTTAACTGCAGCTGTCGTTGTTTCTTGTGAAGGTAAGTGAGGAAACATAAAAGAGAGAGAGAGAGTTGAAGTAGTAGAATGAACAAAAATATGCTGAGGACAAACAGCCATTTACTTCTCATATGAATGCTATTTTATTCAGTAGAGTGAACCCTTGTATTAGTAACGGAGGTAAGTTGATAGCAAACCACAGCCTCTTGGCAAATAGGGAAGTCCGCCTCGATGGCTGCTCCTGAAACTGCTTTCCCTCTTCCCCTTTACATGCTTCAAATAACAGGTTTTACTTTAACCTCTAAGGGTTTCCTAACTTCATGAAATGGAAAATATGTGAACCCTTTCAGACATGACGCCCAATACATTGGACACTGACATTTTACACGTTTTGTAACACCAAATGATTTTGTTCACCTTTGAGATGGAGGGTACTGTTTACTGGACGTCTGTCGCTTTTAACTTCATGCTTCATGTTGTCTTATGTCACTAGATGGTGTGCTACAATGAAAAACGGTGTGGATGGGGGACCCATTGCAGAGTGGTTCAGGATGATATCAGTAGATAAAACTACATTACGCATTCATTTCCCTCCTTTGTACAAATTTTAATTTCTGATAGATGTTCCACTATAAATACGCAGTGATATGTGTAATGGTTGACTTCTTATTTCACATACTCAACTGCGATCCGGACCTGATGTGCAGTTTGTTGGACATTTATTTTTATTTTGTATTTTGCTCAAATATACAATAAGCAGGGTCTTATAATGAAAAAGTGCAAGACTACTTTTTGCTCTCTTTTTAAAATAATTCAGAACTGAAGGTGTTAATGTTAAATTAAGAATAGATACGTTAGAAAGCAGTTGCGTCATTTCTGAAGACCTTGTTACTACATGTAAGAGTCACAAAGTTTTGATAACGAACGAATTGCGGACTTAGTATCAACTAATATTTATTGCAATGAATCATAAAATAATCCAATAATATTGGAAATTTCAGTTTAATGTTTACGATGTAGAATATTTATTTAAAATGTCTTGTTGTTCTTGTGGTCTTCAATCAGCAGACTGGTTTGATGCTGATCTCCACGCTACCCTGACCTATGAAAGCCTGTAATGTGAGTACTGTCTCGAGTGTTCCTATATTTCTCCTAAATCCAAACTAATCTCCCCCAATTTAGGATTCCATCAGTTTTTCCATTCGTCTGTAAATAATTCATTTTAGTTTTTTGTACTCATAAGTAATTAAAACGATAGTTCTGTCATTTTCACACTTGTATGCACTTACTTTCTTTGGAATTATAAATACTATATTCTTCCTGAAGTCGGAGGGTATTTCCTCTACCTCATACATCTTGCATACCAGATGGAACAATTTCTTCATGTCTGGCTCTCGCAACGATATTAGCAATTCAGACGCAATATCATCTACTCCAGAGGCGTTGTTTCGACTCAAATCAGAATTTATAATGCTGCATATAGATTTAGTTCACTGAATAAATATCTACAGTGCAGTTTCAAGTCCAAGGGACTCATGTACATAGAATATTTTTTTAGCAGCTAAAATCGAAATTAAGTTCCATCTGATGATTAAGCTGATTGAGCTATCCAAATACTAGAATAAGAGCTAGAAAACATGAAGGACATCTCTGGAGGACAGGTAATAACAAGTAAGCAGAAAATTAATAGCTAATCAGAATTGATTGGTTTAGGTGTATTGTAGTTTTGTTTGGTTGTTGTAATGCAATTTTCTTCCTTGACGATGAATGGATTTCTTATTAAACTTTCTGAAGAAACCAGATAATGAAAAAGTTTAAAGAATATTTCTGTCTTGTTCCAAACTGCTGTGCAACCAAAACTTTTTATTCATACTGTAGTAGTAATCAGAAAATCTGGTAACTGATGAGTTGCTGGAATACAATACAAAAAATGAGCCAACATTTTTGTTCGTCCACTTCATTTTAACTGGAACTGGGTTACGCTCATTACCGCTTCATTATCGATATTGTGAAGCTCGCATATTTTCACTCTAATGAAAATATCCTCTCACATGGATGGTTAGCGATTGTTGATATATATTTAATCGTCTGGCAGAGAAATATACGCAGCGGCTAACTGGAAAGCTGAATCAACTAATTCTCATTTTTGTACGTAACAAATTCATAAAAGTCGGAGGATGAGGTCGTAATTTCGGTGACAGTAGTCGTTCCCTTAATTGCTTTTGTCATCCGCCATAAAATTTAGAGCTATGTTCTGAAAATATGTTGATATGAATGTATTTATTTTGAACATGAAGACCTATTCTCAACCTACTGAACGGATAAGTAGCGAAATTCACCCACAAGGTTGGACAGGCTGAAAGACAACCTTCAAGGTACTACATAACGTTCTTTTTTCCGCAGGGACATCATTTACTCGTTTTTCAAAAATTAGAGAAATATTAAAGAAATAATTGCATTCTGCAGATCTTGAAATACAAAACGTAAATAAACCAGTAATGGAAGGAATGGTCAGTTTATTCAAGTTTACTTATTTACCGAACAAGTTAACGAATTTCATTAGGAGAAAGAAAGTAGAACAAAAATATTGCATTTTATTTTACACTTTCGCCACAGACAGAAAAAATGTTATCAAATATCCCCGCGCATCATTTTCGTCGCTGTCGACATTGTGAATTATCATTTCTCAGTATCTACATCAACATCTACATAAATACTACTCCACGACACATTCAAGTGAATCGCAGAGGGTTCATCGAACCGCTTTCGTTTCTCTACAATTCCAATCTCTAATAGATCGCGGGAAAGAGGAACAACTAAACCTTTATGTTTTTCGATCTGATGTCACTTTTTATGATAATCGTGTCTCCTGTCTGCCTATGTAAGCGGCTACTAACATATTATGTTCGTATTCAAAAGAGAAAGTTGGTGAAAGAAATTTCGTAAATAGGTCACGCCGCATCGAATAAAACATTCCTGTTAATGATTTCCACCCCAACTGGTGCATCATTTCCGTGTTACTTTCTCTCTTATATAGTGATAATACGAAGTGAGCTGCCCTTCTTTGAACTTTATCTAAATCGTCCGGCAATCCCAACTTGTGTGAATCCCACAGTGAGCAGCAATACTTCAAAATAGGAAGCACAAAACAGTGTAGTGTAGACAGTTTCTTTAGTACCTATTGCATCTTATATGTGTTCCTCCAATTAAATGTAGTCTTTGGTTCACCATCTCTACAATATTTTCTATGTGATTTTCCTTAATTAAGTTGTTCGTAATTGTTATTCCTAAGTAATTAGCTGAATAGACAGCCTTTAGATTTGACTCATTTATCATTGAATTGACGTTTAAAGGCTTTCTTTTGTGATCATATGGATGACTTCACTCTTTTCATTAATAAGGGTCAACTTCTAATTTTTACACCATGCTGATATCTTATCTAAATCATTTTTCAATGGCTTTATATTTTCTGGTAACGACGACTTCATCCACGAAGAGTCTAAGAGAGCTACTCATTTTGTCTCCTTGTAAAAGTAAGGAACAGTTGGGAGCCTCTGATAGTTCCATGTGGAATACGAGATATCACGTTCGTTCCACTCGGTGACTTACCGTAAATTACAACGTACTTTGTCCTTTCTGACAGGAAATCACGAATTCTGTCCCACAATGGTGACGATATTCCATTTGATTAGATGACACTTCTGAGGTACACTGTCAATCTAGCACTCATCACTTCATATGTGTATAGATCTAGTTGTGTTTCACAAGAAAGATAATTTATGATCCCAGTTGACTATGGGTCAATAGGCCCGTTCCAAGTAGTTCATAACATTTGAGGAAATATATGTTCTAAACTCCTGCTACAAACTGACGTCAATGATATAGGCCCGTAATTTTGCGGATCACTTCTATTGCCTTTCTTGAATATGGAGTGATCTGTTCAACTTTCCAGTCTTTGGGTACGGATAATTCACTGAGCGAGCGGTTGTAAATGATAGCTAGGTATAGGGCCATTGCATTAGTATACTCTGAAAGGAACCTAATTGGTATCCAATCGGGACTGGTAGTCTTACTTTTGTTAAGTTATTTAAGTTTCATTAATACTCCACGGGTATCTACTTCTAAATTACGCATGCTGGCCGCTGTTCTAGATACTAATTCTGGAATAATTGCTTTGCCATCTTCGAATATCGAAAAGCTGTTGATATAGTTATTTATACGGTGTCTGTTCTTTTCGGACATGTCCGAAAAGAACAGCACCATATAAATATCTCTACATCTTAAGTAGATCTAACAGATAGCGGGAAAGAGGAACACCTAAACCTTACTGTTCTTCGATCTGTCATCAGTAGCATCAACATTGCTATTATTATTATTATTAAGTTCTACTGGGATGAGACGAAAGAAAGGGCTTTCCGGGCACTTAAGGAGGCTCTAACTTGCGCACCAGTTCTATCCCTGTACGACGAGAATGCAGGAACTGAACTTCACACAGACGCCAGTGGTTATAGGATTGGTGCAGTCCTTGTACAAGTTCACGAAGGTGCTGAAAAGGTGATAGCCTACGCATCAAGAGTACTTTCAAGGTTCGAGATAAATTACTCTATAGCCGAGAAAGAATGTCTCGCAGTTATTTGGGCTATCAACAAGTTCCGGCCGTATTTATTCGACAAATCATTCACCGTCGTGACAGACCATCATTAGTTGTGTTCGCTGACAAGCTTGAAGGATCCATCAGATCGACTAGCAAGATGGGAACTAAGACTCCAAGAGTACGACGTCACAGTGGTATCTAAGAACGGGCGCAAACACAAGGATGCCGACGGCCTTTCGAGGTATTCAATAACGGAAGACGACAGTATGAGTGAAATTTCATCTCTCACTGAATTAGGTGACGTTACAGCTGAACAGAGGAATGATCCAGCACTATTAAAAACCATAGAGGCATTGGAGAAATGAGAACCGACCAATGGAGAGTTCCAACTTATAAACGAGGCATTGTACCAAAGCAACTACGATCCACTGGGCCCCAAATGGCTACTGGTCGTTCCATCTCATCTCCAGCCAGCTATTCTCAAGAATTTCGACCATGCTCCAATATCCGGTCATCTAGGATTCGTGAAGACCCTAGACAGAATCAGACGCAGGTATTACTGGAAGGGTCTCTACCGTTCTGTCAAGCACTGTGTAAGTCACTGTAAAGAGTGCCAGCGACGGAAGCATGTACCGCAATTACCTCCAGGGCATCTCCTACCGATTCCACCTGCAGCAGCTCCATTCCACTGAGTTGTGATCGATCTTTTAGGGAGATTCCCGTAGTCGACAACCGGTAACCGATGGATTATAGTCTGGCTACCTCAAAAGCTTTGCTGTCACCAAACCTGTACGACTGCAGAAGCTCCAGAGATCGCAAAATTCCTGGTTATATTATTTTGAAGCATGGAGCACCACGTGTCATGATATCTGATCGTGGAAAAGTATTCCAGTCAAACTAGTATCAGAGGTGATGTCACGTTGCGACATTGTCCACAGAATGACAACTGCATACCATCCTCAGACAAATGGTCTTACAGAACGTTTTAACAAGACGTTAGCTGATATGCTGTCTATGTACGTCGATGTTGAGCAGAAGGATTGGGATACAATACTGCCAGGCGTCACATTTGCTTATAATACCGCAAGACAAGACACCACAGGCTTCACGCCGTTTTTCCTGCTCCATCGCCGCGTAGCTGAGACGACAATGGACACGCTGTTCCCGTTCCGACCGGACGACACTCAGGATGACTATGTGAAACAGCTCATCACAGGATCGAAGAAGCAAGACAGCTAGCTCCCATACGGACACTGGACGCCCATGAGAAATAACGACAAGCACTGTGCTGTTGTGTACAGCCCAGGAGATTTGGTATGGATTTTTCCAACTGTACGGAATGTTGGGCTATCAGAAAAGTTATTGAAGCGTTACTTTGGTCAGTATCGTGTCATACGCCGCGAGTCAGACGTCACATACGAAGTTGAGGATTATGAACAGTCGTCGAAACGTCAAAAACGAAGAGACATTGTTCACTTCCTCCTCATGAAGCCTTACTACGATCATTAAGAGCAGATAGGCGAAAATGCCTTCTTGTTCAAGGACTCTATGGGCGGTAATGCCACTGATGAAGCCACGACAGGAACGTCTGTCTTCGACAATCGTTCAGAAGGGAAGGATTCTTCAGAACTGCCATGCAGAGGACCCATGACAAGATCAAGATCCAGGTCATTGCAGCTGGCTCCAAAGGGAAACTAACAGCTGGTCGCTGTTTTTTTAGGAGAGGGAGCAATGCTGCTAGACTCCATGTTAACCGATTGCCGGCGTGGCTCAGGTCCACCGCCAAAAATTTTTTTCCTTGTAATTAGCATTTCCAGATTGTTCTACATGTTTATCTTCACTTGTAATTTCTACTTGTTTCTTATGTAAACTATTCTTCTAATTTCTGGTACATTCTGTCTGTCTATAAGTAACGAAGCACTTTGCCCGAGGCGGTCAGTGCTGTATGTATGTTGAGTTCGCAATAAACCTGCTTTCATATAAGTGCTGTGTTCAGTTGCCTCCTCCCATTTCAACTTGACAATATTATTCCTTTGAATTAAACGACATCTGATCTACACTCTCATTGTTAGTTTCGAAAGACTGGAGATTTTCTCAAAGCGAAGCGTTAATCGAACTTTTACGTGATTTTTGAATAAATAATTTTTATTGTTATTTTTTAATTTTGGTGGATTTGGAAATTCCGATATTCAGTCTCTCTACGACAACTCGTTGTTCCCTATTTCCTGTGTCTGTTTAGATGATCTTGGTTAGTTTCGGACTATTTGTTGCTAAGAGGTAAAGTATGATCCCACAACGATTTATTATTCTAGTGGGTTCAGGAACGAATTCAAATGTTCAAATGTTTGTATAGTCTATGGGACTTAACTACGGGGTCATCAGTCCCTAAACTTACAAAGTACTTATGAACTACTTACGAACTAGGACGGCAGAAATATCCATGCCCGAGGGGGGAATCGAACCCCCGACCGTAGTGGCCGTGCAGACCGTGACTGGAGCGCCTCAGTCCCCTCGGCCACCGCGGCCGGCTGGAACGAATTACTCGAGATAGTTTTCGTAGAATGCGTTCAGTACAATATCGGACGAGGTTTAATGCTTGCCTCCAGATTTGAACATGTATTTTTGCCAACATATCGAGGGTACGTTAAAGTTGGCGCTAATTAAAATTGTATGCCTTGAGTACGATTTCGAAACTTGACCCGAGCATTCTTTGAACGTTTCTACAATCTAATCGTCTGAGTCAGGGGACCGTAAAAAGAGCCAATTGTTAATTTATTCTGGTAGTCTACCTACAGCAACTCACAGGAACAATCTAATTCAATTTCGCCACAGTATAAACCGTTTGAGATAGAAATTAATACGCCACCACCTATTTTATTCAATCTATCATTTCTTAATAACATTTTCCACTTGGTAAAAGTTACAGCTGAACTTACCTCTGACATTCGCCAGCTTTCGGTGCCTACAATGATTTGACGTTCAGTATTTTCTATTATCACGTGGATCTCTGGGACTTTCCCCACACACCTACGACATTTTAATGCTGTTAGAACTATAGTTTTCAGTTCTGTGTTCGTCCTATTTTTGACTTGTACCATGTAACATTTAAACCGTTTCACTGTGTTCCCAAGGGCCTCTAACTTAAAAAAAAGCCTAGTCCACATCACACAGCTCCCGCTACCCGTGTAGCTCCTTTTTGCGTATAGTGTTCAGCGGAATCCGCAAGCCACCACCCGATGACGCAAGTCGAGGAATCTTCAGCCTGCACGGTGCCAGAACCGTCTGAGCTTCTGATTAAAACCCTCCATCTGACTCTGTACCAAAGTTCCAATGTCGGTCCTTTCAACTATGCTGCAGATGGTGAACTCTATCTCCGTCTTGCAAGCAAGACTGGTATTCTTTACCACTTCGAATGGCTGCCCAAAAGCGGAGAGAATATCTTCCGATCCAAACCGACACACTTCATTGGTTCAGACGTGAGCCATCACCTTCACTTGGCTGCAACCCATACTCATGGCATCCGGTTGGTTGGTAGTTTTTTCAAAGGGACTAAACATCAACGGTTATCAGTCCCTTGTTCCAGTCATAGAGCTAAAACATTGTGTTACGCGTTTCGTAGCATATGCTTTAACACGTCAAAGTTTAAAAGGAACATGTAAAACGAAGAAAGGGTCCACATAAATACGAAGAAGGGATAAAAGTACTGGAACAGGACAAGAGTGTTTTTGCTGGGTGATCACATAAATATAAGTATCACAAAAATTGTTCAAATGTTTGTATAGTCTATGGGACTTAACTACGGGGTCATCAGTCCCTAAACTACTTATGAACTACTTATGAACTAAGACTTACGAACATGCCCGAGGGGGGATTCGAACCCCCGATCATAGTGGCCGTGCAGACCGTGACTGGAGCGCCTTAGTCCCCTCGGCCACCGTGGCCGACTAAGTATCACATCCAGCCACTCAGGTACACATTAAAACACCTACCTAATAGACTTAGGCAAGCGGAGAACAGATAAATGACAGACACACAAGAGACTTTAAATGGATCGGTACAGTCCACACTCACGAATAAAATTTAAATCACTGTCAACCAAGGAGGCATTGTCAGCTAAAACAAGCGTCAAGGCGTAAGGGATATTAAAATTCCGTCCCTCTGCGGCTAAATTGGGGCATTCCACTAAGATGTAGGCGACTGTCAAAGTCCATGCGTCAGTCAAGTATGGCCAATACGCAGCCGGCAAAGGTCCACCCACTCCCTGCGAGAATGGCATCCGGAAGGACCATTTCCACATCTGGAATGACTCCACGCTGAATTCACACAGTGTGTACGTTGTCCTTATTTCCTTCCTTAGTAGCCATATTCATAAGGGGCACCATTACCCACCTAGCGTTGGAGCTCCCAAGCAATCCAACCCTGTGATAGCCTTTTAGTCTGTGTGGTGACTTCAGTACAGCTCTGAAGATGCGCTTAAGCAATTCCGTACGGAAATTTTCTTGTGAAAAGAAATAAGCTGCTTCTTTTTAGGGAGGGAAAGGTCTACAAAGGTCATATTGATTAGAAAAGAATTTAGAAGTTTTGAAAGTCTACGAGAACGTTGTGCTAGTTGTTGACATACAGTTTGATTATATATATAACAAATCCGCTTTGAGAAGACTTTGTTACAATGCGGTATCTATTCGAAAATTTGCTTAACATTGATCTAACCTATACGTCAGTGTGGCGACAAAAAATTAGCAACACATGCTTCTTCCTTGTGTTGCGTGCACAATCATACTGATCCGATCTAGATGATCTTAAACCTATAGGCTCGTTAAGATGTAGAATTATTTATATGGTGTTGTTCTTTTCGGACATGTCCGAAAAGAACAGACACGATATACATAATTGTATATCTTCCCGAACAGGCAACTGACAATTTCTATGCGGTCGCATTAATACACTTGATCATTTGCGGGAATCCAATATAGGCTGCGAGCAAGTGTAGTTAAATGGGCAGGAGCCACTACAATCGTAATTTGCTACAAGGTGAGAATTTGGGTTGGAAGAAAAGCTTGTCTGCATAGGCGACCGCAGCCCAAATCCGGAAAATTAGGGATCGATTTCCGATCCATCACAAATTTCATCATTGCCATTGGATTGATTTCAATGACCTGAAACGGTCGAAATGTCTAAACATTTCGAATTCGTGCTTACGATGTGGTTTTATGAAAAGAATTTAGTGTATAAATCTGTTTCAGAGTAACATTTTTAAGTATATAACCTTTGCACTGATGTGCATGGGCCATATAGGCTCCATTTTGTGTTCCTTTTTTCTTTTTCTTTTTTTAACGATTGGATAATTTTATATATTTTGTGTGTAGTTGCGCCGTTTCGGCTCGTTCTAGCGCCTAACGTAGTCCTTAATAGAAAGATCGATTAGTTTTGTACCCCCTTCTTCAAGTTTGAGATGGGGAGGTTAAGCCATGGTGGCTTGTGGTTTTGATCCTGCAAGTCCATCCTGTTTAATTTCGACAAGTCACACGTGCGGGATAGTCTGCATTGTTGTTTGTTAATGAAACTTTCTCTTAAAAATATCTTTCCCTCCTTGTTCTTCTTTAATTGCTACATTTGTGACTTCTGTTTGGGTTGCATTATTCGATCCAGTCTCGGTCTGCACGGCCACTACGGTCGGGGTTTCGAATCCCCCTCGGGCATGAATATTTGCGCCGTCCTTAGTCTTAGCGAGTTCGTAAGTAGTTTGTAAGCTTAGGGACTGATGACCCCGTAGTTAAGTCCCAGAAGATCTACAAACATTTTTTGCATTATTCATTAGCGCGTCGTTATCTAATAATTTACGACGTTTTTGGCGCAAGTAACCTTTAGGACCGTAATATCGAATGCGGTTTCGCCTCCTGCCACCGTGGGCGTACTTGTGGTGATTCATGAGCACTAGTTGTCGACGAAAGGCAAGTGCCGAGTATAAAGAGAGTCAGAAGAGGGCAGTCAGTCACTGAGTCACAGAAAGAGAGTAACGTGGAGTTGGGAAGTGACAGTTTGTTAGCCGTCGCGTCTATGTGGACAGTCTGGTGTGGATAGAGGAGCAAGGCACTTAAATGTGATTTGCAGAGTATCCCATGTAGATGTAGATGTAGATGTAGAGCGTGGCCGGTGCACTAGATGTATCGGACAGCTGACGAATGTGTTGGGTTAGCCGACGTTCTCTGGCGTTAATACTTCGATGTGAACTGCACATCACACCTCAACAACGAGCGTCGCTGGTTCCTAAGTGGTTAAGACGTTCCTTTTGACAAGACGCTGGCTCTCGGGGCTATGCTAGGTTTATGGAACAACCTTTCCATATAAAGTGGGACGCAGGTTGAAAGTTTCTTGCTTGTCCTTCTCTCTTACAAAATTTACGGGTGCTGCGAAAGTTTTGTCTTTTGCCATGTGATCTAAGAAATGTTACTGACTGACGCTACTTGAATGATATGTAACTGAATGTGTTTGAACTTGTTCTATCTGAATGTCTTTGCACAACGTTATGTTTATCTGAGTGCCTATTTTTTTAAACTGTATTATATGTGAATGTCAAGGTATTGCAAAACCTATCTGACTGCATATTGTTTATTATAATGAAGCACAAACTGCTAAGTGTTTCTGTATGAAAATGTCATAACAAAGTTAACTGTCTGAACATTACTGATACTAAATAATACTTAATAATTCTGGCCCTACAAACTTGTTTCAGACTGAACTAACAATCATTCACTGAATGTAACGAATACAATGTTTATCAATGCAATGTGACTCAGTGCAAACACTTGTTAACCTGTACTGAACACTGTATGAATTGTCCTACCCTGAAATCTGCAAATCAAACTGAACTGTGTGACAACAAAAACTGATTCTTTCTTTCACTTACTGCATAAATTTGCGCAACACCAAACTGCTTCCTGCTGTACTATCTACTGGAAAACTAACTACAGAAAACATCTATGGCACTTTTAATAAAAATGTTGAGGAGTTATAATCTGTTTCAAAAACTCGAACTGATAATAAAAAATGAAATATCTGGTTTATTTTCTAACTGATGTAACTTCATGAAAATTACTAACAATGTCATGTTTATGATTTTAAAATCTTTCAGAGAAAAATATAACTCAGATATTTAATCTGCCTACAATTTTTTTTAAAACAAAGGTGAACATTTCTTTACTGTTAATAACTGTTAACAATGTTACAACAATACCATATTTCAAGAACACTACACATTAAATTCCAATGTAAAAAAACGCATTCTAGAATCTAAACTATTACAATAAATACTTTTACTAACACAGAAAGGGTTCCCTAGCATGAATCGTGAGAGCACAAGTTAACAGGAAGATCTTTCCGTACTGTTACTGTTATCACCAGTTCAACCTGACAGTGCGAAGTTGTGCCATACAAACGTGCCAAGTATTTTATGAAAAAATTGACCTTATAAACACTACAAAAGATCGTTTCTCCAACGTCATCTGTTCCTTTCGTTTCCATACCTTAAACAAACAGTTTGGCTCAGCAACCACGGTCCCCACGCTTCTGCAATCTCACCCGCGCGCCTAGCAAAGCTTGCACTCTCAATAATCTCAACCCTACTTCCCGGCAACAATACTATCATCAATATCGCTAGTACTGCCATCGAAAAATAAGCTTGCAACCACAGATAAACAACCTGTCTTGTCCGCCTGCGACAGCGGCAACACGCACAACATGAATGCGTCGCGGGTTGCCGGGAAGTTAGGCGGACAGTTCACTGGCTTCTACGAGTGTGCACACGGCGCTAGCAGCATGTCCAGATGGCGCAGTAAAACAGGACCTACTCACGTCCGCCGGACACGTGATCGCGGAGTTACGACCGGCAGATGTCCTTCTGCGTACCTATTTAAGGACGAGCACTGTCTATCCACTGCCTGTAACGCAGGAGGAAACAAGAACAACAACATATACCTAACAAAGTCGGTCCTGAGCATTGGTAAAAAGAAAAACAGAAGGAACATTCAGACAACGCGATGCAAGAGTCAGCACGGTTCAGTATGACATCAGATTTCCATTGATTAGATAATTTTCATCTTACACCCTCATTTCAAGTTTCTTGCCTCTCAACATTAATTCCTTCTACAAATTTCTTCTCACTTTCTAGCACAGTTTTCTCAATGTCAGATTCAGCACCATTGTGAAAATCATGCAATCCTGTCTTACTCACATTCCAACCAACGTCTCTCTTTCATAACCTTCTAATCTGCTGTCTGATTTCTGTACATGTTGTAAGTAAGCTGCCATTCAGTTTACTTCGAAAGGGTGTATTACAGTCAAATTTTCAAGAGCTATCTCTACAGCTATATATATATATATATATATATATATATATATATATATATATATATATATATATAAAGTTGACCTTAGGGAAGATCTTCCCCAAGTCGACTTCTACCAGACCAGTTGTGGCATTCTCCTTTAATTCATTCGTTTTAAAGTAGGGGTGGACGCAGAACCTACCCTCCAGGCTGGCCGTGGGCACTTTTTCCGCTCTGCGGGCACCATGGGAGGTGCGACTCAAAATCTCTTACTCGCGAAAACCGCCGAAGACTGAATACAACACGATCGACGGCTGAAGCGAGACTTTGTAGTCGTACTACCAGAATTATTTGATTTTCATAATTACTACTTTTGTGACGCAATAATCGGATCTTCACACAACACACCTTTATTGGCGAATTCAGTTAGTACAATTCTTATAATAGAGTAACGAAAAGTCCGCTTCTGGAGTATGACAAAGTTCTCCGGTTGCACAGACTGCCAATCTCTGAGTTCACTGAGTGAAGTTGATAACGCTATCACAAGTCCTCCTACTGCCAAGAAAGTCAAGTCCCTTAGACTGATCCAATTAAAGTTCACAAGGCGTAACGGGCAGAGAAAGTCCATGTCAGTAGCCGGTCGTAGAATAACACTGGAAACACAAAGTTCAAATGTTTGTTAAGCTTATGGGACTTAACTACGGGGTCATCAGTCCCTAAACTTACAAACTACTTATGAACTACTTACGAACTAGGACGGCACAAATATCCATGCCCGAGGGGGGATTCGAACCCCCGAAAGTAGTGGCCGTGCTGACCGTGACTGGAGCGCCTCAGTCACCTCGGCCACCGCGGCCGGCGAAACACAAAGTCCGCAACACGCAGTCCAGAATAACCAGATCGTAGCCGAGGTCGTCTTGTGGGTCTTCTGTCCGGTGAGAGTGTCGTAGCTCATGATGCATCTAGGAGAACTGACGTTGGTCTATTTTTTGTTTCAATGGAACAAGGTGGAATGGGTTACCATCGCTTTCCAGCGATCTCCAACCCCTGATGGAGCAGGGACTGACTTGTAAGGGCCTGCAGGGCTTAGGCCATCGACCCGCAAGGCACCCCGAATAGATGGGGGCCGCTCTATTTCCGAGAGCGCCAAAGGTCCAAGTATTCCTGGGCTATTTGGGCTATCTGTTTAAACTGCTCTTCCGTGAAAACGCAATAATTATTTAAATCGTTAAAATCTTGACGGCCAAATAACCGCCAAATAGAACGCTGAATTTCTTCAGCTAATTTCAAAAATGTTCAAATGTTTGTTAAGCTTATGGGACTTAACTACGGGGTCATCAGTCCCCAAACTTACAAACTACTTATGAACTACTTACGAAATAGAACGGCACAAATATCCATGCCCGAGGGGGGATTCGAACCCCCGACCGTAGTGGCCGTGCTGACCGTAACTGGAGCGCCTGTCACCTCGGCCACCGCGGCCGGCTTCAGCTAATTTAATTGGGTGGTGGTGGTGGGGGGGGTATTTTCGATTCTGGTAGGAACGGTTAATGGAGGTCTTCGTCGTCGCAGTCCTTGTTGCGGATTTTCGTCAATACTAGTAGCAGGACTCGTTTGACGTCATGTTTCGTCGGCATCTCCAAGCAGGTCGCGTCGTCTTCCGACACGTCCTCTCCCTCCACGTTTGCGGCGTCCGCCCCCTCAGGCGCAGCCTAGTCGTCAGTTCGTGTCGGAGGCGCGTCAACCTCCATCTTTTCCACGCCCGCTCCCCCGTAATGGCGGAGTCGAGGGAAGCGGTTTCAGTCGCAGTGTCAGTAGAACTGCAGCTCACCCGAGCATGATGGGGCGGGATGTGGCTAATCGTCGCTTTGACGTGCCTCAACTCCCGCTTGAGGTCCGCAAATCGTCGCATCGCGGCGTCGAGGGGGACTCGATACTGCTCCCTTTCTGCCGCCATCGCGGCCTGAAGACGAAGCAATAACACGTGCACCCGACGTGCAGGCGTCGCCACCAGCCGACCCTCGAACGTTCCCACGTGGTGCACGAGAAGCAGGGGACGGGAAGGCCGGCATCGCAGTACCCGACCTTGACTTCTCCGCACGACCCAGCTTCTGCTTCATGCGCCATTCTTCAATGTATGGGCAACGGCGGAATTTGGCGTAGTGGGGGCCGCCACAGTTGACGCACCGCTTGTCGGCACCCTGCGGGTGCGTGCAGTGGCGCGTGTCGTGTGCGCCCACGCAGCGCAAACACGCAAACGTCTCCATGCAGTCACCGGCCACGTGGCCGATCTTTTGGCAGCGGAAGCACTGCAGAAACTTCCGTGCCCTCCGTCGGCGCTGCCTTCTGCCCGCGCCTGCCAAGCCATCACCTCGGCAGCGAGGTGGACTAACGCCGCTAGAACGCCGCAGCTCGATGTGCCATCTCCGGCGAGAGTTGCTAGCTGTTTACGCGGCTAAGTGTAGCAGCGGCGCTCCTCTCCTCTCCTCACGCTGGCGAGTCAGCAACGGGACTGGTGTGACTGGCCTTGGTCCATTTTTTTCCTTTATTGTGTTTTATACCAGCAGTACACCGGTAGGCTGGCAGCAGCACTATGGGCTGCTCTTCAGTCGAGAGTAAAAATACATATATTAGTGGAGAAGTAAAATACATAACAGGAGATAAAACAGCAGAGATAAAGTGACATAGACAAGGCGACAGTTTGGAGTACATGACAATAGACAGATGATTAAAACCACATTCAGTTAGTTAAAAATGATGAGCCACGGTGACCTAAAAAAAACAATGTAGGACGACAAGAACACAGGACAGCGAGTACACGGAGACACTTGTCTGGTTGCGGTGGACGCAGTTAAAAAACACACACTTCACTGGAGCACAGCACACAACACTTGACGTAGCACTGTTAAAACTTTCGGTCCAGGACCCCGAGAAGGGGGGGGGGAGCGTGGGGGAGAGGAAAAACGGCGGGGAAGGGGGCGGCAGTGAGGAGCCGTAGGGACTCCAGGGCAGGGAGGGGGTAGCCAAGCGGGGGAGTGGAAGGGGAGGGGGAGAGGGGGCACTTTATCTATGGGTGGGGGATCAGAGCTGGTAGGACGGGTATATGTCGGAACGGAGGACGTCATCAGGAAGGGGGAGGCGGCGGTAATTACCCTGGGAGAGGACATGGAGGGTGTGGAGATGAAGGGAAGGGGGTATAACGCGGTAGAGGCGTGGCAGAGGCCCAGGGTTGGTACGGATGGGGTGGACCAGGGGGTTGCGGGAGTCTATTTTACGGGTGGTATAGAGGATACGGATATGCTGGAGATAATCAAGGAGGTGGGGAAACAGGATCAGGTCATACAGGATCCGCGTGGTGGAAGGGAGCCGGATGCGGTAGGCGAGGCGGAGGGCGTGGCGCTCAAGGACTTGAAGGGTTTTATAGTAGGATGTGGGAGCGGAGATCCAGGCGGGATGGAAGCTGCAAAGGACAGGACGCATGAGGTAGCGGTGGGTGTAGAGGATGGTGGAGGGGCTGAGACCCCACGTCCGGCCGGTGAGGAGTTTGAGGAGGTTAAGGCGGGAGAGGGCATTCTGTCGGACAGTGCGGTGGTGGGGGGGGGGGGGCGTTGGTCCATGCCGGCCGTTCCTTTATAGGCAGGTCGGACCAATCGCAGCCAGAGGCGTGGTGCCGCGTGACTGCTCCGATAGCGGCCTCTGGCTGCAGGACGCTGGGAGGCTGGCTGGTCAACACGGCGACTCGCTATGTTTATTTTGGTGCCGTGTAGTCATCGGCCGCCGTGTGTAGTTGCGTCCTGCCTGCGGCATCCCTTACGGCCCGACCCGCGGCAACCAGTCTTAACGTTGTGTCGTGCGGTTTGCTGCCTGTCGGCGTGCAGGCGTACGGCCGGCGCGACAACTACAGTATTACAATTCAGTACATACTTACGGTAAAATACTTACATAAATATTGTGTTCGTATTCCCGTAAAACTAAACTTGTTTTGTAAAAAAGATGTCACTGAATGAATAAGTAATTTTAATTTACAGGAATGTGCGCCTCGGTCGCCAGACTACAAATCCAAAGGCCGCGGTGGAGTAGCCGAGGGGTCTAAAGCATCTCGCTGCGGAGCGCGCGGTTGCTAGCCGTGGAGGCTCGAGTCCTCCCTGGGGCATGGGTGTGTGTGTATGTCCGTAGGTTAGTGTACCTAGTTTTAAGTAGTTTGTAAGCTACGGACTGATGACCACGCAGATTGGTCCGATAGATTTACAGACATTTGATCATTTGAACAAATCAAAAGGTCGCGGGTTCTATCCCCACCAGGTCCTAGGGCTTTTATCTGTCACTTTCCAGTTCTTTCACGTCTGGCAGTATTGCTCACGTGAAAAATACCGAGTAGCACCGTGGTTCGGAAACCACGTTAAACTTTAGTGCCCCTATAACTGGCAAGGTAAGTCAGTTCGAAGGTCCGAGGAAGGCAGCGGCATACTACGTCCAAACAGGACCATGCCTAGTAAAGCACTGTGGTGCTCAAACCAAACTTCAGATTGTTGACTGCTTTACCTTTACGTTTATAGGAATTCTATCATTTAGAGGCACAACATAACGTTAAAGAACAAATAAATACAAATATTTTCATTACGTGATGATGTAAAGAATACAGCAGCGTCGCAAAATTATATAAAGCATAGGATGATGAAGTTACTTTCAAAATTTTGTCGTTTAGGTCATCTGATATCTCTCTTCGCTGTTGTTTCAAAATGTTCAGATGTTTGTAACGTTATGCGATATAACTGCAGTGGTCATGGTTCCCTCTTAGAAAATACTTAAACTATCCTGAGAACAACACAAACCCCCATGCCTGAGGGAGGTCTCTTACATCCGATGATGAACGGCCGCGCTCACTACAGCAAAGCGCCATACTGCGCACGGCTCTTCCGCATCCTGCTGCTGTTGTCCTTTGAGCAGAAGCAGCACTAACGTCGTAGATCTGTTATTTCTTGATGTGAGGCTGAAATATCAGTGTAATGTGGCAAGTGTTTAGCAATCTGCAACAATGTAACACAAAATTTCTAAATGCCAATGGCTTTCCTTTTTTATTTATAAATCACTATTCCTGTACAGAAAGCCACAACAGTATGATGGAAATTGATGAATGCTGAACGCTGATTCATTTTACGCGTTACACGCACTTGATTGACATGTTTTCACTTTACGACAGTGATAGCTCGACTCGCGTAGGTATTACACGTCTGATATCCTAAGCTAGACTGCCTACGGAAGAATACATTTTGGCACCAACGGAACATTCTTGTGTTACTCCTGTAATCTTTCTATTAAAATGTCGTTTAATTAACATTTATAAACAAAAGGAACATAGCTTATCAGAACTATATAATGCATACAGATATATTTAAATAAATTGTGGTATGTTAAATATTAATGAAATCGCTGGAAAGTTTTGGCGGACTGAGGCTACAAGTAAGAGCGAATGAGATTTTAGATGGAATTATGAGCGGAGTTTTCCCACGGGATACTCGTTCACAGGACGATATTATCTATCTTCACACTGTGGTGTCACACAATTCTAAACTGCGCGCCACGTACTTTCGCCGCGCGCCGCCATGCACGCACGGCACGGCGTTCTTACGACATCGGCCACGAGCGCCCTCTGCTTCTATCTTGCTCGTGGCCACCACTGAACTGCATCGCTCATTTGGAATGAGGATAGGCAGTAGGACTCATCAGTAGGAAGGCCTCTATCTAGTTTAACCATGCATCTGCATTCCACTAGCCTGCTGCCCTTCAAGTTAAGTATTGTATCATATTTCTCCGAAATATACAACTTGTTCTAATTTAGCTTAGTGTTTCTAGTTTCTGCTATCCCACTGGCTGTTCACCTCAGACTCTGTACCCACACACGCGTGCATCCTATTTTCCTGTGTCGGTCTCTCTCTACTCGGAGAGTAAGACAACCAGCGGAAACGAGACACAAAAGTGGCGACGAGGATGGGATACAAAAGTGGCGATGAGGAGGGATAGAAGAACCTTGGACCAGCCCACTTGCAGCAGCCAGACAGCAGCAGTCGGAGCACGCAGAAATTTCCCCCGCACACGCACCCTTATTATAAGAATTTTTGGGGAAACATATTCGATTACGTGTTTTGTGGAGTTTTTTGTTGCAGTGCCCTTCATTTACATTGCATTTGTGTTTTGTTATAAGATACTAGTATGCACAGCGCCTAATTGGTCAGCATGGCCACTACCCTGAACCCAAACTGAATGGAAATTATTCAGTTACAGACGGCGCAAATCATGCAACTACTCCAAGCGTTGTCCCAGTTGACGTTGCAGGCAATTCACCAAAACCAGCCGTCACTTCAGTCGCCCACATCTGCTGCTGCACCGCTTCCTACGTTTCGCCAGTATGACGAACGTGAGGAAGAATGGAGTGACTACTTGGTGCAATTTCAAGAACTCGTCGCGGATCATCAACTTACAGGTCAGAGAGTGAAGCACCTTTTATTATCAATTGTGGGCACCTTCGTGTTACTGCAGAAACTTTTCCCCCACGCATCTCCTCGTGAACTAGAATTCCATCAAATTGTAGAAGCACTGAACGCTCATTATGAAAGAAAAGTTCTCTTAGCAGCGGTGCGGCACCGATTTTTCAGATTGAAAAAATCACCAGAAGATTCACACCAGGAATGGATTACTGAATTGAAGGGCTTAACCCGCAAATAAAAATTTACTTGCTCTTGTGCACTTTCTTATAGTGACGTGATGTTAAGAGATGAGATTACGCAGAACATTCAGGACCCCAGAATTAGGGCAGCAATTCTAAAACAGTCTGACCCTTCATTAGACAGTTTACTGCAGCTTATAGAAGCGCATGATACCTTTGACTTGGCAGATGCAGAAATGCAAAGCTACAGTGTTAATTCAGTGCACCGCACCGGACGCTTTCCTAGCCACAGCAATTGGTCTAGCCCTAGTGATTCTTATTTTTCTACCGGCCGTGCTGAACTGACAGTGAATAATAGCCAGTGTAAAAGTGCCACACAAAGATCACCACGTCGCATTAGACAAAGTAATTTGACAAAAGGGCGCCGATGTTCGTTGCAAAAAAATGTTAATAAATCTTGCCCTCAGTGTGTATCTCGCCAAAAGTGTGCGCAATGCCCTAGTCACAACGCCATTTGTTATCAATGTGGCAAATCAGGACACGTACAAACGGTGTGTATGCAGAATAAACATTCTAAGAATGGTGCCATTAGGAACAGTGCTTCGCAAAATGCAAGAACAGTTCAAGCAGGAAACGTTACACACGCTGTGGACTTGGACAGTGCTTCTTCACTTGATTCTCAAATGCAAGAACGTTCTGCACCTACGGCAAAACTATGTAGTAGGCCACGTAGCAAGCGTCATCAAGCGCATAAAACTGTGCAACGGAAAATGGTTCGGGACAAGCAAAATGACTATGTACAGTGCAATCCTGTAGTAAACCTAGTGCCTTCTGCAACTTCTCATTCTACTAGTGCCTAGTACTGTCTAGTGATAGTAGACTTGATGTAGCTACTCAAAGTAATTTTAGTGCAGTAGCTGGTAAATCTGTAGTAGCCTCGCATTGTGCGGACGCCAATCCGGCGGTAGTGACATCTAGGGACAGTGTTATTTATCTGCTGTGTGCCGATTCAGCACGCAGCCCACGCATGCGCAAGTGCAGCAAACAAACTATAGCAGAGGTTGCCCACATTCGCGCATCTGTCGAGCGGCACAAGCAAAAACTTTTGTGAGTCTTTATATAGAAAATAAGACTGTGCAATTTCAGCTGGACACTTGTTCCGCTGTAACATTATTGAATAAAGACACTTATGAACTACTGGGTTCGGCAAAATTGTCGCCGTCACAGCAAGTGTTAACGGCATATACAGGACAAAATATTCACGTGCTAGGAACGTGTAGCCTGCCCAACTCTTTTCAAGGTGTAACAAAAACAGTTGCTTTTGTAGTTCTTCAGGGCAAATTACACAGAACATTTTTGGACTAGATGCATTCGACTTGTTTGGCTTATCAATTCACAGAGATGTGCTTCAAATTTCGTCAGTAGTGCCTTAGGACAAAAATCAATGCATTGTGTGAAAAATATAGTGACTTGTTTTCGCCAGAACTAGGCTGTGCAAAAGACTTCGTGGCACATGTAACTTTAAAAGAATCTGTAGTACGAAAATTTCGTAAAGCTAGACCAGTGCCTATCGCAATTCGTGATAAAGTTGCCCAAGAACTTAAATTTTGTCAGGATAGTGGGGTAATTTTGCTTGTTTCTGCGAGTCAGTGGACCTCGCCTTTAGTAATTCTAACCAAGCCGTCAGGAAAACTACGTCTCTGTGCGGAATTTAAATCAACAGTGAACAGTCAATCAATTGTAGACACCCCCTGCCCTGACCTGAGGAACTAATGGACAAATTAGGACAGTCTCGCTTCTTTTCTAAGACTGATTTAGCAGAGGCATACTTACAGATTCCGCTTGATGACGAGTCAAAAAAGTTTTTCGTCATTAATACTCACATGGTCCTTTCTCAATTTCAACGCCTAACCTTTGGCAGTTCTTCCGCCCCCGCTATTTTTCAGCGCTTTTTTGAACAGCTGACAGTTTCAGTACCGTGCTGTTCGAACTATTTAGATGCTATTGTGGTCTCAGGACGCAAAGTTGAAGAACATTTAGCAAACCTGGAATGCCTTTTCAAAGTGTTGACTGCAGCAGGTCTACGTTGCAATAAAGCAAAGTGTTCGTTTTTTCAAACTGAAATAGAATACCTAGGCCATGTGATTAATGCCCAAGGAATCCATCCCTTACAGTCACATCTTCAAGCAATCAAAGACTTTTCTCCTCCTAAGAATGTGCAGGAATTGCAAGCAGTAATGGGAAAGCTTAACTATTATTTCAGATTTATTCCCATTGCCTCTTAGATTGCAGCTCCACTGCATTGCTTACATAGGAAGAATGTTCCTTTTGTATGGTCTAATGATTGTCAGGTTGCATTTGACAAATTAAAGTCAGCACTACTCAGTGATGAATGTTTGATTCCCTTTTACCCTCAGAAGCCCGTGGTGCTAGCAGTGGATGCCTCGTCTTACGGTCTGGGTGCAGTAATGTCATATCATATTGGATCTCACGATCGTCCTATTGCCTTTGCATCCAAGCTATTGACGCCAACGCAACAGAATTACAGTCAGATAGGAAAGGAGGCCTTATCAATCATTTACAGCGTCACAAAGTTCATCATTATCTCTATGGCAGAAAATTCTATTTCTTGACAGACCACAAGTCTCTCACGTCGCTGTTCTCACCCACAAAGCCAATTCCGCCACGGACGTCACAAAAAGCTTCAGAGATGGTCCTTAATACTGTCTAATTATCAGTATGAGATTTTGTACCGACCTACCACTAAACATGCCAATGCGGACACACTTTCCCGACTTCCGGTTGGCCAGGATGTTTCATTTGATTTTTCATAAATGGCGTGTTATCAGATAGACCCCAGAGATGCTTCTGCTGTCGCAGACTTCCCTTTGAACTCTCGTCGGGTTGCACAAGAAACAGCTGCGGATGTGGACCTAAGTGTGGTAGCACGTTTCGTTCGCTCAGGTTGGCTTGCCAGAGCCAAAGACATTGAGCGGCCTCTGGTTCGGCGTTATTTTGCACAACGTCATGCATTGTCTTTAAGTCAGGGTGTTCTGTTGTTACATACCAACAATGACCAAACAAGAGTGATTGTTCCTCGTTCCCTGCAACGAAAAGTGTTACGCCTCCTGCATCAAGGACATTAGGGTATTGTTAGGACAAAGCAACTGGCCAGACGTCATTTTACATGGATTGGTATGGACGCACAGATGGAGCGCATGACGTCACAGTGTACGGTTTGTGCAGAGCATGAGGCAGCTCCTCCACAAAGTTTCTCAGACTGGCAATGCCGCAAGGGACCATGGCAACGTTTACACATTGACTTTGCCGGACCTTTCTGGAATACGCACTGGTTAATCGTTGTAGACGGTTTCAGCAAGTTTCCTTTTGTGATTGTACTATATGCCATTGTTGAGTTCATGGCAATCAGAGCCTTGCCTGAAACTATCTTTAGTGACAATGGAACTCAGTTTGTTAGTGCGGAATTTAAACAGTTTTGTCGTGTGAATGGCATTCAGCACATAACCACTGCAACTTTTCACCCTCAGTCCAATGGTGAAGCAGAACGTTTGGTTCGAACATTCAAGTCTCACATGGAAAACATGAAAGGCAGTAAGCTCTTCAAATTTTCCTGTCTACGTATCGGTACATGCCACGTGACGGCCCGTCTCCTGCCGAGATGCACCACGGCCGCCATCACCGCACTCTCCTTCATCTGCTGCAGCCTCCCACGCACCGAGTCGGTTCGTATGGTGCGTTTCAGGTGCCTTTATCCGGTGCTGTACAGGGTGTTTGCTGGGAAGAAAACATGGATGCCAGGCACCGTTCAGCGCGTGCTCGGTCGCAATATGTATGTTGTACGTTCTTCCACAGGGTCGGAGCTGCGACGCCACGCAAACCAGTTGCGCCTGCACAGGCCGCGCGATCCTGTCTCTCGTTTCTTGATTCCAGACCCAGTTCGTCGACAGGGAGCACAGCCACACTCGCAGACGGGTCCAGCGTCCCCGGACTACGAGATCATCCCCATGGAGATCGACGCGCCTCCCATGCGGTCGACCCCACCGCCGTCGCCGCCGCAGCTGCCGGCCTCACCGAGAGGGACTCCGGGACCGTGCGTACCCCCGCCGCCTGGGTCACGCACCTCAGACGAAGATGACCTGCTCTTTCTAGGCTGAGGTGTGCACCGTTCCCCTCGTTTTGGTGGGTTTTCCGCGAGATCGCAAGGTGGATACCGGAGTGCGGACGGCGTCTCGACCCCAGCCTCAGCTACGACGCCCGTCTCTCCAGTAACGCCCCCGCCCAGGCCCTCCTCCCAGTGCTGTCGCCGCGGCCCTTAGCCCTACGCCACGACGGCGCGGCGCGGCGCTTTGGGGGCGGGGCGGGGGGGGGGGGGGAAGGAGTGTGGTGTCGCACAAGTCTAATGTGCGCGCCACGTACTTTCGCCGCGCGCCGCCATGCACGCGCGGTGCGGCGTTCTTACGACGTCGGCCACGAGCGCCCTCTGCTGCTACCCTGCTCGTGGCCACCACTGAACTGCATCGCTCACATGGAATGAGGATAGGGACTAGGACTCATCAGTAGGCAGGCCTCTATCTAGTTTACCCATGCATCTGCATTCTACTAGCCTGCTGCCCTTCAAGTTAAGTATTGTATCGTGTTTCTACGAAATATACAACTTGTTCTAATTTAGCTTAGTGTTTCTAGTTTCTGCTGTCCCGCAGGCTGGTCACCTCAGACTCTGTAACCGCACACGCGAGCATCCTATTTTCCTGTGTCGGTCTCTCTCTACTCGTTCACCGACACCTAGGACAACCGGCGGAAACGAGACACAAAAGTTGGCGACGAGGATGGGATACAGAACACACCACCTATTACGTAATGCTGTTTCCAATATAGTAAAAAGTATTTCATAGATGAAAAATATAAAAGGGCAAGTAAATTGATCTGACAATGTCGATCTACTAAATTTTTCTACTCACAAACGCGATATGGGCATAAAATAAAAAAAAAAAAAAACACTGAAACTTGCTGTTTATTAAATAATTATTATGTTAATACATATAATATTACTGAGAAATATTAAGTTCAGAAGAGCTGACCTAGTACATATGAGTCAGTCTTCAATTCTATAAATTTTTCCAGCTTTTTAGTATCTAGATGTTAGGAGTGAGATTAGTAATCATGCAACGCTTTGCCGCAGTCAGTAGGAGTACCTCTTTTCGTGGCGTTGCTATTCGCTACAACGCCGGCGGTCCACTCAAGTCGTCGTGCCACTACGCCACTCCTATAGCCAGGAGCCTTAGTGAGACATTACAGAACTAAGTTACGAAAATTTTGTACCAACACAAACGTGAAGTATTCATTACATCATGTAAATCAATTATAAGTGGACTAATCAGTTCTTTTATTTAAAGACCCATGTTCACATCCTTGCTAGCCACGGTCTTCCTCATGATCTTGCTGCATACCGTGACATAACACTTCTCAGCTTCAGAATTTCGTTCATGTAAAATAAATAAACATACATGAACCAAATTTTTAGTTCCGCACATACTGCATAATCGAGCAGTGTGTGCGTAAACAGCGGCAGGATCTCCTCTTGAGGGAAGTTCTTGTAATATAATTAACTTTGTTAATTCTCTCTTTGATTTTGTACTACAGTGAACACCAACAGGAGTTGACGCCATTAATATTATGCTAATGACGTACAGTGAACAATCTGGTCTTAGTGCACTTGTAGAGTCCAGGGTAAGGTGGATGATGCGCAGAGACGAGTTTTCGTCCGAAGCGGCAGGCGAGTTCATTCTTTCGTTTGGAAGAGGAGGGCGCATCAGTCCTCTTCCACCTGCCAGCCAGTGAGGTGGGCACTTCTTTTCCAGCACACGCTCTCTGTTCAGGCTGATACCCCCACCACTACCGCTCTCCCCACGCTTGCCCAGCGGTCTGCGCATCTATCGGCCAATTTATCTTGCGAGCACTCTATTAGCAACCGAACTTAGTAAGCAGATATATGTGGAAGGGGAACTGGTTGCTGGCAGTGTGCGCAGACAAGCAGTGTGAGCGCTCACTGGCATCAGCGCAAGCATTACCGCATTTTCCGATACCAGTTTTAGATTTTTCTTTCAACTGTGACTTATGAAACTGATTGTTCGTAATTTTTCACAACTTCTCTGTTAATTGTGAGGAAAGAGAGGATGCGTGTGACACGTTAGGATCTTCAGCGGAGATGCAGTGGTGTGCAGTGACGAAGCCGGCGCGCGGAGAGTGACGTCACGGCCGCGCGGCCTCCGCCGGGCTAGCTGCGCACAGTGTTTGCAGAAGAGCCGCGGTGACGCGCCGCTGCTCCCAAACTGCGCCCAACGCGCTGAATATTTACTTTCGGCAAACATGACGCGCGCGCGCACGCGGACAAATGCGCGCGCAGCGTAAACACGCCCTGATTGGCGGCGCGGGCGGCGATTCCGCCCGGCCGTCGCAGCACGCGATCATGGCGCTCCGCAAATACGATTAGTTTCTCGTGCGCCGATCTGCCGATGTGCCGCGCAAATGAAATGCAAGTGTCAATAAATATGTGACGTAGGTGCAGGGGGGACTGTTTCCAGTTCACTGTGCTTGTTGACGCGCAACCGTGCTCCGTGACAACTGTCCTCTTTGCGTATCGACGCACCCTGCGGAGTTTAAAGAAAGAGATTTTCGTTGTTTCTTCAAAGCAAACGATTACCGAGCTACAAAAAATGCCTTCCAGCAATTCGTCCCTGTCCGAGTGAAGCTAGCTGAGTGCAGTAAGGTTATTAAAAAAGCCAGAAGGGACGGAAACGAATATGCATTCTAGAGCAAAAAGTAATGATGCTGTTTATCGCTTTTCTTTCTTTTATTGGGTTATTTTAGTCTCAGGTGACTGTATTTTGCAGGTAAACATTTGAAAATTTGTGCCATGGCTGACACAGGTCTTGTGTTTACTCCGAATTTTTTTCTGTTTTTCATTTATTTATTTATTTCGGAGAGGGAAAGTGATAATCAGGAAAGGAAGTAGCCGTGTTGAGGTACCTGAAGACAGAATGGGCATGGGGTGGAAACCCGAAGTCTGCCCAGTACGATCAATGAATTTTTTCTCATATGCGTCACTTTCTTTCTTTTATTTTTATTTGTTCAATCTATTTTTTATTAAAACTGTAAGAAAGCTAATTGAAAAAAGTTGAATAAATAAATGCACAAATTAATAATAATATTATAGTAAAAGGAACGGTAAAACCCGCTGCGTATTGCCTTAATACTCATTTGGAAACTTTTGTTTTTTATTTCTGTTCTGCTCTCGCTGACATTTTTTCCTGCACCAACGCTTGTACCGCCAAGGCACTCGGTCGGTCTATACACACATACACGGACGACACAAGCAAGTACCACGTCTGACCGAAATTCCCATATATTTTTCAACTCTGAATACTGTACTCCATTGCTCCCCGCTAAATGTGTATTGCCGGCAGGAGGCAGGTTTTGGGTACATGAACTGGGAAATAAGCATGAATGTACAACGTGGTGTTTCGAGGCGGAGGGGCCAAGCGCATTGAGGCGTTATGCTCTGATGTGCGAGGCCGTTCCCCGTCGGGGGTTCGAATCCCCCCTCTAGCGTGGATGTTTGTGTCGTTTTTAGTATAAGGTAGTTCATAAGAAGTTTTTAAGTTTAGGGACTGATAACTGATGACCCCCGCAGTTAAGCCCATTAAGCTAGACAAACATTTGAACATTTTCAACAACGCGGTGGATTAAAACTAAGAATGTAAGCGTAGGCTTCTGCTGCCATTGTCACTTTCAATACAGTTCTTCAGGGTATTAGACCGCATCATCATCATGTAAAACCGACGTTTCGGCCACTATTGCAAGTCGCCTTCTTCATTGTCTTCGTCCCACTGCTAATTGTGGGAGAGCGTGAAATATCTGTTGAGGAAGGTGGATGTTGGGCATTCTTTATTGGTTTTTCCATCACGCGTCCTATCCTCTGTTGCTTCCATCCCACCTGTGTCTCCTCTCCCCCTGCCCACTACAAATTCCTCCAGATCCTAGAACGGCACGCCCTTTGCCTCACTTACTATATCCACCTCCCGTCCCCCACACGGATCCTATATGACTTGATTTCCTTCCATCAACTTCTGAAGTTCCTAGAACACCTATGCCTCGCTATGTGCCCCGTAAAATAGAATCCTTTAATGGTCATCTCCCACCTCTTGCTTCATCCTAGGCGTCTGCCAGGCCGATACATTTTTATCCCTCCCTTCACCTTCACACTCTCCGCATCCTCTCTGAGGGTAACTTCCGTCAACTCCCTCTCCCAGATGACGCCCTCCATCCTGACGTCAACCCCTCCTATCAACTATAGTCCATCCCAGTATTTGTATCTCTCTCTTCCCACCACCTTCCATCCATGTCTCTTCCCACATTTGGCTCTTTTCTCCCAGCTACTTTTTACAGTGAGTTATTGCGCCTATCCCCACCCATCCTCCCTCTCCCCCTCCTTTCCCGTCCTCATACCGTGCTTTCCCTTCCTCCCCTTTTCCCACTGTGTCAACATATTTTAACATTGCGCCGTTTAGTGTTGTGCCAGAGTTCGTGCTTCGTGCTCAAATGCAAATGGTGTTTTAATACTTCATCTGTCGCCGATAAGGCGAAATATTAGTGTTGTCGTGTGTTTCAAGCAGTGTCTTCGTCATCGTCTAGTGTGCTCCACCAATGTGATTTTAACCAGCCTGTATGGTTTTAACCATCGTGGCTGTTTTAATTCTGAATATGCTTTACTTCAAA
This sequence comes from Locusta migratoria, assembly GCA_026315105.1. NCBI lineage: Eukaryota > Metazoa > Arthropoda > Insecta > Orthoptera > Acrididae > Locusta > Locusta migratoria. The sequence goes on from CM048748.1 coordinate 364,457,091, forward strand.
TTCTTTGCTCTCTGTCTATACTCTCCGTATATCACCTTTCTATGTTTTTAACAAACGACTTGTCAAAATTGTAAATGCAATCGGCTGAAGAGCAGCAGTGAAGCTGCTGCCTGCCTACCACTTCTGGTGGCTTTAAAATACCAATAAAGAAAGATAAATGCCCCACAAAAGAGTAATCACACGGAGTGTGATCGGGAGTCCATCCGTGCGCCAGTAAATTGGCAATAATTCAACGCAATGATCGTACTGTCGAAGTTTTCACCAAGAAAGTAAAATACTTTTCGGTGTGATGTGGCCTGGCATCCCCTTGTATTAACCACTCGAGGCCTGGGCGATCCTCCAGTACTACCTGTGTTTCGACAAATTGTTCCAAAATTGCAATGTAACGGTCACTTGTGGTCGATTCTCGAATGGAAAAGCTTCACTAATGCCTCTGCTACATACCGCATCAGGTATCGCCTTGTGGCATTAAATTTTGAATGATCTCCAGATCTTACTGTGATGAGACACTGTCTGGACATGTGGAACAAGAAAGCACATTCTATTGACATTGAGGCATATTTTACTGGTGACGTGCATACAATTTACAGCATGCCACTATAGTGTCAGCTCATCTGAAACATATGTCTTACCATGACTTGACAATTGAAATTTGCTGATAACTCTTCAAAGAGTCGAAACTAGTCGTCAATGTAAAATCAATGTATATGAGCGATATTGCAAATAAAGATTCATAAGCGATTCATACGTACCTGAACAAATTGTTTCATCAGTCCCAAATTAATGTTTAGTTTTGGAAGTAGCACCTTGTTGAGAACCACACGGCTTTTCCTCTCAACATTTTTAGCACCTACCTGTAAGGTTCTTCTCAAGGGCCACCCTTTTTTATGTAGTGTTGCTTTTAGTCTCTACTGTCCCATTCACAGAGGAAGCAAGGAAATTTTGTGTAGCCACTTTGTTGACAAAGCTGCATTTAAATCACTTTTAAATCACCCCATAATGTCCATTTGTGGCCTGAATAGCAGGGTTTGCTTAATACCAGTTCGATGTTTTCGTAACATTCTTTTAAGTGAACCGTGTGTCCAACTGGTATCGAAGCACTGTTTTAAGGCTTCTTTTTGAAGAATAAATAAAACGTCTACGCTCATCAGGAGCATATTCTACTTTGAACAGTGCCAGAAGTCCAGCAACATCACTGCAAAACACTAGGTCTCCCTCTTGAGAGAAGAAAGATATGATCTCCTTTTCCCTCGATCGATACCAACAAAAGGAACCAACATATGTTTATCTTTCAATCTAGATCCTAAAACATCTGCCTTTTCCTTAGAAAAGCCTCTGTCTATAACTAAATCATTCATTTCAGATTATGAGAATGGAATGCGATCGGTTGTGCCAGGATAGTAGCAATCTCTGTCTTCTTCACTATCACCTTGCTGAGCCAATGGTTTGTTATCATCTATATTGGTACTTCGGGTCCATGAGGAAAACTGCGAATGACTGATTGATTGTTAGGGTAAGAAGTATCGTTTCTGTTTTTCAAATTGAAACCTTGTACTTTGCAAGATCAAAAGTAGCAGTCATCACTGTGATTTTTGAGCTCCCTCCAAACCACTGCTATTCCAAAACGTAAGGACTGTTTTTTACCTTGAAAGCATTGACCATTGCTTCAGTTCTTCAATACACACTGAACAAATCTTGTGTGGGGCCCAAAGCTTATCTTGATTGACTAACATTATACCAAACTAGGCGAAATACACTTTATCAACAATATCGGAAATGTTTCTTTGCTGCTTTTTAACGGTATAGTTACTACTAATGTAGCAGAAGCAATCTTGCGACATACATCTTCTGGTAGCCATTTTCCATCGTCCATGAAACAACACAAGAAAACAGACACTGAAGCACTAGTAACTACAGCAAGTGAACAGAACAGGTTGAAGACGTATTATAAAATGGAGGACAATAGGGGGAAGAGGCAGCGCGACAAAGAGGCACTGACATGAAGGATGTACAATGAGTCAACAAGTGGATGGGGGAGATGGGAGGATAAGGACAGGCAGTGATATGAAAACACTGCTGTGTCTCCTAATTACTCTTTATTTGATGTATATATAGTTTAAAAACGGCTAAATGACAATCTATGGAGACCTAAAAACCAAATTCAAACACACTAGAATGCTGAAGTATGTTTGAAAATACCGAAAAAAGCTAAAACTAGACGAGCAGTTTATGAAATACCTGTACGTAATGGATTTTCTTCACTATTTTTCCCGAATTAATATAAAAATCACTTATTAAATTCGAAAAATATTTTATGTCGCAGACCGATGAAATTAATACTTGTGGTAGCAGTACACAGTCTCATTCTTCTACTGAGCATTTCAATTATTTGTTATAATCCGCGGGCCATGTTTAAGCGTGCCTTGTGTACAGAGCGTGGTCCAGTGCAGTGATCATTCCCTTGAAAGTATCCGGATACACTCTGTGATGTGGGACTGGCCATCAGATGCCACGTCAGAAGAGACGAAACCACGGCATGAAAGGAATAGCTAAAGTTGTATACTGCCAGCAGGAAGCAGGAGTACCAGAATTGATCCATTAGGATAGCTGAATGGCTTCGATGAGTAGTGGATGTATATCATCTAAGGAATGACTCCATAAGGAACATTTCAGCCCTTACAAAGCTATTAACTGATGGTTTTGTGTATGGAAATACCAAGAACAAAGCCATCCGCATTTGATGGCCGTAAGGAACCATCGAAATTTTTTTAGGTTCATTATAAAAAAAATTTACATAAAGAGAGAGGAAGAATCACTCGTCAAAGTGCTGGAGGCAATCCTGCAAACCCACGAAATTTGTATAGGAAGTTAAAACGTATGTGCGATTAAGCTAAGGGTTTCCGTATGCTATTGCAAGCGAAGCTTGAAGATATGATTTGAACCGAGTCAGCTTCATACTGTGGTCATCCGGTTGTAGAATATGGTTTGGAAGTTTGAAGTAAAGCATGGAGTCATTAACTGATATCAAGTGCACTTCCAGTAGTAAACTGCGAATGATCGGTTTTCCATAAGGATTTTCGTAGATAGGGCTTGGCCTACTTATTTCGCTTAACGACTTGAGTTATAAATTATTTTAAAAATAGAATAAAAAATATTCTTGCACTTTTTCATGCCTTCAAGTCTCTATTTGTCTAATACTTGCCAAAATAAAAAATGTTCGTACTTGGTTTACAAAATAAAAAAGAAAGTAGAAAACGAAGTCAAATAAATTTGACTTCAGGTGTGGAAGGCCGATAGAATGTCAAATAAGAAGTCAACAGTTACATATGTCACTCCATATTTATTGTGCTAAATTCAGAAATTAATGCATAAAGTAATTACAAGTACTGATAACATGTCTGAAGCACTCGTCAATGATTCCGCCGCGTTCACTATTTTCATTGTAGTACCTCATTCTGGTGACAAATGGCAACAAGAAGCGATAGATGTCCAGTAAAAGGGCCACTGGGTCTCAAAGTGAAATCTTTTAGTCTTTTAAAGTTGCAAAAAACTCGGACTAAAAGGGTTCATAGGGAAGGAGACGCACACATTTTTCACACTGTGTACTGCGTGCGGTAACACCCGCAGACCACAATTGTTTGTTTCAGCATGACAATGCAGCCTGTCACGAACCGTTTTCTGTGGGACAATGTATTGTGAACAGTATTCCCACAATGGCCTATGCTGTCCGATTCAACTTATGGGAACACCTCTGGGGTGAGTTAGAGTGTCATCTCTGCTGTAGACTGCAGCTTAGAACAACAAGTACTCTAGTTCCGACTAGTTGCCAGTTGTCCACAGAGTTTGTGACACGTCATTGAAAGTGTCCCCAGCAGAATGAAAGCCGTGATAAAGCAGAATGATGGATAGAGCTTTTATAAAGTCCGCTATTTTTTTTCAGATTCCGTTCATCATACAGCATATGGCCATGAGTCCTCTTCCGACTGCACACGTCGCTTGAGTTTTGGGGAGCATATCCCGCACCGGCACTGGTACCAGTGGATGGCAGCCTGGCCCAACCAGAGCCGTGTTTACTGTTTGGAAGGCAAACCTGCGGCGGCACGCCAGGCTCACTTAATTACACCAGGTCTTGTTGTGAGAGGCTCGGCCGCCGTGTTGTCGGAAACAACAGCTGACGCCGCCGCCGCCGCCACCGCACAATCAATACGCCAGCAGAGGGCCGAGGACCCCACACGAGGAGGCGCGTCTTACGACCGACCGTGGCTGAAGCTCACACTTGTAATATGTACAGAAGCCAAGGGATTCACATGCACTGAGGTCTGGCAATACGAGAGAAAAATTATCGTTCTTCGCCAATGGCATTAATTTATGTCTTTGCTGCGTTAACACCTCCTGGTGCAATATCTTGTGAAGTTCTTTGTAAGTTTAGGGACTGATGACCCCGTAGTTAAGTCCCACAGACTATACAAACATTTGAACATTTGAACATTTGAAATCCATTTCTCCACTTTAAAAAATTCGTCCCCTTTCCTTTCTTGACCGACTATTTCCTCTCCTCCTCTCTCTCAAATCCTCTCTCCTACCTTCTTCTCCTTCAGTCCCACTTTCTCTCAGTTCATACTGACTCCCTCCCCTTCCCCTCTGTTGTATATATAAATGTCGGCAAACTTCATTGGTAGTCAGTCAAAGGGTGTCTAAGCCTACTGCAGTGTAAACTCTCTAACACCATACGGTGACTTGTGGAGTATACAAATCGTGTAAATGAAAACATACATTTATGTCTGCTAGTGCTAATTTTGAACGCGTCTTTGCGAGACCCCTTTCATTTTTTCATTAATGAAGACAATGTTATTCGGCCGCGTGGCCGAGCGTTCTGAGGCCCGTCAGTCACAGTCTGCATGGCCATTACGGTCGGGGGTTCGAATCCCCCCTCGGGCATGGATATTTTTGCCGTCCTTAGTATTAACTAGTTCATAAGTAGTTTATAAGCTTAGGAACTGATCACCCCGTAGTTAAGTCCCTTAAGCTCTACAAAGATTTGTACTTTTGAAGACAATGTTAAATGAGCTGAATTATACATCAATAATCATTATATAAAAATTCTGTTAGTGTAATATAGGAGTATTATTGTAATGACAAAAATTACAATAAACGAACACAAGTTAAAGGAACTTTTCACCTTTTCGTCTCACAAAATTTTTTAAGACCACATCTTAATACTAGCCGCTATTTCGGCTTTAGTTGATAGTACTGACAACTCAGATAGTCTTTCTTGGATCATTGTGCTTTTCAAGTTAATCTATTAATTTTAACTTGGTGAAGCTTCTCTCGGCCGAAGCTATACTGACTGGAACTGAGCATGATTCTCATTGTTATATAAACATTTGTTTATACTTATTCCCATTCGTTTTCTAAAATGTACTTAAGAAACTGTTTTGTAAGTATTTAACTAAAAATTGCATTACTGCTGCACTCATACGGATATAAATACGGACAACTAAATGGCTGCCGGCCGGGAATGGCCGAGCGCACTAAGGCATCTCGCCGGGGTTCGAATCCCACCCTTCGGTACGAATATTGTGTTCGTCCATTGGTTAAGTTAGTGTCAATTAGATGTACGTCGTCGCTACATAACCTAGCAGTTGGAAAGCGCTGTTAAACACCAAATATAAAAAAAAGAAACAAAAAAAACAAAAATGTTAACAATGTTTTTCGAGGCCCCCACAGGCGCGAGGCCATCGGCGGTGGCCGACGTCGCTGACACCTAGCGCCGACACTGTCTGCGTGCACCTTGCCGCATTGCGCTTTGACCTGTCGGTTCGCCAGTAGGGACGGTGCAGTGTGCCTCAGAAGGTGCGTTTTGTGACATTTGTGTGGTGAAGCGTCAGATGGAGCGCGATTGATAATCAATCCTGCTAAAGTATTGCGATTGGTTGAGATGAAGTTACGAAGAACCATTCTTCGTGAAGATGGCATTAGTGTAGAAGATGAATCATGCGCATGCTTTCTCGTATCTGTTATGGTACAGAAATATGAGCATAAGTTAGATACTGTTGTAGCACTAACACATAATGATGATTAAAGGAATGATAATGACGAAGAACTCATTACTTGCGGTAGTGCTACGGTAAGTGCGGGAATAGGCTATGGAAGCAGTGGCAGTGAATACCAGCAGTCATCCGAGAAGAAGGTTAAAGTTGCAACTATCATCACGGCTTTTGTTGACAATACACTAGGGTACATATACGACGATTATTACATAAGTTATAGTTCAGATATCTGCATTACATATGGCGTCTACAATTACATCTACAGTTCTATCTAGAGTATGATTGCAAAGTTAACGACGCCCATCAGCACATAGAGGTGTACGTAGAGATACTGTAACCAAACGTTCATACAGATATGTTTTGTTCGAGCCCAAGTACTTTCCTTGTAAGTGGAAAACGCTGTAAATACTACAGTGAATTCTCGGTCATGCTATCGTGAGTTATTATCAAGAGTTCACTCACAACGAATGGTTTTTGCGGATTGGCCGAATTTTCCGGGTCGTGACCGCTGTTCTGTGACATCTTGACGTCACCCTCCTCCTAATGCAGAATTCTTGCTCTTTCAGGTCACCGATTTCCACATTGTCAAAATACGTTTCGATTGAAAATATGGAAGTCCCCAAGGAAACCATGTACATAATATGGGACTAACTAAATGATACAGAAACTGTTCTGTCATGCTGTAAGCAACTATAAGCGTAGAAAGTTCTTCATTTTGACCAGTTCCTTGGAACATTGATATGTCGTCCACTAAACTGAACATCGAATATGTTGCGCCTCAGAAAAATCGCAAGTATTACTATTTATTCTTATTTCTCAAGATTGCAAGATATTTTGAAAACTTTTTACTGATGTAAATAAACGTGGAGATGCATGGACAGGAGCTTGAGACATCCTTAAACACTTCAGATAAGCGTGTTCCATTAAAAAAGTGTACTTTATGCACGGATAGGATGAAGGGAAAAATTAGATAAAAATAATTCTCGTACAGACTTGGCCATTTCTGCTGTTCTTCACATAATTTTTAAAATAGCTTACCATTTTAAAACATCGTATGACTGTTTTTGTTCCTATCGAGGTTCCACCATTCAGCGCAACATAAGTAGGCGCCATACACCTTAATACAAAGAGATGGCTCTGTCAGCGATAGAAAAGGCTTGCTGTAGTAGTTACAGAAATTGAAACTTTTTGCAAGAACAGGTACAACGAGTTGCAAATAATATGATCCTTAACTACAAGCGAAAGGCAGAATGAGAAAGCGGAGGCGACATAGTAAAAAGTGTGACGTTCCTGCCGAATGTCGGGCTGTTGACTGTCCAAATCACAAGAATATTAACACGACAATGAAATAATGACTTCTTCCACATAGCGTGGAAGGTGAAGGACATACTAGAGACACGCTAGGCCTACAGACGCCGAGCAGCAACCGAAGCCAACGAGAATGGCAGCGGCATACCGGGGCCCTGTCACGTGATCAGAGAAGGCTTGAGCCAATGCCATCGCCAGCGATTCACCGGCAACACTTTTTGTCTGTCGGTTGTCAAAGATCCAACGGAAATACGTCTGCATAAACAATCTAGTAAGCTGTGATAGCATGGCATTCGGAACTGAGAAAGTATTCCAGCAATGCTCCTTTCAAAAATTTTGTATTTAAAATTTTGAATTTAATGTGACGACGCACAGTGGTATGGATCCTTTCAAAGTGGGCCAAAAACAGAAAAACAGTCTCTTGATGTGAATGAGAATTAGTACATAAGGGTTATTGAGGGCGCTGATTACGAATTTCATATTAACATTTTAAATTTCAAAATAGCGTATCCACCGTGGTTTATCTCTTCGTACGTAATTGTTTGGAATTTCATTGAAATCAGTATGCAATAATCTTTCACGTAGCTGATTATGAATTCTAAATTACAATGTCAGCATTAAAAGTGGAAATTTGTGATTATAATACTTCAATAGTTTGCTTATCTTTGAGTTTTAAATTAAAAATTGTTAAAATACTAGTTATTGGTGATAACATGTACTATTAAAACTATGTAAATAGGAAAACTCAGTAAAAAGCAGTTTTTTTCACTGTCAGTACCCTCTCTCCTTTTTGTATTTATTTTCCACATCTCAAAACGTTTTTTGTCTTTCAGTAATCACGACAGCCATTTTTTTCTTTACTTTTAGATTGACGTCGAAGGTGATGCAAATACTCAAAGCAACGAATACACATGTATAAGGTTGATAACCCGTAATTCAAATTAGACTCACTAATCAGTACACTTTGTACAAAATTTGTTGACATTGCACCGCACACGTATCAGCGCATAGATGATGTAGCATTAGTTATAGAGTTACAGTCCTTTCCATCAATGATTCTAAAATCATTTAAAACTTTATTATAATTTCTCCTCTCTCCCAAACTGTCAAAAATGGAGGTAGAAACGCAATATGCACCAAGTTGTATCGAGTGCTACTGTGTGTTGTGAATATTTAGCCAGTGAAACAAGGTGTGTATCGCACTGAATTAAAGCGACTGTGTTTTGTTAATGTAACACGTGTCGTCGCATAGGCATGAACATAAACGGTGTTTGAGATAGGCACATGGTGTGAAAACAATTTGCGACAAATATTCATATTGTCTGGGGGCTCACGAGCTATAACTTTATTTGATGAATGTGTCGACTTACAGACGTATCAGCCACAGGGTTTTAATATGGTGTAATAAACAACATAAAGTGAACTTTCAAGTATTTTCAAAAATAGTACTTAGTACACCCTTTTCTCACATGAACTTACTTTATTATGAATTTTTTTGTTAATCATATGCAGGGAAGGAAAGCTGCGAACGTGTGATATCATCCCCTAGAAAACGAGTCAAACAGTAGCAATCAGAGTTCCAGTGTTTTTGCATGTTTAGGAATATGGGTCACAGTTGGTGGTTGTGAGTTTTAAAAATTAAACTTTCCCTATTTTAAACTCTCAACCCGACCTTCACCCTCGCAAACTGAAATTACAAATTGCATTACGTTTCTCGCCAAGTAGATATTCGTCTCTGCAGTACTTGTACCGAAATCCACAATTGCCATACTTCGTTTGTATAGGTATTTTGTATTGGCTGTATTTTAGTCTGAAATTCACTAATCGTCAACAGATCAATATTTAATTTCACAAATAATTGCTAAAAGAGCACTAACACGGCGTTCGCACAAACACCTTCGGAACGCTTATATGTTCAAAGACTGAATTATTTCTTCCGTTCCCCCCCTGTATATAATATTTTGTTCTGTATTGGTCATTACCTAACCTCAAAACACGAGCCATCAGTTTCGCCAAAGTTGGAAGATGCCGAAACTATTTAGTTTCACCAACGAGTTGCGCGGACGCCTGCTGCGCATTGGCCAGTAGCGCAGTTGCATGAAACGTAGTGTCGTCTTGTAGCCTTAATATAACGCCGAGCTGCGAATACGTAACCCCGTGCGCCTGCAGGCATCGACGGCGTCGTACTGGTGAGCGGCGGCAGGCAGCTGTTTACCGTAGTGAGAGCGATCGCGCGCCTCGGTATGCAGTTCCTAATTGGTGCACTTGTTTGCCGTCCTTTGCCAAGTCGCACGTCTCGTCAAGACAATGGAAGCAAGAGCCACGGTATCGGCAGACTGACACAAGAGAAGCATGCCCTTGCACCAATACGGTATGGCACGAGTGGTTGACTACGTAAATGCCGGCACAGTTGAGTTCAACCTGCTCTCCAACTCGTCACAAGAACTAACTGAGCTCAGACGAAGTTTAAGTACCAAACTCGACAAGCCTTCTCTCTACCAGAGCGAAGGAACCAATGTCCTGAAGACTGAAAATAAGAATCCTTTCTCTACCAAAAACAGTTTTCCTTCCGAATTAACTTGCTACCACCTCCCCAAGTTCTAACCAATTTGGCTCCTTGGTTCTGGCGGAAGACAGTACTGAAGCATATGCTAAACTCCAAGTGTAGAGAGGAGTAATATCCAGAGTTAGCGTATGAACATCTTAACTTTTGCCGCGAGTTGACGTTCTCACGTTTCCCTGCCGCACCAGCACTGTTCCCGGTAGCTGCGTTCTGCTAAGCCAAGAGACCCCATGGCTTTACTGTCTGCCTCAGTGAGGGGACGCCCTGCAGATTCTGTTATCGCAAATGTGATTCCCAAGCCCCGCTGTTCTTGTCGAGGACTGCCAGGCAGCCCTTCACAAAATCTCTCCCTGGCAGTTTATACGCTGGAGAGCCGGCCGTGGTGGCTGAGGGGACTGAGGCGCTCCAGTCACGGTCTTCACGGCCACTACGGTTGGGGGTTCGAATCCCCCCTCGGGCATGGATATCTGTGCCGTCCTTAGTATTCGTTCGTTCATAAGTAGTTTGTAAGTTAAGGGACTGATGCCCCGTATTTAAGTCCCATAAGCTATACAAACATGTGAAACATTTGATTACGCTAGAGTACTTGTTTGATTTCTATTGTGAAAAGTGTTCAAATGTTCAAATGTTTGTATAGCTTATGGGACTTAACTACGGGGTCATAGTCCCTAAACCTACAAACTACCTATCAACTAGCTTATCCAAAAGACGGTACAAATATCCATGCCCGAGGGGGGATTCGAACCACAGACCGTAGTGGCCGTGCAGACCGCGATTGGAGCGCCTCTGTCCCCTCGGCCACTGCAGCCGGCGTGACATGTGTGTTGGTTGGAATAGATCTTTATATGGGAGGGTGAGAAACCTCTCAAGCGTATTTAAAAGTCTTTTTTTGTTTTGTTTTTGTGGTCTTCAGTTCAAAGACCAGCACTTCATAGAACCGAAAGGAGGACTTCGTACCATTTTAGTTGATTCTGCCGATGACAATACTTCAGAGCCTAGATGTTTCAACTGTTTTGACCACTGTGTATTCTGATAGGTTAAAGGCTGACATGATTAGACTGATCAATGCCCTGCGAAAGTATGACTATGAAGCGGGACGCCATAAAGAATATTCCTGACAGCCGGAAACAATAATTTATGATCATTATAATCTTGTTGAATCAATAGTTTATACTATTAATCACAGCGAGTGGCGTTAGTGTGCCCCGTAAAATCCAATATAATATGCAAGTGACATGAATCACGTTTACAAGTTGCTGAGCGGCAGTTTACGTAACTGATTATCTTTAAATCTACTAGACGAACTGAATTCTGCTAAACCCGTTGCTAGAAAGACAATATTCCCGTCAATCATCAAATGTAATGCAGCAATATTTCTAAAATATGTTCTGTCTCAGTAGTAATTCAGCACTACGATGGCCTAAAGGTAACAGCGCTACATACGAACTCTCTTCAGTTATAAATGAAATGTATTTTCCCCAGTGAATCCACTATTTTGAAGGTGAATTTATGACTCTGTTTATCATTTGACGATAAATGTGTGAATGTTAATAAATCACTGTAATTCCTCTTTTACTTTGTGTCCCTCCCGCAAACTACGATACACGTTCGCGTATTGACAAATCCAGAGAGTTTAATTGATCGTACGCTATACGTAACTACGGAAGGTATTCAAACTTTAATACGACCGATATTGAAATATGATGTTAATTAATTATTTAATCTTCTGAAAAGGCAACTACTGAAATAGATTGTACAGAAACAACAGCACGATTTGACCAGACAAAACAGACTTGCCTTAACAATGCGGAATACTCTCTTTATTTGGACTAAGAAACAAAACAGGAACGCTAGACTTCACCACAAGCGACTTTCAGTACATTGCTCTATTACTATTCCTTTCCCGTATTTCAAATTTTGTAAAATTTACCTATTGAAAACTGAAATTTTGATACTGCTACAAAGTAAGTTCAGTTACCGTCAGAGAACAAAATAATTTCCTGAAATTACTATTCCGTTTCAAACGACGGTTTAATTCCTCTTTCAGCGTTCCCTTCCTTGTTAAGTAGTGGTTTTCCATCTGAACTCTTGATATACAAACGCATGCTTCGTTTGTCTCTAAAAGGCACCTTTTTTTGCTGTAAGCGTCATTCATATTTCCTCTAACTGGATGTTCTTCTTAGCCAATCTGCAATTCAGCCTCATTTTTAGCCTTCTGTACTCCATTTTGTTTTCCTCACTAGCTGGATTTTTGTACCTTCTTCTATCATGAATAATGTTCAGTATATACTGTCTTATCTAGGGATATCTGTCAAGCCTTGTCCTTCTACCTATATGGTCCACTTGTAGCCTTTCCTGCTTTATCTCTCATAGCTGTCCATTCATCTACAACTGCACTACATTATTACTGCCCCAGTTTCCGTAAATTTTTCCGAGATGCACCATATGGTACCCTCGAAAATCTCTGGTTACTTTTATTTATCGAGGTACCTCCTTCTTACTTTTCTAACTTTCTTCTGCTTCTTAAAACGTCATGTATAGGTAATAAACAATATGTTATTGTCAGTCTATATCTGCACCTGGATATGTCTCACAATTTAAAATGTGCTTTTTGCTTTTCAAATCCATGTCATATCTTTATAGAACCAATCGGGTGCGTCGCAATATCTCCTCGTCTCTTACATGTGTATAACCTTCTTTCATACACTCCTGGCCATTAAAATTCCTACACCATGAAATGACGTGCTACAGAAGCGAAATTTAACCGACAAGAAGATAAGGCTGTGATAAGCAAATGATAAGCTTTTCAGAGCAATCCCACAAAGTTGGCGACGGTGGCGACACCTACAACGTGCTGACATGAGGAAAGTTTTCAACCGATTTCTCATACACAAACAGCAGTTGACCGACGTTTCCTGGTGAAACGTTGTTGTGATGCGTCGTGTAAGAAGGAGAAATGCGTACCATAACGTTTCCGACTTTCATAAAGGTCGGATTGTAGCCTATCGCAATTGTGGTTTATCATATCGCGACATTGCTGCTCGCGTTGGTCGCGATACAGTGTCTGTTAGCAGAATATGGAATGGGTGGGTTCAGGAGGGCAATACGGAACGCCGTGCTGGATCCCAACGGCCTCGTATCACTAGCAGTCGAGATGAGTGGAATCTTATCCGCATAGATGTAACGCACCGTGCAGCCACGTCTCGATCCCTGAGTCAACAGATGGGGACGTTAACAAGACAACCATCTGGACGAACAGTTCGACTTCGTTTGGAGCAGCATGAACTATCAGTTCGGAGACCATGGCTGCGGTTGCCCTTGACGCTGCATCACAGACAGGAGCGCCTTCGATGGTTTACGCAACAACATACCTGGGTGCTAGAGGCCGTCAAACGCGGCCTGGCTCCCGCTCGTTCCCGCCAGAGGGAGCGGCTAGCGAGACCGCCGTACCCGGGAGCCGGCCGTGCCGATAATGCAGTCTCGGGAGCGAGAAGACTCGGTACTCCCGGCTAGCATGTATAGAACAGCCGACAGCAGTGCGCATGCGCACGGCCAGCCCCCCACGACGCCGTTAATTATTGCGCCCTTCCGCCACACGTCTACGACAGTGCGTTCACACTGCCAGCCGGGCCGAGCCGAGAGGGGATGTGCCAAGACGAAAAAGAGGGAAATTTTTTTTTTCGATTTTCAAGTTGTAAGAAATTTTGACGGTAAATAAGACCACATCGCATCGTTTTATCAACTTATTTTTTCCTTACAAGCTTTGCCTTGCATGTGAAAAAATAAAAAGTCTACTTTTCATTCCGCACGAGTTTTCAGTTTCGTAAAGCTCCTCACTCGATTTTGATGAAAGTATTCGGTTAAAAAATCTGATTTTTGGACACAGGATAGTAAAACATCTTAGCCTTCCAATAAAACATTCACCTTTTCGAAATTCGTAACAATCGTTTTCAAATGATGCTTTTTGTCAGGTATGCGCACTTGATTTACAAATCGTGTATTGAAAAAGTTCGATAGCGGGCAGCTTACTGTACTATACATTTTAGACCATACATTACAGCGAGTGAAATTGAGCTAAAAGAACAGAAAAGTTTTTGAAATGTTAGTCGCACTGATATCTACCTCCTTTCACAAGTAATTGTGAGTTATCTGAGCGGCATCATGTCGCGTCCGCAAGCCTACGAACTCGGCGTGTTTTGAGCATGGCATAAAGCACTGCAGTGCCGAAAAAATTATTTGCTGGCCACGTATGTTGGTCCCTCGTGATGTGTTAATCATTCATAACCAGAAAATAGCTATACCCAAATCTTCTTGGGTGGCAACCGATTACAATGAACAATGATCTGCTATGGTTTTATGTAAGGTAATACTTCACTTAAGAGGTATACAAGTAGTGTTGTACACATTGTACAATTAATGGAATACATATTTCGTGTTTCAAACTATAAGGTAGTTCATAAGTAGTTTGTAAGTTTAGGGACTGATGACGCCGCTGTTAAGTCCCTTAAGCTTAACAAACATTGGAACCTTCTCTTAATTTTCGCTTTTATAACTCCCAGAAAATGTTCTACCACAAGGTGAACACAAGGTGAAACAATTTATATACAGTGTCTCACATAAAAGCGCTATCCCTCAGACCGAGACTAAAGTAGGAGTACATAACAGTAAAATTAAAGACATTTAGTTACCTCCTGATAAGAGATGCTGCAACTTATGGCCATGGGGGGTACGTCAGGTGTGCCAGATGTATATGGTACACGCTGCACTATGTTTCAGCTTATCTCCACTTTTAAAGAACTTTACACGGTTCTCAGAATTTTTATTTATTTTGTTAGGAAGCTGTCTGATGGGAACTGCTTTTCTATGAACATTTCCTGAATCTCACAATTTTCCTTGTCTCCATGGTACTTTCATATCGATTTTTATACTTTAAATGAAAGGAAAACGCGTAGATTTAGTTTAGCCTCAGACACTGCAGATCAGTAAAGGATGAGAAGCAGGTGTCATTTGTTTCATGTTGTGATTTGTTTTTTTCGTTCTCAGTGGGCTTGTGGCCAGCAACAAAGGAATCGTCACCCACTGTCAGTGGAAGATCGAAGGAAACACGGGTGTGACCAGTACTTGTTCACTGCCATCTACTTCGAGCCAGCTATCTGTTAACTGATTTTGTAATTTTATTACTATCGTTTGCACACTGTAGTGACTCATAGAATTATAAACACATTAGAAATACACCAGATGTATTTCGCAGCATTGGCCGTTAATGTTTTATTTTAAAAAACCACAAATCGATTTCAGTCACCTAGTGATCATCTTCAGTGTCCTTCAAACGAGCATATGAATGCCCTGAATGTAACTCATATGCTCGTTTGAAGGACACTGAAGATTATCACTAGGTGATTGAAATCGATCTGTGTTTTTTTTTTTTCTTTTTAATAAAACATTAACGGCCAATGCTGCGAAATACATCTGGTGTGTTCATCATTGTGTGGTCGTGGAGCACCTCCAGGAAATGGAATCAAACATTAGAAATATGTGGTATGTACCCATCCCATTAATTTCGACTAACATTTAGGAGTCTATGGGACTTAACTACGGGGTCATCAGTCCCTAAACTTACAAACTACTTATGAACTACTTACGAACTAGGACGGCACAAATATCCATGCCCGAGGGGGGATTCGAACCCCCGACCGTAGCGGCCGCGCAGACCGTGACTGGAGCGCCTTAGTCTCCTCGGCCACCGCGGCTGGCTAGGAGAATTTTTCCTTATGTGAAAAACTAAACATTTCTTAACTTTTTAAATTGATATTACAGAATTAATAGTAATAGAAGAAAAATAAACATATCATAAGTATAATTGAAAAAAAATCTTGCAGAGGAGCTTCTGCTGAAAGCAGGCTGGAGACTTGTGATACTTGTGCTGCAGAAGCAACACCATACCCCAATCGGTTCGTGCCGGCGCCGACTCGCGCTGGGAATATTAAAGATATCGAATGTTAAAGGAAGGAAATACTCTCCTAAATATTATTTTATATGGATGGTACGAAGGCATTACCACCTATTTCTTATGTTCATAAAATTCGACGGTTCACTACAGTGTGACAACAATTGTAATAAAACTAGGCGACCTGTGCAAATACTTTGCAGCATCAGTGGCCAGTCATGTGAAATGGAAATAAATAAAATTACATATTTATCATTTAAAAATATTTATTATAGATAGTAACAGTATACAGAATATTATATAAGCTTGTGTTTTCTTAAATCCATATCAAAACACTTATTTAAAATCAATAATAATTATAAAATAGATTCTTTTAATACATAAGAAAGACAGAGGACCCGTGCGAATACTTCGCACCGTTAGTGGAATGAGTAAAACGTTGGGAAGACATGAAGTAAAGTTGAATGTTCACGCATAGCCTTCTTCAGAATCAATCCGTGTAAGTGTTTGAAAGCACAAATGAAAGATCTTGATCCGTTGAGCGTTGTTAGGTCAAAGAGAAGTGTGTACTTTATTTAGAACGGAAGATATCCTAAAACAAGCCGATTAAAAATTCAATGCAAGGACCGAAGGATCCCGCGTTTGAATTAAAGTAAAGGAAGGAGAGACGTAAGTTAATTATGACACTTGGTGACAAATCTGCGAATAAATACCTTTCGTTTAAAGTGAAAATGAAGGAAATGGGTCGGATAGAAGGGCCTGACAGAATGACTTCAGTTTACAGCCAGGACATCCCCATATACAGAAGAAAATCCCGTTTGAGTGTAGGAAAAGTGGATGAATACCTACAGTTTTACACAAAAATGAAGGAAATCAGCTGGGTAGTTTAGTCTGTCCGACCGACTTTGGGTTTTCGTAGATTCTTTTAATATATAATAAAATCACTGAACTGTTAGCTGGATTCTTGAAGTGACCAGCAATCGATCTTCTGCTGACAGTGGATTGGGACTCCTTATAGCTGGGGACAAGCATTTATGTCGGACACACTGTATACAATTATTTTCACCCTGTGGGAACACATTTTCCGAAAGATACAAAAGCGAAAAGGTATATATTGTGTCTTAGGAGTAGTCACAGTTTACATTACTTTGTTCTTCTCTTCTAGTTCCAAACACGAAATATAAATTCCATGAATTGTATTATGTGGAAAAAACCAGATGCATGCCTCTCAGAGTCAAGTATGATCTGCTGTAAAACCGTAGCAGATGGTTCTCCATTGTAATCGGTTGGCACCCAAGAAAAATTAGTTCATTATTGTTCTCTGATTATGGATCTTTAACACATCACGAGGGACCGACAAACGTAGCCAGCAATTTAGATTTTTCGGCACTGCGGTGCTTCACGCTACACTCAACACAAGCTGAGTTCGTAGACTTGTGTTCGCGGGCCGAGGGCGCTCAGATAACTTACAATTACTTGTGAAAGGAGGGATATATCAGTGTGATTACCATTTCAAAAACTTTTTTGTTCTTTTAGCTGCATTTCACTCGCTGTAATATAAGGTCTAAAAATCATAGAACAGTAACCTGTCCGCTATCTAACTTTTTCAATACACGATTTGTAAATCAAGTGCATATACTTGAGAAATAGCGTCATTTGAAAACGACCGTTAGGAATTACGAAAAGGTGAATGTCTTATACGAAAGCTAAGATGTTTTACAATAATGTGTCCAAAAATCAGATTTTTTAAACGCATAATTTCATCAAAATCGAGTAAGGAGCGTTACGGAACTAAAAACTCGTGCGGAATGAAAATTAGCCTTTCTATTTTTTCACAGGCAAGGCAAAGCTAGTAAGGAAAAACTAATTTCATAAAACGATGTAGCGTGATCGTGTATATCATCAACAATTTTTACAACGAGAAAATAGAAAAGTCTATTTTCCCCCTCTTTTCGTCTCGGCCGTGCCCGGCGCGTTGTGTGAACACGCAGCCGGCGGCGTGCGTCGACTAGGCTGAGGCGGCTCAGCCAAGCTCAGCTCGGCCCAGCGGGCGCGGCATGAACCTGGGAGTATCGTGACTCGTCCTGCCCCAAACATCTCGCTCTCGCGAATGTGACGTCATCGCTCCCCCTCTACCAACCCTTTACCCGCCGTCAGCCGTCGAGAGCGAGGCGCGAGCGCTGCGGGAACCGAGCGGGAGTGGCGGCCGTTTTGACCAGCTTTACTGGGCGCACGAATGGCAAAAGTCATTTTTTAGGATGAATCCAGGTTTTGTCTACAGCATCATGATGGTCGCATCCGTGTTTGGCGACATCGCGGTGAAAGCACATTAGAAGAATGTATTCGTCATCGCCATACTGGCGTATCACCTGGCATGATGGTATAGTGTGCCATTGGTTCACATCTTGGTCACCTCTTGTTCGCATCGGCGGCACTTTGAACAGTGACTGTTACATTTCAGATGTGTAACGACCCGTGGCTCTACCCCTGAGCCGACCGCGGTGGCCGAGGGGACTGAGGCGCTTCAGTCACGGTCTGCACGACCACTACGGTCGGGGGTTCGAATCCCCCTCGGGCATGGATATTTGTGCCGTCCTAGTTCGTAAGTAGTTCATAAGTAGTTTGTAAGTTTAGGGACTGATGACCCCGTAGTTAAGTCCCATAAGCTTTACAAACATTTGAACATTTGATCTACCCCTGATTCGATCCCTGCGAAACCCTATATTTCAAATGTTTGTAGAGTTTATGGGACTTAACTACGGGGACACCAGTCCCTCAACTTAAAAACTACTTATCAACTAGCTTATACAAAAGACGGCACAAACATCAATGCCCGAGAGGGGATTCGAACCCCCGACGGCTGACAGCCGCGTGCACCGCAACACAGTGTTCCAGTACGCGCGGCCAATCCGCCGCGGCCCTACCTTTCAGCAGGATAATGCACGACAGCATGTTACAGGTCCTGTACGGGCCTTTCCGCATATAGAAAATGTTCGACTGCTGCCCTGGCCAACATATTCTCCAGATCTCTCACCAATTGAAAACGTCTTGTCAATGGTGGCCGAACAACTGGTTCATCACAATACGCCAGTCGCTACACTCTATGAACTGTGGTATCGTGTTGAAGCTGCATGGGCATCTGTACCTGTACACGCCATCCAAGCTCTGTTTGACCCAATGCACAGGTGTACGAAGGCCGTTATTACTGCCAGAGGTGATTGTTCTAGATACTGATTTCTCAGGATCTTTGCAAGCAAATTGCGTGAAAATGTGATCACATGTCAGTGCTAGTATAATATATTTCTACAATGAATACCCGTTTATCATCTGCATTTCTTGTTGGTGTAGCAATTTTAATGGCCAGTAGTGTAAATCTAGCGTTTGTGATGAGTGTATCAGGTTCGGAACAATACTCTAGCAGGCGACCTCTTTCATTCCTTTTCCCCAGTCCATTTTGATCTACTATTTCTCTTTCATTTCCTAATATCGAGGTCCAGTCCAGTCAAAGAATTTTTCCTCTCCCTTACTGGCTTAATTATTTCCTTTATCTAATAATAGAGTATCAGTGTGATCGGGTCGCGGTGAAATGTCGAGCGCTTTAAGTCGCCTTGCCGCAGAGCGCATGGATGCAATCCGTTGGAGGTTCAAGTCCTCCCTCGAGAAACATTGTGTGTGTTATACTTTAAATATTACATATGCCTAGGGAGTGATAACTACAGTAGTAAAGTCACATAGATTATAAACATTTGAACATTTTGAACAGTGTGGTCGGTATTGGCATCGTGTCTCCAATAATGCCTTCACTATGCTTTGCATAGTTACCTAACTACATTTGTACTGTTTTACCGACAACTGCTCATGTTTTTAACAACCTGTACTCATGTAAACCATAATCCTATTCCACCTGCCACCGAACTCCACTAATCCGCACCATAATAGACTTCAATCTATCCATTGCTCTTTTCAAACTTCTGACTTACCTACCCGATTAAGGGATAGTACAATCCACATTCTGACCCGTTACCTTTTTTCTGATAACTACATAGACTACTCCCAGCGTAAAGATCCAATTGTGGGACTATTTTACCAGCAGAATATTTTATTCAAGTGGATGCCATCATCATATATCCATAGCGAAGAGCTGCATATCGTCGGGAAAAGCAGTTTCCCCTTGGTTCACAGTAACTGTATAGCAAAGCCACATTAGCTGATGTTACAAGGCCAGCTCAGTCAATTGTAAACACTGTTGCTCCTGCAACTAGTGAAAATGCTGTTCAGGAACCTCACGTTTGTCTTGCCTGTCCACATATATCCCTCCGCGGTACTTGCTTCTATGGTACGGCTAACTGCATACTTCAGACATGTACTTATTTCATTGACAAATTAGTAATCTTTATATGAATGTAAAATATTTACAAAGGAGCTACATTCGTAATCAGTTATGTTTAGGCTCGGTGAAGTGGCGCTGCGGAGCGTGCATTGTTCGCCGTCTAATTTTCGAGTTCTCCCTCGAGCATGTGTGTGCGTGTGTGTGTGTGTGTGTGTGTGTGTGTGTGTGTGTGTGTGTAGTCCTTTGTGTAAGTTAGTTTAAATAGTATGTAAGTCTATGGACTGACGACCATAGCAGTTTAGTCCATTAAGATTACAAACGTTTGATTTTAATCATCTTATCGTTGTAAAAGGCATACAGTGTGGTTACAAGTAACTGTTCAGAGTGCTGCAGTTCAGGCTGTATATACCGCATGACACTGCAACTTTGTGGGTACGTTCAGTACAACTTGTGGAGTACCACTTGCAGAGTATAATGGAAAATTATAGCATCACTTTCTGCCACCAGGCGAAAATATGACGCTGTAAGCAGTCAGAATGTGAAATGTTTCCTGGTGTAATATCGGTATACTGTTGATTATTTGGCAACACATGTTGTCGTTTATGAATTGATTATAGGCGTAAATTAGAGAAACATAACTTGCGGCCTAAACCGTAACCGAATATTCAGCTCCTGTGTTAATTTCAACCGAAACTGTAACTTACGTAACAATGTTCAAATTTCTAATAACTTGCTTTATAACACAAATCACTTGTTTTCATACATTTTTCAACATCCCCACGCTGTAATAAGCCTTCTTGTGTGTGTGTGTGTGTGTGTGTGTGTGTGTGTGTGTGTGTGTGTGTGTGTGTGTGTGTATGAGCAACCTGGAATCCGTATAACACAACATAGTTGGCGTACAGATGTACTGAAAACATGCCAAGTACATAATACGAAATGGTATATCATGGACATATCTATCAGAATACAAAATACGCTGAAAGTATTAATTTGTTTTCTTCCATAAGTAGCCTTCATAATTGTTACAGTACTAGTGTGTTATTCATAATGTCCGTGGAAGTATTTTGGCCCCGTGGTACCTATTTGAGCATAACAAATAGTAAGCACTTTCCTGATTCACTTAGTAAAAAACTGTATCGTATTAGTCTATGTAAATGGTATGTATGTAAATTAGGCAAATAAGGTCAATTGTACAAAATTTTGTATGCAGATATTCTTCTTTGAATCTTTGTTGAGGCATCTTATGATGGCAGCTAGACTAGTTATGTAAAATTAAAAAAATACACCAAAAAACGACCTTTGGTATCATATTGACTATCAAAGCAGATCGCGCACTACGATGAGCAAACTATATTCTACTTATCATTATGCCGCGACGGAGTGGCCGAGTGCATTGAGGCGCTATGCTCCGATTCGTGAGGCCGTTCGAATACCCCCTCGGGCAGGATTGTTTGTGCTCTCTTTAGTATAAGTTACTTTATAAATAGTTTGTAAATTTAGGGACCCCACAGTTAAGCCCCACAAGCTTAAGAAATATTTAAACTTTTGTTATGATTACTTTTGTCTTTTTGCGGTGTGATCTCAGTGCATGTTATATACTAATCGACAGATCCTGTAATTTTTCTTTCACCGAAGATAGCAATGTCATCATCGAATCCCCTGACACTGAATTTTAATACAAATATCGCACCTTCCTTTTATTACCGTCATTTCTACTTCAATCTATACATTGCATAGCACGGGTGGATGACTGCGTCCCTGTCATACACTCTTTCTAATTCGAGCTATTTGTCCTTAGTCCTATATTGCTATTCCCTCTTGGTTCTTCTACATATTTGCAGCTTTTGATAATAAAGTTCGGTGAATAGTCTGTAACGTTAACATAGAAGAAGTATGAACTACAGTTACCTTATTGTCATTCGATATAGTCACTGCGCAGAAATACGCACCGTTGTACTCTGCGATACATGTCCTGAAAACTTTGCATGAATTTTTTCTTTGGGATGGTGTTCAAAAGCCTCGTCAAGTTTCGTTGGATTCCAGGAATATTGTAAAATCTCTTTCTTTTGAAACAGAGTTTCAGTAGAGAGACTAGGCACTAATCTGGAGGGTTGAGATCGGTCGAGTATGATGGATGTTCAAGTTACACCATCTCCTTTTTTTTGCCAGAAACTGTTTGACGATATTGGCATTGTGTAGGAGAGCATTGTGATCACGTGTTGTGAGTACTGGGTCGTACCCTATGTAGAAGATGCATGAAGGTGTTTCTAAATTTCGATATACCTAGGAGCGTTCAACGTCGTTCCCTCAGGTAGATAATGCCCTATGGAAAAGGTGAAGCCCTTCTTTTTAATGCGTGATTTTTTAACATCTATTTCCAACGAGCTGATATCGGAGAACGCTATTCCATGCTTTGCCGTTTCCTTTCAGGGTCGTGCCAAAGACACCAAGTTTCATCCTCATTGACAATACGATTTAAGAAATTGGGTGTCTCATGCGCCGTTTCGAAAAAATCCTGTGAAGCCTCTAAACGTGCTTGTTTCCGATCGTCAGTCAACTCATATGGCACATGACACCGTTTTTCTCTTCCCCAATTTCTGCATTACGATTTGTCATAGGGATTCCATTAGATTTCTATCTGATTATGCTGAAGCGATAGCTCCTTACTTAACAGTCATATACAACCGCTCTCTCATAGAAGGATCTGTACCAAAAGATTGGAACGTTGCACAGGTCACAACTATATTCAAGAAAGGCAGTAGGCCTATTTCATTGACGTCAATTTGCAGCAGGGTTTTGGAACATATCCTGCATTCAAATATTATGAATTATCTCGATCAGAACGATCTATCGACCGAAGGTCAACACGGATTTAGAAAATATCGTTCATGCGAAACATAACTAGCTCTTTATTCACACGAAGAGATGGGTGCTATCGACAAGGGTTCGCAAATCTATTCCGTATATACTGATTTCCAGAAGGCTTTTGACACCGTACCTCACAAACGGCTTTTAATCAAATTGCGTGGTTATGGTATGTCGCCCCGAATTTGCGATTGGATAGGGGATTTCCTGTCAGAGAACACAGTTTGTAGTAATCGATGGTAATACATCGACTAAAACAGAGGTGATATCGGGCGTTACACAGGGTAGGGTTATTGAGCCTCTGCTGTTCCTTATTTACATAAACGATGTAGAGGCAAATCTAAGTAGCTCTCTTAGATTGCTTGCAGATGACGCCGTCATTTACCATCTAGTAAAACCACTGCAGATGAAAATCAACTGCAGAACTATGTAAATAAGATATCAGTATGGTGTAAAATTGGCAATTGACTCGAAATAACGATAAGTGTGAAGTCATCCACACGAGTACGAAAGGAAATCCGTTAAACTTTGTTTACAAGATAAATCAATCAAAAGTGAAGGCCGTAAACTCCACAAAATACCTAGGAATTACTATTACTTCAGACTTAAATTGGAAAGAACACTTAGATAATGTCGTGGGAAAGGCGAACCGAAGACTGCGTTTTATTGGCAGAACGCTTAAAACATGCAACAGAACTACAGAAGAAACTGCATACGCTACGCTTGTCCGTCCATTTTTGGAGTATTGCTGACCAGTGTGGGATCCTTATCTGGTTGGTTTGACGGAGGAAATCGAAAGAGTCCAAAGAGGGGCAGCTCGTTTCGTATTGTCACGATACAGGAAATGATACAAAATCTGGGATGGGAATCATTACAACAACGGTGCTTATCGCTGCGGCGTGGGCTAATTACGAAACTACAATGGCCAACATTCTCCTCCGAATGCGAAAATATATTGTTTTAATCCCTCTTACATAGGTAGAAATAATCATGAGAATAAAATACGAGAAATCAGAGCTCGAACCGAAAGATTCAGGTGTTCTTTCTTCCCGCGTGCTATTCGAGAATGGAATGGAAGGTAAATAGTATAATGGTGGTTCGATGAACCCTCTGCCAGACAATTAAATGTGATTTGCAGAGTATCCTTTGTAGTTGTAGATTCAGTGTGAATCTGCTGTTCATACGCTATCATGGACACAGTTAATCGGTGATCGTTAATGACTGGTCTCTTCGTTTTGTCAATGTTTTCGTCACTGACGGCGGTCGCCCATCGTCCGCCACGGGGATAGTCAAAAACCCTCTGCCGGCCCCCTCCAAAACGGACGAGCCACTCGTACACCCACCTCACATGCAGTGCTTGATCCAGTAATCATCTACCAGCATCGTGGTCATTTATAGGACGCGATTCCATCTGTTGGCTTTGACTAGTGGCATCGGCGTGTTGTGTAATAGGCAAAGTACTTTTGAAGCTAGACTGGAGTCGTCTATTCTGACTGAAAAAAAATTGTACGAATATGTCATAACTTTAAAGGATGTGGTTAGCAAGGAATATAAGAGTACAGCTTAAATTCTAGCGAGAGAACGACCAACGATGGCACTGCGATGCTCGTGTTCCAAATGTACCAAAAGTATGCCACAACAACGATATGAATCGCTTCTTCCAAATTACTAGTAAAATATTTAACGAATCCCGTGATTTAATTAAAAACACAAATCATGTGAAACATTGATTAATTGCAGATGGCTACGACTGAAATACAGTGTTGCGTCATGTTGTTGACATCATGGGTCACAGAACACGTGTGGAATCGCAATTTTCGTAATTCGTCACAATTACTGTTCAGTAACAAATTGAGTATTGCAACATAGTTTAAAGAGTTTTCAGAGGTAAAAAACAATGCGTAGATTTCACATATGTTTGATTTCAGCTCATCCATAACAACGTATCAATTCAGAGGAGATATCGAAATTTTATTTGAAACTGAGAGCACGGTAATATCTCATTACATTCTCGAGTTATTGGTTTCTTATCCGACGGACGAAGCCTCTTGGTGTAATTACCCAACTCTGCGACACTTACCACTCCATTCCCAGGGCGCTGTACTCTAAGAAATTTTATTTACACATCGTACGGTCTGATATCTCCACTTGATGAAGAACTGATTTTCTTTTTGTTATTTTACATACCCCGTTTATAAATGTATCGAGGCTTAGAATGATATAGCCTCATCTTTACTAATACGCAGAATTTGTTTATATAAGCAGCACACCTAGCTGTTCCAGTGAAAAGACGGGATGTCAGCTGAAAGATTTTCCATTCGGAGCACAAAACAGCAAACAGTGACAGAAAGTGGCGATCCTGCTGCCTCAGTCCTCACTGCGCTTTTCTCGCCAAAAATTTCCGCATGCGAACGTATTCGCCCTTTATTGTGTTGACAGAGTTTAGCAGAGTGGCGGTGGAAGAATGTCTGAGTAGGAGAGGAAAGAGAGAACAGCAAGTCACTGTGGAAGGGAGAGGGAGTGACAGTAAAAAAAAAAAAAAAAATAAAAAAAAAATTATAATAATAATAAATAAATAAATAAATAAATGGATCGAGACATTTACAGTGGGAGCAAAAGGCAGAGAATACGGTGTATTTGTAAACGAGAGATGAATGTATGCTATACTTAATTTCTGTGATCTGTATCCTCCAAATCTTCTAACAGCAAAGACAAAAAAATTGTACGCTTTCCCCCGTCTTACGAACCCACGTGTTAGTTTCTCAGTCAATGCGTAAGAAAGCATCGTCAAGACTGGGTAAGAGAATTAAAGAGCAGACTGTAAGAAAGAAACAGGTAGGAGCAATGTAAGAAGCAAAGAATGGGACACAGATAACGGCAGAAGAAGGCAGCCAAAATAGAGAGAAAGGGATGAAGGCAATGGCAGAAGAATAAAATGTTAAAGTGACGAAAAGAGCAGTGGCAGGGAAAGGAGATGTTAGGTATAAAATTTTACGTACGATGAAAGACTGACTAAAAAGATTTAGGACTTTCTGTGTTAAAACAGCGCGAATTTGTCTTGAGTACCAAATTTTTTAGTTGGCAAGGCGTATTTGGAATTGAGGCAACTGGTTCCCCAATTTTCTGTCAAAGTTGTTTCAACGGCAACATACTGGTATTTATTTGTGCTCCAATAGAAACGTTTTTTTGCAGGTGCTATCTATTTTCTTATTCTATCGTGCATACGGTTGTTTCTGTCATTGAAGAATATCTTCAGATATTGTTAGGAGGCAGATTTTGTTCGTAGCATCATCCGTTCAGCTTATTCAGTTGTGAAGACGCATATTTTAATTGTGGTGCTTAGTTCATATCAAAAGATGGAGTGCCCTTTTTCAAGGTTACTTCATAGAATTGTGTCCATGTCTTCCTAATTTGTTGCGCAATGCGTGTTAGTTTTCGTTTCTCGTTTGTATTTATTGCCTGACTTATCAACTATTTGTTCGATTGTGAATAGTCTAAATCGGACTACGACTGCAGCAATCGCGAGATTACGAAAGCTATCATCCCGAAGACACACGAGCAGAAAACCCCCGAGGAGGACGGAAAAAAAACTTGCATTTTTGCCGTGTTGTGGCTCAAAGAAAGATTAGCCGACTTTTCGTCTTCAGGCCTCCTTCAAAATTACGACAGTTGATAAGACCTGTTAAACATGATGTAGCCAAAAGAACACCGGGAGTATGTAAAATACCTTGAGGTTGTGGACAATTTTACATAGAACAAACAGTGCGCACAATTGAAAATCGCTGTGTAGAAAGCGAAACATCAGCAATTGTGGAGCATGCACTTGAAACCAGACATGCTATTGCGTTTTAGGAAACGTCCATAATTACAAGAACGAACAGTTTATGTGGTAGTGTAATGAAAGAGGAGATTGAGATCAAAATATTGAACAATACTGTTAATAGAGATTGTGGCTTGCAGCTGTGTACGGCTTGGAACCCGGCGATCGGAAGGTTGAAGCGGACGCGGTACGCACGCGACCAAATCATGGTCATGGCGCAGAGGTCCTGTGACGACATACCCAGCAGTGCAGCTATATAAGGACGACAGCAGAAATCATTATTTCGTAGCAGGAAGCTACGGATATCCGGCAGTTTGCCCGGGATTTTATGGGATCATTCTGTAGTCAAGAACTTGACAATGGCTAGGAGACCTCGGAGGAAACGTCGTGAATGGTTAACATATGATGCGGCTGTAAACCTGAGAAAATTTGTGACTGATGTCTGCACCGAGTAAGTAGATCCATTTTTATGTCTTCACAATACTAATTTAGTGAACCATACTGATCACATTTTATTTGGTGTCACATTTTAGTCTCCCATAATTATTGCTTGAATGCAAAACATTCAAACATTAAAACGCGAAACAGTTCTATCCACTAGAATACCATTTGGACGTACGTTGACCGCCATGTTCCTATCCCCATTTTAAAACCTTATATTTTATTCAATGTAGCGTTATTTCGTATTTATTGGCATTAATGAAGATTTTACTACTTAATACATATAACAATAATTACATAACCTTGTTAATTATTTTTTCAGGATACACTACACAAAAAAGTGATACCATATTGGAGATATAAAAAATAGCTTACTTTTTCAACGTTTGTGATTTACATGATAGTAAATGTCAAATGAAGCAATCGCAGGCTTTCTCAGCTGCCGGTCGCGGTGGTCGAGGGGACTGAGGCGCTACAGTCACGGTCTGTGCGGCCACTACGGTCGGAGGTTCGAATCCCCCCTTGGGCATGGATATTTGTGCCGTCCTTAGTCTTAATTAGTTCATTAGTAGGTTGTAATTTTAGGGACTGAAGACCCCGTAGTTAAGTCCCGTAAGCTATACAAACATGTATGTTTGTGTGTGCTTGTTTAGCTATTCACTAATTATACCCTTATCCTGTACCAGGTAACTACAGCTTTACGACAACTCAAGTGATCTTTTTATGAACATCCATTTAGCTACACATAAACCACATGCGATTTTTTGCACATAAAACAACTATTTCTTGTTTTGCGGTTTGTTACAAAATACGTCCTGGCACGTGTTTCGCTGTGCTTAATTGTTCTTTCTTCTCCGTCACCTGTAAGAAAAGAAGGATGGCATATCGTATTTCTGTTGTCTAGAATTACTGACTGGTATTTCTAAATCTTCTACTACTTTTATGATAAAAGACTCGTGAGGGACGGTGGAATGAGTTAACTTGTACGGTGCTTAAGCGATGATCAGAGCCAGATCCAGAATGTTGTAATAGACATCTACTAGCCTTTACCTCGTTATAGCTCTATCACTATATTTTCGTGACATGTACTGCATCTAACTCTAATATGATATTATTATAAAAATGAACTTATTATAGGGGTATCTTTCTGCATGTTACATTGGAATGCACAGCAATAAAAAAATTTTTTTACTCTTTCCTTTAAAAGATGTTAAGGTCAACAGCCTCGTAAACGACACTTGAATGAAATATATCTTTTCCTTTCCTTAATGGTAGTACCAGCTCGCTTCTACCGCTGTTAAATATACCAGCAGTGCTTCTATACATATTTGATTTCAAAGCAGAAAACGGAATGATTTCAAAAAACCTTTCCTTTCTTTGACTATACAAATTTGACAAAAATTGGTGCACCATTCCCCATCGGACATACGACAACAAAAGATCCTACAAATACAAGTTCCACAAGATAGTTGGGCACCACACATGATTCTGTTTCAGAGCGATGTTTCACCAGGCTCAACATATTTTCACTAATTAATAAACGAAGTGCTCTAGCTTCTCTACAATTTCGCTTCGAAAAGTATCAGCACCCCTCGAATAGCAGAGTGTTGGCTCTTTCTACTTGCACAATTTGTGGGAGAAATGAGTGGCCCTGGTGTTCCGTCAATTCCAAATTCTTATTGACCAATATCTGAATATATTACAAGATTTTTGTATTTCAGCACCGTCAAAATCTGGATTTTATTTTTGATAAAATCTAGGCAAATGATATAAAAATACTTTTTTAATGTAGGAAAAACAGGAAATAAATGTAAATAAGATTTTAAAAAGTTTTATAATTTAATGTAATTTTTTAGTCACATATTTTTCTCCCTCTGCATTAAGTACCAATGTTTGCATTTTATAAAGCAATGCCACTTTCATATGAAGCTTTCATTTTACTCATTCTCAAACTCTGCTGTTTCGTTGAGAGTTCCCGTTATCTAAAAAGCTTCCATAATTTCAGCTTCAAAAAGACAATGACCGCCATAACGACCCATTATAACGGCAATTCTGTTTTCTAAAGCAAAAAGGCTTGTAATAACCATTATACGGAACGATGTATGCAACTGATCGTCCCTGGCTAACAAAAGCGCAAAATAAAGCAGTCTATGTGCATTGTGGTGACAAAAGAATACTGTTAAGGGCATAAACCATCGTGTAAAACTATTAAAAGCAGGAAAATCGAAAGAATACAGTATTTTAACAACTAATGTATTTACATCTTGAAGAGAAAAAGATCAGTTGATCGCAGCCGATCTTTTTAATTATACCGCAGCTTTGTTAGAAAGTATGTTGTGGCGCAGCTGGATTATCTCTGGCTTGATTTGGCACATCTGTCACAGCTCTGTGGTTTGACGCATCGCTTTTTGAGGGGGGGGGGGGTCAAAATAGTCTAGCCCCAACAAGTGAAACATTTTTCTATTGCAAACGAATTCCGCAATGTTGACTGCCACCACCTGAAGCTGCTTATTTCACAATATCTGATATGAATGTAGACTCTTTAGCTTCAAATAATCCGTAGTTTGAATCTTGGGGAAACTTAAAGGATATTTTTTACTGGCTGTTTCTCTACAGCTCGTATTAAATTTGATGCTAAAATCCTATTTAAATTCCTCTCTCGTAAAATGTCCTCTCAGATTTATTACTTACAACTCCTCTAAACGTTCCTGAGCTGATGGAATTGTAAATACGTTATAGACTATTGCATGTTTTCTTGATTCTTCATATCGTATTCCTTTGCAGCGTGCTGTTTTCTTTTTCCGTACATCTGCAAGTGCCTCCACTTCCAAAATTATTACATTCGTGGTTCATTTTATGGCCGTGATCTTAAGAATGTATTGTCTTCCATTGATGATCTTTTTCATGGTGTTAGGAACTACTTTTGCAACCTCGTTGTCTTCTGGTACAAAACGATACTTGACTGTTTTCGCTTTACATGAACGATTTGCTGTTCCAGCTTGATTTTTGTCTTCCTGAGCATGCCGGCATTCGTTACCGCTGCAGAATAGGATGTGTACGTAAAGAAATAAATTAGGCAGGTTTCTAGAGTTGTTTCATTCCGGGTAGCCGAATATCTCGCACACTATATACTGCACTCTGTAACTCGTTCCGACAAACGCCGGCAAAGGTCATTCAGATAGGTCACTGTGAGTTTGTCGGTGGCGCTCTGAAAATTTGGTAACCCACAACAATGTAGGTCTATATATTGTAAGGGAAAGATTTTCTTAGAAAAATGTACTTTTGTAACAAAGATTTCATGTGAATAAAAATGTTATACTAATTCATTCCTGTATTTAGGAAACCCGTAATTAGAGATCACATTTTCACAAACGTACAAATTATACTAGTTGTTACGGCACTTTTCCTTACATTTCTCGGTGACCACCTCGATGCCATCTACTCGTGCTTTTGGTAATACGTATTTCTGGGCCTCTTGTTGTTCGATATATATTTAAGCTTTAGTGCCAATGATTTGAATGAAACATTTCTTAGAAAGCAAGTGTTGGTATGTCATGAGTTAGAGTAGCCA
The DNA here is from genome assembly GCA_026315105.1 of Locusta migratoria. Classification (NCBI taxonomy): domain Eukaryota; kingdom Metazoa; phylum Arthropoda; class Insecta; order Orthoptera; family Acrididae; genus Locusta; species Locusta migratoria. The sequence goes on from CM048748.1 coordinate 364,487,986, forward strand.
ACATTCTTTCATGACCATTCTCAATCTGTATCTATAGAAATCAATGTGCGTATGTTCCCTATGAACTGTAAGACGGCTGGAGCAATTTTGATGAAATTTTCCAGAAATGTTCATATAAGTTATTAGACAGTGCTATTAGGGATACCGTAGAAATACAAAGGGCACAGATGGTGATGGGGAGCTGGCCGCGGTGGCCGAGGGGACTGAGGCGCTCCAGTCACGGTGTGCACGGCCACTACGGTCGGGGGTTCGAATCCCCTCGGGCATGGATATTTGTGCCGTCCTTAGTCTTAGCTAGTTCATAAGTAGTTTGTAAGCTGACCCCGTAGTTAAGTCCCATAAGTTCAACAAACCTTTGAACATTTGATTTTGGTGATGGGGCTGCTCATTTGTTGAGGCGTTTCGAAATAATCATCGCCAAAATCTAAGCCTTGGGTAAAGTTTCAGACTAATCCCATAACGTCATAGCCAGGTGGTCTTTGTATTTCTACAGCGTTCCTAATAGCGCTGTCTAATAACTAAATATGAAAAATGGACGTATACCTCATCAGTGACTTCATATTTGGGGATATTCATTTTATCTCAACGGGTGATCCTGTGAAGTATGGTAGTGATCGGATAAAGATATTCTGATTTTAAGAGTAAAACGCAAAATGTGTAACGATAATTACTGTTTGCAAAAGCTATTTACTCTTTGACTTCTAAACTTATCACATTTCTTTAGAAAGGTGAACAGGTGCGGTTTAACAGCTTTAAGATAATTGCAAAACCACATATTGACCAAAGTTGTTTATTTTTATCTCATTGCTACCGGTTTCGGTTAGTTTACCTTTTTCAAGCGTTAGCAGAATTTAGCTAATAGCTTAACATGGCATAATACAACGTCGCAAAATTGTAAGATAAATATTTATCATCATAATGAACTCCTTATAGATATTTTCACAGTGGCTGACTGCTACAAACTCAATGGTAAACTCATGGTAAAGTAATCGAAACCGGTAGCACTGACATAAAAATAAACACTTATGGTGAATATGACATTTTGCAATTACCATATTTCATAAAATGGTTTTATTGATCAGCGCCTTTAATCCATATTCGTCTCGAACTTGACACGATAGTAGCGACCCTAGCGCAGAAACAGACAACCGTTGTTGTTGTGGTCTTCAGTCCGGAGACTGGTCTGATGCAGCTCTCCACCCTATTCTGAGCAAGTCTCTTCATCTTCTCGCAAGAATGGCAACCCAAATCAATTTGAATTTGCTTACTATATTCATCTCTCGGTCTCCCTCTACGGGTTTTACCCCACACACCCTCCAACGCAAAATTCATAATTCCTTGATGTCTTAGAATGTATCCTACCAGTAGATCCCCCCTTTTCCCCTTTTTTTAGTCAAGTTATGCCAGAAATTCCTTTTCTCTCCAATTCTGTTCAGTACCTCCTCATTAGTTACACGAGCCACCCACTTAATTTTCAGCATTCATCTGTAACACCCATTTCAGAAGTCTCTATCCTCTTCCCGGTCGCATGTTTCACTCCCATACAAGGCAACACTCCACCCAAATGCCTTTAGAAAGGACTTCCTTATGCTTAAATTAATGTAAATTAATATTCGATGTTACCAAATTTCTCTTACTTAAAAATGCTTTTCATCCCGTTGACATTCTGCATGTTATATCCTCCGTACTGCGACAATCATATGTTATTTTACTGCCCAAGTTACAAACTTCATTTATCGCCTTATTGATTCGTTAGCTAATGTAATTTCTTCAGCGTCGCCTGATTTTCTAAGACAACCGTAGCAGAACTGTTAATGCTTTACTGCAGAATGATACGATACAAACGGCGAACTTTCTATTTTTGATGCTGTTATTTGCATATTTCAAAAAATGTTTGTATAGCTTATGAGACTTAACTACGGGGTCATCAGTCCCTAAACTTACAAAGTACTTATGATCTAGCTAACACTAAGGACGGCATAAATATCCATGCCCGAGGGTAGATTGGAACCCCCGACTGTAGTGACCGTGCAGACCGTGACTGACGCGCCCCAGTCCCCTTGGCTAGTGCGGCCGGATTTGCATATTTCTCAATCACTAAATGTAGTGGCGAATTTTCAAATATGAATAGCAAAAACTAATTACAGTAGTACTCTATCTCCTGTTGAAATCAGCATTAGTGATAAAATATCGTCGCACTGCAATACATATGATTCGCAGGCATTGGCAGAGTCGCAACTGTATCGTAGAAAGTCGTTTAAGGCGAAAAATGAGTTATGATCAGAAGAAAATGATTGAGCCAATTTCCAAATGTTTGCTTCAGATTTTTGATGCCTTGCGCAGATTTTAATTCGTCAAAGTTGTGCAACCATATTTACCTTCAAAAGCTTGTGAACGGGCGCTTTTAATAGAGGCAACGTTTATCGGTGGCGGCTTTCCCCATGCGCCGATTTTAATTCGTCGAAGTTGTGCAACCAGATTGACGTTGAAACGTTTGTGACCAGATTTAACAGAGGAACGTTTGTCGTTGACTATTTCAAAGGCGAAGACTTACTAAATCCACGAAACTTCGTCAAACGATCTTCTTAGTCCTTCCACCAGGAGTAATCTGCCTACAATAATAAGTGCTTCCCATGCAAAGCCAAGGCGGTTCACCGGGCCTCGTGCCATCCATCATGTATTCAGACCGGGGAAAGCTCGGCTCTGGAGCTTGGGGTCTGTGCAGCGTACATAATACTAACGGCTGAGATTGTCTGGTGATTGCTGCTCACTTCAAGTATGATCTCTTGCGAGATAAGCCTTGATCTGATGAGTCAGAAGGATCAAAATATGAAGTGTCATACGGATGCTGGATTGCAGAGACAGTGTTGAAGCACTGACACGTATTACATGGGGGAAATGAGACAGAATTGTTGTGCAGTGGAGGGAGACGTGCTTTAAGACAGTCATGCAGTCGCTGTATAGAAAATGCTGCTGTAGCTTTGTTTAAAGCGGCTGGCTGCGGAGTAAGCAAGAAGCCCCTGGTTTAAATCCCGGTCGTGGCACAAATTCAGTGACTCTCTTTCTGTTCAATAGTCCAACAAACTTACGCTAAGGACAACAAACACGCATCCAAGCCCGTAGAGGTGTCCAACTTCCGACGGGAAACGGCGTGAATGCCTAGAAAAATACGTTTTTCATATTAGGTGTATTGTGCTGCCACTTATTGCCAGGTATATCAGCTACCCCAGTACTTATTAGACATCTTGAGAGACGGAATGGAGCGCATGGCGGTAGTCATGGTCTCCAGACGTGGTCAGGTGATTGGGTGTCACCTGTGTCTGAAGACTATGCTCCTAAATAAGCACCCATAGGTTCATTACTGCTGATGTGATAGTGAGATGGAAACGTGAAGGGACACATAGAACACGAAAGCGTACAGGACGACCTAGTACGTTGACTGACAGAGACCGGCATCTATCCATATCATCACAAACTGCACTAGGATCCACTCCAAATACTACGATAGTGATGCGCGAGATGAGAAAACGTGGATTCCATGGTTGATCGGCTGCCCAGCAGGCACACATCAATCTCAAATGACGCCTCGGTTGGTGTCGGAAGCGTAAACATTGACGATTGAACAGTGGAAAAGCGTTGTGTGGAGTGACAAATCACGGTAGACAATGTGGTGATCTGATGACAGGTTGTGGGTATGCCGAATGGCCAGTGAACATCATCTGCCAGTGTAAACAGTAAAATTCGCAGGCGGTGGATCTATGGTGTGGTCGTGTTTTTCATGGAGGGCGCTTGCAACCAATGTTGTTTTGCGTGGCACTGTCACAGCACAGGCCTAGGTCGATGATTTAAGCACCTTATAGCTTCCCACTGTTGAATTCGGGGATAGAGGATGCATCTTTCAACACGATCGAGCACCTCTTCATAATATATATAGCCTGTGGCGGAGTGGTTATGCGACAGTAACATCCCATAAGGGACTGGACTGCGCAGAGTCGTGACTTGAATAATTTAGAACACCTTTGGGATGATTTGGAATGCTTCAGCGACCTCCACCGCCGCCTCTGTGAAGAATGGGCCGTCTTTCCACAAGAAACCTTCCAACACTTGACTCAATGTGTACGAGAGTGGAAGCTATCATCAAGCTTACGAGTGGGCCAACAGCGTATGAAGGACGCCAAGAATTTCAAGAATTTGTAAATAATTTTCAGCCAGGTGTCCAGATGCTTTACATACTGTACAATATTTAGTCGGTTGATTCTTGCACAGATGATCCAAACCCGATAGATATGCAGCTTTCTGCGACGTCTGCCACACGTTCTCCGTTTGTTGGTGCTGCTCGTGATTCAAGCTTGTAGCTGCTTGGTGGTCAACAAGACCCCTCCTTCCCGCCCCCCCCCCACCCACTCCATCCGGCCACCTACGCTATCGAGCGTGTGGCGCGCTGTACATCACGGTTAATCTCGGGGGCCGCGACACGTGGCGGTCTGGAGTGGGGGGAGGGGGAAAGGGAGGGTGGGGGGGGCACGAGGGGGCGGGAGGAGGGGGAAGGAGGGTCCATCGCAGAGGCGGCGGCCCAGCCTGACCCCGATAGCGCTAATCTCGCCGCCGAGCCACGCCACCTACCTGATACCGCTGGCCCCGCTGTTGGCCTTTAGAAGTTGCAACGTACCCAGATCATCCAGCGACAGATCAACAGCTGGCTGGTAACTACCATCTCGCGTGTGACGTATTCAATGTCGGCAAATGTACTTCGAAAGGAATCACCAGTGAAGGCAAACCTGGAACATGTACACCATTTCACCATTTGAACAGGGACCAACACTGTAACATTCTTACACGTCGTGTCAGTTCTTTCTGACACATCGGACTCTGACCAGGACACAATTATGAATCCAAACGCAACGGATTGAAGGTATGAGCCTCACATGGGTGTTCAATTACGTTAACTGCGGTAAGTTAAAAACTTGTGCAGTACCGGAATACGAACCTTGGTCTCATGTACCCTAGCCCGTAATGACAAATATCGTTTTTCTAACGCAACTACAGATGAGTAGTATTACACTCAACAGCCACGCTGTTCAATATCATGTACTTAATACATAAACACTACATGAAAACGAACCGAGCGAGGTGGCGCAGTGGTAACACACTGTACTCGCATTCGGAAGGATGGTGGTTCAAATCCACCTCCGGCCGGCCCGATTTAAGTTTTCCGTGATTTGCCTAAATCACAACAGGCAAATGCCTTGTTGGTTCCTTTGAAAGGGCACGGCCTATTTCCTTCCGGATACTCACCCAAACACCCCGAGCGTAAACTTCGTCTCTACGGGACGTTAAACTCCAAGCCTCCTCCTCCTCCATGAAAACGATCTAAGTGCCAGACGTATATGTCAGATTGTGATCTTAGCATCCAAATATGGATTAAAGATGCTGATGACTGTATAATTGTCGGGCACGGTAGTCTTGGAGTGAAGCGCTCTACTGGAACCTCAAGTGTCGCGGGTTCGAAACGCGGTCGTACCTCGGGTTTCTTCAGTCTGCATTTTAACCCAACCTTCACCTCTCAACGATGTGAGAAGTCGCCAGAAACGGCACGTGGTTCGTATTCGACGTTAAGCTGTAGGTTACTTTTCGCCAGTTGGATAACTGGGGTAAGCTAGAGACGCAAGTCGTCGAAGTGGCGTCCACTTGAAAAACTTTCATCAGGCCAATGAGGCACAATAAATTATTATTGTATAAGTATGGTATTCATTGTGCTGAATCATAATACGTAGAATACAACAATCGATAAAGCATTCAAGAGTGAATTCTTTTTACAAAGATTAATTGTCGTTCCTTATTTCGTGTTACACTCTTCAAGTCCATAAATATCTTAATTCAATTGCTACCAAAATTCACAGTACTAGCGGCTGGGATAATCTGAACATGTCATGAAAATTAAATCAAAATTACTCCAGCCGCTTTGGAGTCCATAACGAACTTACATTCATACTAACGCCGTTTTCTGTAGATTTAGATTGAGGGCGATCATGAAAGAAAGTACTGATAAAGACACACCCTCAGTTGCTTTGTAGGCGTTTTGCAGGCATCGCATTGTTGTGAAACCATAAAATATGTGTCCTACTACTAACAGGAGGAAGCCGAGGGGTATATATATATATATATATATATATATATATATATATATATATATATATATATATATATATATATATATATGGTTTCACAACAATGCGATGCCTGCAAAACGCCTACAAAGCAACTGAGTGTGTGTCTTCATATATATATATATTACCAGAACTGCGAATGGATGGTAGTGGGTGGTCATCGAGATACGAAGGTAAAGTGCTCTTATAAGTGGATCTTTTTTAAAACTAGCAGCAAAGATGATGTTCTTTACACGAATTGCTATGTTCACCATCACTCCTCAACAATAGCTGTAGTCGAGGAATAATGTTGTGAACTGCAGTGTAAAGCATGTGCGGAGTTATGGTGAGGCATTGGTGTCGGATGTTGTCTTTCAGCATCCCTAGAGATGTTTGTTGATCACGATAGGTATGGGGTCGTGGGAGCCCAAGCATGACGAAAGTGGTGACTGAGCAGACGATCATCACTAAACGACGCGCGCAAGAGATCTTTCACGCGTCTAGCAACTTATTTTCTAATAAAACTCCATGTCATTCCATGCATGTTTGTCAATTTTTAACTCTCTATCTGCATTATTCCGTGATTTATTAAGTTTTAAAACTTACTGACCTTTTGATCACCCGATGCCTTTAGGGACAGATTGTGACAGAAAATCTGGCAAATACCGATACTGTCTCTAGTGAAATATCAGAAACAGACTCAAAATAGGTAACTGGGTATCTACGATGAGTCAATAATCCCACCACCTTCTGTTTCTCACTTTACATCTCGTAATCAATTATAGGATTGTGAAAAACCGATAATACACAGCCAAGGTGGAGATGCCGTAGCAATGTTAAAACATATCTTGCAGCACAACATATCAAAAACAAGAACCATGAACTAACAATAAACTAGCAAATACTGTTTTAAAGAAAATTACCGCTTATCAGATTCAAACTCTCATCCTTCACATTATGAATTCAGTATGCAACCACTACACACTGTTACTGAATTTCAACAATGTCGCCTTCACGGTTAATTTTCACTGCCCACTTTTCCCGTATTTTTTCATTCCTTGCGAACACAAGCATCATATAGCAATATTCGGCTTTTAGAGCCAACAGAGGAAGAGGAACAACAACCCTTTTATCTTGATTGCGCTTAATGAGTCCGCGCAGGATACGGTGGACGATGCGCAGAGACGAGTTTTCGCCCAAAGCGCCGGGCGAGTTCATTCCTTCGTTCGGAAGGGGAGGCCGCGTCAGTTTGTCTGCCGGCCAGCGCACATCGAGTGACCGCACCGCTATAAACGGCCGGCAGCACTGTCTTCAAGCGCTATAAGTGCAGGAAAACGTCTGCATACCAGAGACGAGAAATTGTTTTCATTGTAATTAACTTGATGTCGAAAGGCGCAAAAGAGGGAATAAAAATCCCATTTAAAGTGTCCTTGAAAGAGTGCAGACTGCTACGACGGACAATAAGAAGATTGGAAAGAGAAAGAGAGAGAGAAAATTAGATGCCGGTAGTTCTAAGGGTTTCTCTACTCCGGGAGAAAACGGAATAAAGAGATAAAGATCTTAGATTTAGATGACTTTCAAGAACAAATTGTGCGGAGATTGGTAAACAATTTCCACGTGACAAACAGTGCCCCACAATAAAGTAACTTTCTCCCATAATGATTCAGGTAATACTTACATGGCTTATTTTTCATGCCGTTAACACAAGGTGGCGCAAATAGCAGAAAACAGGTACTTTGGAACGTTTAGAAATACGCAGTAAACGTGTCAATTATTTAAATAAAATAAAATAGTACGTGAAGAGGATTGATGTCTGAAATATGTCGATGAAACACACATTCGCAGTTCGCACACTAAGCTGAATGAGTGAACAGATGGATCAAGTAATGGAGTAAAGGCGCCACTTTCAAAAGGATAACGTCTGTTTATAGTACACGCAGATAATTGATAAGGACAAGTAGTTCGGCAGACTATGAGGTATTAATGTGTCTAAAGGCTAAGAGAAACATTTACGTTTTCTGGTCTACAATATTTTAGAACAGGAGAATGTGAGCATTCCTTTTAAATTTAAAGACGCTCTGCAATGCAGTAACAGAAATACCATAGGTTTTATTAAAACGTTTCGTAATGTGGGTGACTGAAATAGTATTGATTCTGACCGACTGTTTAAGCTCTATCTAGATTAGTGCAGCAAAATGAGAAATAATGAAAACATTTTCTATTTAGTTTTGTGGGTGTTTGATTTAGTATTGTTTCTGACTGATTGTTTAAGCTCTATCCAGATGACTGCAGTAAGTTGAAGGTTATTGACAAATTTTTCTAATTGCTCAATTGTTTGGAAAGCTGCGGGGTCATTCGTCCCTATACTTACAAACTTCTTATGAACTAATTCACTAAAGACGACACAAACATCCATGCCCGAAGGAGGATGCGAACCTCCCACGCGGTATGCCGCGCGATCCGCAACGTGGAGTTCCAAGACCGCTCGGTTACTCCCGCGCGGCAATTCTTTCTATTTGCGTGTTAAACAGAAACAACATACTTTCTGCATATACACCAGTAATACCAACAAATCAGTCCAAATCCTATGCAAGCAGGTGTATGCAAGCAGATACCTCATTTTAAACCTATGACATGTACCAGAATGACATTTTAATTGTTTTATGAATGTGACCAGTGACTGTATTATGCAGAAAACATGAGTCACCATGACTTCCAATTCTGCACTGCTGATGTTCTGTCAAAAGAACGAAATCGATATGTGAATTACGTAAAATAAATACTTCACATCGACCACCAAGCTGAAACTTATTTTATTAAATATTGTGATAGACTGGAAAAATTTACGAAATGGGATCAAGTTACATACAAGGAATAATGGATGGGCTTAATAACACATCTTTCGGTGGAGCCATGGGAAGCTATACTGGTGACATGCAACCAAAGACGGTAGGCAACAAAATAAACTAAACTTAAAACTAAAAATTGCAGAATGACTAAGGGAGGGTGGGGAGACGCGGCAGTTTTTTTTTTTTTAATGAAATCGGATACAATGGCAATTTTATAGGTCGCATGAAAGGCAAAAATATTCGTTTGGTACGAAGGATTTGTGTGTGTCTGGAATTTTGGAAATTCAATCCAGACTCCAATAGCGATCTTACGCTGAGTGTGGCGGCTGTTACCTTATGCAGTATTGCCACTTCGCCTTTCTCCTATTCCCGTCACGCGTGGTTGAAGGAGAGTGGAAAAAGAGCGACAAGAGAGAGAGAGAGAGAGAGAGAGAGAGAGAGAGAGAGAGAGAGAGAGAGCGCAGGTATACTTCCGTGTGTGCTCTGATCTCTCGAAATTTATCCACGTGTTGTTGTTTTTTTTTTTTTTTTTTTTTTGTTTTTTTTGTGTTTTTTTTCGCGAGATGTATGTAGCAGAACAAATTATCTTGGTGGGGCCTCAAGAAACACATGGCCTTGAAAACTGACAGAAACCTGTATAGCGATAGAGAACGTCACTCTCCCAGCTCTGCCACTGGAGTCTACCGGTCATTTACGTGAGTTTCTGACGCTACCTGTAACGGAAAAGACTCCTCTGCGTTGGATCTTACCCGGTACAAATTACACAATGATGAGTAATATTGATGAACTAGCGGAACAAAGTGTTTGTGAGCTACTTCCTTTGTTGGAAGACATCCTGAGGATTCTTCCAATAAATGTCTCCCGCTTCTACCTTACCCGAGATTAATTTTTATGTGATTTTAACGCTTAAAATATCTCTTTATGCCTGTTCATAAATATGTTATGGAAGTGACTGCTTGAGGTGATTTTTCTGCTATTTTGCAGTTATTATACAAAGGATTCTTATTTCTGTGTATTCGCAGTAAGTTTAAGTTGGACCACGCGTCGATACCCAGAGATTCTCCTCTATTTTGCAATGATTTTTCACATTTTCTGCTTCTGGATATATAGCATCGTCATACGCAAAATGCCTGTTTGAACTTTTGATGTTATCTAAGAGGTCATTTAGACTCATTATAAAAGGGTGTAAAACTCTCCCTTGTGACACCTGGGAAATCACTTTCACGTCGGAGGACTGCGTTGAAATGTTAAGATGATTTTTTAGTTAGATTCTCTTACATCCAGACACAAATTGATCAGATTTTGCGTGTGCTATGATTTTTTTCATGCGACATTGCGGACACTTATCAAACGCTTAACGAAAGTCAAGCAGCTACCCTAGAACTGGTAAGCAATATTCAGTCAGGTGTCTTTTGATAACATACTGAATAGTATTAAATGATTCTATCATGTTCAGTTCTATCCGTACTGCACATCCAGAGCCCCTTTGATAGTATGTCTAGGCACGTAGCGGCAGGTGTAGCCAGGAATGGCGTCAACACTCAGTACCATTTTTATCATCTTCCTCACTTTAGTCGCGAGGTCTGTGTACAACTGGTTACTGGCCAAATATATTGCAGCACATTACAAAGACTGCCAATAACCCAGTATTAACATGGTATATATTTTGAAACTGCATGGCAGTTATTGGGCTTGCTATTATGTGTTATATTCAAACTGAAACTTTTCTAAAGAAGATACTCCCATTTGGTGTCGAAACCATGTCAAATATTACCGTTAATTAGCGCAACCTGCTGGTTATAATCTAACAACAACAAAATTTGGCTGTGATGTTCCTGCTTCTCTGCGGTGCTGCAATTCGAAAGTTCAGCATCGGACATTTCTGAACAGTTAAAACAGTTGAGTATCACTTCACCAGTTTAAAATCTTATTTAAATCTTTCTGACAATATTTATGCACATTTTTCAGGCAGTATTTTATTAAATGTAATAACATCTTCTCCGAAAAGTCTGACATTAATATTGTACGCAAGATTGTGAATACAAATTTTAGCTGCTGAGATGCTTGTATAATTTTCTGGCTTCCAATCTAAGATACTTGTTTTCTCTATGACTGTCCATCCTAGATGACTTGTTGCGTCCGCTTACCAAACAATTCTTAGTCCAGTTTTAATATGCCTTCCTGCTTTTTATAATAACCATAACTGTGAGAGTGAGTCAAACATTTTTTGGGTATCTGACAATACTGAATCCCCTGCATGCTACATGACAAAAGTGTGAGATGGTTTCCACATGATCGATAATTTGGAGTCCAGTCAAATTATCAGGGAGAAATTTATTCTGTAAAACACACCTGCTAATTTTTCAGTCAATGTTGAATGATCGATCAATTTTAATTAGTGTGACCTGTATTTCCTTCGAACTACTGGGCAAATTTCTGTGTTATAGTGACCTACAATACTTACTCTTAGAAGAGATGGTGGCTCAGGATAGAATCTCCTATGGGTTCCATAGGACCCTGGAGCTATGTGGTTTCATACATTCCAGCACATTCTTCACGTATGTATTTCGTAACTCATCTACATTTTCAGGAACAAGAGAAAGTACTTTGAGCAATCCTGTTTCTTTGTTAAGGAGCATTTGAAAACAGAGTTAATTACTTCCATAGTTGCTTGACTGCTCTAAATTTCAATTCACCTTACCTGCAAGTGACTGAATGCTAACTTTGTTGGCTTTTCGTAGACCAGAAGTTTTTGGGTTTCGCGAAAACTAATTCGACGTTATACTGCTACAATAGTCAGTAACGGATCATGACTTCCAACACGTTTCATTTTTCACCTTTGAATAAACCTAGGCTTTTATTTTACACTTTAAACTGTAAGGTTCCTACATTTACTTTATGTTTTCGATTCTATGTAAATTTTATGTATCTTGACAATGTTCGTATATTTACTCTTATATGTTTTGATTCCATCTAAATTTCTCAGCATATTTTACACCGTAAGTCTTTGGAGATACTATTATCGCTGGGATAGAGATTGTAGCGAGTAGGAGTCTCACTGTAGCATGAGGAGTCTGGGGCAATCGGTATGTGGAGTCTGTCTGTCGTAGTCATGTTGAGTCTGAAGCAGTCGGTATACTGAGTAGGTCTGTGGCAGGTACTCATGGAGGTAAATATGCGACAGCAAAAGAAAGGATACGAAAATTTTTAATGGCAGGTTAGATATCAAGTAAAAGCGTGCTTTGGCCACATATTTGTCACTGTTAAAGTTATGCCCAAATTTGTGTTGTTATGTTTATTGCGAATTAATGAGAAAAACTCTTAATGCCATTATTTTTCTAAAAGATTTTTTTAACAGTCAATATAGACCCTTAGTTAAAACTAAAGATGTGTGTACTTCATTCAATTCATGTAGTTAGTTTCTCCTTTCCTCTGCATAATTGTTTTATCTTAATCCAGTTTTGAGTCAGCGTACTTGACTTTGGGCCGCATTGTGCTTTTCAATACAGGAATTATATACTTAAATATGATTTTGACTGCTGCCGCTGTTCTTGTAATTCTTGCGAGAGAATTGATTGCGTTATCCAACTTGGCGGTAAGTGCAAGAATAGGGCCATAAAACTCGACAAAAACAGAGAAATCACTCTCACGTTCTGTTACCTCTGCACATAAAAGCCTTTTCTCATTCTCGACTAATTAAATCCACTTGTCTTACATTTCTAAACAGTTGTCATGTTACAATGTAGAAGTTACCAGTTTTAGTTTCAGTTTTATTCAAAGTAAAGATCCATTTTTCATTCAGCCCACATAAAACACATACATTTCATTATGCCGCATTATATATTTCGGAAGTCGATTCTTAACAGTATTTCTATGTCATGTAGAGTCCTTCGCATCATAAACTGTTTCACTGAGTACGTGTCTATCTCATTTTTCTTCTTGTAAATTTGTCAATTTACAGTGCTTAGGTGCACTATGTCATTATAATAAAACATAATTCAGTTTATTATGTTTTATCATAATGACATAGTGCACCTAAGCACTGTAAATTGTTATATAACAACTGATGGACATTACAAGATTATGGCCTTTAAAATACTTTGTTTGACCAGATGATGCTGACATAGTTCAGCGAAACCGGTCGTCGTAAATTAAATTGATGATCAGCGATCTTGGCTTTTTTATATCTTTCTACTTATGAACTACCTTATACTAAAGACGACAAAACATTCATTCCCCAAGAGGGGATTCGAACCCCCGACAGTAGCGGCCTTGCAGGTTGTGACTGGCGCGCCGCAGACCACTCGGCCACTGCAGCCGGCTGAGATATGCACATTCAAGTTCTTTTAATAGCCCTTAGGAGTTACGCGATCATTGTTGCCCAACAGACTCTTGGTCACTTACGCCAGCGTAAATGAGGACATCGACAGAGACAGAAGAAGGATTTGACGCCCGTGAATAAAATGTGGATAATGTATAATGTGTAATGTATAATTTTCGAAGTTATTTAACAAAAAAAATGTTCAAATGTTTGTAGCATTATTCGAGAGGATAGGTTTTCTGATTTACCGCTGCATGCGAGCTACGCATTTACAAAAGGTGAGAGTCAGCAACTAACCCAGCGTTTAATTGATGGTATACATGCAAAACTGAACTATTGAAACATATACGTAATTCACACAAGCTAAAAAAATGACATTGTATTGTCTGATTACACACTTGTCCACCAATTAACAGAAGTAGTCAGTCCATAAAGAGCTGGGAATATCTGTACAAATCGATTTCATGTGGAGCAACTACACTAAGCGCTATGCTCCGATGTGCGAGGCCGTTCCCCGCTGGGGGTTCAAATCCGCCATCGGGCATGGATGTTTGTGTTGTCTTTAGTGTAAGGTAGTTTATAAGTAGTTAGTTTACGGACTGATGACCGCCGCGCGAGAGTTGCCGAGCGGTCTGGAGAGTCACGTTACGGATCGCGCGGCCTCCTGCGTCGGGGGGTTCGAATCCTCCCTCGTTCAAAATGTTCAAATGTTTTTAAGCTTATGGGACTTAACTACGGGGCCATCAGTCCCTAAACTTACAAACTACTTATCAACTACTTACGAACTAGGACGGCACAAATATCCATGCTCAAGAGGGGATTCGAACCCCCGACCGTAGTGGCCGTGCAGACCGTGGCTGGAGCTCCTCAGTATCCTCGGCCACCGCGGCCGGCAGTTATTTAACGCTCATGACGTTTGCTTCCATCTCTCAGTACGTATTTAACGCTCATGACGTTTGCTTCCATCTCTCAGTGCGAAAATGGCGGAATTTGTTGACACAGCAGTAAATTACGCATTTTGCTTGTGATGGAAGTAAGTGTACATTCATAAGTACGAAATACTGAACTGTTATGGATTAATTACGAGAATGTTCGTTTTATCTTGTATAATACAGCAGAAGCGGTAGAGGCTGTTCTGGCGCCTGCAGTATATGCTTCCCGGAGAGCGGCGTGTTTGCTGGGTGGCCTGCCCTGCAGGGGCCCGGGGACATCTCGACAATGGCGACCGTGTCAAGCTGACCTGTGCGGACGCGTGGCCAGTCATGAAAATGCATGAGCACGTCCGTGTCCCCGCCGCCGCTGCGCGCTGACATGAAAACGCTTCACTGCCCGCCCCACTCCACACTTCCACTCCCGACACTGTGTCTGCCCCCCCCCCCCCTCTCTCTCTCTCTCTCTCTCTCTCTCTCTCTCTCTCCCCCCCCTGTTTTTCTCTGTCTCTTTCAAACACACACACACAGACTCACACACATTGGCTACCACGGACTAAATGCTTCTCTGTAATGGTGCCAAGCCCACGCGAACGAGAATCAATTTTTTAAATAAATACGGGACCGATCACGCATTGTGCTCTAAAAAAGCAATGACAGGCTGCGTCAGTTTGCCAATTCCCTGAATAACGGAAAATACCTTTCCCAGTTGACACGTTACTGTTTTTACTAGGTTGAAAGTTCTTTCCTTTGTATAACAAATCCAATACATTTTTGTCTCCTGTATTACGTTCCCCCTCACGTTATCAACGTATTACTTAACCTACGCTTTTATTGTATAATTTGGTGAGAAAAGGACTTTTTGGCGCATCCTGACTAAAAGAAGGGATCGCTTGGTAGGACACATTCTTAGACATCGAGGACTCGTAAATTTAGCATTGGAGGGAAGTGTGTGGGGTAAATATCGCAGAGGGAGACCAAGAGACGCGTATAGTAAGCAGATTCAAGTGGATGTGGGTTGTCGTTCTTATGAGGAGATGAAAAGGCTTGCTCAGGATAGAGTAGGGTGGAGAGCTGCATCAAACCAATCTCCGGACTGAAGACCCTAACAACAATAATATGTTTTAGAGGATTTATAAAGATGAAAATTACACCTATTCAAAAACTGCGTGGTCATCAGTTTCTAAACTTACAAAATATTTATAAACTAACTTATACTAAACACAACACAAACATCCATGCCAGAGGGAAGATTCTAGCCCCCAACGGAAAACGGCCGTCTCGCGCATGGGAGCATAGCGCCTCAATGCGCTCGGACACTTTGTCGTGGCTGCACCTAATCCTTCACGTGTATTTCGTAAGAGCACATGCAGCCACTTCCATCAGATTTTTCCAATAATATTCTCTTATACTTGCGTGTTTATGGAACATCTCAATAAAATTTCTGGCAGTACACTTCTAAATTATATTAATCTTCTCTTTGGTAGCGATTTGATGTTGATACAGACACTCGAGCAGTGTATTGAGTAGTTTCCTTTACAGATGAACTGCTCTATACCTATAAAAATTGAATGTTTGCGCTTTACTCGTTGAACTGTTCAACGTAATGAGATCAAACACAATCAATAACATGATTATAGAATCTTCACCATACTTAATCCAAGTCTAAGTTGTATGTAAAAGTTTACGTCTGGCACTTGGAACGACAGCGGAGACAGAGTTAACAGACCATCAGTGCACAGTATAACGAAACGTTCCAGTTAATTAACCATTGGAACAGTAACCTTCAAAAGACGTAAAATAGACAGTGTTCAAGTAGCAATCATTATAGTGAATTTGATGCTGCCGTACTTGTATTGATATACAATATGTATCATTATTTTAAAAAATATTAATTTTATATTTGACTCCATGTTGTCCGATTGTATGTAATAATCACGTATTTTTCGGTTTACTTTGTTAATCTCCTCTTTATAGTTTCCAAATGATAAGCCAAGATCGCAAAATAAAAATTTCTTTATAGTTTCCAAATGATAAGCCAAGATCGCAAACTAACAATTTATTAAGTGACGACCGGTTTCGGTGTACTGTGTCACCATCATCTGGTCATATATATTTATTATAATTTGGTCATCTTCTTAAAAAATTGGGTATAACATAAGAAGTGCAACATTGCACTTAATCACTATATTAAAATACATAAATTAAAACATTTTTATATAGTGGCTAAGTGCAGTGTTGCACTTCTTATTTTATACCCTATTTCTTAACAAGATGACCAGATTATAATATATATATGACTAGATGATGGTGACACAGTGCACCGAAACCGGTCGTCACTTAATAAATTGTTAGTTTGCGATCTTGGCTTATCATTTGGAAACTATAAAAAGAATTGATCGCCTCCATACCAGACGATGTCAGGTAATCTTAATAATCTCCTCTTGATGGCTGGAACTGCCCACACCGGTCGAGTATAAGGAATAAAAATATTATACGGCTCTTGACACAAGATGATCTTTTTCTTCGCGGTATTGTATACACTGGACTTCCAGAACAAGAGAAAGGTCACCATCTACATATAAGGTAGTATACAGCCTCGCTGAGGGTACTTTACATACAAACTGCGGCGTCGATCTATGACTATAAAACGATGTTCAGAAATTTTGTACTTTTAAAATTCAAAAAGATGGGAAAATGTCTACATAATATTTCATTTGGTATATGAAGGAGGGTATTTACTTCGACACATAGCTACACTCTTATTCTTCTTCTGAAGGTATTTTACACACTTGAGTATCAACACAAATGGACGGTAACTGTTTCATGTTTCATATGGTGCATCTTTTACCAGTTACCGTTACAGTTAGCTCATGGTGGAAAATTTAGTTGCAAGGGGTTTTTATAATACACAAGCTACCGTATGGTGCATGGCATAGGACATATTTAAGTAAACTGATCACGAAAATTGATGTATACACCGAAGTTTTCTGAGATGGGATGTGTTGTGTGAAGAAGATGAATTGAGGAGAGGGAAGGAGGAGGAGAAGTGGAAGAAATGAAACGATAGGGAGGGAGCTGAAGACGAATAGAAGGGAGCGAGAAGAGAAAGAGGATGGAGATACAGGAGGAGAGGGGAGATGGAAAACGAGAATATAGAATAAATAAAAAACCGGGCAACGTCGTCACTGTTGAATACAAATGAAAATAGTGCACCTGTTATGCAAATAACTCTTTTTACAACATTAAAACTTAAACATTACGCAAAATTATTAAAAGCTTTGTTGTAATATATTCATAAATGAATGCTAAAAAATTAATAATTTGTGCTAATGCAATTACTTAAATTTAATATTAGTACGAATGTAATGTGTATTCAGTAGTTTAGTGACATAGTGTAACATTAAGTGAGGTAAAACCTGAAATCAAATAAAGCGATTTACGCATACTGAAACATACTTTTAGTTAAAACAAATGTCATGTTTATGCAATGACTTACAGCTAAACGCGTAGATTTACTTGTTTTAGGTAAGATGATGGGATGTTCAAACTTGTTAAGGTATTGGTTGGCAGAAATACTTTGAGGGATTAGGACTTACCTATGTATTAATCCCTTTCGAGAACCGCTCTTGGTACTCCACAGTTCTCAACGCTCCTGAGATTATTGCAAACACGTCTGAGACAATACTTCAACAATGGTGGTCACCAGTGCGAGTTATTTTGCTTGAAGTCTTATACTGAAAGTAATCCTCTTCTTTTTGGAGGCAATTTGAGCTTCGTGATCAGCCAAAAGTCACAAGGAGATGTGTCGGAGTAATAGGGGAACCTCACGAACCACATAAATTTTATTATTAGCTGCCAAGCTTTCGCTACTCACAGTTGTTACACTTTCCCTCAGACGTTGTCTCGGAGGTGACGATGGACCTATTGGTAGTGGTTTAGTTTGGTGCTTTGGCCGCGTCTATAAAAATATCGCGGAGCTAACTTGAGCTACGCTAGAGCTATAGAGGCTGTCAAGTTGAAATACAAGAATTGCAATTTGTAATGCTGTTACGTCCATATTTCCGACTATGTGGCTGTAATCGTCCAAAACGAGTCTTATAGGCTAATGTCATTAAGATAATAATCCTATCTGAGGTAATGCTAAGATTTACTTATAAAATCCTAGTACCTCAACATTAATCGTGACATTGAAACTTCTTTAAGGTGAAAATGAATTGAAACTTCATGTGTCTCAATTCAGAGTGTACTGGTTACGAGTGCCTAGCACAAACTTTCTGATATTTTGCCGCGACGGAGTGGCCGAGCACATTGAGCCGCTATGCTCGGACGCGCGAAGCCGTTCCCCGTCGGGGATTCAAATCCTATCTCGGGCATGGATGTTTGTGCTGTATTTAAGTTAGTTTATAAGTAGTTTGAAGGTTTAGGGACTTACGGCCCATAAGCTAAACAAACATTTTAATATGTATTTTATGTTCGATTTATTGATCGATTATAGTTGTCTTCCAGATTTACGACTCATTTTAATTATCGAAAAATTACACACAGTTATTTCATTCTTCGAAATTATTCTTTTTTAGCATTTTCATCCTGTTATTGGACTTGGGTCGCGGCGGAGTGGCCGAGCTCATTGAGGTTCTATGCTACAATGCGCGAGGCCGCTCACCGTCGGTGGTTCGAATCCCTCCTCGGGCTTGGATGTTTGTGCCGTCTTTAGTATAAAGTAGTTTATAAGTCTTCCTCGGTTGCACATTTCCAAAGGTCGCGGGTTTGATTCCCGCCAGGTCCGACGATTTTTATCTGTCACTTTCCACTTGTTTCACCTCTGGCAGTATTGCTCATGTGAAGAATACCGAGTAGCACCGCGGTTCGGAACCCATGTTAAACTGTAGCTCCCCTACAAGTGGCTCGTTAAGTCAGTTCGATGGTTGGAGGAAGGCAACGGCATACCACCCCCAAACAGGTCCATGTCTAGTAAAGCACTGTGGTGTTCAAACCAATCTTCGGATTGTTGACTGCTTTACCTTTTCTTAGTTTATAAGTAATCTGTAATTTATGGGACTGAAGACCCCGAATTTAAGTCCCATAAGTTTTACAAACATTTTAAACTTGGTTATCTCAAGCGTATTATCTAACGAATGGAAGGATGATCTTCATGCCACTTTCCGCATTAACACCGCTCCTACTCTAGGAGACAAAATACTGTATGTGATCAAAAGTATCCGGACAACCACAAAAATTTGCGTTTTTTGTAGTAGGTGAATTGTGCTGCCACCTACTTCCAGGTACTCCACATCAGCGACCTCAGCAAACATTAGAGATTATGAGAGAGCAGAATGCAGATCTTCGTGGAATTCAGTTACTTCGAAAATGGTTAGGTGATTGGTTGTCAATTGTATCAAATCTGCACGCGAGATTCTCATACTTCTAAACATACCTAGTTCCATTATTTCTGATGTGATAGTAATGTGAAATATTAAGAACTATGAACAGCACGAAAAACCATAGAGCGACCTCGTCTGTTCACTGACAGACCGCCGACATAAGCAGAGGGTCATCTATCCATACCATAACACAGGAATTCCAAATTACATCAGGATCCACTCCAAGACAGGCGTGACGTGAGAAAAATTAGATTTCATGTTCGAGCAACTGCCCATAACACACACATAAAGCATGTCAGTGTCAAACAACTCCTATCTTGGTGTAAGGAGCGTTGACATTGGACGATTGAACAGTGGAAAAACATTGTATGAAGGTACGAATCACCGTACACAATGTGGCGATCCGACGGCAAAGTGAGGGTATGACGAATCCCCGTTAAACCTGATTTGCCAGTGTGTGTAGTGGAAGCAGTAAAATGTGATATCGTCATGTTTTTTCATCCCTTGTAGTTTTGCGTGGCACTACCACAGAGGCCGGCACTGATGTTTTAAGCATTTTCTTCCTTCCTACGGTTGAAGAACAATTCATGGATGGCAATTGCATCTTTTAACATCTGTTGGTAATGCATAGCCTTTGGCGGAGTTGTTTCATGACAATAACATCCCTGTAATGGACTGACATTCACAGAGTCCTGCCTTGTACCCTACAGAACATCTTTGCCTAGTTTTCAAACGCGGACTTCGTGCACAGGTCTCGCCGACTTACATCGATACCTTCCAGCATCTGACTGAACCTTGGCTTGCGAGAGTGGAAGCTGTCGTTGAGGCTAAGGTTGGGCCAACACCGTGTTGCATTCTAGCATTACCGAGGAGAGCGACACGAACTTGTAATTTTCGGCCAGGGGTCCAGATACCTTAGATCACTTAGTGTATGTGTATTCAATCTGTCACTTATACATCTGAAAGCGTGGTAGTTTTACAAATCTTTGTGAATCACGTAACTGCAACTCCGTATCGGTCTATGGTTGTACGAAACCACCTGAAATCACTTTCCGGGCTGACCGACAAAGCAAACCTCGTCGTTAGATTCGTTAGATTCCATGGGCCGGAGCACCTTATGGGTGGGGTTTTATTAACAAGCTTGGCTTTCGGGCGTTTTTTTCCCCCTGCAAAGTAGCCACTATTATTTCACATCAGTGTCGTTTTAGCATTGTCTTTGCTGGTATTTCTTGCCATTTTTCCCTTCTACAATATTGATAGTGCCACAATAAACTGCAACATCATTTGCATTGTGATAATTTTTTCCACTCCGTGTACACAATACGTAACTGCATCTCTTTGTATTCATACATTTCACGCACTTGGCGGCACTGCGTTAGTAAGGCTCAGAAAACTAAACAAGTCTAGCGAATCATTTTCACCTATTGGAGAGTACTCAAGATACACTACTCCACGTGAGTCGAAGTAAACGTTCATACTGGTCGTGACATTGCCACTGACCTGCAATTCTTTTTGTCCTAGTGATGTAGCATGTTTACAGTGTGCTGATGCGTCTTGGTTTTGTGGTGGTGTCAGTAAACCCCCGTCTTATCGCCTATTATCATGGTGCTCGGAAATCAGTAGTTTCCATTGTTCAGCATTTGTTACGAGACTTGAACCCGGAGTCGTCACTGCTTGATTGCCGACAATTTTGGTTTACATTTCAGGGACACTCATCTTATGTACAAATAGTAAACAAAAATTAAATGCAGTGATCGTATACTTACATCTACTCTGTTTGCAAGTTTTTCATTCTGTGATACGACGCTCTTCTTCACTTGCCGAAGTATCTCTATCATTCTTGTTTACTTTACAGTCGGCTTCGGTCATTTAACAGTCCAATTTCCGCAGTAATTATTTCGTAGTACGTGTCATACAGAAATAGTTTTATTCCATACCATCTCCAAAAATGCTTAAACAATGTGCAATGAACCACAAATCAGGTTATCAAACAGACAATGGTTATAACTGCTGACGACGCACTTGAATGTTGTTAACAGATATGGGGACACTTTTAAAGCAATT
Source organism: Locusta migratoria (assembly GCA_026315105.1). Classification (NCBI taxonomy): domain Eukaryota; kingdom Metazoa; phylum Arthropoda; class Insecta; order Orthoptera; family Acrididae; genus Locusta; species Locusta migratoria. The sequence continues at coordinate 364,509,679 of CM048748.1, forward strand.
GTTCCAAACCTTAAGTTTACAGTATAACCGTGTCCGAGAGCATTCGAATGTTGCGATAATTTCTGTTGGTTGTCGTATTTTATTTGACATTTCCGCTCTGTATTTGGATTGTATTGGAACTCGACGATCACTCAATACATTGTGCTACTTATAAGCCGGTTGATACGAGTGTGGGTGCAGCTGTAGATGTAGTTGTAGAGTGTTCATGATTTCACAACTCCACCAAAGAAAACCACAAAAAACCTACAAAACAAAACAAAATTACAGCGTTCCATTAGCATGCGCGTGAAGGAATCGATTCTAAGCCTCTTGAACATACCTGCAATATAATGGAAATACTTAGACTATATTGTTAATTTCTCGCAGTGCTTAGTTCTTGGCTGATGCTAATTCGTTTCTTTCATCATAATCTGTAAAAAACTGGATTTAAATTTGTCTTTCGTTTGTATTTCGCAGGCATTATTACAATATACCGATGGAAGTGTGGACTGTTTGCTGATAAACGTAAATGATTAATGACAAAAATATGTTCATGATCAGAAAGATACCAGTGTCGATTAGTCTAGACTGACATAAGCAAAAGTACCATAAAATTTACTTTTCTTTTTATGGGTCTATGGAAAAATTAAAAGTAATTACCAAGACGTCGAAGTTGCTGAAAAAAAGTGCAAGAAATATCTTATAATCTTTAAATACAACACTATTTGTCGTAGGCTTGTCAACGACATTCCTGTTCAAAATTCCAGCACCGTTGAAAAATAGTTCTCTACAACCACAAGTCTGAGAACTGCGTTTCAGTCACACACTTAGAAATAGGAATTTTATATTTCAATATAGGCAACAAAACGAATCTACTTGTGCTAATGACGAAACACCTGTGTGCTATCCCTAAGGTAACTACATACTTTGGCACTTGATCTTATGGTGGAGGTAACTACATACTTTGGCACTTGATCTTATGGCAGAGAGGCCGAGCGCATTGAGGCGCTATGCTACGATGCGCGAGGCCGATCCTCGTCGGGGGTTCGAATCTTCCCCCCCCCCCCCCCCCCGCAGGCATAGATGTTTGTGTCGTCTTTTGTATAAGGTAGTTCATAAGTAGTTTTAAGTTTAGGGACTGATGAATCCGCAGTTAAGTCCTTTAAATTTAACAAACATTTGAATATCTTATGGTGTAAATGGTTCTCCGTCAGTACACTTACGTCTCCTTTTTATGGCCCATCTTCTTCCGTCGTGGATTAATTTGCTAGCAAGTCTGAAGTACGCCTAAGTTCTTTTATTTGTGATCACCAATTTTTATTTACAATTTTCTCATTAATTTATGCTACTTATAATTACATTCGTTTCCCGTTTACTCGCAGTCCATATTTTGTATTCATTGTTCGTTCCATTTGACTGATAAGCTAATTAGCTCCCATTGATATCCTTCCAGCCTGAAGTTTCATTGTTTCTTGACTCAGTTTATCTGTAATTTCTTCTTCGATATATATTGAAAGGTAGTAAGAAAGTTGCATATCTGTCTGCCAACAGAGGAATGCAATTTCTTTTGTTAGACATTCCTCTAACGTAGAACCACAATCACTGTGCAGAGCTAACAAAACAAACTGGGGAACGCCATAATCGAAAACGGACCAGGAATAATTCTACATGGAATCAGCATACACACACACACACACACACACACACACTCACACAAACAGACATACACACGCACACACACAAAGCCGAGCGATCGAATGCTGCCCTTTGCTTTCTATTACAATTTATATTTTCATGTCATTTATATTTATTTCCGAAATCCAAGACTGGACATTACTGAATTTACGGTCTGGTAAAGTATTCTTTTTTTTGTGTGTGTGTTTCTAACAGGCTGCGAATATAAATATATTCTTGGTTTCCTGCGTGTATAATAAGGCGGATCATATGCTGTTAATTAAAATATGAAATTACATGAATCGCCCGTTAGCCCTTATTCTGTGCCTCAGTGAAATGTAGTATTTTTCTGTCTTCACTCACTAGGCACTCCGTGCAATTTGTTACGCCGCTGACACAGCTGATTAATTAGCTATGCGTCACTGATAACGCAATTTAGCTGCTGTGCGCAAATGGTAATGTATGCGCCACACGTTTATGACCACCAAAGCGTGAAATGAATATCCACGGTGACATGCAGTTACATGCTGCCTGTTGACATCGAATCACGTCATATGTATCCGTTCAAAATTCTCGTCCATTGTTTTAACCGATGTATTCCGTTTTGGATTTTTGCTTCCGGATGCAAGAAATAAATTAGTATGTCTGTGTGATTTACATTAATATTAAATTTGTAGCTATGTAATAGAAGACTAGCCCTTTACAAGAAGCCCACATGAGTATCAATTTTTGTATTTTTTATATCTATGGTACGTGAAGTTCATAATTTAAGGAAAAAAATTACAAGTCATTGAAAGCAACTCAAAAACTCTCGTTTAATCTGTATGTAAAGAAATCACTTGCTCAACAAATATGGCTAATATTTTTTTGTTGTTGTTTACGTAATTCTCTTTACAAGGTTGACATGAAATAAAATTTTGGGAATCTACAAACAAATTGGAAAATTTGAGAAAAACTGAAAGTGCATTTTTGAATGTGTCCGTGTTTTTCTATTCCTTACAAATCTAAAGCTGTTTATCGATCTTGATGAAGTTCTGTACACTTGACCTTCAAAACCTGCGGGTCACAGAACTCGCATTGGTACAGACCAATAATATTACAAGAATGTCAAACCAACGAGCAATGCGAAGTGTGAAATGAAGTTGAATGAAATTGATAGAATCGAAATCAACAACCCAGAAATCTTTCGTTTAATGCTCATCGAGCTACATTTAATTATAACGTGGCAATCTTGTACAGTGCAAAAACGGAAGTTGTGCGTCCACATTGAAGGTAAAAATGAAGCCCCTGGATTGTGTTGCGCCAATGAACAACCAAATCGACGCAATTGGTTACCGCCACCATAACCACTAAGTTCATTGGGCCAGATTCCATACTTTTTTACTCTTATCCATATACATTAATATCTTTCAAATGGAAGTCATTTGGCGTATTCAAAGTTATTTGAGATAATTTTATGCTTACTTTCAATGTAAGTGCCGGCCACAAAGGCCGATATGTCTGCGGAGCGCCAGTCACAGTCTGCACGGCCGCTACAGTCGGGGTTAGAATCGCTCCTCGGGCATGGATGTTTGTGTCGTCTTTAGTATAAGGTAGTTGATAAGTAGTTATTACGTTTAAGGACTGATGACTCCGCAGTTAACTCCCTCAAGCTTAAAACATTTGAACAATTTTTTCAACGTAAGTATAATGGGAAAAAATAGACTTGGCCACCATGTGGCTAGTGCAAATACGTTGGCAGGTTTCAGATGACATAGTGTAAAGTACGTTGGTAGCTCTACAATGCCTAAAGTAACAAGGAGTGAATATGTTTACCAAAGTTGATGATATTATTGCATCGCTGCCAGCCACGTGGCGATGAAAAGACTTCGCTATACTATTTGCTAAGTTACATCTATTTACCCTTGCAGATTCAGGTGCAAATAGGTTATCGAACAGGTTCCTTATTTCCATCGTCGGGTAGTGACTGTAAATTTTTATAAATTTGTTTTATTTGTGATTCAACAAGACAAGTCGATCTGCATAGTGCACATAAAAATTTGGTGAAAAGACCATTTATGTCACAACTCCAAACATTTTTCCATCAACGCAATGGATAGTTTCTATTATTCAATGCCGGATTGTAACTCACGCCAATTTATAACCCTAAAATAGTCATCTGAGCCGATAAGACTCCTGCAGGACAGAACACACGACATTTTAATGCGTCCGCTATTGGTGAAGTACTTTTGACGTCCTGGGTGAAAATGTAGTACATCTAGGTACTTTTTTTTTTTTTTTTTTACATGGGCGGCACGATAAATGGAGCTGGTATCCGAAACACATTGATCTCCTGATGCGTTACAATATCCAATCTTGCTTTCGCAAGGTGAAGATAGGTACCATTGTTCAATGTAGACGGTAAATCCAATTACAGGTTAGTAGCCAGTCAGCCTTAACTACCAAAATCGCAACGTTACTAACGCAAACATTTATTTATAGGCACCGAAAGTAACAAAGAAACCTAGTTCATTGATACAGGTTGAGCGATCTGGAAATTTTAAATAATCGAATCTTAAAATGTCGTCGGATATTTCACCAATAAATTGTGAATAAGTACGTCAAAGTTGACCTGAGTGGATAACATTTATCAGGTTGAGACGGGAAAACCTCCGTTCGGAAGAATACATCCATCTTTTGTGTTAACGGAAATGTACAGAATGTCGGAAGAATTACTGTCCCCTCGGTGACGTATCCCTGAAGTCAGTGACGTATGCATGAACACCATCAAGATGCTATGTCGTATGTACGTCAATTTGGCACATCAGGTTTGTTTATCACGTTCAGAGTACAGTGTAAAGAAATTAGACATTAATATTGTTTCCTGGCGAATCGCCTTTTGACCGCCACGAAATTACCGCGAGTGTGTTCAAAAGAATATCAAAATCACTCACGATTTTTATTGCTATGCATTGCGAGTTAGGCGGGATGCATATTTGGATGAATACAGTAGAGTATCACAAACGGGGATTGCCACATGCACATATCCTCATTTGGCTGTTAGGAAGGTGAGAAATAAATTAAATCGATTACGTGATATCATCGCAAATTCCTGATAATCAACAAGATCCATTGTTACACGAGGTTTTTTAGAAATATATAATTCATGATCACTGTGGAATATGAAATACTTTTTCTCCGTTTATGATCGAGGAAAGTGTTCAGAAAGCTATCCACTGATGACAATAGAAGGTCGACCATAGAGAAAGCAAATCAACAGAGGATTGACGTTGATGAACGTTGGGCAGTTCTGTTTCCGCCATTACTCTGTAATACATTTAAAGCACACAAGAGTGCCCAATTTCGGCGCAACGTGAAATCAATCAAATACATTAGAAAATATATGAAAAAGGCTGTGTTGCGATTGTTTATAGAAATCACTCAATTTCGAATGGGCCGCTGTTTTAGTAGTAACGAAGCGACGTGGCGTATTTTTTCGTTCGCTGTACTTTAGAGACTCCCCACTGTTGTTGAATTTTCCGTCCATCAGTCAAAGAGTGTATTTTACAGCCGAGAACATATTACAACGAACTGACAGGCCGCCACCGACAAGTGATCAGATTCTTTGAAATGTCCCATAAATATGACTTCTACCGAACGCTAATATATTCCGATATGCCAAGATAATATACCTGGAATCTATCGTCAAACAAAATTTCAACGACGGAAACAACGACAGCCATTTCCAGGACATCTTTACACGCTCCATCGTAATCGAGTGTTTCTATTTCCGTTGGTCAATCTTCATGGGCCAACATCATTCCATCATCTGCGATCTGTTAATGGTGTACTGTGTGGAACGCACAGAGAAGCTTGTCAATGTTTGGGATAACTGGAAAATCTCGAAGATGCTGTGATTTTGTCAAGTTCTGAAGAAATACGAACATATGTTCTATAATTTTGTTGACATGCTTCCTAGCAACACCGGTTGACCTATGGGAAAAATGTATAAGGATCATATGGCCGAAGGTATATATCATGAGATACATTTCAGAACATCGGTTACAGATTTCAAAATGAGCGAAGAAATTCACAATGAAATATTAATTTTAATTAATAACATGTATTTGATGCTTACCAAGAAACCACTCTGTTAACCGTGTGGTCGAACGCACCGCTTTCCGAGACGTGGAGGCGTACTGCCCCGACGGATTAACGAAAGGGGTCGGAGTGCCAGCCAGACTGATGTGGATTTTAGGCGGTTTATCACTTCCCCCATCGTGAATATCGAACTGTTATCCAAGTCCCGCCTAACTTTTGGAAACACTTTTCATTTTCACACGTAAAACAATACATGCAGACATTTGGGGTACACATTTCCTCCCGGGAGGCATGGGGTGGCGACAGGAACGGCATCCGGTCACCCCGTAGATATTAACACGCCAAATCCAAATTAACAAAGCAGACCCTGCATGTGCGGGAGCATGTCCAAAGAGAAAGGGAGAAAAACTTCATGCATACCAACAAATAACAACGCCCAATTCCACGATGCATTTAATAGAGAGCTGAGACGCGAAACTTCATACGATTCCTAGGGATTGAGAGAAACCGTTTAAAGCAAGGTTCTCCTTTTTAAAACAGCAACAACATCATGCCTACAAAAGACTTTTGAAAGTAGAGAACGATAGAACAGGCTACATCGTTCTCCTTACATGTTTCCTCTGTAACAGGTAAAACTTTCATTATATCACTGTTTTTGGCAAAGATTCGATCGGAAAATGGGATCACACTAGCACTGTCATCTTATTTTGCAGCGACATTGTTGGAAGGCGACCGAAGACCTCATTTAGCACTTAAGTTACTTTCGCAAATGCAAACTAATGAAACTCAAACTTACAACATTTCGAGTAATTCTGCTATGTCCGAAGCGTTGCGGGAAACCACATTGATTGTTTGGAAGGAATGCACGATGTCATACATATAATCTGTGAAGGCATTAAACTGGAAGTTGCAAAAATTATGAAACAACCAAAACTGATATGGCGGGGCGATGTAATTCGTAATTTTTGTAATTTCCATGACGTCAGTCGAAGCGGAAAGGTGCTTTTCAACATTGCAAAATATAAAATTATTCTTACGCAACTATATGTCAGCGAGGGGGATCTTTCCCATTGGAGGAGATATTGAAATGGAGATCGCAGACCTTAGCCAGCGGCTATTAATTAATAATTTCGTATGGCTTATTGGCCTGGCGCAAGTCTTTCAACTGGACGCCACCTCGTCGAAATGCATGTCCCTAGCCTACCAAAGTTATCCTACCAAAGAAAGGGGACCTACAACTAATCGTCTGAGATAATTTTTCATTGATCTTATACGATGTACCCAGACGTTGCGTTAAATGGAATTTCGCCATTACCAATGTCGAGCAACAGTTTGGAGATAACTTCTCCAAATTCCAAATAGGTCGTTGTGTAAATTCACTTGCATGCTCATATAAAATTTGAGTGTTTGAAGTGTTGCATAAAATAAACGACTTAAAACGTCTATTAAGTTCATCGGCTGTTGTTGATAGTGGAAAGTTTGTCAAAAATAACCTGGCAAAATTAGTTTCAACTGTTTAGATTCCTCCGTGAACACCTTTCCTTGGTTGTTGTTTCTAGTAAACTCTTCTTACAGCACCAAATAATTATCTACACTACTCACCATTAAAATTGCTACACCAAGAAGAAATGCAGATGATAAACGGGTATTCATTGGACAAATATATTATACTGTAACTGCAATTTGGGTGCATAGATCCAGAAAAAAACAGTACCCAGAACAACCACTTCTGGCCGTTATGACGGTCTTGATACGCCTGGGAATTGAGTCAAACAGAGCTTGAATGGCGTGTACAGGTTGCAGGGTCATTATTGACTACACGTTTTCAATTGGTGAGAGATATGGAGATTGTGATGTCCAGGGCAGCAGTCGAACATTTTCCGTATCTAGAAAGGTCCGTACAGAACCTGCAACTTCTCCAAATTCGTGCATTATCCTACTGAAATGACCTGTTTCTAAGGGATCGAATGAAGGGTAGAACCAAAGGACGAAACACAGCAGAAATGTAACGGCCTCTGTTCAAAGAGCCGTCGATCTGAACAAGAGGTGACCAAGACATGTAACCAATGGCACCCCATACCATCACGCAGGCTGAAACGCCGTTGTGGCGATGACGAATACAAGCTTCCAATGTGCGTTCATCTCGATGTCGCCAGACACGGATGCGACCATCACGATGCTGTATACAGAACCTGGATTCGTCCTAAAACATGACGTTTCGCCATTCGTGCACGCAGCTTCGTCGTTGCGTACACCATCTCCGGCGCTCCTGTGATGCAGCATCAAGGGTAACCGCAGACATCGTCTCCGAGCTGATAGTCAATGCTGCTGCAAACGTCGTCGAACTGTTCGTGCAGATGGTTTTGTCTTGCAAACGTCCCCATCTGTTGCCTCAGGGATCGAGACGTGACTGCACGATCCGTTACAGCCATGCGGATAAGATGCCTAGCTCGGCTGCTAGCGATACGAGACCGTTGGGATCCATCAGGACGTTCAATATTGCCCTCCTGAAGCAAACGATTACATATTCTGCAAACAGTCATTAGATAGCGACCAGCTATGTCACGATACGAGAAACCGCAATCGCGATAGGCTATAATCTGACGTTTATCAAAGTCCTCATAACACGAGGCAACGCAACTACGTTTCACCAGGCAACGCCGGTCACCTGCTGTTTGTGTATGAGTAATCGGTTGAAAACTCATGTCAGCACGTTGTAGGTGTCTCCAACGGCGCCAGTGCTCTGAAAAACTAATCATTTGCATATCACAGCATCTTCTTCCTGTCGGTTAAATTTCGCGTCTGTAGCACATCTTCGTCATGTAGCTATTTTAATGACCAGGAGTGTAAATTGATAGGTAATTTGCGGATGAAACAATATTATTGCGACTGCTGTTGAAATATCAGTACCGGGAGGCAGAATGACATAACCGAGAAGAAAGAACGCTGGGAGAGGACGGTAAGGAATAAATGTCCTCAATAGAGCGTTGCCACCTAGCGGAGCGCTGGAGACCTCTTTGGCCAGGGAGTTTGCAGGGAAGCTGTAACCCCTGAGACGTCACTTGCACACATGTTAAGAGATGCAACTGTGACGACACCGTTTAGTGACAAGGCCTCACAAGTCCTTTGAGCGTGAAACCTAGTAGGCCGCCCTCGCTAACACACTGGCTGGCTGCTGGGACACAGCCCACTGCCTCGTAGCGGTTAGCCAGTCAGCGATCGCGGCGCTGTCAGCATGACGTGAAACGGATTATTGTGAGGCCTTGTCTCAAGACTTAATGCCGAATAACTAAACTATCCATCAAGAGCTGTAAATTGTATGTTGTTTACTGTTGTTAACTGTCGCAATTGCCATATGTAGCGGCTTACTTAAAAATTCCCCAGATTCTCAATAAACATCTCTGAGGTGACCCATTTTTATTCAGAATCTGGGGAATTATTAACTAAACCGGTATATACGGCCATTTCGACAGTTCACTTGGAAGTATGTTATGAAATACCCTGATGATGGTGTTTATCTAATAACAAAACTGGTTGTTAAATAAAACAACATAAACTTTACGGCTGTCAGTGGATTGATTAATTGTTTGGAATTAAAACTAGACCAACCGCAGTCTGCGTTCCAGTGTAACATGGAACTACATCGATTGTCTGTAGACAGTGTTTTGCGGTCAGGCCTGGACTTGCCGCTGCCGAGTAGCAGGAATACAAAACGCTCTGCTGGTCACGAAGCCGGCAACGTTGTTCGACGCGTTGCGGGGGTAACAGGAATCTGTACGACAAAAAGTAATTGTTTATAATAAATTTTTCTATAGCTCATTTTTCATGAAAAAAACCTGGGACCCTAACGCGGGCAAGCGCTGAACCACTGAACTATCACGACACGACCTGACTTTACTTCTGCCAGTACCTCGTTTCCTACTTTCCCCCGTTCGAATCCCGGTTCCGGCACACAATTTGAATCTGGCAGAAGTTTCATATCAGCGCACACTCCGCTGCAGAGTGAAAGTATCAATCTGGAAACATCCCTTAGGCTGTGGCTAAGCCATGTGTCCACCACATCCTTTCTTCCAGGTGTGCTAGTCATGCATGGTTTCAGGAGAGCTTCTGTGAAGTTTGGAAAGTAGGAGGCGAGGAACTGGCAGAAGTAAAGTTGTGAGGACGGACCGTGAGTCGTGTTGGGATAGCTTAGTGGTTGAGCGCTTGTCCGCAATAGGCAAAGGTCCCAGATTCGAGTTCCAGTTCCGGAATACAATTTTAATCTGCCAGTAAGTTTTATATCAGCGCACTAACCGCTGAATAGTGTAAGTTTCATTCTCGAAAACACCTGTTGCAGAAGGGGGCATAAATAGTTCTTAAAAAGTTGTTCAACACTGCAACAATATCACGAACTACCACTAGATTAGATTAGCTTAGATTAATACTTGTTCCATAGCTCACATATACGACATTTCGTAATGATGTGGAACTTCTCCGTTTGGTAAATGTTGTCTATATATGAGAGTCAATATTTTATGGGTTTAAAATTTTCAGTTTTTTATTTTTTTATATTAATTTTCTTTAATTATAAGTTTTATCTAAAAATGAATCTATAGTATAGAAGGAGTTGCCATTCAGAAATTCCTTAAATAGCTTTTTAAATACTGGTTGGCTATCTGTCAGACTTTTGATGCTGCTTGGTAAGTGACCGAAGACTTTTGTGGCAGCATAATTCATCCCTTTCTGTGCCAAAATTAGATTTAACCTTGAATAGTGAATATCACCCTTTCTCCTAGTATTGTAGCTATGCACACTGCTATTACTTTTGAATTGGGTCGGATTGTTAGTAATAAATTTCATTGTGAAGCTACAGTAAGGATCCGTAGATCCCTAAATAAAAGTCTGCAGGATGATCTTGGATGGCCTCCAGCAATTACTCTGATAATAAGCTTCTGAGAAATGAATACATTTTTACTCAATTTTGAGTCGTCTTAAATATGATTCTATATGAAAGCAGTGAATAAAATAGGCATAGTAAGCTAATTTACTGGGATGTATATCACAATATTTCAGCAGATCTTCAACGTGTTTCTTTCAATTCAATCCCTCGTCAATGCAAACACCTAAAAGTTTTGAATATTCTACCTTAGCTAGCAAAACTTTTACGCCTCAGCGTTGAATTTTGACCCACTTTAGGTTACGGTAGTATCACTAATAGTGGGCCTTTGCGATCTTCTTTTGACAGTCCGAAATTTAAATGAAAATAACGGCTTAACAATTCATCTGACACGAAAATTGAATAACCGAATTTGTAGAGGAGAAAATTCTCTACAACATTGCTATGTACTGTTTTTTTTTTCTTTTTCATATCTCGTAGCGTTTCAAAGATATTTGCAAAAATAACGGCGATTTTGGGATGTCTGTCTGTCTGTCTGTAACGTGTTCCCGGTTTTAAGACGAACCGTTCAACCGATCAGCGCCAAATTTTACAGACATGATTGTAGGCCGCCAGAGACCAGAACCTCCCTTTTTCAAATTTTTCGGACAAAAAATACAGTAGTAATACCAAAAAAAGCAGTTTATAATATAATTGCAATGGCAAACGAACCGTTTATCTGACACGAAAATTGAATGACCTAATTGGTAGAGGAGAAAATTCTCTACAACTTAGCTCCCTTATGTTTTTCTTTCATATCTCGTATCGTTTGAGACATATTTGTAAAAATAACGGAGATTTTACACCCTCCATTGAATTAACGAAAACCAGCCGCTCGGAGATGTCACGTGACATTCCTCCCGTATTTGATAATTTTTCTTATTGTAACTTACACGTTGTCATTTCAAAGCAACGGCAGACAGATGAATTAACAAAAAAGACATCGTTCTTCGAACGATGAATGATAATGTAATAATGAAATGTCTAATAATGCCATATTAGCATCAGTTAACAACGGCCATCAATCCATCAATAGTATGAGATTAAAGAACTCATATTTTTGTTGTAGCTGTAGCGTGGTGGGCAAGGTGTTAGACTATGACGCTAAAGAACGGTGGTTCGGAAGTCGCAACTACCTAGATTATTTTTTTCTAAATTGGTTTTAGACGCTCTAATTGATTAATTTTTGATTATTTCTATTATTATTTTGGTCTAAAATATTTGCAAAAACTTATACAACTACAAATCTAAAGTGGGCCGTGAAACAAGTCAGTGCGATTTTTTTTCCATTGCCATGCAACGATCGAGTTGTCTGTCTCCAAATCGATTTACAAATTATTTACGATCACTGTCCTAATTGGCCGTGTCGGCTACTGACGTTAGTGCATGTCGCTGTGCTGTTTCGTTCTTTTCGGATCTCCGGCTTCCTGTCTGCTGCTCGAGGTGGATGGCCTGGAGTCCGCGTCCCGCTCCTCGCCACCGTTGCGCCACATTTGCCGTTCTAAATCGCAGCCGCGGAGCCGTGGCGCGGTATTCCCACCCTCAGACTTGTCCGGGGCCGGCCGTTACTTCCCGGCGAGTGGCCACGGCGGGTGGCTGCGCAGCCAGACGCCTCCAGCAGCCAGAAGTGCTTCTGCGGCGTTTACCGATACGTGGCGCCGGGTATCGATGTGTCGGCAGCGCCGCTGTCCCGGGCAGGGCATCAATCTTGTAACAACCCCACCTCTCCCCACCCCTTCCCCCTCACCCCGCCCTTCGCACAAACACGGTTCACCCCGCTGCACTCCCGACTCGTGTTGCAGATAAGCAAACAGCGCCTCCGGCGGCTGCGGGAGTCGAAATACTTGCTCCCCGTCGCCGCTGCTGCCCTGGAGGGCTTTCAAATTTCTACGGTACACACCGCGGCTCGGCGCGGCGCCCTGCCACCGATACGTCTCTTGAGGCAGGCAGAACACCGCGGGGACCAGCTCTTATCTAGGGCTACACCCCGAGATAGATTTCTGGTCTCGAGAAGTTGTACACAGTTTAAGAAACTGTATTACACGTGTTTGACATTTTATCAAAGCAAGGGGACGATCAAATTTGTTATTTGTTGAGAAATATAAGAGCCAATATCGCGTGTGCAGCATATAATTTCAGTTACGAGCAGTGGCGGCTCATCCTATGTGTTCACTGGTACAGTGAACCCCCGGAGAGAAGCTCGTCGTAAAAAAAAGTAAATAAATGAAAGTGTTTTTAAACTATAATTATTCGTTATTCGTTTCGTTCTTCTATCAGATCATTTTATATGCAGAGTCAAAGTATTTTTATCGAATGACAAACGTTTCACGTCGCGGAGACAACACGTATACGAGTCTTAGCGCGGCTGCTTAATACAGACATGCAATCCACATGCACCCATTGAGAAAGCAGTTAGGCGGTCCCGCGGCAGGGAGAGGCGAGGGATAACGCCGCTTTAAACATTGGCGTTGGAGCTGATAGAGACACCAGCTCCTGGCTACGATTACGCACGAATGGTGCCGAAGCAATGGAACTACTGCGCATCTCGCACATGCATAATTCCTCCACGAAGGCAACATCCTCCATTCATTATTATTATTATTATTGCGCATTAGATTAATCAAAAACACGTCATATTTGGTAAGATATGAATTAAAGACGTATCAACTGAAATGCTTCAGAAGATCCGATCATGAACAATAATGAAGTCACTACTCTTCAGCTAGCAAGAATAGCCGTGTGGTTAGCGGCATCGATCTGCGCTGTCGAAGGTAGTGGGTTAGACACCAACTGAAAGCAATTTTTTGAAACCCAATCATCTCTTTAACAGATACGGGAACACTAATGCCTTTTGTATTGTTACTTGCCACAAACACCTTGGAAGTTTTCGCAAATGTGTCGCGATTTTGAGGTAAAAGACATTATTTTACACTATTCATTGTAACAAATATTTAACTATTTGAAAAGAGGGGAGGGGGCCCATGTGTAAGGTAGCTTGGCTCTTCATCGTAACAGATTCATTTGTTAAACTTACAATCAATTACTTACTGTGTTTTAGTGAACAACGTTCAATATCTTTTAGAAACAAATTACTCTGCTTTTCAGCTTGGAAGAGAAGTGTGCAATAACGAAGCCTGGTAGGCCGACGCCTCAGCTTTAGTTGAAGCAAGCGCAAACAAGAAATTCTGCAGATCTTGAAACAAAAATATATCTAAAAGGGCGGGAGGACGTGGGGACGTCGAAACATCCGGCACTGAAAGAAGTGAACCCCCCAGTCTACTCTGCAAATCACATTTAAGTGCCTGGCAAAGGGTTCATCGAACCACCATTATCTATTTATCTCCCATTCCATTCTCGAATAGCGCGCGGGAAGAAAGAACACCTGAATATATCTGTTCGAGCTCTGATTTATCGTATTTTATTCTGATGATCATTTTTACCTATGTAAGTAGAGTCAATAATATATTTTCGCATTCGGAGGAGATTGTTGGCGATTGGAGTTTCGCAAGTAGCCCACGGCGCAGCGATAAGCGCCGTTGATGATTCGCATCCCAGATCCTGTATCATTTCCGTAACGCTGTCTCCCCTGTATCGTGACAATACGAAACGAGCTGTCCTTCTCTCAACTCCTTCGATGTCCTCCGTTAAACCCACCTCATAAGGATCCCACACTGGGTTGCAAAACCCAAAAATGGACGGACAAGCGTAGTGTATGCAGTTTCTTTTTTAGTTCTGTTGCATGTTTTAAGGGTTCTGCCAATAAAACTATCATTATTCGTTTTGTTCTTCTATCAGATCATTTTATATGCACATTCATTTTTATCGCATGACAAACGTTTCACGTCGCCGAGACAGCACGTATACGAGTCGTAGCGCGGCTGCTTAAAAAAATATAGGCGGCAGTGGCCGCAGCGTTGCAATGCGCATGCGCCCATGGAGGAAGGATTTAGGCACTCCCGAGAGGCGATGGGAAACGCCGCTTTTAACATTGGCGATAGATCTGATACAGACACACTTCAGTAGCTGAGAGCATAGCGAACCGATTATCTTACTTAAACGTCAAAAGGACTGGATGACTTATGACAGGCGGATCTTGATATGCAAGAATATTCAAGTGATAATAATGGATTCAAATACATCTTAATGATCATTGATATTTATTCAAAATTTTTGTGGGCACTATCGATGAAAACCAAAATGCCGGTGGATGTTGCACATACGTTTGAGCAGATGTAGCAGACTGGAACTAATCGCTGCCCCATCAACCTTCAAACCGATCATTGATACTTCAAGACTGTTATGGAACGGTATGGAATAAATCACTGCTCAACATACACTCACCTGAAGGCGAGCATCGTGGGACGATTGAATCGAACAATCAAAAACAGTATGTGGGATGCAATTCAGTCTTCGCGGCTCATACAAATCGTTCGTTATTCTATCGAAGATAATCGACGCAAGCACCGTACAATAAAAATGAGATGTGCGCGATAATGGACTCATGGATACAGTATACTTCCGCATTAAAATGCTGGATCTTCGCAATCAGAAGTTTAAACTTCGTGAATTAATCCGTGTTCCAAAATATAAGACGGTCTGTGATAAATCATACAAACCAAACTCTTCAACCGAATTTTTTTCTGTAGAAGCAGTATAAGATATCTTACGCCGCCAACAGACAACTCGAAGGAGTCATCTGCACACACCCACTGAAGTGCAAAGGGTCTGTCAACAGAAGAATATTTCTAGACTGCGCATATTCGTGACCAAAAACACGCAAAATAGTGCAGAAGCACGAAAAGCTTGAAATGCAACAGGTTGACCTCCATCTCTTTTTTAGGGTAAATGAAGCTACTGGACACAAAAATTCACATCACAACCAATGGATCATATCCCAGTATGACTCCGACTCGTTCTCCAAATCATGCTTTTGAGTGATATTTCTAGGCTAAAGACCAAATAACCCTATATGGGTGAGAGGTGCAATGCATCGTTCGGTTCCAGATTTATTCATCGAGAAATGTGGTATAGAGACTGATTGATCATGTGACAGAGTTTTATGGTAAATCAAGCCATTTATCCCAAAATTCACGCCACAACCAGCGAATCATTTACCAGCAAGACTCCAGGATGATCCCCAAATGATGCTTTTAACTGGTATTTCTAGGTGGAGGACCAAATATCCCACATATGGGCGTGTCATGTATCCGCAGCGGACTTTGCACACACGCGCGCCGCCGCCGCCGTCATTGTCAAATTGCCGACACGTGCGAGGGCGCGAGGCGCTGTGGCGGCTGCGGCGGAAAAGAATTTACACGGAAGTGGGCCGTCGGATTTCACACATTGCATGTACCACATAGTCCCAAAACTTGCAACATTCTCAGGGGAACTGCTATAAACGTTATGCGGGCTGAGGTATTTTTAGCAATTGGTTGTAAACAATAATTTCTGTGAGCTGGGAAATATAAGCATTTTGTTATATACATTTACCATAATTTACGTAAGCTGGGGAAAAATTAACATTTTATTGTAAACATTTACGTGAGCTGGAGAATATTAACGTTTTATTGAGCAATTAATTTAGAAGTTTCAATCTCATCACCCATCAACTGATTTTTGGTGGCTCAGCAGTCTGGTGTCCACATACTTCTGTAAAAGGTTACCTTCGTGACGTCATCAGTCTGTGGTGATACCCCTGTAATTCACCTGTTCACCTCCTGGGTACTCGAACTCTATCGGTTACTCACAATTGGTCCCGAAGCTACTGCGCACCTCGCACATGCGCAAATCCTACACCAAAGCATCTTTTTTTATATTTTATTTATTTATTTATATTTTTTGGCGCATTGAAGATTAATCAAAAACACGTCATATTTGGTAAAATTTTTCATAAATTAAAGACGCAACAACTATAAAAGCCCCCAGAAGTTTCGATCATGAATAATAATGAAGTTACTACTCTCCAGCTAGCAAGAATAACCTAGTAGTTTGCAGCATCGGTCTGCGCTGTCGTAGATAATGTGTTCGACTCCAACAACAAGCACTTTTTTAAATCCAATCTCCTTTTTAACAGATACGTGAACTACTATGACTTTTTAATGTTACTTGCCGCAAGCACACAGGGCGTTTTTTTATTTTTTTATTTATATTTTTTTTTTAATTTTGAGGGTAAATGATATTATTTCACACTATTTGTTGTAACAAATATTTAACTGTTTGGAAAGAAAGGGGTGGGAGTAGCCTTTGCGCATGCAGTGTCATGTGATCCGAAATTAGCTTGTCTCTTCATCGTAACAGATTCATTTTGTTACTGTCACTTAACAGTGCAATCAGTTACTTACTGTATTTTAGTGTTACTATGCTTTATATGCTTGGAAGAGAAGTGTGAAATAACGAAGCCTGGTAGGCCGACGTCTTAGCTCGTGCTGAAGCAAGCGCAACCAAGTCGAGGTAAGACATTCTGCAGATCTTATAACGAAAATATATTTAAAAGTGCGGGACGACGGGGGAACGCCGAAACATCCGCCACTTTTAGGTGAACCCCAGTCATCTGAAGCACCAGCCGCCACTATATAAGAGGTTTCGACAATAATTGTTTCATCTTCAGACGTACAACCGTTAATCAATATTTTCTACTATGACTGTTATACAATCATTACATTGCATTTCAAAAATACACAGAGTGAATGAATAACCATAGCCACCAAGAGTGACTCGCAGCTCAAAAGTTTGTGGGACAAAGGTTGCATTGGGCAACGGGGTCCAGAATATAACGTTTGTTCTTTGCTGCTAGGTGGGGCCGCTTCAGCGATATGAAGGGTAGTTTTGTTATTTATAGATGGGATGCTGCATTTCGGTACTTATTTTCTGATAGCGGCTATCCAGACGAATCCATTGATGTGTAATATCTTTGAGCATCAACGGAGGTAAAAAAAAGGGTAGCAGCAACAAGCATCGTGAAGCCGCCCACCAGTTTTGTTGAGCTAGGATGGCGACAAGCTCTTGGAAAGATGGGTCGCTGGCGACATTCTCGGAAGTGAATATTTCTCTGTAAGTGCCATGGCAATGCCTGAAAATGTGGATGTGATACGGAATAACACTCAATCCATGATAGGGAGATTGAAGGGCTGCATTTATAGCACGGTCATCACTCCGAACACCTTCCGTGAATGGACGGTCATGGCACCGGTTTTTAGCTTCGTTAACCTTCAAAGACCTTACCGTTACACATAATTGAATTCGTCTCGATAATCGCTAACAGAAAACAAGTACGAAATTGTAGCATCACATATAAAAAAAAAAAAAATAACTGAACAGTTGACCCTCATATCTGTCGCGACCCCAGCAAGCAACGAAAAACCAGCGTCATAGTCTTAGCCCCCTTTTCCCATGCAACTCTTGTCCTAGAAACTTTTCAGCTTCTATCATACTTTCTAAGTTATTCTTGGTGGAAATAGTTTGACTTACCCTGTATGTGCAAGGCAAATGTGTAAATATACTTACCTTACCTGTACGTTAAAAAAATAGCACCTCACTATACATGATTTAGATCCGCACAGTTCAATCATGTTGTGTAATGATTTATAAAATTTTTTGCGTCGCTCGTCATTGATGTATAATATAGTTACTGGGCACGCAATCAACTGATTATCACACTTGAAACTATTACTTAATTTCTTATGTACTATATTTCAAGAACCATGGCGGGGTGCTATAAAAAAAGAAAGAAATATAATAAATAAATTCATAGATGAAGTTTGCATGTATTATGTATCGATATTGGTATGTCAACATTTGTACAGAGCAACATATTTGATTGTCATTATACCCATGTTCAGCCTCTATACAGTTACTGCCACATATAGTCCTAACAAGTGAGGAACAAATGCGTTGTGTGATTGTTTTTAAAACACTTCTAGTTTGTATGATTTTACAGATGTCACAAATTACGAACAGACGCAAATTTTTGTAAATCATGACAACACGGCTGATCTGTGAAGTTATAAGTTATGTATGGATAGGTGCCATAGTTCAATGTACATGTAAGAAAGTATGATTATATATTCGGCTTGTATATATTTATTCTTAACTATAATTTAATAAATATGCAACATACTACAAAATATTAACGGCTGAAAATCTGAAGATGACCATTAAGTTTGTCGAAACCGGTTATTTGAAGTAGATTATCGAACAAGCGATCTCGGCATATATATTTCTCAGTAAAGAACTATATGTTGTGAATTATATATGCGAAGATCGGCGTTCAATACGTTCAGTACGTTATTGACATCTTCGGATCTGCTGAGAGGTATTGTATTTTGAATGTAAAAATTAGGATGTTGCAGCTCCTGAGATGACATCATAGCTTCATCGAAACTGGTAATCTGGAATAAAGAGTTGAACACTGCTTTTGACACTTTTGTTTCATGTCACGCAGTAATTTAGATCGCCTCGTTGGCATGCAGAATGTGAAGCAACTCCCTCATTTTCTGACAACAGTTTATTTAACTAAGTCATCATCTTCAGATCAGCATTGTCTACAAAATACTGGTCATACTCAGAACATATTTGAAGTAATGTGTATGCGAATGACCAATATGTTGTAGATAATGCTGATGATTTAGTTCTTCGAAACCGGTAGTCGCAAATGGTAACATTTATTTTCAGAAGCGATAGGAAAAAAATCCACTTTGAATTTTTTTCGGAGGAAGATGATAATTTTAAAAAACAACTAGTGGTAGTTCCTTTCGTATGGTACGAGGGGATACCCAAAGAAAACGGGATACCACTGCGGTGAGCGTTGTTATGGTCTTGTCCGGAAACTGGTTTGATGCAGCTGTCCTTCCTCCTCTAACCTGAGAAAGGCTCTTCATCTCCTCATAAGAACGGGAATCCACGTCAATCCGAATCTGCTTACTATTTTATATCTTGGTCTCTCTCGGCGAATTTTCCCCCACACACTTCCCTCCAATGCATATTTACAATTCCTTAATATTTCAGAAGATGTTCAACCAATCGATCCCTTCTTGTAGTCGAGTTTTGCCAAAAGTTCCTTTTCTCCCCAATTCTGTTCAGTACCTCTTCATCAATTAAGCGGTCTACCCACTTACTCTTTAACATTCTTCTGTACCACCACACTTCAAAAGCCTCAATCCTCTTCCTGTCTATACTATTTATTGTCCAATTTCACCCCCGTACATAGAAACACTTCACTCAAATGCCTTCGGAAAAGACTTTCACATTTAATTTAATATGCCATGTTAGCAAATTTCTCTTTTTCAAAAACGCTTTTCTTCCCATTGCCATTCGGCATTTTATATCCTCTTAACTGCGACCATCATATGTTATTTTACTGACCAAGTAACAAAACTCATTTACCACCTTTATTGTTTCATTACGTAATCTAATGCCTTCAGCATCGCTTGATATTCTAACACTAAATTTCATTACCCTTGTTTTCTCTTGTTAATGTTAATATTATACCCTCCATTTCGTTCAATTGTTCTTTCAGGTCCTTTGCTGTTTCTGACAGAATTACAATGTCAACAGCAAACCGCAATATGTTTATTTCTTCGCTCTTAACTTTAATTCCTTACATACCTCTTTGCTTTCCTTCACAGCTTTCTCAATGTCCAAATTGAATAACATTAGAAGAAAGCTACAACTCTGTCTTACTCCTTCCTAACTATTGCATCCTTTTCATGCCTTTTCAACACTAACACCAGCTGTCTGCTTAATGCACAAGTTGTAAAGGAGCATTAAGCAAGGATTGGCTGAAATGGGGGGAAAGTAATACAGTAGAAGAAGAATGGATAGCTCAGAGATAGCGCAGTGAAGGCTGCAGAGGATCATTTAAGCAGAAGTACAAGGCCTAAAAGAAATCCCTGGATTGCACAGGATATACTGAACTTAGTTGATGAGAGGAGAAAATATAAAAATGCATCAAGTGAAGCAGGTAAAAGGGACTGAGACTGACAGGAAATACTGACTGACTAAGCAAGAATGGCTAGAGAACAAATGCAGAAGCGTAGAAGAATGTATAATTAGGGGAAAGATAGATACCGCCTACAGGAAAATATAGAGAGATATTTGGAGACAAAAACAAATCAGCTGTATGAATATCAAGAACTCTAAAGGAAAACCAGTACAAAACAAAGAGGGGAGAGCTGAACTGTGGAAGGAACATATAGAGGTCCTATATAAAGGAAATAAACTTGAAGGCAGTATTCTAGAAAAGGAAGACAAAGTGAAGAAATATGAGGTAGGTGATATGATACTGCGAGAAGAATTTGATAGAGCGCTGAAGGATTTGAGTCGAACAAGGCCCCTGGAGTATTTGATATTCCGTCTGAATTGCTGATATTGTTAGGAGAGCCAGTAATGAGTAAATTGTTTCGCCTGGTATGCAATATGTATGAACCAGGGGAAACAGCATCGGACTTCAAGAAGAATATTGTAATTCCAATTTCAAAGAAAGCAAGTGCAGACAAATGTGATAACTTTCAGTTTAATAAGTCATGGTTGCAAAATACTAACACGAATTATTTACAGACGAATGGAAAAACTTTTGGAATCCGACCTCGGGTAAGATCATTTTGGATTTAGGGGAAATGTAGGAACACGGGAGGCAATCAATATATTACGACTTATCTTAAAGATAGGCTAAGGAAAGGCAAACCTAAGTTTTTAGCGTTTGTAGATTTGGAGAAACATTTGACAAATATCGAATGGAATACACTCTTTCAAATTCTGAAAGTAGCAGGGGTAAAATATAGTGACCGAAGTAAAATTCAACCTAAACTAAAACCAGACCGCAGTTATTAGATTCGAAGGGCAAGAAAGAGCCGCAGAGGTTGGGAAGGGAGTAAGTCAAAGTTGTAGCCTTTCCCCAGTGTTGTTTAATCTGTATTTTGAGCAAGCAGTGAAGGACTAAAGGAGGAATTTGGAGAGGGAATTAAAGCTCAGGGAGATGAAATAAAAACTTTACGGTTTTCCGATGACATAGTAATTTTGTAATAGACTGCAAAGGATATGGAAGAGCATTTGAATGGAATGGACAGTGTCTTGAAAGAAAGATATAAGATGAACATTCACAAGAGTAAAACGAGGGTAATTGAATGTAATGTCAGAAAATCAGGTGATACGGAAGGAATTAAATTAAGTAGTAGACAATAAAAGTCGTGGATGAGTTTTGTTGTTTGGGTAACAAGATAACTTCTGATGGCCGAAGTAAAGATATAAAATGCAGATTGGCTAAGTGAAGAAAAGAGTATCTAAAGAAGCGAAATTTGTTAACATTCAATATTAATTTAAATGTTAGGAAGTCCTTTCTGAAAGAATCTGTCTAGAGTGTAGCATTGTATGGGAGTGAAACTTGGACAACAAGGAGTTCAGACAAAAAGATGATAGAAGCTTTTGAAAAGTGGTGCTACAAACGAATGATGAAAATTAGATGAGTAAATCACGTAACTAATGTGGAGGTTCTTAACCGAATTGGGGAGAAACGAGTTTCTGGCATATCCTGACGAAATGGAGGGACAGATTGGTGACGCACTTCAAGGAATTTTCAGCATTAGAAGGAATTGTGTGGGGTAAAAATCTTAGAGAGAGACCGAGGGACCAATACAATAAGCAGATTCAAAAATCAAATGTTCAAATGTTTGTTAAGCTTATGGGACTTAACTACGGGGTCATCAGTCCCTAAACTTACAAACTACTTATGAACTACTTACGAACTAGGACGGCACTAATATCCATGCCCGAGGGGGGATTCGAACCCCCGACCGTAGTGGCCGTGCAGACCGTGACTGAAGCGCCTCAGTCGCCTCGGCCACCGCGGCCGGCCAGATTCAAAAGGATGTAAGTTGCCAAACTTATTCTCAGATGAAGGGACTTTCACAGGACAGGATAGCGTGGAGAGCTGCATCAAACCAGTCTGCCGGACTGAAGATCCCCCCCCCCCAAAAAAAAACAACATTTCTTCGATCTCCTCGTCATCGGCAGAGCTAGTGATCGTAAACACTTCTACTACTGTGATCGGTGTTGGCTTAGTATCTGTCTGGAGTATCACTGAGCTGCAGTGGTCGTAGCTAGTTGAATCGATTCATTGTTATTTTCACCTTTTCTGTGGTCGTAGATTGAATAATTAAGAAATTGTGAAATTCGTTCTTTAAAAGACCGGTCTACATCGAAATTTTAATTTATTTATAGGTTACTTGTTACTAGGATTTTAATGACTATCTCCAGACCATTGAAACCATACTGTTTGCCCCCGGTTGCGTTGAACAGGAGCTACATTTATGCTAGATGCCGACTGCTCACCTAGTATCCAACACTATGATTACAATGGTCTGAAGATGGCCTTTTAAATAGTCGAAACCAGCAACATTTAAATAAATATTGTCGTCAAGGCTGATCTTTGAAATGAATTTAGACAAAATGTTATGAAATGTAATAGTGACCTTCCTTTGTCACGATGATAAAGAAGGAGATGCATTCATTTTTCATTATCATTTGTCTTTAGTCTCCATGTCAGCCAGAAAGAGATGTGTCGCAGCGCATTTCGTCCCCTTCATAATTAAATCCAATTTTGCTTATTAATTTTCAGACTAATCTTCTTAATTTTTCCATTCTATAATTATTATTGAAAGTTCTAATAGTAGTGGTGACTAGGTAACAATTTTGATAATACGCTTTATTGCTGCTATTACCTGCAGAATTTATTACTCTTTCTTTAGATATTACTCGATTTTAGAACCTGTGATCTCATCCTTGTTTAGTTTCGTTGTCAGATTTCTTGTGCAGTAACATAATACAACAGTCACACTCAGATAACCACAGTCAAGTGCATTGAACGAACCTCTTTTCTATGTTAGCTTGCAAAGTCATAACCTACGGCCGAGTGTAAGTTTGCTTTTCAAGTTCTTAGGATGCGGAGCCACATCTATTCTCGATACTTTCATGGAACTGCTAACAGCAAGTACTTATTTTGCCGAAATATATTGTTATTTGCCTTGCTCTCCGGTTTTTGTCCATCACTCTGTTCCGTTTGAGCTGTTTCACGATCATAACATACATTGCGGTATTAAAAAGTTGAACAAACGAAATAATTTTACCACACCTATACAAACTGGAATATGCTAATCGCATAAACAGGAATTTCAATATCTTCCTGACGCCCATGCTGGCAGGTAACGCTATATAGTGCAGTACATATTTATGCAGCAAGGCACTTAATAGCGCAACTTGTTGCCAGTTCGGTACTACCCGTGTTGTCGACCAGACTTTTCCTGTTCATCTGCAATAATTGTATTTGCTGGCAAATTTTTACATATTGTTTCGTTTTTGACGATGACAGGTTTAAGTGAACAACATGAAACTGTGGTATTTTTGTTTTCTATCGGTAAAAATGCTGCTGACGCTAGTAAAACTCTCTCGGGCTTCCAGCCGCGTCAAGTGGTTTGATATCCACGAATTTTCGGCCGAAATCTCCTCGGCCATCGTCAAGTGGTGACCGTCACCACTTGACAATGGTCGAGGAGATTTCGGCCGAAAGCTCGTGGGTATCAAACCACTTGACGTGGCTAGAAGCCCGAGAGAATTTTATTAGCATAACTCACCGCGAAACTATGCATTCAAGCATGCTGCTCACGCTATTGGAAAAACTCAGGTATACGAGTGGTTTCCACGATTTAAAAGCGGCGACATATCGGCTGAGGACAAACCACATGCGTGACGTCCATCAACTGAGGAAAATTCAGACTTTGTTCTCAACGACAGTTACTTTTGTGATTTAAGAAGATTTCACAAAAATGTCTGTCAAAAAAGATCCGATTTCTGGCAGAGAAAGAGGCTCTCCCTAGTGCCACGCATGAAAAGAGGAATGACAGGACATCTGTTTGTTAACACTGAAGAAGTCAAGAACGAAAGGAAGGATGCTGTGTCAGTCTTTGAAACTTTGTGGCATAGAAAATTATTTTTATTACTATTGTTATTATTATTTTTATTATTATTATTACTATTTTTGATGGGAGGTGACACCCCTTTGTATTTATATTCTTAATCCTTCCTCCCTCTATGTCCATCCCTTTCTACCCTACTCTGCACGCATTTTAGTTCAGTTTCCATGCAGCTCAGTCCTTAAGACTCTTATTTTTTTAACTACATGTCTTACGATAATACGATTCTAGGTACGTAAAGTGAAATCAATTATAAATTAAGTGTCTGCGAAATTTTCGCGAATGGAGTTGGTAGTAAGGACGTAATAAGCTACGCCGTTCATATTTTATGACATATTTCTTTATATATTTGTCGTACTATGACAATTTCAAAGGAGAATATTGTTAGAAAAATGTATTGCAAATAAAATCGGTATTGCAGAAGTACGAAATTGTAACGTCGTGCCGAATAGCCATAGCTTTACTAAATGAACAGAAGAACAGTAGTTAGCGATAAATATTTTCGTATTCATCATTTTTTAATTGGGGCAATCAGGGAGAAAACCTAAAATCGTGTGTTCAGTATGTTGCAATCAGTCTATGAATAATTACGTCTCGTTATTCTCGCGTCGCATGATGGGTATTATTCGTAGTTAATGACATCCCATTTTCTGTGCTATTTACTGCATGTGGTTTTCACCCCACAACGAATGTTGGTCTAAAATTTAGTAAAGCTTAGATCTCCTGGTCCACGCTAATTTTCCCAAGAACTTCACAAATGTCTCCCCTCCGAGCTACACGTGGAATGTTGAAAATCCAAGTAATATTTATTTGGGCGTTGTACTGTTGGGTACAACAATGTAGCAAGCAATTCAAGATATGGAATCGTTACTCTATTGCTGGTGCTAAACGGTTTTACTACACATCAAGTACGTACAAGTATTTCCGTTGTCTTCAAACCAGAGAAACAAGACGGCTCCATTTATTCGGTCAGAATCTGCGTATCTACGGCAAAGAAACATGAACGCGACCTACGGGTCTCGGGAATTGATTTACACCTTAGCGGGATCCGAAAGCAACGATACCCAATTCTTCCAAATGGAGGCGAGGTGATGAGGCAGGAATCCGTCGTAGTTCAATTCCAGTAACCAAGTGTTTTGAAATACAAATTGGTGATACAAAACGCTGAGGATTGAAGAAGCAGACAGTAACTCGTAACAAATTTCTTTCTTGATTCCATAATTTGAAATGTTTTGCCAGTGATAGCAGTTAGAGGTAAGGGACAAAATCATTTGCTGTGCCTCATATTACAACTATCACTGTTCGAATTGGTATGTAGTCATTGGGCCTTGGACATATTTGTCAAAACTGGCGAGTTTGTTGCTTATTTTGACAATGGCAACTGTAGTTTTTCCATCAACAAGATCGTAATAGAAACTGATTCTTTGCTTCGAAATATGACATCGTCCTGATTAATGTATTACAAATCAAGGTGCAGCATTAGAGAAATTTGAAAACTCCCTAATGACAGCAGATAACAGGAAATGGCTACATCTGAGACATAAAGAAATGCATTTGAAGCGGTAAACAGACATCTCCTTTATCTGAGTTGGTTGTCTCTATGAGAGGCACTTTATACCACATGAATCTCCTGAGATCTCTGGCAACGGAATGTGGAGCAAACTGAATTAATTCTTGAGTGAGATTATTTAAAACATAAAACTTCATAGGAGGTGTGAAGGTGCACAGCGATTACTTTTGGTAGATGGTGCGCATTTATCACGGGAAATTCCGTTAAAAACCAGTCGACATTTTATTGTCAAAGCCTTACCCTTTTGACTATGTGATATGGCAGGAAAGGAGGTATCCCTTGGGTTTTTCATAAGAAGCTCACATTCTAACATCCGATTGTCGTGTACGTTTGGCAACACGTTGTTTCGTAGTAGGCGACTTTCGAATGTAGAAGAACGTCTTTCAGCGTCACGGAAATTATGAGGACCAACGAATGTAAACCTACATAGAAAACGAACTAATTTGTCGACAATTTTAGATAAGGTTGAATGCATTAAACTATTCAACAATTGCCGAGGCTCTCGGGCACAGTGATGACACCTATAAAAAGCTAAACCCTACACATTCCAATAATCAGAAACTCTTGACTATTTTCTTGTGACGTCAAGTTTCTAAGATTAAGAGCGGTGTGAAGTGTGTGGT
The DNA here is from genome assembly GCA_026315105.1 of Locusta migratoria. Taxonomy (NCBI): domain Eukaryota; kingdom Metazoa; phylum Arthropoda; class Insecta; order Orthoptera; family Acrididae; genus Locusta; species Locusta migratoria. The sequence continues at coordinate 364,536,481 of CM048748.1, forward strand.
CGACTTCCGCCAAGTAGCCAGTGAAATTTCTAAGACTTTAAGAGGAGAGATGGTAGACACTCGTATTGTCGATATGTCATAGAGAATTTGCCAGCGCCGATCGGCTTCTGTAATTAGATAAGAGAAAACGACCTTGTGTATATTAATAGGATCAGCCAGTGATTGGTTATATGCGTGTTTCATAACTGAGGTTTCTAGTGGTACGAAAATGTTCAAATGTTTGTAAAGTCTATGGGACTTAACTACGGGGTCATCAGTCCCTAAACTTACAAACTACTTATGAACTACTTACGAACTAGGACGGCACAAATATCCATGCCCGAGGGGGGATTCTAACCCCCGGCCTCAGTGGCCGTGCAGACCGTGACTGGAGCGCCTTAGTCTCCTCGGCCACCGCGGCCGGCTTCTAGTGGTACGAATGGAGGACTAGTGAAGGTATGCGAACTATCATATTCATTGATAACAATGTGTACTTCTCACCATATACTTCTTAAATTAAGACTGACAAGACTAAGAAGTGGTAACTGTTGACTCAAATTCATAAAACTGGCAAACAGAGGTCCGTTAACAGAGCGGCCAGAACACAACCTGCAAACATATCCTCCCTAATGAGTCCTGCAACATAAAGGCGCGCTGTATGGAGATGCTTGAAGCTCAGACTTCTTGTATTTACGTTAGCAACTGCCCTAGAACTTATCTTTGATCTAGGAGATGTAAGCATTTTGAGTCACAAACATATTTGTTATAAGTATTAAATATAAGAACAGAGATTGATTTAAAATTTGTACTGGGGCCGAGACGTGTAACGACACTCCATACCATCATGCCGGGTGATAACGCCAGTATGGCGATGACGAATACACGCTTCCAATGTGATTTCACCGCGATGTCGCCAAACATGGATGCGACTATCATGATGCTGTAATCAGAACCTGGATCCATCCGAAAAAAAATGACGTTTTGCCATTCGTGTACCCAGGTTTGTCATTTCGTACGCCATCGCAGGCGCTCCTGTCTGTGATGCAGCGTCAAGGATAACCGCAGCCATTGTCTCCGAGCTGATAGTCCATGCTGCTGCAAACGTCGTCCAACTGTTAGTGCAGATGGCTGTTGTCTTGCAAACGTCCTCATCTGTTGACTCAGGGATCGAGACGTGGCTGCAAGATCCGATATTACCATGCGGGTAAGATGCCTGTCATCTCGACTGCTAGTGATACGAGGCCGTAGGGATCCATCACGGCGTTCCGTATTGCCCTCCTGAACTCACCGATTCCATATTCTGCTAACAGTCATTGGATCGCGACCAACTCGGGCAGCAATGTCGCAATACGATAAACCGCAATCGCGATACTATCCGACCTTGACCTGATGGTACGCATTTCTCCTCCTTACACGAGGCATCACATCAACGTTTCACCAGGCAACCCCGGTCAACTGTTGTTTGTGTATGAGAGATCGGTTGGAAACTTTCCTCATGTCAGCACGTTGTAGGTGTCGGCACCGGCGCCGACCTCGTGTGCATGCTCTGAAAAGCTAATCACTTGCATATCACAGCATCTTCTTCCTGTCGATTAAATTTTTCGTCTGTAGCACGTCATCTTCGTGGTGTAGCAATTTCGGTGGCCAGGAGTGTAGTTCATACTAGAAATGGGTAATTCGAAGATTAACGTGATGTAAACATACCAGGAGGCAAAGAAAGGCATTAAAACAGTGAACTGATTATTCCCGTTTAAAAACTATTGAAACTCACAATGAGGATTATTTAAGTACGACATGAGAAGGAAGACAGGGAATCTAAGCGAGACCTTAATTCCCTCTAGGCGAGCACGTGGTGCACAATTTCATGCATTACACGAAAAAAAAAAAAAAATATCCAGACTCGCATAACTATCAGTAAACAACGCATAGCATAACACAAACACATATATAGTGACATGAATTTTATCCTTTTGAAAGAGTCATCCTAACTGAAAATATGCGAGGAATCTGCTACGTCTGAATCCTACTTAGTTTTCTTATGATATACAACAGCAAAACCCAACTACAAGAAAACATGATAATGTTCCTTTATTTCCTTGGCTGTAATAACTCACTACAGACTATCCCAAGGAAAACGGACTAAAAACAAGAATTTACAACCGCGAAACACTATACAATATCAAAGATTAATTTCTGTAGGAGACCTGAGGAGAATCTCCTTGCCTTCAGCGAAGAGTGAGAGGTTGCACGCTACCAATAAAGCCCCTCAAATAGCACCAGAAATAGCCATAGAGAATACGCCTAAACGATCTCCCCCCCTCCTTTCCCCTAAGCTCTACATAAAATTTGGCTAAACTGATTACACCCTATAAAGAAGCCAAAAACCAAATGATTCACTCACAGTAATTTACATGCTCTCACTAGCAGACGGAATAAAATGGAAACAAAAATACATGGTAAACCACATGAATTTGGCATCTAATACATATTAAATGGTTGTAGTACTATTTAAACACCTCATAGTTAAATAGTGACTGTCATAAAAATTATTAACAAAAATTTCTCCTAGGCAGATGTTTTAATGCTGATGAAGTTTCTAGTGGAACAGGTAGATCGAGCACTCACCATTCGGAAAATCCGCGAAGAAGCACAATAAAATTGAAACGTACTACACTTGGCTTCACCTCTAAATATAGAGGCTAAGCAAACTTGCACCAAACGCAACAAGAAGTTAGAAACTCATTGTGTTTTCTGTGCGAAACGCTATCATTGAGCAAGCCCATACGTTGAAAATTTTAGTTTCAAAATTCCACTTTAGCAGTACTCAGCTGATCAGCTTTCTCCCAGATTCCCAGTACAGATGCAGCGAGGGATAGAGGTGCTAGATACAACATAAGGTCTAAATCTTAACATTGAATGAAATGGAATGGCTCACACTGGAACGTTTCACCAACCACAGGGGTTTTAATGTTGGAAGGCCTGCAATTTCTTCGGAGTTAGAAATCGTCCACATTCATTGACGTCTTAATACCTGCATTCTAAACAGCCGACATTTTTTTAAAATTATTATTGAATCCACGTTAAAGTGTAGATTCCCCTATAACTGACTGTGTAAGTCAGTTCGAATGTCGGAGAAAGGCAACGGCATTTTTTCCCCTTTTTTTAAGTACTTAACTGCGGGATCATCGGTACTTAAACTTACAAACTACTTATCAACTTTTTGATAAAACTTCAATATACAAACACCAGAAAATCTAAAAATTTAAAGTTAACTTCAATAATATAAAGTCCTGGATGGAGGTGTGAAGAGAAAATCGCAAAGCTGTTAAAACGTGTATATTTCGACACAATTATTTTCACATTGGTATAGATGCATCTTCAGGTGACATTAGCAAAATGATTACATGATATTTAGAAAACAGCGTCCAGCTTTGAGGACGTCTTGCTAAAATAATTTCGCAATAGGATGTGCTCGTCATTGCATATCTACCGCGGCGGCAGCACTTCATGGTCCTTTAGATGCCGTCTGTATTCTGACTTACATTGCTGGTTTCTCCGTATTGGATAAATCGGGGATGTTAATCAATGACGACCACACCCTATTGTGAGAGTATTTTAGCAGTCCTCTATACTAATAGGAAACTGGTTGTCGAAATATACACGTTTTAACAGCTTTGCGATTTTCTCTACACACTTCCATCCAGGACTTTATATTATTGAAATTAACTTTAAATTTTTAGATTTTCTGGTGTTGGTGTATTGAAATTTTATCAAAATGTATTTAAGCTGTGGTTGCCCCTTTTCAGAAAAAAATTTGTACTTATGAGCTACCTTGTACTAAAGACGACACAAACATCCATGCTCGAGGGGGGATTCGAACCCCCGACAGGAAACGGCCTCGCGCATCGTTGCATAGCGCCTCAATGCGCTCGGCCGCTCCGCCGCGGCGGCAGCGGCATACTACTTCCAAACAGTACCATGCCTAGTAAAGCACTGTTGTCTTCAACCCAATCTATAGGTTGTTGACTGCTTTACCTATTGCTCCACTTTTGGTTACGGTAGAAACATTAAAAGTAGACCTTTGCGATCGCCTTTTGACAGGTCAAAATTTAAATGAAAATTACCGTTAACGGAAAATTTCATACGAAAATTGAGGAAACAAGATTATAGAGGAGGAAATTCTCTACAACTTTGTTATATCGTTTCAGAGATATTTGCTGAACTAACGGCGATTTGACTGTCTGTCTGTCCGTAAATTGTTCCCACTTTTTAGATCGAACTGATCAACCGATCGGTACCAAATTTTACAGATATAACTGTTGGCCACCAGAGACCAGAACCTCCATTTTTATACGTTAGTAACACTATAAAAAGCCGTTTGTAATGTAATTGTAATTGCAAATAAACCGTTAATCTGACACGAAAATTGAATAACCATATTTGTAGAGGAGAAATTCTGAACATTTTTCTTCTCATGTTTTTTTCGTAACTGTTACATATATATTTGGAAAAGTAACGGCGATTTGACACCGTCTCTTGATTTTACATCAACCAGGCGTTAGGAACTGTCACGTGACATTCCTGGCCCATACCTCCCCGGCGTACTCCATCTTGCTTCACGTATTTTATGATTTTCTCATTATAACTCACCCATTGTCATTTCAAAGCAGTGGCGATCTGAAGAACTTAAAAAAGCATATCGTTCATAGTAGGATAAATGTCTAAAACTGTCATTTTAGCTGTTAGCAACTGCCAGCAGTTAGTAGGCATACGATAATTATTGGGAAATGCTATAGTTGTTCGCTGTGGTGTAGTGGGTAGTGCGCTACATTGTCATGCCTGTGATCAGTAGTTCAAAACCCGTCAATACCATTCTTTTCGCCTTGGCTCCTAAAAATGTTTCCGGAACACTTATTAATTAAACAGAGCTATCTTCTGCAATGTTTAGAATTGTGTAGATGTAAGAGTGTTCCCTCTAAAATGTGCGTATGTTCTGTTTCGTGAACATGCCATGAAACACGTAATAAGGAATTGAGCATTGGTCTTCTGTAGCATCTACACAACAACGGGCAGTACACTGTGATAATGAATATTCTAAACAACTTGCATATACTGATAAATTTATATGTAAATGGATTCCAAGATTTCTGTGGCAACTGCTAATAGAATATGTTGAAAATCAATAATTATAAGAAAAGCATTTACTAAAATTTTTGTCTGTGCCATGGTTGCTATGGTCGCTTTTAACGTAGATTCTATTAGCTTTTCCGTAGTTCAGATATGACTTCGTTCATGTCACTTTGTTCTGCACTAAAATAAAGAGAATATATTCTGTTTCAAACCGTGACTACGTTTCCTTTTACAGCTAAAATAACAAACGGAATAACTGTAGCAATACCGAATTCCGCGTCATTTACAACAGTCATTGTAAAAGTATCTCCCCAGTTTGTGAACATGTGGTAAAGAAGTATGTTTGTAATTCGTTGGTATGTATTGAATTACACGTTCACAAAATAGAAGAAATGCACTTTTCGGAGAAAGCGCTCTTACCTCTCAACAACCCAATCTTGCAGGATATAGTTGTGTTCATTTAACAAGAGTGTGCGATAACATTTTAGAAAACAAGATGAAAAAATGCCAGTGCTGGGTTTTTATTATTTTTTTTCATTTAATTGTATTTTATTTTGTTCTTAAAGTAGATCGATGGTTTGCGATCGTTTGTTCTTGTTCGTTCTGGGTTGTTCGTTGAGAATGTTGCTTAGTGTCTTTAGTACAGATGGCGTTAAGCCGTTTCCTTCTCTCTTTTTATTGGTTCTTCGGTTTGATCGGTCATTTGTGTACGTTGATTTATTTTGTTTAATTTTGATAATTTCGTCGTTGACTCAGTAGCTTCGTTATAGAGGGCGTCGAGCACTCTGACCGAGCACGCTGAGGTACCACGCCACCAACCCTCTGACCGATCGCTCTGAGCAAGTTTAGAAACACCGTTTAAGATGTTCGTGCGTCACAAAATAATTAGGTGCCCATTACGCTACGCCGGACAGCTGCAACAGTAATGCGTAATTCTCGTACAACTGACGGCAGGTTTTATCTGCAAAAATGGCACTTTTAGACATTTGATTATAATTCATTGTCCTAAGAACGACGTGATTTTTTATCATTTTCTTTGCGCCATTGCTTTGAAATGATAATGCTTGAGTTATAATACGAAAAATCATCAAATACAGAAAGCAAGATGGCGTATACAAAAGAGTTTCGGGAGAAAAATGTCACGTCGTTAAATTCCGAACGCTAAATGTTGATCACCTTCATAAAACCAACCAGACGTATCCACTGTTGAGGTTATTATTTTACGAGTATTTATACTTAACTGCTTTCTTTGTGACCAGCCATCCATTTTATCCACCAGCACATGATTTTCTATGTAAGTATCATCCAGTACACCTACCAGATTTTATGTGGATCACTATAATGAGCAGTTTAATGTCAACGAGACTAGATGATGACACCAGAGAGGTCGAAACTGGTCGTCTTGAATAAATAAAACAAAAATTTCTATTTTGGCATCTATCCTATTGATACAATAAAATCTTCCCTAAGATGAGTACATTAAGTGATAATGAAAATGTGGGAGTGACATTAAAGTAATAGTTTAGAGAGATAAAACTTCGAAAAGGAGTATATTTGTCAAGTTAAAACTGAAGTATGAAATAACTGTGGGAGTTTGTTAAAATGCGGTCAGAAAGAATATTGCTTGTTGTGTGCGTAGATATTATCGCATTAGTAGAATCGTATCGCCCATCAATTTTTATAAAATATATTATTTGTAACCGACATGTTTGCAAGAAATCATAAAACTACAGCAATATCTAAAGTGGGTCATAAACATGCTGACAGAGTTGAGTACGTTACGTAACTGAGGATCAAACAAGACGTGGGGAAGCAGAGCACTGCCAGGCCCAAGTGAATTTAACAATTCCATGTTTATTAACAGGGAGGCACAAGCAAGATAACTCAGCTCTAAACAAATTTACAGATGAGCAGCAAATAATAAACACAAATTTCTAATTTTTAACATCAAACATACTTCCACACTTGCAACTAAAAAAAAAAACAGATAAAAACTTTTATTACCCCCATTTTTATAATTAGAGAGACCCCCGAAAGTTCAAATACACAGAAGACGAGAACCCGGTGCCGGTAGAAAGCAAATGCTTAGGCCATAATATAAGCGCTCGCACACAACCCGAAGCGCCCGCTGATGGATTGTATACGCTGGACGCCTATATTATTTAATTATGAATAGCAGTATTTGTCCGTCTTTGCAACTACAATGAAAATACAATTACTGCCTATAGTACTGCCGGTCACCGCCCGTGCTCGCCATCGGTCGACCTGCACCCATGGGCGTGACAGCACTGCAACATAAAACAACACTGACGCAAGCAACTGCAATACTAGTACAAACACTAATATGCTGTAAGAAATAATCTCCAAACAGCGAGGTTCTTAATAAATGTAAAATCTAATCTTTAAAATAAAACAGATGTAATAAGCGGAACATAAAATTGACTGGTAATAACATCTGAGAGAATTAACAGATACAGTTAAATTAATTTCAACCAGTCTCTCAGATGGCAGTTCACAAATAGGTACTGCAGTACAACTGCAAATACTATATGCCTTAAGAAATCGTCTCTTAGGACGAACTACCTCTAATAATTGGAAAATCTAATCTTTTAACATAAGGCAGATACAATCAACAAACATAAAATTGACAGGTAGTAAATCACGCTTGAGAAAATTAAAAGATATACATTTTCTCTCAGGCGGTAAATTTTGACACTGGCCACTATTAAAATACCAAACAAGTTTAGTCAAACACTTTATGCAAAGGCAGAGACCCAGGGGCCACGAAGTCTACTGCATAATCGTAAACACAGAAACTGATAACACGTGAGTATGCACTTTGGGTAGTAGACCAATAGGAATGCAGTTTAGAGTGCGTTGTTTACATCTGGTGGCGAGTGGTTCCAGCCGTAGCGGTCTCCGAAAGCTAAGTTCCAATACGTGCTTGTGTTATTATAGTTCAATTATTAACCTTGGTAGATTTCAAGAGGTGTTATCACGCTAGTTACTTATTAAATTTAGTACTTTTCAACAGGTGTCTTCTTGCTGTTTTTAACATATTTGAGGTTGGGAAACTTTCCGTTAAGGTATTTGATAACTCTTACTCTTGTCCTCTCACTGTGATTAGTTAGTTTATTAGTAACGCTTGAATTTGAACTTGTTTATACAAGCAACAGTGTAAAGTTTCTGTGGTAGTGTTATTTGCTCTTTTCTGATACTAGTAGTATTAGTTGTTGTTACTTGATTTGTAGAGACTAAGATTTGTTGATTGCTGTAGTTAAGAGGTACTTCCTCGTACTTTTGTAGAAACGTAACATACATAACGTAGACGTCTAGTTTTTCTTAACAAATAATTGTTAAATTTTACCATGAGTGAAAAGTGTTGGCTCTGTCGTAGGGTTGTGCGTAGTGGGTTGCAGTGTGGGATTTGTAGTAAGTATTTTCATGGGGGTGGGGGGGAGTGCAGTGGGGAAGCCAGTGGGCATTGTGACGAGGTTCTCTCCTGGAACTGTAGGATTTGCAGCAGGAATAAGATGATAGAGGAGCAGGAGCGTTTGATCTACGCCCTTCAGGTGCAGTTGAGAAACGCTGAAGAGGAACTAGGTAGATTGAGGAGGGGAAGGGGGGCTGGGAAATGGGAACTGGCAGTTGGCAAGAAGATAGCTAGGAGGAGGTATTCAGATAGCTTCACGTTGTAAGTTGCAAATAGGTTTGACCAACTGTCAGAGTTGAGTGGAGATGAACCTCCTGTAGCTGTATATGTAGGAAGTACGCAACAGACCTCATCTGTTAGGAAGCCGAAATACGTACAGAAGTCTCTTAGGAAGAAGAAGGTTCTGCTGTTATGCAGTTCTCATAGCAAAGGTATTGGCCAACAGTTGCAGGAAGTACTTGGGAATGAGTACCAGGTCACCAGCATAGTGAAGCCTAGTGCAGGGTTAGCTCAGGTCATTTGTAACATAGGGGACATATGTAGGAATTTCTCAAAAGAGGATCAGGTAGTTATAGTGGGTGGGGCCGGAAATAGTCTTGATAGGGACGGGGAATATGATATATGTGGTGATCTGGAAAGGATAGCATTGGTGGCACGAATGTGCATTTCGTGCAGCTGTTTCAGCGTCATGATGAGCCTTGTGTTAATACAGCTGTCGCACGTGTTAACATGGGGCTTGAGAAGGCGCTGATGACGGAGGGCATGGATTACATTGCAGTGGTGCCAGTTGAGACTATCCAAAGGTCGTATTTTACTAGGCACGGTCTGCACCTCAATAGCTATGGGAAGGGGAGGTTGGCAAAGCTCATAGGTGACAGTGTAGTAAGGGGGTGGGGGTGTCACTCATGGAAAAATTCCTGTAGTAGTTGGTGTTAGGGCTGCACCATTTTTAGACTGAAGACAGCTGACAGGTATTCCTGCTTATAGGAAGTCCCTCTAAGAAAGAAACCACATTTGACAAAGTCTAAGAATCTAAGTAATTCAGAGAATTCCTTTGCCAGGATACAGGTTAGCTGCCTTCTACTCTAGGAGTTTCTTGCAGTGTCGGGGAGTGGCCATGTATGTAAGAAACAATTTTTCATCGGAGTCAATCGATTATCCTAAACACTGCACAGGAAAGATATTTTAAAGTTGTGCAAGAGTTGTTAACGTTAATGGAACTAAGCAAGTAATTGTTGTTATTTATAGGTCCCCTGTCTCAGATTTTAAAATGTTTCTGCCAAAGCTGGAATTGGTTCTGGGTTCACTGAATAGGAAGTATAAAAATTTAATTGTGTGTGTAGATTTCAACATTCTGCTGTTAGATCTATTTAATTCCTATAACATGATACAAACAGTATTTTTTCCAACGAGAGTGCAAGGAAATAGCAGTTCTACCATTGACAATGTTTTTGTTCATTCTTCATTACTAGAGGGGCACTCTGTCAGCAGAATAATAAATGCCCAAATTTTAATTCTGAAAAGTATTTGTTCTCAAACAAATGTTAAACATAAATATCAACTACTCAGAAAAGTTCATCCAGTTGCAATTGAGACCTTTTCAAGCCTAATTAAGGAAAAAAATGGCAGGATGTTTATAGTGCTAATAATGCAGATGATAAATATAATACTTTTCTGAACAAATTTTTTATGCTGTTTGAAAGTTTCTTTCTGCTAGAACGCTCAAAACAGGGTACTTCCAGTAACAGACAGCCAGGGTGGTTGACAAAAGGGATGAGAGTATCATGTAGAACAAAGCCGGACTTGTATCAAAATGTTAGAATGAAGATGCAGTAGCTCATTGCAAACAATACTGTAAGGTTCTGAAAAATATCATTAAGAATGCAAAAGGTATGTGGTATGCAAAAAGAATAGCAAACTCTCGGGATAAAATTAAAACTATCTGGTCAGCAGCAGGTAGAAGATATAACGTCAGTGCGTAGTAGAAATATTTCTGTTACAATTTAGAAATATGTGCAATATTCAATAATCACTTTCTGAATATAATAGGGGAACTAAACAAAACCCTTGTTTCTACAAGGTAATCATATAACATTTTTAGAAAATGCCTTTCTGAGGCTGTTACCTGAAATGGTCCTTCATGATACTTCCACAGGGGAGATTGAGTCAATAATTAAATCACTAAAGACTAAGGACTATTGTGGATATGATGGGGTATCTAGCAGAATTCTAAAGTACTGTTCTCCATATGTTAGCCCAGTACTAAGCCATATTTGTAATTTTTCCTGTCAGAATGGTCAGTTTCCTGACAGATTAAAGTACTCAGTAGTGAAACAACTTTATAAAAAGGAAGAAAGGGATAATGTAGACAACTATAGACCTATTTATATGCCATCGGCTTGTTCTAAGGTTGTATATTCAAGATTAATTGATCATTGCAGTTCACATAATTTGTTGTCAAACATACAGTTTGGTTTTAGACTGAAAATGCTATACTTTCGTTTCTCTGTGACGCACTTCATGGGTTAAATAAAAGGCTACGAACATTAGGCCTCTTCTTTGATTTAACAAAAGCATTGGATTGGGTTGCTCACAAAATATTGTTGCAAAAGTTGGAATAGACAACAGAAGATAATTCTCCACAGTGTAGAAAATGGCTATGACGTACAATCCCAATGGGGCACAATTAAGTGTGGGATGTCCCAGGGGTCTGTTTTGGAAACATTGCTGTTTCTTATTTATATAAATAATATATCTTCGAGTATAACAGGTGACTGTAAAATATTTTTGTTTGCTGATGATACCAGCTTTGTAGTGAAGGATGTTGCTGGTAATATTGACACAGTATCAAATAATGCAGTTCAAGAGAATAGTTCATGGCTTGTAGAAAACAGTTTGATGTTAAATCACAGTAAAAATCAGTTTTTACAATTTCTAACACATAATTTGACGGAAGCTGACATTTTGATTACACATAATGGGCATATGATGAGACTGAACAGTTCAAATTTCTAGGTATCGTGTGCATAGGACTACTAAAAATATGTAACCATTCTTGTGTAACAATTAATGTATTGACTTGTTCCATGAGCGTGGAGTGTCACTCCTCAATTGGGTCCTATGGAACAGAAAAAAACAATAAATAAATAAGTGACAGATACCCTTGCTAGTACAGAGAAAAATGCATTAAAAAAACCTATCTTCTGAACCAAGCAAGCATTAAATACATCATTAAATACACGCCCGCGGACAGGGTAGTAAATGGGAGGGGCCCCACAAGTTTATAGCATGATATCACTTAGCACAACGGAGGTTACCGGAAGAACAAATTATTTGCGTGGGACAAAGAGCAGCTAGCCTAAAACATACGTGTACTCATGGCGATGTAGGCAGCAAGAAAGACATGCAGAAGAGAAACTAGCAAGTTCACTAGCCATGCAAACCAAAGGTAAACAGCTTCAAGTCACGGTCACAGCACTTACGTTTTCCGTTATTCGAATTTACCACGCTAACAGTGTACGCCGCCAGAGAAAAGCATGTTGTCCCACACCAGGAGACGAGAGCCAGGGATTTCTCGCTCTACTCTAAGTCAGAAGCGCAGGATCGCAGCAAAGCCGATGCCAAGACACTCGGCCAGACGTGGACGATGTCAACATTCGTGCGCAGCTCGGCGGAAATCCTCGCCCCACATTCCCACGTCTCCACCAAACGCTACGAGGCAAAGCGGTTATCAAACAAGCTCAGACTACCCAGGCATGCCATACTCGAAGGTTGAAGGAAGCCGCGACACCAAGGCTCACACGCCAGTGCGATTTTTTTAATAGAACTCTTCCCATGATTTTTATCATTCTGTTTTACATTTACATGTAATTGTATATCTTTTATACTAAAAGAATCTACAAAAAACTAAAGTCAGTCGGCCACACCAAACTTTCCGGCCGATTTCCTTCATTTTTGTTTTAAATGAAAGGTATTGATTCGCAGATTTGTCATCAAGTACCAGAAATAACTTAGGTGTCTCCATCCTTCACTTTTATTCAAAATCGATATCCTTCTCTCCGTGGATTGAATAATTTAATCGGTTTGTTTTATGATATCTTCGGTTCTAACCAAGGTACGCAGTTCTTTGTGACCTAACGACATTCAGCGGATGAATATCTTATATTTACTCTTTTAAACACTTGCACTGATTGATTCTGATGGAAGCTAAGCGTAAACTTTCAACTTTACATCCATTTTCTACCAATTTTTTTGTCATTCCACTAACGGTGCAAAGTATTCGAAAGGGTCCAGTAGTTTCTTTTTTATTTTGTAAAGTAGCTTTTGTAAGATCCCTTTATTTATTACAGCTTACAAAGTGCGTAAGCGGTTCCCGCTGGATCACCGAAGTTAACCTCTGTTGGTAGTGGCCAGTACTTGGATTGGTACGTGACGTACTGTTGACAAATTTTCCCTATGCCTTACGGCAGAGGGGACAGGAGGGGTGGTGGTGCAAATTCCTTGATCACCAGTCTTTGCAGCAATGTCCTGCATTAAATTGTGAACCTCTCCGCAGCGTATCATGGAGGGAGGGCATAGGACATTGTTGATGGTGATCCGTCCGTCGGATGGAGACGTAATGCTAGGCGGCCCGCTTGGTAGCCTATGTGCAGGCACCGCGTTTCACCCTCTCCCATCATCATCTCGAACACGGCACTACACCACACACGCATCCATTACAGTCAACTACACTTAACATATACATTTCTGTAGACAGTTCTCACACATCGCGAAGGAAATGTACCTGCGGGCGCGAATGATAGGGAACAACCTTTCCAATTAGGCTGCCCTTCGGGTTCTCCTAGCCATTCGTGTCATACAGAGCTCCTGATTCCGGTTGTTCTTTTTTTTTTAGAAAAAATAAAAGCTTATTGCAGCCAAAGCGGACTTAATTTCTAAATTCGCTGTTAAAAGGTGCACAGAGATTTCGCTGTGCCAATTATGTCATTTCTCATTCTAACGGTGGATGCTGAATCCTATATCAGAACATCTACTATCCGCTATTTGGCATCAAATGGCATGGAGTAAAATAGTCGTCTTTCCACACGGACGTTATTATAGGAGACGTAGTACGTTGCCTGTGTACAAGGCAATTGTTAATGTGAATCTGACACCTGGTGATTTTGGTGTTGGGACTACTGCTTAAGAAGAAGTTCTTTATGGACCAATTACGTTTGTGTCTGCAAGATTTGATTTTACTCTGAAGACTACTGAATTGTTCGTACAAGTAATGCTAGAATGCCTGGTCTTGAGTCTTTCTGTGAGAGAGATGTTATTGCTAATCACACTCCGGAATCCACCGTAAGGTATTAGGCATTTCATTTCCTAGTCCACTCACAAATAGAACGATGGAAAAAAGGATGTCTATATGCCTCCGTAAGAGCCCTAATTTCACGTATTTTTTTCTTTGTGATCACTACGCGAAATGTAAGTAGGCGGCAGCAAGATCGTACTACACTCAACTTCAAATTCCGGCCCTCTAAATTTCCTGAACAGAAATTCACGAAAAGAACGTCGTCTTTCCACCAGCGATCCCCAAACTGAGTTCACGGAGTATTTCCGTGAAACACGCGCATTCGCCGAACCTACCTCTTACGGTTCTCGCACATTTGGAGAGTCTATATCGATAGTAGTGATGAGGTTCCCCTCAGGCGGCGCTCTGATCTGCCGCAAGGCAGTTGTTTTCGATGTGCCATCACTGGCCGATAGCTACCTGGAGGCGGATGACGCATGGGAGGTCAGTGACGGATTGGCATTTGAACAGGGCGAGTCGCCTGGTTTCCTCCGGAGGTGTTGTCACCGACTTGTGGGTCGTCGCCAGCATGGAGCGGTGGAGTAACAGCTTGGCGTCCAACGAGTTCTAGTCGCCTGGGTAGCTGTGATGATGTTACCGTCGTGCGGGCCGGCCTGAGCGCACTACTTTGCGCTCCTAGAGGCGGAGTCGCTGTTTAGTCCTGAAGTATTTCGCAGCTGCATGTTTGGGCAGCTGGCCGGGTAGCTGGAGATGAGAGCCTAATTTGGGCTGCGGCGTGCTGTGCCGCGTGTGTCACCTAATCAAGCAAGTTCTCTTTCGTCTGCTCCTGAATGTAAGTGCTGTACTGGTAGACCTGCTACGAGCGCCGGAATGCTTTAATTCTCGGTGTCCTTTCGTGTCGGGCTCCGTTATACACCTTGTGAAACTTGGTGTCCCACGCTTCGTTGGTTATGCACTAGTCTGTTGTGTGCTTCTGCGGATTTATGGAGGTTACGCTCGATTCAGCTCTTCGGACAGCGATTGATCACTCAGCAGGCGCACCGGGGTAACTTCTAGTCTATTGAACAGAAGTTTCGTCGAGAGTAGGGTGTTTTGCCTCTGAATTGTTTTTATTTTATTTTTATTATTATTATTATTTTTTTTTTTTTTTAATTGTGGAGTGTGCCTGAGGCTTCGTATGGGTTTCCCGGCATTCAGTATGGTGTGCGCCCCGGGCTGGGTGTCGTTTTTCTGATTGATTGTGGAAGTCTGCATTGTGCGCCCTGGTGGTTCTGGGCGCACCTCTGGCTTCGTGTTGGAACACCGTCGGCTTCGAGTTGTGGGAGCGGGTCGATTAGAAAACTGTTACTTGGCTGATCTCTTGCAGACAGTTGTGGTTTGGCATTAGACACTAGATTAAAGTGTGTTATTCGTGTTACTGTTCCTGCAAAAGAAAATTTTAGTGGTCGAACTTATTTACTAGCATTTATTTGATATTTAAAATTTTACTAAGTTTTATTTTGTGCCTTGATATCGATACGAAAGTTATATTCCTAATTTGAACTTGACCATAAAACCGTTGTGGATAGTTAGTCGCTTGTATTTCTCCAATTGTAAGGTGGTTCCTAAGGAAGTTTGGTATTTTGGCACTTGTTTATGTAATGTTTTAATCATTTAAAGCGTTTTTGGGGGTGTGTTTCGGCGTAATTTTGCGCCGGACATTGATTCTGGAATGTATGTTGCAGATTTACATTATTGGGGCTGGCCCGGCGGTACCGCAACGGAGGAGGAAGTTGTGGTGATTCCGGTTACGAGCGTGTGGGGGCCCCGGTAGCGCTGGACTGTTTTGCTTCGTTCAGTTAAGTAAATCTTTCTCCTCCTTTGCGGTCCTGCAGTGTCTGCCGATTAGCATGTATGAAGATAGCTACCGACGTGCATTGTCCTTTGTGGTCGAAAGTTTAAATTTGTTTTAGGAAGGCAACATTATCTGTATGATTTTGTGTGAGACTTGTGATAAGAGCTGATTTTAAATTTTGTGGTAACACCCTCTTATGGAACTAATGGACACATGTGAGATTTTTACTTGCTTCGGAAGCATAGTTTATAATCAATTGTGATTTCATGTGATTCAGTGATTGTAGAAAATTTTGTTATTTCTAAAATGGTGGAACACCAGTTGTACTTAATTACCCTACGTTTTCCATTGGTTTAAATTATTGAAGTGGTTTCTTTAAAGAAGTCCTTTGGTTTAAATTACTGAAGTGGTTTCTTTAAAGAAGTCCTTTTAAGTGGTTTATATATTGTTAATAAAGACGTGTGCATGAGATTTGTTTAGTTCACCATTTTGCCATCCCGTCCTTAGTTTCCCTATTTCCTGAACTATTTTCAGTGGTGCCACCTCCATCTGCACCATAGCAATGGTAGCAGAGCGTAGTTTCGATCCACGGACCTCTGGGTTGTGGGCCCAGCACGCTTGCACTTTTTTTCTTCGGTGATCGGCTCTGAACTGCTTCTAAGTCTTCCTTTAAACTGATCTGCTGCGGCTCCCAAACACTTAAGCATTACTCAAGACGTGGTCGTACAAGCGATCTACAGGCGTTGGAGTACATCTTCCCAAAAATCTCCCAATAAACCGAAGTTGGTTGTCCGCCTTACTCACTGCCAGGCTCACATGTTCGTTCCATTTCATATCGCTCTGCAATGTTACGCCTAGATATTTGAATGACGTCACTGCATCGAGAAGTTCACTACTAATGCTGTATTCGAACATTATGGGATTGACTTTTCCTACTCATGCGCATCACCTTACATTCTTCGCACCAACTAGAAATTTTGTCCAAATAATCCTGTATGCTATTACAGTCAATTAAAGACGATAGCCTCCCATACACCACAGCATCATCAGCAAACAGTCGCAAATTACAACTTACTCTGTCCATCAGATCATTTATATAGATAGAAAATAATAGCGGTTCTATCACACTCCCCTGTGGCACGCCTGACGATACACTCGTCTGTGATGAACACTCACCGTCTAGAACAACGTGATAACTAGGAAGTTATCCACACAGTCACAAATCTGTGGACCTATTCCATAATCTTCGTATCTTCGTTACCAGTCTGCAGTGTGGCACCGCGTGAAACGCCTTTTTGAAGTTGAGAAAAACAATCCACCTGTTGCCCTTTATCCATGGCTCGCAAGATATCATGTGTCATGTGAGAAAAGGGCAAGCTGAGTTTCACATGAACGATGTTTCATAAACCAGTGCTGATTCACAGAAAGAAGCTTTTCTGTCTCAAGGAAAATGACTATATTCGAACTGAGAATATGCCTTAAAATTCTATAGGGAACTGATGTCAAGGATATTGGCCTGTAAGTATACAGGGTGCTACAAAAAGGTACTGCCAAACTTTCAGGAAACATTCCTCATACGCAAAGAAAGAAAAATGTTGTGTGGAAATGTGTCCGGAAATGCTTAATTTCACTGTTAGAGCTCATTTTATTATTTCTCTTTAAATGTAAATTGAAATAATTCGTGCAGACAATTGTCAAAATACCAAATTGTTTCGTTAGTATGTGCTGTACGTCCTCGATTCACCGCATTTGTAAACATTGCACTGACTGCAAAACCACGTTCGCGATGAACACTAACCAGTTGATGCTACGTACTGATGTGCTTGATGCTAGTACTGTAGATCAATGAGTCGCATGTCAACACAAGCACTGACTTCAACATTACCTTCCTTCAATTGGGCCAACTGGCGGTGAATCGAGGAAGTACATCTACATCTACAACCATACTCTGCAAGCCACCCGACGGTGTGTGGCGGAGGGTACCTTGAGTACCACTATCGATTTTCCCTCCTATTCCAGTCACGTATTGTTCGCGGAAAGGATTGTCGGTATGCCTCTGTGTGGGCTCTAATCTCTCTGATTTTATCGTCACGATCTCTTCGCGAGATATACGTAGGAGGGAGCAATATACTGCTAGACTCCTCAGTAAAGGTAAGTTCTCGAAACTGCGACAAAAGCCCGTACCGAGCGACAGAGCGTCTATCCTGCAGAGTCTTCCACTGGAGTTTAGCGATCATCTCCGTAACGCTTTCACGATTACCAAATGACCCTGTAACGAAGCGCGCTGCTCTCCGTTGGATCTTCTCCAATTCCTCTATCAATCCCACCTGGTACAGATCCCACACCAGTGAGCAGTATTCAAGCTGTGGGCGAACAAGTGTACTGTAACCTATTTCCTTTGTTTTCGGACTGCATTTCCTTAGAATTCTCCCAATTAATCTAAGTCTGGCATCTGTTTTACCGACTATTGATTTTATATGGTCGTTCCATTTTAAATCCTTCCTAATGACTACTCCCAGATAATTTATGGAATTAAATGCTTCGAGTTGCTGACCTGCTGTAGTGTAGCTAAATGATAAAGGATCTTTCTTTCTGTGCATTCGCAGCACATCACACTTGTCTACATTGAGCTTTAATTGCCATTCCCTGCACCATGCGTCAATTCGATGCAGATCCTCTTGCATATCAATACTATTTTCCATTGTTACAACCTCTCTATATACTACCGCATCATCCGCAAAAAGCCTCAGTGAACTTCCACTGTTGTCCTCAAGTACAGTGCATAGTAACGAAACAATTGAGTATTTTGACAATTGTCTGCACGAATATTTCAATTTACAGTTAAAGAGAAATACTAACATGAGCTCTAACATGGAAATTATGCGTTTCCGGACTCATGTCCACATAACATTTTTTTTTTTCTTTGTGTGTGAGGAATGTTTCCTGAAAGTTTGGCTTTACTTTTTGTAACACCCTGTATATACATTTTTGTTCGATGTAAACTTTATTAGCACGCTGTGCTCCCTGCAGCATCCATTGTATTAGCTCGTGGTGAAGCCCGCTACAAGCAGTGCCCCCTGGCGCAGGAGCGCTCGCTGCAGCTCCCCGGCCGCCATCAGGCAGCGGGGCCGTTCGTCTAATGAGTGCGCTGCATCGCGCTTACTGCCCATTTGCTGGGTCGCTCCGTTACAGCGCGGACTTAATTAAAACACACTGGGCGCACCGCGGCCGAGCATAATTTCGAATAGCGTGTACTCAGCGGCGCAGCGGAGCGAAAATGCTGCCGTAAACAGGCAGCCGGTCGAGCAGAGAGGGAGAAACGCGCGGCAGAAAAAAAAAAAAAGGGCTGAGCAAGCACATCCGTGTCTGGTGAACGAGGGGGCGGTCACTTCGCGCGTGTGAACACTTCACTCGAGACGTGTGCAAACGTCAGCAGGTGAGGTTCGTTACACGGGATTGCACAGCCACAGTAGACACAAAAGATAAACCGGAATAACAAGTGCGGCACGTTACTGATGACGATAAGCATGCTGTCAAACAACAGTGAGCGATATTAACAAGTTCAAAAGCAACGCGTGCGGAACTGAGATTATTTAAGGGCCAATGTATCACGTTCTTTTCACAATACAGGTAAGAGTTAAAGTCTTTTGGATAGACCTTTGCCTAGTGAACATTTTCGTGCCCATCAGAAGAATGGGCACACTGTAGCTATTCCACACTACAGGGTCAGTTTTTGAAGCTATTATAGTTCATGCAGAACAGTGAAATTATTGAAGAACTCCATTGGATTTTTTTGCATTTCCTCTGGTATAGTGCGGAATTTATACGGTTCATAAAAGCAGGAGAAATTTATTAAAAACAAAATAAATTAAATAAATAATTAAAAAAAAGAAAACACGAAAAGTCATGAGATATTGATACCGAAATTACTAATTTTCACTTATTTAAAACTATTAAAGTTTTTAGCATGTGTTCTAGAACTAATGTTTAGTTCTACATTATTATTGTTATTGTAAATTCTAAATCATATCTTTAATTCTATATTACTTCTTTTTTATCCATTACTTAGATGAGGAAGTTCATGGTCATCATACTTACATACAAAAATAAATAGTTGACTATAAATACCTCAGTAATAAACATATCATACAACACAAATTTTAACTGCATATCATTTAGACATTTATCTAGAAATTATCATCTGTTCTCGAGACACATCTAAAAACCATGATGTTTGCTTATCAAATGTGCCATTTCTACTATAAACGTCGTAGCCACTGCGAAAATAACCATCAAATTTTAAAATACTTACTGGCAAATAAATAAATAAATACACAAATAATAATAATATAATAATATACATTCTTAGGTCAAATTTTCGTATCTTTGTTCGGTTAAAATTTTATTTATTTTTCCTTACTCACACATCAAATTAACTAATTATTACAACGTATCTTAAAACAGTCTGCAGAGGTAAAAAGACATTGCTTATGCTCTTTGTATGGCTCGTTTTAGCTCGTTTATAGCGGAAAATGAAATTCACGGCATATCAAAATTTTATTTACAATCAAGAGCACAATAATACCTTAGTGTTCTTGAGGGACTGAGTTCCTATGTGGTGGACGAACCTGTGTGTTGTGCACATTTCTGTACCAAGCAAACTTTCCAGCCCTCAATACCCACTTATATTTCCATTTTATGAAAGTTCTCCTTTAAAGTGAATTGATTTTGGACATCATAATGAGATATCTATCGACAAATTACTGCATATATTTATGTTATTCGTGTTACACTGAATATACAAATTTTGTCTTATATAAGCAGCTCTAGTGTTGTAGCAAGGGTAATAAGGGTAGCTGCAGATAAATTTTCCTGTCTGAACACAAAAAGTAAGTTACCGTTCAAAACACTGACAGATGTGCTCAGAAAAAAAATTGGAGGCAAATAATTTTGCGCTCTCAAGTGTTGAGAGACAGTAGTGCAAAGTGACAGATGAAAAAAGAGGAGATTGTTCTAGTCGGTGAGAAAAGGGAGGCAACGGAGATTGTGTAGAGAGGCAATAGTAGTTAAATGATAAATGGATGAAGATAATAGCAGTGGGAGCAAGATAAAGAGAATATAAAATGGCAAACAGAGGGTGGAGACCATACATAAGAAGACCAATGACGATATCTCACACTGGCTATCTTACGACTTAAGTTTTGTCCACTTCCTCCATTGCAAATACCCAAGTGTCAAGGAGTTTCTGGTGATAAGGAAGAATGGTAGTATGTTGGTACTTTGAGTGCCCTAAACTGTTTAAAGAGCTCCACTCATGGTCATTTTACACCGTATTAGACAAGTACACATCAGCTTAACATTAATATAGCATTTTCAGTTTTTAACATGTGTCTTCTATACCTATAGTGCACTGAGAGAATTGACATACTGTTGTTTATATAAATATCTAACACATACAGATGGTTAAATGATTTTCCTAAACTGACCTACGATCTCCACGAAGTCCTACACAAAACTAATGTTTCAAATTCTTTACACAGTGCTGCACAAAGACTATATTCATAATTTAATGCTTCTTCCTCAGGCTATTATTAAGTACAATACCAATTGGTGAAGATCGTTTTGTCAACTTGCCTAGATCTCTCCACACACACACGTTAGTCACTAATGACTTCATAAGATGGTGGCAAGAAATCCCTTGGGTGACGTAGGTGGCAATAGAGTTTGACAGAGTGAAGAAGATTGGAACTTTTATATATAGATGGTATCCTAGTTAAAACTTCATTGACTTCGAGACATCTTCAATAGTTTATTTATTGTTGCAAAGACCTTATATTTATCATAATATTAAATTCTTTAGAAGAGATGAAATACAGATTGGATGGAAATGTGATTGTGAACACTCATATGATCTTTAAAATACGAGTAATTTACGTCTAAAGTGAAGCATGTTACTATATAAAAGTAAAATGAGCTTTCACAATGTCATTTTTTGATGAAGTTATTTACTGTGCAGCTGCGATGGAAAACATTCGAAGAAAGAGATGTAATGAAGAAGGAAGTTGTCGCATATAGCTGTTGCAGTTCTGGCTTCCACTATACAAGTAAGTATTGTCACTGGAGAAGTGTCTGTTTGAGTGCTACAAAATACATGGATAATAATATAATAACATGATATGTATTAAATTAATGTGGCTGTGATCTACCTACTGCTCTTTGACTATGACTTGCGCCAAAATCTAACACTGTGGTAAAATGGTGGTAAAAAATGGTTGCAGTTGCTAACCAGAAAAACTTATTCACATAACAACAAAAGTAATATATGCAACCACTTTCAAACCAACTGATTAATGTACACTGATAGTGTAAAAACGTTTACACGTAAGCTAGATGAAATGGAGCTCATTGAAGAGATGTTTACTGATTTAACACATAATAGAAAGGTAATTCTTTACCATATAGATACTTTCAAAGAAGCTGGTTTGTTAAATACTGAACATTAGATGACATTAACCAACACAAATCATAACAGTAATTTATAGCAGAAACTTATGATCCACTGTAATGTAATTAAAAATGAAAGGAATTTCATTTATACATGAAAGTTCAGTCTAAATCTCATATTAAAAAAGTAACATATGGTGAAGTTAGATCATAAAATTTGTATGGATAAAATAGTAACTGTACAATTTATTGCGATTATTTCAAAGAATAGAATAAGTGCAACAATAAAATTTTTGACAGTTTTTTTTCCATTTCCTATGTACAGTTATAACTTCCACTGGGTACCCTATGCTCTGTATTATATGTGTGATTTTGCTTTTCATATATAATTATCTAGGAAAGTGGAACAGCCATTAAAAGTAGAAAAAAGTTCATAGCTTCTTGGGTGTTTTAGTGTAAACACTATATTTTTCTATATATAAACATAATAATTAGTTATGAAATAATATGGACTTGTATCAACATATGTTTTCAGCTGTGTGACTTCTTTAAAATGTGTAATAAGCATCAAGATATTCATATAGTGGATCTAAATTCCACCTCTATTAATTATTCTACATCTATTAACTATTTCATCCAATCTTCAAATAAAGTGTGTAGGCTGAGTTGATCATGATGAAAAAATCGATTCATTACCTTCACAATCAGTTTTAAATGCAATATATATATATATATATAAGTTACAACAAACTTAATACAGTTAACTCGTGGTATTGAACTCTACATTTCCCTACCCATGAACGCAGCGAATTCTGTAATTTAAAATTTAATGGAAAGAGACGAGTATTTTAGGATTTATCAGAAAAAATTAATATTGTTCAACTTCATAATAATTTTGATATTTAATAACTGGTACTCGAATTTCTGTATTTTCTACCACACTTTTGCCATCTTTTGTTAACGAAGTAGGTACATCACTGACATAATTTTCTATGATGCTATTGAGAGAAGCATTTGCATTTGGTAGTATAAATTTCGGCCAGGGACGCTTTTGTTCATAGACATTGCCAATGTGAGCATTCGCGCGTGCCTGGGGAATGAGAAGCGGCCAGTAGGTGGCACCCCCAACTTTCACCTTCACAAGTGACCACTGGGCTGCTTTTTCCCCACTTCAGGGGCAGACTGGCGAATTTCGATGGCTTTCTCGTAAGAATGCACACGGTGAGACCAGCCTGACTGTAGCAGCGTGCAGGTAAATGGCGACAGCAGACGAAGGGAAGAGACGACCTTACAATGAAATGGACAGAATAGCGTGTGAACAGAGAATGCCCTTGTCTGCAGGTACCAAAGATTTCTATACAGCGACAGAACCGCAGATAAATAGTGCACCCCTGCAGACGGCAAGAAGACAAGCAAACCACTGAAGTGCACACATGAGTGAGTGGGAGACAGCTTGCAGTATAGATAAAGTGGTACCACCAAAACAATGTTTCTGGCCTGGGAGAAAGAGCCCGATGAATGGCCCACCCGGCAGGCCTAACACAGACAGTGGTCACAAAGAACTATTTTTAGAACCATGAATGACTGCAGGAGATCAGGACAACACACTTGAATCGTGGGAAAGACACCAGTTCGCAAGTTTCATCTCAGCCCATAGAAAATTTCCACCGGGGACTGAGAGGCGTGATCGTGAAACCGGCGATCAGCTATTCGATGACATTGCAAAACCAACCCAAAGAGGCGCAAAATTGCAGGATAAACTTTAGCTGGAGAGGTATGTAGACTTCGCCGGAGAAGCGAGAAGAGGTGCTGGCAGCTCCCGGCTTGGCAGACGCTGGACCTTAACGCCTGCGCTCAGGGGCCGCGGCTAGCCACACATCTGCACGGCTGGGGAGCGCAGAACAGAGCGAAGCAGGCGTGTACTGTGCAGTAGCGACCGCCGCCGCGCAGACACACGCACTGCGCCGATCCATCGCCTGACGCTCACGACAAGTTAATGTTGGTGAGATAGGAAATTACCTCTCCCTTCCCTGTGCGTATCTGAGCCGTGTCCACACCCAGTCAAATCGACCCTGGGAGACTATTTTTCAAAACTTTTAATAAATAACACTAAATGACATGTGATAATCATTTGTGTAATCTGTAATGTTGTGAAATCAATTCTTTGAATCTTGTTTCGATGGCAGCCTATTTCCACAATTTATCATTATAACTTTTATTTTATTTTACTGTTGTGGGGGAGTTAGTCGTGGAGAGGTTTGATTTACCACAGTAGGCATGTTAAAACACTGAAATAACGTGTTCCAAGATCATTTCCTTGTAATCTTTATAAATCCAGTCAAAATTTCTAATGGACATCATACTTCATATTTTATTATCGCTGCAAATAATAGGTTTAGCCAGTATCATTAATACTGTTAATAAATGGATATTATATTGTAAACTATTATTAACTCTTTATGGTTATATACTACACACAGTTACTTCATAAATATAAATTAGTGTAAGATTTCATTTACAGTCATATGATGTAAAAACGTACAAACATCTGCTGACATGAAAAATTTAGCATGAATAGAAAGCGGTATGTATATAAAAATCAGTATTATTAATTTGAATAATCAGGTTATTTTTACTCCACTTACTGATGGGAAAAGAATAAAGAAGACAGGTTTCAGTCTTGTACATTCATGAATTATAACTTCCATTACCTTATTTGTAAGATATCAGTTACAATAGTGCCATTGAAGATTATTAAGTTAATCTGTTATAATTATTATTAATCTCCTGAATTTTATCATGATTAATTGCAAATAAAGTATGGTTGGATGATAAATTTTAGGTTCACTAAATTCACATTAAGCCTAAATGAAACAAATATTCACAATTTAATTGCTGTCAACTTTTAATATACATTCCATCAGCAACACTGAAACATTAATTTGTTTAAAAGTCATAATCCATCAAAAATCATTAGCTATAAACCTTTTGTAGAAAACGTAGTTTCATTACTAAAGCCAAGCAATTATATTCAGGAATAATCAGAAGTTCATAAACCAACCATTACATGTCATCACAATCATTGTCATTTAGAAGAAGTTATTGAGATGTCCCTATGTATTTGTAATGAATCAGAAATCAAAGATGCAGTGAAAAGGTATGAAGAACAGATTGTAAGCCATACAGGACACCTGTGTAGTCCAAGGTGTCATGCTACAGATTGAGCAGCCATTCCCACTGGAGATTCGAGTCTTTCCATGGGCGTGGGTGTTTGTGTATTTTTCTTTAGTGTGAATTTAAAAAGTTTGTAAGTCTAGGGACTTGGTCCCATATGTTTACAAACATTTTGTTTGGATACAGGGTTTTAGGTTAGTAACCTCTTTTGGTCGAACGATAGTTATCATTGATGCGCAGCTAGAGCTGCTGGCAACAATGCTTCGGTCGGAATGTTCTTTGTTTGTTGGCCGGTGTGCGGCAGTCTTCCGCCGACCGCAGAGCGAGGCGGTAGCATGTCGGCAGTGAGTTCGTAACCTGCGTTTAGTGGTGGCTAAAGTTTTTGCCATTCCGTCGTATCGCATACGGGTTGCAGTTGTATACTGAAATGTTTCAGTGTGGACTTGTAGACATTCATCGTAGTGGCACGCAGTTATTAAATCAGTGTGTTTAAAGGGAAGAGTTTTTAACATTTGTCGTTCCATAATAAAGAAAGTTAACAAAGTTTACTCTTATGGATTAACCTCGTAATTGTCCGCATCCCATACCGTCAAATCATTGGAACAATTATTAAATGATTAAGCATAAAATAGAATGTAACGGCAACTTCGCCCATCGAGGATTAGGTGGACGCAGCTGTGACGTTACAATTTGAACAGATTAAGAACAAAACTCTTAAAAGTAATTGGGACTGAAAATAGTTGAAATGTAATAAATAATAATAATAATAAGATAATAATAATATATACCAACTTTTTGTATTAAGACATGTTTTTATTTATATGTCTATTTAAGAAATGTGAAGAAAATGAAAAAGAGAAAAGTGAAACCATAAATTAATAAATTACCATTTGAAATGTACCAGTCTGGTTGGCTATCGCATTCCTACCCAATTTTCTTTGCTTTAGCTTCTTGGGGTTATCTATGTAGCACGATTGAGTGTTGTTTATGTGGAGCTTTCGAGCCAGTGTCAATCGGTGTGTTACGACCTATGAGGTGTATGTGACACAGCACAGATGTGGTGTGTCATGCTGGTCCAGTGTATATCCTTCATGTGGTGAGATGTTGTCTCTAGAGGTTTCTGCAACTTCATTCTCCACGTTGCTGGAATCTTTCTCAATCTGGTTATAGTGGCTAAGTTCGTTGCCTAGTTGTAGTGCCTTTCACTCCTTCAGAACATTGAGTTTTGCCGTTTTCTTTTGCATTTTAGATATAGAGGGGAGGAAAGTCTTGTCAATTTACAGTCATATTCAGTACAAATTCAATACTGAGCTGTTAGTGTAATGATTTGCTTCCTTTTTTTGTTTATTTTACTTTTTTATTTTTTATTTTTTTATTTATTTATTTTTTGTGTGCATTGTCTCTAAATTATTCCGATTTTCGCAACTATTGCGGAAAAAAATCTGCACTGCAGAATTGGACTGTTGCTGGCTTTAGTTCGTTCTCTATTTCTGTTATACATTACCTTATATAAGAATATGTAATTCTTAAAAATGGTTAAATTGGTGCAGGCCTTATGCCTGATTTAACATTATAGATTTCTCTCAAATTCTTAAACAATTCTAATCACCTCAGTCTTTGGTAACGATGCTCCTTTATTATTGTTCTAGCTTATCTGCAAGTATTTGTGGCCTTATGCCTTGTTCATACCTAAATTTGGGGATTAATGAAATTATGTTATTGTTATTTATGATTTTCTCATTGTGCCGATTATGGTACAGTTCATGCTGATGTTTTCCATTATCAGTGGTCCTACACGGATGAAAGTATACTTTGCGGTCACATCTTGGTTGTAGGCAGAGCTTTAAATTCAGCTGTACGTGTGTATACTGTCTATAAAAGTTCTTAGGAGTACAATTTGCAGTTTAGAAATTATAAATTGCAAAGTTATAGCCAATATCGCAGTTTTACATCATGAACAAAGGAAAAGTAGTCAGTGAGAAATTTTTTCCTTTCATCGCCGGAAGTGGAGTGAACTCTAACGTAACTTGTCGCGTATTGAGCGTCTGCTCCCCGTCGGAGCTTATAGTCCTCCCTCGACCATGGGTGTGTGTTATTCTTAGCATTCTTTTAAGCGTTTGTGAGTCTAGGGACTGATGACCACTGCAGTGTGGTTCCATTTATTTTTTTTCCAAATATTTGAACAATTGCAATTGTCTTTCATCATTTTACTGTGGTTGTCAGCGAGGAAAAGTATAATATCGGATTGAATTAACGTTTAAAATTTGTTGCTAGTCGCTTAACACTGTCATTGCCATACAGTTTATGAATAAAGTGTCGTCGCATGCCTGCATCTTTTTGTTCATGTCGATATATCTCCTGAACCATGCGGCGTATGTGGTTCTTACGCATACATAAATTGTTACACCACGGAAAGTAATATGGGTATCACATTTTGTTGAAATCGGTCAAGTGGTTTAGGAGAAAATGTGTATCACTGTCGCGTGATATAGCAGTTTTTCGTGCATCTCATTGTTTCTGATGTCATATATCGTAAACTATGTGTTATACCTGATTCTCACAGTTACGGTGACCCTCCTCATTATTTGAAAGTCATGTGTGCAAATTTTTATAGAATGTGCAACAAAACAGTAGATTTGTAAGGAATACGTAAACTCAAATGATCGAGCTAGAGTGGCCGACTGGTGCGCCAGCGCGTTCGGTCAGGGCTTTTCCTCGATCTGTAAACAAAAACTTGACTCAACGCACCACGATCATTGTAGGGGAAAACAGCGGTTGTTCATGGCGCCATGCTGCGGAGCTTGCGGTTGCTCGCCGTCATTACGTTTGTTTACGTAGTTTATAAGATTAGAGACTGATAATCGCAGCAGCTAGTACTTTAGTTTTACAAAAATTTGAAAACTGAATTTGAACCCACATACAGACAGACACTTTGCCTTATATATAAAGAAAGGAGAAGATTATTTACATTATTAACATTTTTGTAATGTTTTATTTTAAACATTTGTAGAGAGAGATTCTGGTCATTGGTGGTCAGCAAATACATCCGTAAAACTGAGTGTTAGTATCTATTACTTGACGCTGACTTATTTAAAGGAAAGGCCCCATGGAGGCATTTCTGCCATTGCGATTCATGATGGGATCAAAGTTCAGAGAACATTAGGAATGAGGGGGATTAATCACACAGTGACTGCAAGAACGAAGAGCTCTGATTGAAATCGTTGTAATGAATTCATTCTGCTACTCTGCCCCATTTCCTTCGAAGAGACAATGACGGAAATAGAGAAAAGATTCTGCAATAGGATAAAATTCACAGAAAAAGAATGACATTCACTGACTACATTGCATTCCACGGTTTAAATAAGGTATAATCCCTAGAATGGAATGAATACCCTAACGTGTAGACCAATGAAAAGAAACGGAAACAAAAATTTCAATAACCTTTACGTCAAAACTAGATTATGCCAAGGTAGAGGAAATAAGGATATCTGTTAACTTGGACGACCCATGACCAACAAAGCAAATAGATTATGAGAAGTAGATCCATACGTGGTGAACATTGGCCATAAATCGCGAAACCAATTTAAGACAATGAATATTTTGGGGCATTGCCTTGTTTGGATGCGAAACATGGACTGTGGGAAAACCGCAAAGAAGAGAATCCAAGCGTTTGAAATGTGGCCCTATAGACGTATGTGAAAAAATTTGGTGGACTGATAACGAAGTAAGCGATTCAAATGTTCAAATGTTTGTAGAACTTATGGGACTTAACTATGGGATCATCAGTCCCTAAGCTTACAAACTACTTATGAACTAGCTAAGACTAAGGACGGCACAAATATCCATGCCCGAGGGGGGATTCGAACCCCCGACCGTAGTGGCCGTGCAGACCGCGACTGGAGCGCATCAGTCCCCTCAGCATACGGAAAAAAAGTACTAGAGCGACATTTTAGAGAATTTTCCCCTCTACCAATTAGGCTATTCAATTTTCGTGTCAGATGAACGGTTCGTTTGCAAATACAGTTACATTACAAACGGCTTTTTTTGGTATTACTACCGTATTTTTTGTCCGAAAAATTTGAAAAAGGTGTTCTGGTCTCTGGCGGCCTACAATAATGTCTGTAAAATTTGGTGCTGATCGGTTGAACGGCTCGTCTTAAAAACATGGAACACTTTACGCACAGACAGACATCCCAAAATCGCCGTTATTTTTGCAAATATCTCTGAAACGATACGAAATATGAAAAAACAGGAGAGAGTAAAGTTGTAGAAAGTTTTCTCCTCTAAAAATTCGGTTATTCAATTTTCGTGTCAGATGAATGGTTAAGCCGTTATTTTCACTTAAATTTCGAGCTGTCAAAAGACGATCGCAAAGGCCCACTTTTAGCGTTACTACCGTAACCTAAAGTGGGCCAATAAAGTTTTACATTACTGAATATTGTAGATATGTTGTACTAATGCTAACTTTTGTGTGTCCTTATGATTACAGTTGTTTATGGGGATACGTTTAGTAGTTGGCAATCATACAATTTCACGTTACAAATGTGGATAAGCTAGCAAATGGCTGCTATCTGGGATCCGTGTATTGGACTCAACTTTCAGATTTTCTGTGAAAAGGAA
Source organism: Locusta migratoria (assembly GCA_026315105.1). NCBI lineage: Eukaryota > Metazoa > Arthropoda > Insecta > Orthoptera > Acrididae > Locusta > Locusta migratoria. Next base: position 364,566,388 of record CM048748.1, read on the forward strand.
AAGTTTCACTCTTCTTGCCTACTTCGCCTATTTCAGGGATTGATTTTCTACATGCCTCCTGGAGATGTCCTTGCTAATAAATTGAATTTCGTTTTTAGATTGTTTATCTAATTGACGTTTTCGTACATTCTTGCGCATTTGCCATCCTTATGATGGTCAGTTTTTTTAACGCGGAAAACGCATTGATGGTTTGATTTAAATTAACACCAGGCATGGCGAAATAATATTGGCACGCCAACCATTTTAATATCAATCTGCCTAAAAGAAATGTTGATTTGTTTCTATACATTTGAAAACATGGTACCAAAGTGCATCGACAACGGAAAACTAGCGCCTCTTTAAAACCGCCAATTCCATGTGACGGACAGATTTAGTAGTAATGGTACACCACACGGGGGAGAGCCGCTGCGGGGTGTGGAATGGGGGGGGGGGGGGTCATGAAGCGCGACCCTCGGCCTTTGTTAGGAAGAATGCTGTGAGCAGTACTTGACGCTAATAGTCCGAAGTTATCATTGTTGGAACCAGCTCAAATATGCCTTACTTTAGAACAATAACATGTGTGCAGCACTCTTTAACGGTATCAACCAGATCGTTACGGCGCACTGGGTTTACAGTGGAGTGGGTTGCCAACGCTGACAAGTGTAGCGCAGTAGCCATTGCACTGACGTGACAGTAACCGGCGCGTTTGGAGGCGAATTGCCGTGTTTTAGTGTTTGTGCGAAACTCTGCAAATTAAGCGAATCAATTTTTTACATATTTTGTTTTTTGTTTTATTTTTATTTTTTGCTAGTCATACAAAAAAGACAAGGCATTCGTCGACATGCTCGTTGAGTGCGGTATTACTTGGCCAAAAACAATTTTTCCTGCTTTTTTTTTTTTTTCTTCTAAATTATGTTTCGCAAGAAAGTAGTTCCTTTCGTGATTTACTTAGATTTCTGATCATATACGAAATATTTTGACTTATTTATAACGTAGAGTCGCAGTACTGCAGATATGATATAAAGCAGAAACTTCAAAAACTTACTGTCTTTACTTCCTACTTTCCAAATATAGATCTACAACACTTGTGACTGAATCTTTAGTGATGATAATAATAGTAATGTAACTGCTGCTGATCAGACAAATAATGGTGTTAGTTCTATAGTTATATTATTTGATGTAATTGTAGTTGCAGTTGTGGTAAAATTAATTGCTCCTATAACTGATGAAATACCTGCTACATGTACTGAGAAGATTGCATCTATAATAAATATTATTAATATCATTACTATCACTATGCAAATATAGGCACATTACACACATTATATTTATTTCTTTTTTGTTCCCAAAATGTACAAATGTACAAAGTTAGTTGCCATGAGTTGTCGGTTGCGTGAGGTAGCGCAAGGAAGCTGTTGCAGAAGGCAGTCGCTATGTATGTGTTACAGCACGCCATTATTGTACTGCATGATGTTTATTTAATTTTCTGCAATATTTTCTCTGCTTCATATTTTAAGAAGATATAATTTCTCATCTTAATTTCGTGTTCTGTGTCCTCATTTGGTAGTTAGTTTCCTCTTCCTTTTATTTTATTTATTTATTTATTTATGATGATTGTTGAACTTGATTACTACCCACCTATCATATCAGAAAATTTTAATACTGAAATATTGCATTACGCAAGCTGATCGCGGCTTCATGTTTCCAGTAATAAGAAGATACGACGTAAATCAATTTTTATTTATCTGTGTCGCAGTCAGATTATTCCCCCCTTGCGTTATTCAAGTTTATCAGTTTCGTTGTACCCTTTGGGAGTACTTTCGACGGGGCCATAAATTTTAATGTTAGTGTTTTTCCCTATTTCCCGGGCGAGTCCGTTGCGCGTATTAATGTTTTCTAAGGCTTACCTCGGTGGTCGTAGTCACATTGTTCGGTTCTTAAAAGTTCAGTGTTGCACTTACGTAGTATTGGTCAACCACCATTAAACTTAATTTATTCGGCATACCTTTGAAATTTACATGAAACATAATTAATATATTTATTTTCCGGAATACCTTCCAGAATAACTAATAAATGTGGACAGATAAAAAGAAGGTCACAGAAGTAGTTTCTTCGAAAGCAAGGGTATAGGTTGAATAAGACGGTACCAATGTGATGTCTCATTAAACCACTGTTCTATTACACAACCTTCTCCAGGAATAATTTCACTTTTGTAGCACAGCTACGTCAGATAATGGGTGCCTAAAAATTATTGCCTTAGTTGTGGTAACAGAGGTCTTCGTTCAAAGCGGACAAAGAACTGCGGACACATTTCACGGGAACTTCGTGTTTAACGTAGTGGTGGCTTGATTTAATTGCATACTTCCAGTGTCTGCCAGCAATTTACGACTAATTCCTCATTTACATCCACAGTGACTCCTAGTTAATAGCGACTGCTACGTCCTACACGCCAATTAAAAGTTTCAGTGAAACTGCAGACATTATCGCAGAACCCATAAACGGAGCCAAATAGAGGTGAATGGCCGTCACGACCGCGATAGGCAGAACTTCGCCAGTACGCCAGCTGTCTGGTAATTATGCCACACAAATCACTGCCACTGGTGTCGGCATCGCACAGCGCTACTGCGAACGTTAACGAAGAACAGAAAGTGAGATGAGAGTAAAGAGTAAACATAATTCGTCTAACAAACGCCATATTTACTGTCACAATAAACGAGTAATGCACTACATCGGCTCTCTACAGAGTCTGGTAATACCTGCAAATTACACTTTCTGATTACAACAGCACAATAAGTAATTGTTAAATTACATATACATCTACAACCGTACTCCGCAAGCCACCTGACGGTGTGTGGCGGAGGGTACATTGAGTACCACTATCGATTTTCCCTCCTACTCGAGTCACGTATTGTTCGCGGAAAGAAGGATTGTCGGTATGCCTCTCTGTGGGCTCTAATCTCTCTGATTTTATCCACACGATCTCTTCGCGAGATATACGTAGGAGGGAGCAATATACTGCTAGACTCTTCGGTAAAAGCCCGTACCGAGCGACACAGCGTCTCTCCTGCAGAGTCTTCCACTGGAGCTTATCGATCATCTCCATAACGCTTTCACGATTACCAAATGATTCTGTAACGAAGCGCACTGCTCTCCGTTGGATCTTTTCTACCTCCTCTATCAATCCCACCTGGTACGGATCCCACACCGGTGAGCAGTATTCAAGCTGTGGGCGAACAAGTGTACTGTAACCTGCTTCCTTTGTTTTCGGACTGCATTTCCTTAGTATTCTTCCAATGAATCTAAGTCTGGCTTTACCGACGATTGATTTTATATGGTCGTTCCATTTTAAATCCCTCCTAATGACTACTCCCAGATACTTTATGGAATTAACTGCTTCCAATTGCTGCCCTGCTATAGTGTAGCTAAAAGATAAAGGATCTTTCTTTCTGTGTATTCGCAGCACATTACACTTGTCTACATTGAGATTCAATTGCCATTCCCTGCACCATGCGTCAATTCGATGCAGATCCTCCTGCATCTCAATACAATTTTCCATTGTTACACCCTCCCTATATACTACAGCATCATCCGCAAAAGCCTCAGTGAACTTCCGATGTTATCCGCAAGGTCATTTATATATATATATATATATATATATATATATATATATATATATATATATATATATATATATATATCGTGAACAGCAACGGACCCACGACACTCCCCTGCGGCACACCTGACGTAACTCCTACTTCGGAAGACTTCTCTCCATTGAGAATGACCTGCTGCTTTATGTTATCTAGGAATTCCTCAATCCAATCACACAATTGGTCTGATACACCATATGCTCTTACTTTTTTTATTAAACGTTTGTGGGCAACTGTATCAAACTCCTTGCTGAAGTCGAGAAACACAGCATCTACCTGAGAACCCGTGTCCATGGCCGTCTGTCTCGTGGACGAATAGCGCGAGCTGGTTTCCACACGGACGCCTTTTTCGAAACCCATGCTGATTCTTACAGAGCAGATTCCTAGTCTCGAGAAATGTCATATTCGAACATAATACATATTTAGAGTTAGTATACAAAATATTGAAATTACATAATCTTGCACAAGGCACCTTTTTATTTTGATCTACTCCTGTCCGCAAATTTCAGCGTCACAAATTTAATTCACAAATAATCAGTTGCACAAAAACGGTATGTGTTTCACTTCTATGAACTGCATTTCTGGTGTAGTAGAATGGATACATCGATTACAATACCAGTATGTAACTACAGTGTAATTTTTAGTTTCTCTCATATAAAAATCTGTTGCTTTTTTTACATTAAAATTATATCTCACAATATGACTCCAGTTTCACTTGAAACTATTCGAGTTTGAATATTAATTGACACAATCATTCTAATGAAAATTACATGAAAGTTCTTAAGGACAGATAATAATTTTTAGGTATGTAGAAAGAAATATAAATATTCAATTTGTTTCATGACTAAGTTTTAAACATCCCTATAAAATTATCTTGTACAACATTACACTTCTTAATAACAGTTTCAATCCACCAATGTAAAATTAAATATTATATAGTACAGTAAATAGTATATAGTATAATGTTATCAGAACTGTAGAACCATCCAGTATGGACGATTTTTATGTAAATCTGATCGTAAAAAATAGTTTATCCTCATTTAAACTTCAATATAAAACTTGTTTATCTGTCTCTCTGAATACGCTAATTTCCGAAAGTACTTGATGAATTTGCATGACGCTTTCACATTACAATCGGACCACGAAAGGAAAAGAGATATTTTTTTCTCCAAAATCATTTAATCAGTTTTAACATGTTTTTCACAGGTAAATTGTTTGTAGAAACTTCATATTGCTTAAATGCCTCCTAAATCATATTAAGAAAAAGGATCGCTCTTTTAAATCTTTTAACCTATAACTACCGTCTCTGTTTCAACACACTAATCTCCAAACCTACTTCAAAAATTAGTATGCGATTTTCATAGGAAACTTAACCCCTTGCTTGTAGTAATATTTATACTTCAGTTAATGAAAATCGGATAATTGAAAGATATGAAATGACTGGTGTAGAATGTAGAATGGCGTATTACACTGCAAAGCTGTTCATATTACACTGATTTCGCTTTGGGTATTAAATATAATTGGAAATTTTTTCACTTTGATCAATACCGGAATGAATTACTTAGTATATCTGACTTATTGACTAAAATGACTGAAACGAATTTATTGATTAACGAATTTATGATCCACTGACTTATTGAGTCGGTAAGGGTTCCGTTTATACTGACTAATGTGCGTAAAGCCATCCGCAGTGGCTAAGCCATCTGCGGCGCGCCAGTCACACTCTGCACGGCCGGGGGTTCGAATCCTCCCTCGGGCATGGATATCCGTGCCGCCCTTAGTATTGGCTAGTTCATAAGTAGTTTGTAAGTTTAGGGACTGATGACCCCGTAGTTCAATCCCATAAGCCCTACAAACATTTGATTTTTTTTATGTTCGTAAAAGACCCAAATTCCACAGCGAGTCACGAGCAAACAGCTAGTATTATTTAAATGTGCATCAATTCCAAAGCAAGAAACAGATTACAAGGTGTGACTCCAGTGATGGACCTGAAACAATACGATACATATACTCCAGTTAGATAATACTGTTGTAGTTGTGGTCTCCAGTCTGGAGGCTATTAATGTAATATGCTTTAACCTTCGAGCGGGTGCGCCGATGTTTTTAATTATTTTATTTTATTTTCTGTAGCGGCATGGAGATATTTGTTAATTTTAGCAGTTTACAAGTGAAGTTTATATAGTGGTTTTCGCGAGTACATGTTCTGGCGGCAGAGGCGGTAGAAGCAGAAGGTGTCAAACTAGTCTGCTGATTGCAGTAAGCCGGAAACTGAAACAACGCAGTCTTCGCTGTGAGACCATTGACCTACGGTTTGCAGATCCTAAGAGCTTTGTGTACGTAAGTGGGACGTGCCAGACAACACCTCTGCAGAAAAGCTGTACTTATAGCCGCTGTGCTGGGCAGTGGGCGTTCAGTGACTAGAATGCCGTGACGGAAACGTCTCTACGACGGATGTCGCCGCTTCGATCTAACAGGACAGCACGCCACCGACAGCGGGAGTCGAAGTGAGGACCTTCAGACGGCGCGGCTCTGGCAGGCCGCCACTCCTCCGACGGGGCGTACAGCAAGGCGGCGTGCGTCTCCATCGACTACGGCGTGCGGAGCGGTGTGGCAAGTTCCGCGTCAGCCCGAGTCCAGCATGCCAGAAGATAAAGTTACGTTACAATCACATATTGACCATTTAGTGAATCTAAATTATGACGTAATGTCTAAATGAAAGTAATATAAAGTGTAGTAACAACCAGCTCACATCAGTATACCCAGATGTAGGCCACTGTAACGTTGGCCGAAACGTCGGTTATTTAAGTAATAGCCTTACATCCTGACGCGGTACAACACCCAGAAAACTTTTATGTCATCTGACTCTGGCCGCGGAAGCCTACGTAATTATAAAGGACCATGTGTCCATAGGGATTAACCTGGACCAAATGGCAGATCCAAAAGAAAAAAAGCAACAGATGGACTTAATCTAATTCAAAACACGAAGAAACATTGTCCCCAACAGCAAGAGCTCAAAATTAAATCACTCAACACAAATAAGAAATTGGAGCAGCTGATATATATATATATATATATATATATATATATATATATATATATATATATAGTAAATGGATTGTAGCCAGATAAAAATAAAAAATAAAACATTACCATATAACAGCTGATCAAGTTCCGCCAAACACACTCCATTTACATGAATCGGCAGTGGCCCAAGCACAAGGTACATATTTCACTCAAATATGGCAACTCCACTACAACACTTAAACATACAGAACATGTTTGTACATAAGTCTAGGCATTGTGCTGAACAAACAGGAAATAAATCACACCGCTAACACTATTCCGATAAAATTCCCAGAATATTAAAACCTTTAAAAGGGCAAGTTTAATCAATAAATAAAAGACACTGAAACGAAAACCAGATCAGCTTAAACGCTCGCTAACAGTAAATGTACTGTGGGCTGACGGTAAAGATCTACAGTCGAACGTTGTTTGCCAACTTCCACAACACGAGTGCCTTCCTTCACACAATCGGCAGTGGAGTAGTTACATATGTCATTTAATAGTGACAACTCCACACCAGCAAATAAACGTATCAAGCCTGTCCTTTATGTGTTACTAGGCTGTGTTCGAAATAATCACATAATCACCTTGCAATCTGGAAGGGTGTCAAGGACAGCCAACTTAGCACTCGATATGACAGAGGCACATCAGTTATCCCTAAGCACACGGTGACAGCGTGGCGACGATCCTCGGGCTCAAGTCACCGACCCAACACACCAACAGACCACCAGGCAGAGCCGAAGTCGTCGACCACACAACACCAATCCACTTCCTCCGTCTCCTCACTGCCGCCTCCCGCCGTCGTCGCCGTCCTAGCCCCCCGAAACAAAACCCCCTCTAGCGGCCAGCGATCAAACCCCGCGATTTTCAGTACAGCGCCCTCACGGCAGCGATGTTATTGCTGGGTAAGGTAAATACCAAAAACGAAGCAAACACACGGTGGAGGGAATTTAAAAATGAGCGCACACGGCTGAAGGATATATCATAGGTCAGGAAGGAATTCAAACGGGTACTAAATTGGTACAAGCTGTATGAGATCTTCCAACACCAACAACTGTAAAGCAGTTAAAATCTTCCAGAATGAAACTTCACTCTGCAGCGGAGTGTGCGCTGATATGAAACTTCCTGGCAGATTAAAATTGTGTGCCGGAACCGGGACGCGAACCTGGGACCTTTGCCTTGCCTTTGAAGGGCAAAGGTACCAGGTTCGAGTCCCGGTTCCGGCACACAATTTTAATCTGCCAGCAAGTTTCATATCAGCGCACACTCCGCTGCAGAGTGAAGTTTCATTCTGGAAACATCCCTTAGGCTGTGGCTAAGCCATGTCTTCACCATATCCTTTATTCCATGAGTGCTAGTCTTGCGTGTTTGCAGGAGAGCTTCTGTGAAGTTTGGAAAGTAGGAGGCGAGGTACTGGCGGAAGTAAAGTTGTGAGGCGGCATCGTGAGACGTGTCGGGATAGCACAGTCGGTAGTGCGCTTGCCCGCGAAAGGCAAAGGTCCCAGGTTCGAGTCCCGGTTCCGGCACACAATTTTAATCTGCCAGGAAGTTTCAGTTAAAATCTTATTTAAGCTTAGCAAATTTCTACATAAAATATATTTAAAAAATTGCAGAAATTCAAGACCCCTTACCCTCCGCTACCTCGGATTAACCCTAGATAGAGACCTTTCCTGCAACCCTCACCTCAAACCCGTCCGACAAAAAGCCCTCTCCCGCCTTAACCTCTTAAAATGCCTCTCCGGCCTGACATGGAAACTAAATCCTTTCACCATCCTGTATACCTACCGTTCCGTCATGCGTCCCGTCCTTTGCTGCTTTCATCCCGCCTGGATATCCGCTCTCCCCTCCTATCATGAATACCTCAAAATCCTCGAACGCCACGCCCTTCCCTCGCCTATCGCATCCACCTCCCCTCCCGCACGCGGATCCTTTACTACCTCATCCCATTCCCACACCTGGTCCAATTCCTACAACACATCCTCCTCAAGTACATCCACCGAAAGATAGAGTCCCATAACCCACTAGTATCTCCTCTCCTGTTGGATCCCAGGCCCCTGCCACGCCTTTACAGCCACATCCCACCCTCCCTTCACCTCCACACCCTCTACGTCCTCTCCGAGGGTGGCTTCCGCCACCTACCTCTCCCTGACGAAGTTCTCCATAACCGTCCCGACATCTATCCTCCTTCCAACTTTGACCTCTCTCTGTAGATTGCCGCCGCCTCCTCCCTCCCCCTCCCGTCCCCCAGTTGGTTCACCCCCTCCTTTCTCCCCCTCCCCAGGAGCTCCTTCCGGTTTCCCCGATTTTCCCCCCTCCCACCACTTTCCCATTCCCCCACGTCTTCTCCATCCTCCTCCACCTCCCACTGCAGGGCCAGTACAGTGCTAGTGTTTTTAAGTGTTCAGTGCTTCGTGTGTATCGTGTTTCGTCTCCCAGTGTTTTTTAACGTCGCGTACACCAGTGTTCAGTGTTTTTAACCTCAATGTCGCCGTCATGTTATGTCTCGTCGTCTGCAGTGAGTGTTTTTTAGCCACTGTGGCAATGTCTCGTTTTACCAACCATGTATGTTCTGTCCGCTGTCATGTTGTCTTTTAACATTCTCCCATATTTTCATCTTGTAATTGTAAAAGCGCCATTTTATCACCTTTAATTTTATATTCTGTTTTGTCCATTGTTTCCATTCGCATCATCATCGGCTGCTGCCAGCCTGCCTGTATTAGGGCATTAAAATTCAATAATAAAAAAAATAAAAACCTTACACAGTTATTAAAGATGGGAGCGAAATTTATTTGATCTCCGGCATGCTTTTCAGCACTCTGAAAATTGAAAGAATTGTTGGCATCTGCTCCTTAGCTGATGTTTCCCGATTTCAAGAAGCAATTTATACTATCGTGTGACGCATCCAATTATGCGTTAGGTATGGTTCTAAGTCAGGTAATGAATGGTCGGGAACATCCTGTAACTTGCACATCCAGGCAGCTCAATAACGCGGAAAGGAACTATTCAAACACAGAGTGTGAGATGTTGGCTTTAGTTTTCACATAATATATTTTAGATGATACTTATACGGTAGATAGTTCAAGGTGGTAACAGACCACTCAGCACTCCGTTGGCTACTATCCTCACATTCATATCTTGCAAGATGGTGTCTACCTTTAAGTAAGTACGATTTTGAAGTAATTCATCGACCGGGTATATCGCATGCAAACGCAGACGAACTCAGTAGGAAAATCCGAAGTATGGAATGTGCAGGAATTCATGGAGAACACTGGAAGAATGCACAACAGACGGCTCCGGACCGTCAACAGTTTGCGAGCCAGCCGCAATTCTGCTTGTAGGATGGAATTCTTTTTAGGTCAACACGTAACGGACCGCAAATTGTTGTGCCAGCTATGCTGCGTAACGAAATTCTAAAGCAAGCTCATTATTTTATTTTGGCAGGTCCCTCGGGGAAAAGAGCAACTGAGCGGAGAATAGCACAAATTATTGGTAGAAAACGCGGAAAAAGGGCGTAGATCAACATGTAAAAAACAGTAGCACGTTTGCACAGAGGGCGCAACTCAGGCGCCAACGAATAGAGCTGCAGCGACTCTCAGAGGCAGATAGACCTATGTAGTTCTAACAACTGCAGGTAATCGATATACACTTACTGTAATTGACCATTTAGCTCGTTTCGTAGCCTTGGTTGCAATATCTGATCAGCAGGCGACGACCATAGCTCCGGCGTTACTGAATGAATGGATATTAAAATTTGGCGTTCTAGACACTATCATTTCGGATCAAGGAGTAACATTTATGGCAGAAGTATTCAAAGAATTGTGTCGATTGTAGCACATTAAAAAATTAAACACTACTGCATAATATCCACAGTCGAATGGCAGAACAGAGAGGGTACATAGAAATATAGCTAAAATGTAAAGCTATTATGTTAATTCATAACACAACAATTTGGATACGCTTCTCAATGGCTGCACTTGCGCATGCGACACCAAAGTGCACAAAAGTACTGCCTTATCTCCGTACGAGGTGGTATTTGGTGAAAAAATGAGATCACCCTTCGATTTCTGCATGAAGCAGCAGAAAGGCGATATTTCTCAAGTGAATGATTTCGCAAAGCATATGAAACCGGTCTGGCGTCAAGAAGATGAATTCTAAGGCCCTAGAACGTCATGAGAGATTGTACAATAGTAATGCAACATTACCGAAATTTCGTATGAGACAACGGGTAAGGTTATCAAATCCATGTGTACTGAAAGGGAAGACAAAGAAATTTGTTTCTCGGTCATTGAGATGACATTGCCCATAAACGTCAAGTTACAGCAACCAACCCGTACAGAAGTTATACATCTCAGCAGGGTTAGGCCTTTCAAGGCGGATATTGAGTTGGAATCTACTTTGTCGATAGCCGGGAAGCCTCCATCAAAAAAGAAACGCAAAAAGAAAGTGGCTAAAGACAATGCAAATAGTTCTGTAAAAACCCCAATACATTACCACGCGCTTAGACTGCGGGCAAGTGCAGGGAACTGATAATGGGTTTCTTAGGCTCAGTTACGACAAACATGTACAGCGATTCCGCATGTACATCGGAAGAGGGGATGGGTGGATGCATGGGGACGAATTTTGGAAACATTGTTCGGAACAGCGGATTCTGAGGACCTTAAAAACATTACGGAGGCGTTACAGCATTTACAGAGCGACGTGAGAGGCAACCAGGAGACTTTAGACTTGCATACAAGTTGAATAGCCTCGAAAATGACGTCTTAAATAATACTAAGCAACTCCAAACTCTAGCTGTTACGTTGTTATCGCACATGCAACTATCTGTGAATACAACAAACCGCTGTTTCCGATGTTTGAATGTAGTTAAGGAACATCTGGGAAAGGTTGATAGACAACTGTTAATTGCAAAGATGCTAAGGAGACTACAAAAAGCATAACCTATGCCCGTGTTGAAACTGCGAAGTTAGAAGAGGTATTCGCCATTCGTGGGCACTTGTCGCCAGCGTTGCTATAGCCATAACCATTTGAGGACGGATTGGAGAGGATTAGAACAAAATTACCGTCACCACTGGAACTTTTGTCGACCGAAAGAGACAAAGCACTGTCCATCTATTATCACAGGGCATCGGTGGCACAAGGTTGGAGGTTAGTATTAGAATTCCACTTACATGTGAAGGATGTAGGTTCCAGTGTTATGAAATACATACATATCCGATATATTGGGAGGCAGTGCGCAAGATAGTACAGTTAAAAATGCAAGACATATTGTTGGTATCTGCAAATAGACATACTACTTACTGTCAGTGCGGGAACTAAATCAGTGCACTATAGGACCTGTTACTATTTGCACCACAAAATTAATGCATACAATTTCAAATTCTTGTGAGTTTTCATTGTTTTGCTTGAATAACTTAACCAAGGATCATCATCATCATTAGAGACTGTTTATGCCTTTCAGCGTTCAGTCTGCAGCATAGTACCTCTGATAAAATTCCTCCATGGTCCCCTATTCAATGCTAACATTGATGCCTCGTCTGATGTTATGCCTTTTATTTCAAAATAATTCTGCACCGAATCTGAGTAATTTCTTATTGGTCTACCTCGACTCCTCTTACCCTTCGTTGCCGAGCTTATGAATCTCTTAGGTAACCTAGCTTCTCCCATGCGTGTAACGTGACCCCACCATCTCAATCTGTTCGTACTAACTGCTTCATCTGTGGTGTTCATTCGCAGTTTTTCTTTGATTTCGTCATTACGGACACCCTCCTGCCATTGTTCCCATATATTATAGCTGCAATCATTCTTGCTACTTTCATATCTGTAAGTTCTACCTTGTGAATAAGGTAACCTGTATCCACCCAACTTTCACTCCCATACAACAAAGTTGGTCGAAAGATAGAGCGGTGAACTGCTAACTTAATCTTGGTACTTACAGAAGAGAGTAGATCTCAGCTGAGCACTCACTGCATTAGCTTTGCTGCACCTTGATTCTAGTTCTTTCACTATGTTGCCATCCTGTGAAAAAAATACATCCTAGGTGCTTGAAACTATCTACGTGGTTCTAACTTTGTTCCTCCTATTTGGCACTCAATCTGTTTAAATCTCTTTCCCAAAGTCATTACTTTCGTTTTGGAGATGCTGATCTTCATATCATAATCCTTGCACCTCTGATTGAGCTCAGAAATATTAGTTTGCAGCCTTTCAATTGAATCGGCCATTACAACTAAGTCATCCGCATATGCGAGACTGCTTATTTTGTTTTCACCTGTTTTAATCCCGCCCTGTCAGTCTACTGTTTTCAGCATATGATCCATGAATAGTATTAACAACAGTGGTGACAGGTTACAGCCTTGTGTTACCCCTGAAACTACCCTGAACCATGAGCTTAATTTGCCATCTACTCTAACCAAGCAATGCCCGAGAAAAATTATAGCAGGGAACAGGAATTTTTAGGAAGGTAGGTCAGAATTGGCTGTTTTCGGTAGAAAACGGCACGATTATTATTTACACATGATATGAACAAGGATGGCAAATGAAAACACAAAGATTGGAACTCCATGGTCAGGGATTGATAATCAGTGGCACGGCATTTGAAATTTCCAGACCTACTTTTAGGTTACCTACCATAGTAGTAGGAGCTGTTACCTTAGGAATAAAACATACTTTGATTAATGTACCGGATCAACAGCTGGAAATTGTGCCGCAGGAATTACTTACAATGTTGAATGATTCGTTAGACTCTACTTTACTCACTTCCTTAGATCAAATGATTGCCTCACAGCATGGCAATATTGCTATGGGACGATTGTTAGAGCATGTTCAGAATTACCCCCAGCAAGAGCAGAGGAAAACAATAATTATTGGATCATCAACAACTGCAGCTAATGTTTTTTGTATGATGGTAGGAATATTGTATTACGTGTTTGAGAAGAAAGTCACTCAAAGCGCATTCTGCCATCCCTAACCCTGGCAATCCCATACAGCATGCTTGGTACTGAGTAATCTAGTAAGGTTAAGGACTTCTCACAAAGACTGATTGTTTGCTATGGTCGCTCACCGTGATAATTATGTTTATTATAATGACATGGTGCACGTATGCACTGGAAATTATGTTATATAGCAACTGATTTACATTACAAAATTATGGCCTTGTAAAATGATTTTATTTGACCAGATGATGCTGACATAGTTCAGCGAAACCGGTCGTCTTGAAGAAAAATGGATGATCAGCGATCTTGGCTTTTTTTATCTTTCTACAATATCATAATTGGATCGCCTCCTAGAACATAAGCAAACTCAGACTGGGACTGGCTTAAGGACTGTATTTCACAGTGAGTTTTATTTCATACCCGAGAAGGTGGCAATAACTCAGCAGAAAATCAGTTTTTAAAGGCGCTGTACTGGGCAGTAGCCGTTCGGTGACATAGAATGCCGTGACGGAAAAGTTTCTACTCTGGATGTCGCCGCCACAAACTATCAGGACAGCACGCCACCGACAGCAGGCATCGAAGTGAGGACCTTAAGTCGGCGCGGGTCTGTAAGTCCGCCACTCCTCCTACCTCATCAGGCCGGCTGGGCTGCAGGGAGGTTCACTCAGCAGGCGCTGCCATACACCACAGCGCCGGTAAGCAGCATCAGCCTACATCTGGGCAGGGTCGGCGCGCCCAGGGATTACAGCAGGGCGGCGCGGGTCTCCATCAGCGTGCAGCGCGGTGTGGCGAGGCCCACGTCAGCCCGAGTCAGCGGAATCCGAGCTGCGTCTGCAGGCCGGCCGGGCAATTAGCCAGCGCTTCTGCCCGTTACTTGCAACGCCTGCCGGGTCACGGCCGGAGGAGCCATAAACCACAAGAAACTAATCAAAGAAAGAAATTGTATTCTCCCAGGCATGACGAGTCTTAATCTGCCACTTCTCCACACCCATCTAACCGCTACGGCCACTCCCTATTACATTTCATTTGTTTCTTTGCGCGAGAAGGCACTGAGTTATTCAGTACCTGATCTTCTTTCGGAACTTATTTCCTTAGCGTCATAAAATGCTCCTATTTTGTAGTAATATTACATAGACTATAAAAGCTGAAGTGTCTTGCAAACTAAAATGTTCAAATGTTTGTATAGTTTATGTGACTTAACTGCGGGGTCATCAGTCCCTAAACTTACAAGCTACAACTAAGGACGGTACAAATATCCATGCCCGAGGGGGGATTCGAACCCCCGACCGTAGTGGCCGTGCAGATCATGACTAAAGCGCCTCAGTCCCCTCGGCCACCGCGGCCGCCTGTGTTGCCAACTAAGTCGCGACTGTTCTATCAAGACATTTTATTGACTGAATTAGTGGAGCTGAGCCACACAACAACCTAAACAATAATTCTTCTTATAATTATAAATGACAATTTACCTTAGAAGTTTTTGTTTAAATTCTTCTCATAAACAGTTTCTTCAATATAACTCTCTTGAAAATATGGCAATATACGCGAGAACCAAAATTCACAAGCAATGCAACTGCTCTTAGTGCAGAGTAATGAAAGGTAGAAATTATTACGATCCTTTGGTTCCTGCGTTGCTGGTGTAGCCTCCCGTGGAGAGCTGAGGTGGCCGGGCGGCGACCGGGAGTTGGGCAGCGCAGCGTGGCGAGACGACGGCCGAGAGACTCCAGCGGCTTCCAGCTGCGACTCCGTTCCTCGACGGCGGCGTGGTCGAGGACGCTTTGACGTATTTAATGCGGCGCTGAAGGAGACAGTCTAAGCTGCTTGGCGATCCGCGGCGTGCTGTGATTGGCCACTTACGTGTCTACTTCCATCACGTCAAGTAGTCCGCGGTGTCGCCGGCGCCCGGCGGAAACGGCCTAGCGACATCTCTCGGCCACGGCTGGCCTGCGTGCCTCATGACGTACCTGAGTCGAGGAGAGGCGCGGGGTTTAAGCAGGGTGCGCTCGGTGACACTGTTGCGCCGTGGCGCGTGTACTGGCGCACTTTTGTCTGTTGCCGTTGCGCGCCACGGCAAAAGCGAAAGGACACTCATTCATACATTCACCCTCTCACTCATACACTCACTCACTGAACACGAAATCTGGAAAACTACTTCACCCACGAAGCTGAAATTTGACAGGAATATAGTTTATAGGTAGTAGACGTCAGCTAAGAAACGATTTTCCGATAGGAAATTTTTTCTCGTTGACAACCATAGCAAAATTATGAAAGGAAAAAAAGTTTCTCGCTTATAAATTTTACGATGTTTACGGAGTAAAACTAAGGCATTCGATATAACGCAGAAATTTATAATATCTACACTACATGTTGTACCTGCAGAAAATTTTACAAACTGTATACACACATATAGTTGGATGTACCCTCCATATTGTGTCACAGTACGACACGCAGTTCATTAGATACGAGCACATAAACAGTAACGTTCATGGAAAACCGCCCCATCACGCACCAAGTATTAATCTATTACTTATTATTACTTATTACTTATTACTTATTATTACTACTAATTATATTCGCAACAGATTTTTCAGACATATAGCACTTACAAAAATGAAAAATTTTTACAAATGTACAACATACAACTCAGTAAATATGACATCATATATACTGCGATGGGTAAAAACTTTTCACATCAGGCATCACGTTTCATTACATTTCTTATTTACTGCTAAGACACTTCTGTATTCCAGTGAGCTTAAGGAAATTCCGGAAAGATGACAGTGTTGTTGAAAACTTTGAAGCAACATTGCACTGTGAAGCACATACCGCTGTGGGAAGAAGCAACAGATATCTACAGAGCTACAAAGAAAGAAAGAGAATTAAACAGTGCATCCCACGAATACCCATTATTTCCGACAGATCTGGCTTTTAACTTTAAGAGACTGCAGTTTGCAGTGGTACTTGCATTTTCTGATTAATGAATCACAGGCAATCTAGTCAATACTGTGGAGTGTATTTGAAATCTGCATGTTTCTCACACGGACAGCTTTATACCGCTTGCTCAGGCATGGGCTCTCCACAGAAAATATTCATATTATATGCTGAACAAGCCACAGTAAATTTTCTTTATAATCAGGAATTTTAAGGTTTAATGCCCCGTCGACAACGTCGTCATTAGAGGCTGAGATTACGCTCTGATTGCTTGAATAAGGATGGAAAGGGGAATCGTAATTTGAAATTTTTGTGTATACTATACTTATGGTGTAGTACAGCAAATCTCCAAGAGTACTTTACGAAATTTCATGGGTTTCCATAGGTTAACTGAGAGTACCTTGGGGAAATACATAAGCTTCATTTCATCAAAATCGGACCAGGGGAAGAAAAGATATCGTAATTTGTAGTTTCTGGTGTACACTACGCTTGAATTGCAGCGTAGTATAGCAAATATCCGACAGAGGCGCTGTTACTTACATAGTACACCAAATAACTAATAAATGGCGATGCTGCGTTTTTATTCACGTAACTAAGGTGTAATACACTGAAACAAAGGCTACGACTTTTCTTACGGTAGTGGTGTAGTGTATTGATGTTGAATCCTTTTTGAAAAATCACATTTTGTATGAAAAACTTTATGAACATTCATCGTTTTTTACAACGACTTCTACTTAAATTTGACATATTGGCTATGAGAACTGAGCTACAGTGAAGTGTGTGTTTTTTAACTGCGTCCACCGCAACTAGACAAGTGTCGCACCGTGTATTTTAATTAGTGTCTCCGTGTACTCGCCGTCCAGTGTTATTGTCGTCCAACGTGTGCTTTTTAGGTCACCGTGGCTCCTCATTTTTAACTGACTAAATCTGATTTTTGTTCACCTGTCAACTGTTTGTACCTCGAATTGTCACCATGTATATGTCATTGTTCCTCCGTTGTTTTTTCGCCTGTCATGTATTTTAATTTTTCATCTCATCAATGTATTTTATTCTCTCGGCTGAAGAACAGCCTCTTGAGCTGCTGCCAGCCTACTGGTGTAATCGCTGGTGTGAAAACACAATAAAGGAAAAAAAATGAGAACTGAGTTCATTGACAGTGGGAAGCAATAAGGATTCTGTTATTGCGGACCTAGGTCCGAAACTCTAAAAAAACATGATATACACAGGTCCCTCTTTAACAACCGTTGCGAAGCTCGGGCATATAAGCTAGTATTATTACATAGATGATTCAATAGACTTATTCAGCACCTGTATGAGGAAATTCACAATATAAACCGACTAGAAAATTTAACTGAAATTATTTTATGTTATCTCTTTCCAAAAATATTATTTTTGCAATGAATTGGTCTAGTAAATATCACAAAGGAAGCTTCGATCAGTCTCCTATTAATTACATATAACGCACATAGGCTCTGAATTAAGTTGTGTTTGAGATATGAAATTGTTGCACTACACACGAACTTCCGTTGTGGAATTATCATTTTTTCAAAAATTCCGAAACATCGCTCAGTAGTTATACAATTCTAGGTCTCCTTGCGAAGTGTTTGTTCATCAATGCCAGCTGAAATTTTGTAATAAATGCTATAGTGAAAGATTATTTTACGAGATTTTATAAAACGTAAATATCACACACATTCATAGGTGTCAGAATGAAAGTACAGCGCAAGCAGGCGTGGGGTACAGACTACTGCCGTCCTAGAGAAACTACGCAATACTGAGGGCTTTGAGTCTTGGCTGTAGGGAAGAGGAAGGTAAAGAGAGGCAGATGGACGAATACCTAGAGCTGCAAAGACGCACGTCTCTGCACTACGCTGCAGCAATGCCAAATTCCCCAGTGGGGTACTGAATGCGCCCGCTCGCCCGCACGAAGATTAAACATATGACAGTACGGTTATTTATCTCGTACGATATTATAACAGGTTTCATTTCCATCCATGAATGATTCCCTAAGACGAAACCCTGTAAGAGTACGAATAAAGCGAGGAAGACACTTTAGTTGTTCTGCTTTTGATATAATGCACTGGTGCTGTTGAATGTCCCCTTATTAAGTGTCGCTAAACTCACCATCGCCTCATTCAGTTACAGTACCTTCGTTGCCATTGTTTCCCTTACATTATAAATATTCTTGAAATTGCTCCTTTTATCAATCTCGTATCCAATCAGTTAAAGTGCTCTTCCTCGATCTTTGCAAACTGGTGGAATTACAATATTGTCTATGAAACAGAAAACTTTTATTTCGTACTCTTTAGAATCTTTGCTTTAATATACGTCATTCCTTTCTCACAGCACACATTGAATGCTAAAACCCTATGTTACTGCGTTCTAAATGTTAAAAGTTGCGAATAACCTTTCCATTGCAGTATTTTATGCCTGATGCCATTAAAACATATGTGAGGATATAGAAAATATAGTTCGGTATGTAAAAAGAGATGAAAAGGTAGTAATCGTGCGAGATTGGAAAGCTTCCCATGGTGAAGAAATAAAAGGGTTATTGGAGAATATGGCGTTGGTTTTATAAATGATAGAAGAGAAACACTAATACAATTCTGTAACAAATTTCAAACTGTAATTGTGAATACTCTGTTCAAGTATTACAAGATGGGAGATATACTTAGAAATGTTCTGGTGATACGGAAAGGCTGCAATAGGTTTACAAACAAAGCCAGACAAAGATAAAATCAGATATAAAATTGTAAAGAGTACCCAAGATTCAAATCAGAATTAGCAATCATGAAGGATATATTTAACTTCAAGAGAATCGCCCGAGAGAACTAATGCGGTTGAAATATGATATCAGAAATACTTAGGAATTATGATGTTCGCTAAAGATGTAGATACTGCAATAGGAATTATCGCGTTCTTTAGTTGAAAAGGAATGGACAACTCTGAAAAAGCAAGCAAAAATGTTGGATAGACAAACAGGTACAACGAAACTGTGAGCAAACCACGGTAAACAGAAGAAATACTTCATCTGATCAACGAAAGAAAGAAGTACACGAATATAAAGGAAAATTCGGGGATACAACTGTATTAGTAGCTTAGAAATTAAACAAATAAGAAATCCAGGAAAGACAAGGCGAAATGATTAAAGAAAAATTGGACGATATTCGAAAGGAAATTATCGACAGTAGGATGACTAGTAAACAGAAAAATAAACTATGACGAAATTAGCAATGATGGTGTAATGGTAACTACTGCTGAATGTAGAGGAGGAAGCCGTGAAGTGGGGTCAATAGACTGAAGTGCATTATGAGGGGGGAAAACTTGTAGCCAGACACGGTGGCCGAGGGGACTGGGGC
The DNA here is from genome assembly GCA_026315105.1 of Locusta migratoria. NCBI lineage: Eukaryota > Metazoa > Arthropoda > Insecta > Orthoptera > Acrididae > Locusta > Locusta migratoria. The sequence goes on from CM048748.1 coordinate 364,586,296, forward strand.
GCTCCAGTCACGGTCTGCACGGCCACTACGCTCGGGAGTTCAAATTCCCCCTCGGGCATGGATATTTGTGCCGTACTTAGTATTAGCTAGTTCATAAGTAGTTTGTAAGTTTAGGGACTGATAACCCCGTAATTAAGTCCCATAAGCTATACAAACATTTGAACATTTGAAAACTTGTGATTTACTCATATGGAAGAAGTAGTGGTTCCAGAATTTGAAAGAGCTCTGTATGACTTGAAATTAAATAAACCAAGAGGCACGTATGTTATTTCACAGGAATTTTTTTAATCGTTGAGTGAATTGGTAACCAACCGGCTACTGAGACGTACCACTAAGAGACATAAGTGAGAACAGTATCGAATAATCAGATTAACAGATCAAGCGTCCAAATTACAAAAGAGAATAATTTACAGAAGAACAGATAAGAAATGTTATTGTTGTTACATGAACATCAGTCTGGTTACATGATGGCATTTTTCCTGATAACGGAAGCAAGAATGAAGAAACCCCAAGACCGTTTATACCTTCACAAAGCCTTCGACAGTGTAATTTGCCGAAAGAGATACGAATTTCTGATACAAACTGAGCTATAGTGAAATATACATGTAATATGCGCATGATCTACGAGAGGACAGTCTGAAGGAAAGAGTGCTAGATAGGTACATAATTTTCTCCCTTCCTGTTCAATATGTTCATTAGGGAAGTTGGATATAAAGGGACGATTCAGCTGTGAAAGTATAATATTCGAAGAAGCAACGAGTAAAGACAAGAAATATTCAGCACTGAAAGGATAAGTGTCGCTTATGACATTTGGGTCCTCAGTGAAAGTGAAGAAGAATTGTAGGAGTTGTTGAAGGGATTGAAGAATCTATTGAATTCAGATTATAGACTAAGAGTAAACCGCAAAAAGGTCAAAGTAGAGAGGAAGCAGAAATCGAAGTAGTGAGAAATTTGATACGAAAATTGGAGTTCAAAACATCGAGTAAGTTAAGGAATTACACTGCCTTGGATTTAAAATAAACTTTTTTTTTTAGCTCTATGAGACTTAACTACGGGGTCATCAGTCCCTAAACTTACAAACTACTTATGAACTACTTACGAACTAGAACGGCACAAATATCCATGCCCGAGGGGGGATTCGAATCCCCGACCGTAGTGGCCGTGCAGACCGTGAATGGAGCGCCTTAGTCCCCGCGGCCACCGCGGCCGGCTTAAAATAAACTATGCCGGACGAAGCAAGGAGATTATAAAAAGTAGATTGGTACAAGATAAGAGGGCAATCATGGCCAAAAGGTGTCTACCGGTGTAAAGTGAAATCCTGGGAATATATGTCTGGGGCACAGCGTTGTATGTTAATGAAACGTACTAACGTGAAACGGATTGTGCCACATACGAATGTTGACAATTTGTATACCAAGATAACTAATGAGAAGATTCTCTGTAGATGTGGCGAAGAGAGGAACACATGAGAAGAAAATGGTCAGAATGGTAGGAGTCGTGTAAAGACATCAGTGTATAATACTAGAGCAAACTGTAGAAAGTCATTATGGTAGTGGAGAACAATGACTGGGATACGGCCAACTAATAATTGAGGGTGAAAGTGCAACGCTGAAATTATGAGGTTTTTGCTCAGGAGAAGAATTCCTGACAGGGCCCGAGAAATCAAGAGAAGGCTGACATGTCCGTAAGATCAGACACCACAACAATCTATAATATGTTCTTGCAGAGTAGTTCTGTAGATGTAGATGGGAAGGATGACAATCGGGAAGGTGTCGATAGTTTCGCTACTTTCCAAACGCAGCAGTTACATCAACAGGCGGTGGTTCATTTACTTACATGAACATTGCTCCAGTTATTCCGATTACTCCCAAAATCCTTGAGTCAAGTACATAAAACGATTTGTTTGAACAAAATTTATATGAAGTGATACAATATACGTAGTAACTGCAAGAAATAAGTTTTATGTATACTGGTTAACTTAAAGTAATACTTCATTCATGAAGCAACGATAGTGGAGATTAAGAAAGGAATGAACACATTTGATGAAATGTCTGTTTTACTGTTGTTTATTATTCAGTATTTTAAACTAAGGATTTACTTTTTGCCATTTACAAGTGATCAATAAAGGCTCCAAAAGTTTGACACTTTTAAAAGATAATGTTATGAAATCTGTCGTCTAGCTAAGAAAGTGAGTACACAACAAAGATACAAAATGTAGCTGTGTTTGTATAAAGCAAGAATATATAACAAAGACAGTGAATTTATGTAACAGTCCGTACTTTTCAAATATCTACTAATATTGGTTGATTGTATCAGAAGTTTAGTACCTTAAGACAAGTAGAACAGTTACAAAGTCTCTCTTCGTCGTGAGGGTGGAAAACTCTCGCCGTGAAAACACACAGATTTTATTTAAACATTTCCAATTCGCTATCTCGTATATATGCTAACAGGATTATTGACGTTAACTCACATCGTACGTTATTCTCCGAAAAGTGAAACGCCAAGATCGCCAAATACTTGTTCATTTAAAGACGACCGGTTTTGGAGGACTATGCCACTGTCATCTGGTCATATCACATTTTATAAGTTGCTCGCTGTATTTTTAAAAAATGGAGATAAAATAATACGTTCAACGTAGCACTTAGTCTACATATAAAAATACACAAATTAAAACATCACAGCTGCAAGGTACTCAAGCATGCAAGTCGTAGTTTCAAAATCAGGGTTTCTGTCTGAAGTAGTCGTTCAAAACAGAAAAACTGACAAAATGTTATCCATACGAAATTATTAAGGGCGGGGAAACAATTAATTGAGAGAAAAAGCTTGTTAAGGACCAACAGAAAATAATGTAAATGGCGAAAAAATGTTCGGTCCTAGAGTATAAATCAGATCTTACTCATTCAATTCTGACAATGTATTAAAGTGCACAACAACTATCTATAACAAAAAGATGACAATGGCATCTAAATTTGTAAAGTGTATTAATTGGAAGAGTGTTTTGCGCCCACTGACAAGAAACTTTGTAGGTGGCCCTCACTCTGCTACTGATTATCTCTGATAAGCTATGAGCTGAAGGATTATTCGTATACCATAACGCTTGTTAACTATACTGTCTGTTCCTATCACCAATTCCCTTAAATAGTCCTTGACGTTGGATGGAACCGTCATTTCATCTTCAAACTTGCGCGTTTGATAATAATAATAATGTTCTCGTTAGTTTCTTATACCTCTCCCGAAATTGCATTCATTTACCTCATTGCTTCCTGACTTCCACACTGTAAGGTAGCATTGATGACCGTCAGCCATACCCCACAGTGTTTAACACCATTTACATCTGCTTTTGACATTACACTGTATTTACTGTCAAGGTTTCGTTTAATTTTCTTCTTCATGTGAAGATTTGTCTGCTTATGTTTAATAAAATCTTAATCTACCTGAATCTTTGATATTTTTTTACACTCACAAACGCTCAAAAGGAATTTCTGTTCGTCACTACACTATTCCCGCCGGTAATGTTCATATGCGACTTTCAGACTAAGCTGTCAATAATTTACATTATAGATCCTGCAGAAATTTTCATCGTCGGTTAATATGAAATAAATGGGAAAAGAATCCGTGCACAATATTTTTATCTGCCGGCAACGCTTACAGATACGCTACCACCAATATTGACGATAATTACTTTTTAACTATACGAGAGAATAATGGCAGTCGTATATTCGAAAATGCTCTTTTTGATATCGATAGAGGACCTTGGCGGTTAAAAATGAATCCTCTTCAAATAGTTCAACGCCTCCTTTTACCTATTTCTTCAAGTATTTCTTGACTGTCGTAGACATGCAGCTGAAATAATTTGCAAAATAATTTACAGCAGGTATCAGCATAAATCTTTCCGTACCGATTTTTACCAATTTTTGTGAAATTAAATGTAACCTAATGATACCAAAATAACACACCTCCATCTCGAAACCACCAACCTTATATTGGTAATTACGACATGTCAAACCGAATGTTTACGCCTGAGAATTCCCAACTAAAGCCAGGTCACAGATTTCCAGAGGTATTACAAACCGAAAGTAGACCAATTGTTACCTTCTGACGTAATCTCTACCTGTACAGTCAGTAACTATTGGTTACTCAGAATCTTATGGTTCATCAGTGTCGTTATGGGATTAATGTATTTCATCTCTAAAATATATGTGTATTTCCTCACATAAAATACAACTAAGGTCGGCAAATTCTACATGTATATTTTGACGATTCGGACTCTTTCTGCATTAATGGGGTTAATATATAACACAGTTATGCTTTGTATAGCCATACGTTTCTACAAACCTTACGACTCCATTCACGCTAGGAGTAACAGAAAAGCTAAGACTTCAAGAAACACAGAAGTCATATTCATCTCATTGGCAAATATTACATTAACAGACTGAAGGCTGACCGGTTGACATATTTGTTAATAAAGCTTCTGGGTTGTAAGACCGTGTTCTAAGAAACTTGCTGCTTCCGTAAGTTCAAATGTTCAAATGGTTGTAGAGCTTATGGGACTTAACTACGGGGTCATCAGTCCCTGAACTTACAAACTACTTATGAACTAGCTAATCCTAAGGACGGCACAAATATCCATGCCCGAGGGGGGATTCGAACCCCCGACCGTAGAGTCCGTGCAGACCGTGACTGGAGCGCCTCAGTCCCCTCGGCCACCGCGGCCGGCCTTCCTTAAGTTTCGTGCTATGCTGCGCCGGACTTCTTTGGAAGATGTCCGTCCGTTGAGTCTTGCCGACTGATGGGTCGGAGGTCTGAGGCTTCTTAAATACCGTCTAAACGGGGAGTGACTAAGCTCCACGCGATAAGCAGCGATGATACTTGTCAAAGTCCAAGCTGATTCATACATTGAAGACTCACGTCATTCAGAATCTTAAAGGTCTAATTCTGTGTCCTGAAGACATTGTCAGTTTGGATATAGTTTCATAAATTTCTATGATTCCAGTTAACAAAGTTATCATTTATGTAACGGATATTTTGCCACGGGATCTGACATCTCTTTTTAATAACTACCTTACTTCCAGGACGTTCCAATGGGTCGATGAATCTTACAAGTAGTTGCAGGGCGTCACAATGGGTAACCCACTAAGTCCTAAAAAGCGAAACAGAAACGTTCTAGATGGTGCCAGTTTGTCGATGATATATTTGTGGTTTGGAACCATAGCAAAAAATCATTATAAGAGTTCTTTTCTTATCTGAATAGTGTAAATCCAGAAATCCAATTTACCTGGAAATAAAAATTGACCACAAGTTACTTTTCTTGGAAGTTTTAGTTATAAGACGAACCGACGAAAGGTTGGAACACAAAGTTTTAGCACACTGACGCATACTGACAGATATCTGCACAAGAACTTCAACCATCACACAGAACAAAACAGATTATAAGTCTTGTAGACAGAACGAAAATAATTTGCACGGAAATTTCTGGTCGATCATTTAGAACATCTGAAGCAGGCCCTTAAGAAGACTGATTATTCAGAGAAAGAAGTAAATAGAATCTTACGACGAAATAACAGTAGGCCGAAGGGCAAGGGCCGGCTGCGGTGGCCGAGCGGTCTGAGGCGCGCCAGTCATTTTCTGCACGGTCACTACGGTCGGGGGGTCGAATACCCCCTCCCTCCCTCAGACATGGATATTCGTGCCGTCCTTAGTATCAGCTAGTTCATAATTAGTTTGTAAGTTTAGGGACTGATGACCCCGTAGGTAAGTTCCATTAGCTCTACAAACATTTGAACATTTGAAGGGCAAGGAAACAACACAACGATGGAGTAATACAGTTTCTCTCCCCTTTGTTAGTGAGGTAACGAATCAGATTGAAAAATTCTACGAAAACGCATGATCATACCGGTTTTCAAACCAACAACGAAGATATCCCCTCAGATCTGTATAAGATAAACGTTTTCCTTTGTGATCAAGTGCGGTTTATAAAATTCCATGCTCCTGTGGTCTACATCGGTAAAATTAAGACAAATGTAAATACTCCACTAAAGGAGCATAAAAGACTTTGCCGACTTCGAAAAAGTGAAAAATCAACTTTGACGCAACATTATTTGGAATCGGGAAATCATATAGTGAAGTCCTCTGAAATAGAAATTTTATATTTCATGATGAATTAATTATCCGCGGTTGTATAGGGAAGTGGTTAAAATATATGTACCTAGAGATACTTTAAACCTAAAAAAAATAGCGTAGGAAACTCATCGAGATATGAACTGTTGCGTGTAAAATTGATAATTTCACCTTTCACATATTCGATAGTATAGCTTTACCTTTGAAAAGTATCGTCTGTGCTTACCACGTCAAGATTAGACGGTATTTAAAAAAACTCTCAGCCTTCCGATCCATGAGTCGGCAAGACTCAACTGACGGAGAACCTCCTAGGGAGTCCGGCGCGGCATCGGACAAAACGTGAGGAAGCAGATAGTTCCTTAGGACACGGCCTTACAACCCAGAAGATTTATTAACAAATTACATTAATACACAAACTGTGAATGGCTATACGTTACAGACGCTTATTCCAGATTAAACGTTAAAGAATGGGAACAAAAAGTACAAATTTTTAGTATGTGTAATTTCATAATTCTTCGTATTGCACTCAATCACGATTCCTATATCTTGTAATGTGCCTAACCGTCTGCATTTATATCAGTTATCTACTAATTTTCCTTTTGACTTTATCTGTTTATTTAGTAAGGAGTCGATCCAATATTATGGTAGGTTCCAAAAAAGATAAAGTCAACATCGCTAGAATATAATTTTATTTATACGACCGATTTAGATGGTCTGTTATCATCGTCTGGTCTAAAAATATATTTACAAAGCAGTCATCTTGTGATGTCAACAGTATAAAATAAAGTGAATAGATGCACTACGACACTGTAGTTAAGGTTTACATATCAGTGTAAATGACAGTAGGATACTGTTACTAATACTGATATGTAAACTTTAAATATAATGACGTAGTGCATCTATGCACTTTATTTTATACAACTGTTGACATCACAAGCTGACGACTTTGTAAATAAGTTTATAGACCGGTCGTTGAAATGAAATTATGTATTAGCGATCTTCAATTCTACACATACGAAGTTAAAAAGACACAGAAGTATTCCATATCAACTTACAATCTCTTTGATGTTAATAATCTATCGAAGGAGGAGACATGGGTATTCTATAGGGTATTCAAGGACCAAACAGATATATGATTCAGGCATTCATGTATCTACGGAATGTTAATAGATGTTACGAGTTGTAAGCTTATCACGTGCCGATCAGCAATAAACGACACGAATGAAACGTAAGAAATTTTGCAAATTATTCTTTAAGCAGGATAACTTTATTTCCTAGATCTGGATATCTGTGTATGTCTTATTACGAAGGGACCTATCAACCTGGAACGGGTAGACCGTCTTTAATGACCACTCGGTCGACGGAACGTTAAACTTTAAGCTTCCTTCCTTCCTTTTGGAACGACTAGAACCTGTACACGGTGAACTTTAAACGTCTCTCAATATTTAGCAACAGAGAAAAAGCACGCCAATTCTTACGCCGTAAACCAGTATTGATAGTGATCGACTTTGATTCCACAATCAGTGCTCGTCATCCCGACATACTACTAATGTTTCTCTGAGATTCGTTTTCAGAATCGACGAGACTGTTACTTCGACTTCGACCGACGTCGGAACATCTCATCGAGCTATGGGATATTACAGCAAACTTTAACCCGCTCTCTTTCAGCTTACTCAGAATATTAACATAGTCAGTCTCCTCAGACAATCACTGAACATTGCCTAATAGTTCAACTAATTTTTACTCTTATGTTTACTAACTGAAAAAATGAATTTTAGGACTTTTATTATTCAAATTATAAGATACAGACCCCAGAGACTTTTCTTCTTCCTTTTTCTTTCACAATCTGCCACCCTCTCACTGCCCGTCTCCTCTTGCCCCTGTCTTGGTCCATGTCTATCTCCTTCCTCTCCCCATCTCATGACCCACTCCTTGAACATATCGCACCAATTCTCCACCTCATTTCCCCACTATTTGTCCATCCGGTCCCCTTTCCTCCTATTCTGTGCATCTCCACCTCTTCCCTTTCCGTCTCCCTTTATGTCACATAACTTACTCCATCACCAATTTCTACGTCAATTTCCTCTTCTGTTTCGTCTTATAAATCTGTCTAACCTTTTTCAGTGTTGTCTTCTAGATAATATATCTCAGAAAGTTCTTGACCAAATGCTTCGAAATTTTGACACAGAGGTGCATTGTTATACGCGCATGCTTCTGTGGACATGGTTTTCAAATGCATGTATTACATTAATTTATATACATTTTATTACAATGGGAAGCCACTGTTTTTAGAATTTCAGAAATCATATGTTAAATAAATAGGTGCATTAAGACCCTCCTCTACTGGAATTCAACCTTGTGTCAAAATTTTAAAAAGCAGTCGGTCAGACATTTTGCAGATTAACGGCTTTTATAAAATGTTCCTGAAGTTTTCATTGCGGCACATGGATTTTTTTTAGAAATTCTTCTTTCTTTAAATTATTACAGTTCAGTTTAATTCAAACTTTAAAATTTCGTTAGTTTCCATATTTGTAACATGGGCTTCATTTCATCAAAATCGGATCACAGGAAAGAAATATATCGTAATTTGAAGTTTAGTTTAATATGTATACTATGCTTATAAATATGATGTAGTACAGCAAATCTCCAAGAGTACTATATGAACTTTCAGTAGGTTTCATAGGTCAACCTAGAGTACTTTGGGTCAACATATAAGCTTCATTTCATCAAAATAGGATCAGGGGAAGATAAGATACCGTAATTTGTAGTTTCTGGTGTATTCTATGCTTTAATTGCAGCGTATAGCAAACATCCGATAGCGGCGCTGTTACTATCTCATTAATTCTACGGCGATTCAATGTTCTGATTACAAATGTCAGACACGATTTACCATAATTCTTATTACCTACTTCAATAACATTAAATGTATGATAAACTATAACGTCTCTACTATTAGCACTCTCCAAGTCAGCTAGGGCTTTCACTGTGCTACCATTACAACGAAAAATAGCAACAGTTTACCATCCATTTTCTTGTTGGGTAGTGTGCGTACCAAATATCGCAAAATTCACAACCTTTCAAAATCTCTTGCGCACCTATATTTGATTCAGAACTAATGGCCAGATTATCAACAGCTTTTTTCATTGGCACAAGTGATATATATCTTCTGTAACTGGGCATGTTGTTGTCATGAAGGCTTACCGACGTTTGATGCCTTTTTCCAGTTTTATTACTTAATAGGGGACATCAATACATTGGACTTCAAATAAACTATATCACTCATTCATTTTACTTCCTGATTATATCATAGATCTCTGCAGACAAACATATTGTATCCATATCAGTGAACTGTCCTTTTTAATACTTTGGGATAGTTCCTATGTATAAAATAGTGTATCGTTTTACTCCTGTTGTGTGAAACGATTTCTTTTGTAACAGATGTTTTCATTCTTCATTTCGTAGTTTAACTGTTTTTCAATTCATTTTTGGAAACAGATGTATAATACGACCTTACGGAGTGTTTTCACAACCATATGTTCCTCAGTACCCTTACTTCTTTTCATTAGATAACAATTTAGAGTACAGATACCTCTGACTCATTTCTTTCTAAGCAGCCTGTACTAAACCACTTCTGCTGAACTACTTTTGTCCCTCGTTTCATCACAGTATAATCCAAATTTGGAGTGTAAAATTTCTTCACACACATTGTTATCTTTATAATGAGAGAAACCAAACATGGGATTAGCTACTTCTTGTACTCTTACTATGCGATAGCTGTCAATTCTAGGAAGTTGTAATAAGGGTTTAATTACACATACAGTCCAGGTAGACATTTCCGCTGCATCGTTTGAGAGCTGATTCCGCTTATGCTTATGGCATATTCCAAAAAATTACCTCTGATTGATCCTTTTAAGAACGATTCTGGTGTTGATGCACGAGTTGGAATGGAAATTATTAAGGCAATGGTTTCATATGTCGCGGCGAGATCTATTTGTGAAACTTCTTTCACAATTTTTCTCCTCCGAATGCGAAAATATTTTCTTAGTACCCATCAAAATACGGAGAGATGATCACCATAATAAATATAAGGGAATTCAGACAGAAAACTGAAAGACTGTTTTCATTTTCCCGCGCGACGTAGAGAAATATTATGAAAACTTTTCGGTTAATCAGCTGCCAGGCACTTCAATTTTATTTGCAGAGTAAATATATAGATGTAGATTTATTTTCAAATTTGCATCAGTTGTTGGTGGCGATTTTATTTGTTGGAATAATCTGAAAAATCAAATTAATCCACTATTAAATATTTTATTTATCAGTGCTTTCGGGAGACAAGTTTGAAAAATTGGTTAATATGTTAAAAGATCCAGTGACGGCAGCACATGTCAGACAAAAGCAGTTATAAGTAAAAGAGGCGATCTTGGAATAAACACAATTTTAAGATTACTTAATCAAGTGTTTTACTAACATTATTGTGCTGGGGTTTGAAAACATTTGTGTAATAGTTGTGTGAATATATAGCGGTAGCGATGAAATAACATCTGGTTTTCTCTAGAATCGCTACTACACTACTTCGTTTGTTGTTTTAAGTTTCACAGCAATATAAAGACCAAATAACTACTAAGAAACGAAAACATTTTGGTAGAAGAGCAGTAATACAAAATAATTAACTTTAGGTAATACAAACAGAAACCATCTTTGAAATTGTTTCTTCCTTTTCTTTATTCTTCGTTTTCTAATTTGTTTCTGGTACGGAGGCATTCACAGTTACAATCTATGGAAACGTTCCTGTTCTTACGTATTGATCAGGACTTCATTGATCCCTCTTGGCACTTCGCAAGGGAATCCCTTTACGTGCCAAGGGCGTTAGTGAGTGAAACCGGCTGCACCACAGGGGAGCTGTTTTTAAGCAGAGGAAACTTTTCTCCCAAAGTACCTTTCAAAGGATTTCGGGATTTAACGTAAAACAGGCCACGTTAATGCGTTAAAAGCAGCCTCCGAGTGAAAATGAGACTTTAGGGTGGAAAGCCATGCGGAAACTTTTAATTACGTCGTTCCGGCAAAAGTTCTACTGCCGTTCCCTCCTGCAGGAAATTGTTCGTAGCATATTCTGTTTCTTTTAAAGACTGAAACTGCGAGCATCGGCTGGTCGTTCCGTATCGCGGGAACTAGGCTGAACGCATTCTGTCCTGCTTAAGCTCTTCTTCCCGTCAGTGCCCGTTACTATGGTGTACATTAGTCTTTAAAAACAATCGAAGATTGTTGGTTCCTGAGTATTGAAAATTATTTAATCTAAATACGTCTGTTACATTTTATGCTCACTCACAACTGCGTGCGACCTTTTTTTTTTGCGATGTTTAAATAATCTGTCTACACTTTTTCACAAATATTGGGACGCACCTAATGTTTAATGTAGGGTAATAATTTCCGGTAAAACAAGTAGTTTCTTGACACTAATGCAGCAGGTAACTCTTTTCCTTCGTATTCCTTTTTCCTTCCTGGCATTAACAATGCGAAGACATCTTCAACAGGATTGCAGCTACTATGCAGTTGGGATTCACACTCTTCATCGCGAAGTGGGTACGAAAACAGCGATATATTTTCGTCGATGAAAAATATATTGTTCAGGCGTAAAATGGGTATAATGTAATCTTAAGAACATATCCAAATGAAAGAGATATTTTTATAATAAAGTCACAAATATGTTTAAAAAGTCATCTAATTTCAGAATTAAATTTACATGTATGACTAATAAAGTGAGAAGACTTCGGTGGCCGAGGGGACTGAGGCGCTTCAGTCACGGTCTGCGCGGCCACTGCGGTCGGGGGCTCGAATCCCCCCTCGGGCAAGGATATTTGTGCCGTCCTTAGGATTAGCTAGTTCATAAGTAGTTTGTAAGTTTAGGGACTGATGACCCCGTAGTTAAGTCCCATAAGCTGTACAAACATTTGAACATTTGAGAAGACTTGACACAGATGTGTAACCGTCACACAATACCAAAAGTACAGTAGAAAGTAAGCGAGTTCTGTAGGAAAGCTGCGCGGGAGTGGCCGTACGCTCTCAGACTCCTTGCAGCTGAGTGTGCGTCTGCTCTCCGTCGGAGGTTCCAGGCCTCATTTGGGCATGAGTGTGTGTGTGTGTGTCGTCTTTAGCATAAGTTACTTTTAAGAAGATTGTAAGTCGAGGTACCGACGGCCACTGTAGTTTGGGCCCATATCTTTACAAACATTTGAATTTTTTATGCAAGAAATTAAATAATTCAGTAACCAGAAGTGATCATAACACAATAAAAGGCATTGTGCCACAGCGAGAGTCAAAGAGTGACTAACTTCTATCTGGTACTTAAAACACGCCAAAATAGAAAATAAAAAAAATATTGACATATTCGCACTTATGTTTGAGGAAACACAATATTTCATCTCACATAGCGTAAAATGACATATGGCAACCTACATGAAGCTATAAATGTTGTGCCGTATGACATGACATGTTATTGAGGTTTAGGATGCACGCATCCACTCAGAGATACTTACTTTGCAGACGAAAGGAAATCGCGAATCCAATCATAGAATTGAATCTGTATTCCATAGGCTGGTAATATTATTAGAAACCCCTTGTGACGTACGGTGTCAAAAGCCGTCAAAAATATTTAGAAATAGGGTATCGATTTGAGATTCCTTATAGATATCGTCCTGTAAGTAAACAATTATCCGTGATTCGCTTGAACGATACTTGTTTAGTTAAATGTCTGCCACAGTTTCAAATCATGTTTTTGTCACTGGTAATCGGTTTGCATCTACGACATTCAGAAAGAATCCTTCATCGGTGAAATTTTGTAATAATTATTTTTAAGGTTCACGAGTTTCGCTTAATATTGTTAGACATAATCAAATCACCGGATATTAATTTATTTACACAATCAGAAAAGTGTTGAAAGTATTTTGTGCAAGCTGCATAGTTCAGTCATATTAAATAAATAGTTCATTAGGTCAAATCACCCAAGATGAGACACAGTCGCATTCACTGTGTGGGAACATTTCATCGGATAAACTCTACATGCGCAGAGCAAGATCACAATTCCCACACTAGAGACCCAATATCAAGAAGCAAACATATTTTGTACACGGTTTGTCGAGGCTGGTTTGTCCATTCTGGCACTGTTCATATCTGGGTGAAGATTCATTACTTTTATTCTTGTCTGTCTAGAGTAAGGAATGGTAGTTATTCGAAACATCACTCTGAGAGGTGGATTTCTCTTAATCGTGGTTAATTTTTCAATACTGTTTCAGTGAGTTGTATAATAAGAATGAGTGAATGAGTGACAATGGTCGCTCAAAGTCTCAAGACTACATGTATTACATGCTTCTTGAAATTAAAATGTTTGTAGTTCTATGGGACCAAACTACTGCTGTCATCAGTCTCTATGTTTGCAAACCAATTAAAGTAACTTACACTAACGTAGGAACAACACACACACACACACACACACACACACACACACACACACACGTGCCAGAAGAAGGAATCGAAACCCCGGCAGGAGCGGCCACACAGTCCTGGATATGGTGTCTAGAATCACTCGGCTATTCCCGCGTGGCTACAGAATGGTTTGAAAACAATATAAATGTATCTTACCTTATGAAAGAATCCCTAAATACCTGAGCCGAAGTCAGTAATCATTAAAAATAACAAATGCCGACGCTTAGCAACGAATAACTGTAAAGAAGCACAGATCACGTATCTTCATCTGCTCATGTAGAGTAACATATGCCATCGTTCAGCCTTCGTTTATCAGTTTACATTGCTTATGAATGACGAGGTTGCCTTTGCTTCCATAAGAACCTCCCAACATAGGCAATCTTAATCTCAGTGGCAAATGTCATCGTCTGCTCTTCTAAGTTGACAGCAGTGAACAGCATACCCCACAGATGCCTCAGCTTCTGTTCATCAAAAGGTAGCTGTATAAACGTGGAGAGTGTGAATTCGTCACACATCTTGAAAATTATAAATACATCATTGTTGTTATTATTATATGGTTATTATTATTATTATTACAATTTTTATATCAGCCAACCGGTTCGTAATTTTTAGGTGCTTGACCTAGGTTTCGTTGCCACTAGGTACAACTTCATCAGAAGAATAAAAACAATTACATGAAACACATGCCGTCAAAAATATTACGAGCAGAATTGCTCAAGTCGATTACAATAAAAATTGGCATTCTTCATGCCCAAGTTGATTACAATAAACAATTGGCATTTTTCATGCCCTTCACACCATACTGGTTTTATTTGCATGGCAAGAATGCCAATTTTTTTTTATTGTAATCGACTTGAGCAATCCTGCTCGTACTATTTTTGTCGTCATGTGCTTCATGTAACTGTTTTTATTCTTCTGATGAAGTTGTCCCTAGTGGCAACGAAACCGGTTGGCTGATATAGAAAACAGAAAAATTGCATTACGGTTGCATCAGCCATGTTCAAAGTTGTATAAATATATTAATTCAAGGATGAAAACAAAGGCTCAGTGTATGGGCATTTTTTGTACGTAGAGGATCAAATACTTGTTGGTAGTGAAGAACATGTCATTTTCCTTTACCTACAAAATAATATGATAATAATTGGGCACCGTAACTAAATCCTCAAAAATGCAATCACACATTCCATTTCATATCTGTTAATTAATTAATTTTGTACATAATTACTACTAATGGAACGGTAGGCGTTATGGTATTTGTACTGACAAATGTAGCTCAAATATCACATGTAAGTATAGCAGCTGCTTCTGAATATTCATATTCTGTAATTTCTTTTTCGTGTGAAATGGGCAAGAAAACAGCATGCTGTCATTGAAATGATGGATGCGACCTTTCTGGCATCCACAGTATGAAGATGCTGAAGAGGAGAAACAAGCATTGAAGGCGAACCTCGTAGTGGGATGCCCGTAACTGTGACCGCTGACGTGGATCGCCAACGACTGGATGAAATGTAACATGCGGACTGGTGAATCACACTTCTTAAGCTTCCCGCACAACCGGACTGTGAATACAAAGCTATGAATGAGATGGTGAAAGATTTAGTGTTTCAGAAAGTCAGTGCGAAATGGTACCGAGGCTGCTGACACGTGGTTTGAAGGACAGAAAGATGGAAGTCTGCTAGGAGCTGCTGAATCTTGTCACAGGAAATGAAACATTAGTATATTCTGGTGTTTTCTAAGTCCAACTAGTAGCATAGCATTTCTTCTCGAAGAACTACATAATCGAGCGACCAGCAAAGTAAGTAATTGCGACAGTTTCTTGGAATGACAAGAGTATTATTCTCGTTTATTTTCTGTAATGAACTAATCCATAATTCATTCGTAATTCGTGAATGCTTCCGAATTTAGCTTCATCAAGCCCAGAAGACCTACAAGCTAACTTGGACGCGTTACAACAAGAAACGTATTTCGACAGACGCAATATAAAGGCACTATAGAACAGTGATTCTTCCATAAGCAATCTATGCAGCTGAAACAATGGTGACTGGTGGTCATTCAAAAATTAGGGAAATAGAAAAGCAGGAAAGAAAAATTACCAGGAGAATTTACGGTGCAATCAACAAAATCGCCATATGGATTAAGGGACCCTAGAAATGTCTATAGCAACATCAACACAGATGATATCACTAAACACCGATCCAAGTTTTATACCCTCATCTACAGAATGGAAGTCCATAACAGTAAAGGCACTATTTCAGTATTATACCAAACAGAAAATGCGACAAAGATTAGCTGAAAGAAATCTAGAGGCATCTACAGCAAATCAACACAAAACATCTCGAAGTCTGCACTGAGTGCCGGAATAAAATCACAAGTGGGAAGTTTCAAGAAATAACATCGTGTCAGCCTGGTAAAAAATGGATTGAGGAACGGAAGAAGGAACTTTCAGAGAGGATGAAGAGTTTTTGGGAAGCAAAGAAGAAAAACATGAGATTATGAATTGAAGTTCAATCGCTCTACTAAAGGGAAAAAATCGTTAAAAAAATAAATATGTAGATAAGCAACATATACAATGTTTCGTGATATTTGGTATTAGAGCAAAAACTATATTACATAACTAACGAAACTTCGTAAACAAATGTTCAAATGTTTGTAATCCTATCGGACCAAACTGCGTGGTCATCAGTCCGTAGCTTACAAACTACTTAAACCTAGGTAAACTAACCTAAGGACAACACACACACCCATGCCCCAGGGAGGACTCGAACCTCCACGGCGAGCAACCGCGCGCTGCGCAGCGAGACGCTTTAGACCACTCGGCTACTCCACCGCGGCACTTCGTAAACCCACGAGAAAGAAGAGACGGAACAGTAATTTGAAATCGAGCCAAATTCATCAAGACAGTTTATGGACTGATGACCCCGTAGTTAGGTCCCATAAGTTCTAAAAACATTTGATCTCTGGTCCCACACCAACCGTACAGGCCACATTTCGTTCCTTCTGACTTGTGCTACTTGTTTGGTCAAGTGCAGACCAATGTTGGACGAAGACCTTTCAGGCTAGATATGAAGTCAAACTGGCAGTAAAGCAGTGAGTTCAACAATGTAAACGTGAAATTTTCGAAAAGGAATTCGAGTGTCGGATTCAACGATGGCGGAAGAATATCGCTTCTAGCGGAGTCTATCTTGAATGGTACCATTATCTAGAGAAAGCGTTACTCGAGTAAAATATGCAAATTGAATGGCCTCCCAAATGTTTCCACTATGTTGTATTATTTTCGGAACGATATTCATGTTAACAATTTAAATCCGTAATAACATTTTTCGTCCGTTACTGTACGTAAATAATTAACAGGTTACTTCTATTACCGCTGCCAGTCACAAATTATTTTACAATATCATTTATTTAACAATATGTTGCGAGGCTACGTTTTATCTTTAGACTATTGTGACATTTCAAAAATATTTAAGTATAGTTTTTAATTAACACAATCTTGCTCCCTGTAGAAATAAACCTGTGACAAATAAAAAAAGATAACGTATGTGAAGTGAAGTCTATTTTGACTACCTGTTTGACTGTAAATGTTTGTTTTAACAACTGACTTGGTCCATGTTGAATACCTCCCATTTCTAGTATTTGATGGTGACAACATCTATCTTCTGCATTTGTTAACCACAAAAATAACATTGTGAAACAAGATTTCACTATCAACATATGTGCTGCTTGAAAGAAAATGGTGATTTCATTGCAACACCGTTCTTGCTGGAAATAATTTGGCGGTCAAAACAAAGATTGTTTCGATTAATCTACCATTTTCACATTTGTAAGTCGCTCGGAATGTCTTCTGTGGTCTTGCTATATTTTTCTAATGTAGTGGATTACACTATGACATGGTGTGGTTCTTCGATAATGTTGTTACTCTACTGTCAAAATATAATTTGTGCACGTTTGCAGTGCTTAACAGCACACGTGTAACTCATTATACTAAAACGTTTTTCACCATAGCGAACATAAATTCACCATAAAATGTAATTATTTAACCAAACACATCAGTAAAGTACAGCAAGGCAACAGAAGATATTTTAAGCAACCCACAACATAAGAATCGATATTTTCGTCGAAAGCTTTTATTTCACCGCCATCTTGTTTCCAGCAACAGCTGTGATGACAGTGAAAACGCCATCTTGTTTCAAGCAGCAGCTATACTGATAGTTAAATCGTGTTTTGCAATGTGATGTTTCGTTGTTATCAAGAACAGAAGAGAAATGGTTTCACCTTCAAATATCAGGAAACAGGAGTTACTCATCATGAAGAAAGTGAGTTGATAAAACAAACATTTACAATCTAACAGGTAGTCAAACGTGACATCACCTCACATAAGTTATCTTTTCGTCTCCTACAGGTTTATTGCGACAGACAGCAAGATTAAGTTAATTTAAAAAAAAATACTAAAATATCTTTGTAATATTTGTAATGCCAGAATAGCCAGAGGAGGAGACGCAACGACGAAACATGTAATTAAATAAACAATATTTATACTTCTAAAACAATTTGTGACTGTTAGTATAAGTTACCTGGTAACTGGTAATATTCACACTCACTTTATTATTTATTACACTGAAACATCGTAATTAAATGAAACATGTACCACACCTACGAAGTTAAAAACACACCACTATATAAATAGATGTAGTAAGTCAAAATAAAACGACAAAACAATAAATAAGTGTAGTCATATTATGAATTGTCACTATATGTTTGTGTCTCTTTACCACCGAAGAAATTACCACTTCTGTGTTTTTCCAAAACCAATTACTTAATTTTCAAGTTCAGCATCAGAAACGACACTATTAAAAATTAATATAAGTGGGAATGATTAGATACATTAAATATGATTGTGACTCTAAAATTACGACACATCAGGATATATTCTTTCATATTCACCCGGGTCTCCTGCTTTCTAGGCAGTTGCGCTGACCTCTACACAACTGGGGACACAGTGATCACCATACCTGCAAGGTATACCAAAGCACGACACCCGTCAGATACAAATTCCCAGCCCTACGCTGCCCACAGTATTCAAACTCGTAGTTTTGAAACTAATTCTTGTAAGAGTAAGGGCCCCAACTTGCCCACTCCTCCCCACTAACGAAAGGATCATTGCTGCGAATGGACAACGCTGATAGTGTGTACCAGTCGGAACCCGAACACGGGTCTCCTGCTTTCTAGGCAGTTGCGCTGACCACTTAAGAACTGGGGACGCTGTATCTGAGGGGGTGCGTTCCTAGGTCGACCTTGCAGGTGCGGTGATCGCTGTGTCCCCAGTGGTGTAGTGGTCACGCAACTGCCTAGAAACCCGGGTTCGGTTTCCGACTGGTACACACTTTCAGCGTTGTCCATTTGCAGTTGAAGTCATATATTCTGTGAAAATGGGTAACAAATGCAGGATCAGGACGTCTGTTCTTTCAGAACAGACGCCATATATCTACAGGGTGTCTCAGATATCTTGTCCACCCAAAATATCTCTGGAACAATAACAGCTATTGGAAAATGACTTTCACCGGTATCAATGTACGGTTGGGGCCCATGAATGTTCATATTTGGAAACATTCTAAAACGAAAGCAAATGTGTTTTTTAACACAAACTTAAGTTTTCTTTTTAAATGGATACCCTATAATTTTTCTTCAGCAATCCATAGCATGACAAATCACATAAACAATGGCGTTGATTGAATCGCAATATTCAGATTACATCCCGAGATATTGCGACGCAAAGTTGACGCTTGAAAAACGCGAAGTGCGCTGCTAGCGCACGTCCTGCTCCCCAAATAAAAGATCCAGCGGTGTAAGGTCCGGAGATCGGGCGGGCCACCTAACTGGGCCACCATGTCCAATCCACCTACCAGGGAACTTACGGTTCAGAAGTCGTCGTGCTCTTATGTGCAGGGCATCCGTCATGCTGATTGTGTCGTATAAATCTGTCTGCCATTTTGGACGCCATTTAAAAAGAAAGGTCCGATAATGGTATCTCCAATAATCCCACACAAAACATTCACATTCCACGAACGTTGATGCTCTACCTGACGGAGCCATTTTGGATTGTCTGCGGACCAATAATGCTTATTCCTCATATTGACAATTCCTTTGTTGGAGAATGATGCCTCTTCGGTAAAGAGAACATCCGCGAAAAAATTTGGATTAGTCAGAAATTTTTGCTGAGCCCACCGGCAAAATGTTACCCTGTTGCTGAAGTCATTTCCATGAAGTTCCCGGTGTAAATGAATATGGTAAGGATGAATATTATGAAGTTGAAGAATACGCTGGGCACTTGATTTCGACACACCAACTTCACGTTCAATTTGACGTGTGCTGATGTGAGGATTCACAGCTACCGTAGCGAGCACAGCAACTTCAGCACGTTCATCTGTGCGTGTTCTAGGACGATGTCTAGGTCTTGGATTTAATTTTCCCGTTTCACGTAGACGAGATGTGAGACGACCAAACATCCGGCGCGAAGGCGATTGCTTCTCAGGGAATCGTCTTCTGTACAGTCGTTCTGCCTGTACAGGATTTCGCCCGCCTACAACAGGGTACAGTACAGGTATGTAGAGTAGGGTAAAAACAGACATATTAACGTAATAATCATAATGTTCTCTAACACTACTCTAAACAAACAAGCAATCTAATAACGTATTTCCCGTCAACGTACATTCTCCATAGATCAGCAGCATTTCGACCATATCTTCATGTGTGTACATATTACAGTATATGTTCCACAACACAACGTTTATTCACAATGTGTACTACCTCCGTGCCGTCACTAGATTACTCTGATACACAACTACACTGGCAAGCGGTGTACTGCACGCCAAAGCAACAACAAATGGGATGCTCGGAGGGTGGTGGAGTACAGGAGTTTGCATGAGTCGCAAATCACAAACAAGGCGAAGTGGTAACTGTGGATGTAGTGGGAACTACGTTGGACACTTGTCTGGGTAGCTAGGCCCTGGATGAACGAGTGCGCGAAAGGCACAATGGGTCATTTAACGCATTTGATAAACCTTATTTTGGGTGTGCAGGATAAATAAGACAACCTGACTGGTGTATACCGATCGGTACTGGTTTATATTGTGTACGTAGACACATAAAATGTGCAAGAGGGAAACCATTATGTGCTTATGACAGTTGATGGCAGCAGACCGTATTATTCATTTCGGACTTCTTGATAAGTATGGAAGTGCGATTACGCATGTCAATCACATCGCGATTTTGGGCACCATGGGGTTCACGCCTGAGCCTCAGGACGTGCGCTAGCAGCGTATTTCGGGTTTTTCAAGCGTCAACGTATCGTCGCAATATCTCGGGATGTAATTGGAATATTGCGATGCATTTAACGACATTGTTTATGTGATTTCTCATGCTATGGATTGCTGAAGAAAAAATACAGGGTGTCCATTAAAAAAAACATAAGTTTCTGTTAAAAACACATTTCCTTTCGTTTGAGAATGTTTCCATATATGTAAATTCATGGGCCCCAACCGTACATTGAAACCGGTGAAAGTCGTTTTCCAGTAGCTGTTATTCTTCCAGAGATATTTTGGGTGGACAAGATAGCTGGGACACCCTGTATATATACTAGTGACGGGCAATGATCCTTTCTTTAATGGGGAGGAGTGAGCAAGTTGGGGCCCTTACTCTTACGGGAATTAGTTTCAGGACTACGAGTTTGAGTACTGTGTATCTGACTGGGGTCGTGCTTAGTATACCTTGCTGGTATGGTGATCACTGTGTCCCCAGTGGTGCAGAGGTCAGCGCAACTTCCTAGAAGCCGATTGATGAAGCGCATGTGCATTTCAGGTGAGCGCCCAGTTTTTCTGCATCCACATGACCATTTATGTTAACGAAGATATGTTAATGACCCTGAAAAACAACTTTGATATACTCTACAGTTTTCCTCGTATTACATGCATATGTAATTTGATAGCTTCATTTGACGATCTGCCTCCGTAATTGTTCTACGTTTTACTCCCATAAATTTTTGTTTTGGCACATATTGCATTCATGAATTACTTAGAGTTTTATCAGTGTAAATGGTGAAAAGGCGGTGTATCCAGTTTCGTGATGGAATATATCGAAAAGTTACACCTGCCAAAACCACTAGTTCAGCATCAGAGAGTATTTCATCTTCCAAATTACGATTGTTAAAAACTGCGAAGAATATGAAAATAAGACCACCGTCAATATCGCGTTTATGTAAATCTGTCTACTCGTCATAATTCATTGTCTTTTGAAGTTAATTATTGTTGACAGAGAAAAATTCAAGTCTTATAATTCTTGATCGTTATTGAAATAATTCAAAGTAGTAAATAACCAAAATGTATTTACAAAATGAGAGAGAGACGCGCATTAATGGCCGTTTGGATTAAGGGGCTATGCCATGGATATCGCCGCCACTCTCCGTCGGATGTTCGAATCCTTTCTACGTCATATTAGTGTGTTTTTCTTAGCTTTCGTTGTTTAAGTAGTTGGTAAGTCTAAGTATGGATGACCCTAGCAGTTTGGTCCCTACGATCGAAAAGCATGTGAACATCTGAACAAAAATATAATGTGATCGAACACACACGAATGAACAAATTGTGAATAGTTGTAGGAAACTGAAACGTTAGGATAGCAACTGACACATTGAAACCTGTAGTGGTCGCTTTGCCAACAATAGTGTCACAGTAGATACACCGCAGTGGCGTATATAAAAAGGGGGGGGGGGGTGGAGGGAAGAAGGGGGCCTGACCTTCCACAGAAATAATGAATAAAATAAGTGCTGTATCTGAATTACTTTAATGAATGATTCGTGAAGGTATCGACGCGGTAGACAGCCATACTTTCCTGCATTGGTGAGAGTTCTAGGGTCTCCCCCACCGACAATATATGCTATATTCGCTCCGTGGTACACCCGTTTCCGCTAGACCACCAAAGTTAAGCAAGGTGCGGCTTGACTAACAGTTGTATGGGTCACCGTCAGGGCCGAGCACTGCTGGCAAGTAGAGTGGAGTCAGCACTTTGAGACCAACTGAGGAGTTGCTGAACGGAGAAGTAGCTGTTCCGGCTTCGAAGACAAACGGTAGGGAAAGCATTGGTGTGACCACATGCCCTCCATACTTCATCCGCTGACGCCTTCGGGCGGAGGATGGCAGGGCGACCGGCAGATAACCGATGGGTCTTTCGAGTCCTCTGGGATGGAATTACCATTTCTAGTAGACAATTTTGTCGGACGTTGTTGTTATGCATACACAAATAGCACAAAGCTGTTTCACTCGGCCAAATTCTTTGCATCCCCGACACTCTGACCATGTCATGGAAGTTCAAATATGGGTGAACGGCTATGCTATACCCGTGGTCTTTCAAAGCTTAATTCAAATAGAGCAGTGTTTTCAACCTTTTCGAATGTGCGACCCCTTGCAAGTAAGAATATACCGGCGATCCCCTTCCAAGATTAAATATTCTGGAGAACTCTACCCCTATCATTATCAAGTACCCTAACAAAGCAAAGAATTTAATTTTCTTTCTGTTGACACAAATGCATTGTGAATTGTAAGACTTTTTAGGTATTTTTCGGAATAGAAGGCGTTACATCTATTTTTACTTGATTACCGACTAAAACATAAATTTTTCACAACGGGTGTTTTACATTTCTGACATGCGTCAAAAGCGAATTATGCTCATTAATAAAGGTCCTACTGCATAGACTCTATTTGAGGATGTAGATTCTTTCCGAATTTCTCAGATTAAATGATTGTATCTTCTTCATTTAGCTTTCTATTGGTTCCTGAAAAGTTTTCAGGCTTTGAGGTTATTAATCGTTAACAGGCTTTATTTACTATAGAACAATCTATGGCCTATTTAGTTCATAATTCGGCGTCCAAAGAAACAATATGGCGCACCTCTGCGAATATCGCCGGGGGAAGGCACTCCTTCCCACCTTCTTTAGATATATTTTCGTTTACAGATCTACAGAATGTCTTACCTCGGCGCCGACCGCAGTGGCCGAGCTGTCTGCGGCGCGCCAGTCACGTTCTGCACGGCCATTTGTGCGGTCCTTAGTATTAGCTAGATCATACGTAGTTTGTAAGCTTAGGGACTGATGACCCCGTAGTTAAGTCCCATAAGCTCTACAAACATTTGAACATTTTTCTTACCTCGGCTCGTTTACGCTTGGTTCAACTCGAGTTGAGGACTCGGCTTACTAAGTTTCTTTCTTTCACACTTTCGTTCCAAGCTTAAAGCTGAGTTACTTGTTTCTAAAAGATACTGTACGCTTTTCAATTTTTTTTAAATAAACACCAAGAACATATGAATATACACATAAACTCTAAATGCAGCAAGTAACTGATTACACTGTTAAGTGACTAACAAAATGAATCTGTTACGATGAAGAGCCATGCTGCCTTCCGGTCACGTGACGGCAAGTGACACTAACCTAACGCATGTGTAAAGGCTGCTCTCCCCCACATCTTTTCAGTTAATTATTTGTTACAACGGATAGTACAAATGTCATTTAAATTTGCGAAAGCACCCGAAGATGTGTGGCAAGTAACAATACAAAAGTCATTGTTCCTCCCGTATACGTTAAAAAGACGATTGGGTTAAAAATTGTATGCAGTCGGTCTCGAACCCACTACCTTAGTCGGCGCAAAATTTAATGAAACGAGAGTTTTAGATAGAACATTACGTTACAATGCACGCATGTATAGAGAAGCAATAGAGACTAACAAACACCGGAATAATTTTAATACAAAAGAAGAAGGTCTGAAGTTAGATAAAATATGGATGTCGACATTGCACCAACAAGATGACACTAGATTACTCTTAATCGAGAATGACGACGTCATGCAAAGATATCCACACAGTCAGCCTCACGTGACGTATGGTGGTGCCCTCTATGCCCTGTGTATATATGAGAGCAGTTGCCGGAAGACCCTTGATGATGTCTCCTGCAGTTGGAGACGAAACGTCGGGAGGGAGTTTTATACCTGGACCACTGCCTATCAGCACGGAAGTTTTACCTGAAGAAAAAAAAAAAAATAAATAAATAAATAAATAAATAAATAAATAAATGTTTTTAAAATATCCTTATTCGTTCGTTCTTCTATCAGATCACTTTATAAGCACATTCAACATATTTTTAACGCATTAGAAAAGTTTTACATCGCGGAGACAAAGACATATACGAGTCATTGCGCGGCCGCTTAATATACGCTAAAGTGACCGCAGCGCTGCAATCCGCATGCGTGGCTAAGGTTCAAATTCTCTGCAGAACCCTATGGAGGCAGTATTTGGGCGCTCCACCGGCAGTGAGGGGCGAGAGGAAACGCCGCTTTTAACATTGACGTTTGAGCTGGCAGAGACACCAGCTCCTGGCTATTCGGCATCTGGCGTTTACGTACGAATGGTCCCGAAGGAACGGCAGTAAAGCAACTGCGCAACTCGCCTTGCGCATCCGCAGATCCTCCAAGATGGCAACTTCCCCCCTTCATATTTGTTTTTCGCGCATTGGAGATTAATCAGAAACATGTCGTATTTGGTAAAATATGACAACTATCAATTGAAGACGTATAAGAAGATCCGATCATGAATAATAATGAAGTCCCCTCTTTGCACCTAGCAAGAATAGCCATGTGGTTAGCGGCATCGCTCTGCGCTGTCGAAGGTAGTGGGTTCGTGACTGACTGCAAGCAATTTTTATAAACCTTACCTTCTCTTTAACAAATACGGGAAAAACAATGTTAATTGACACACACACATTGGACGCTTTTGCAAATGCGTCGCTATTTTCAGGGTAAATAACATTTATACTCTTCGCTGAAACAAATATTTAACTGTTTGAAAAGATGTGCGGGAGAGCAGCTTTTGTGCATGCGTAAGTCTAGGAGGGGGCGCTGCTTACAATGTCACGGGATCGGATGATAGCTTTATTGAATCCAAAAATGTTCAAATGTTTGTTAAGCTTATAGGACTTAACTACGGGGTCATCAGTCCCTAAACTTACAAACTACTTACGAACTATCTTATACTAAGGACGGCACAAATATCCGTGCCCGAGGGGGGATTCGAACCCCCGACCATAGTGGCCGTGCAGACCGTGACTGGAGCGCCTCAGTCCCCGCGGCCACCGCGGCCGGCTTTATTGAATCCATCATTGATGGTGGAACTGGGACTGCGGTTGGTCAAGATTACGAAGGAAACAGATTACAAACGTCATCAATCGAGTTCACCAAAAATCCCAATTTAATTGGTGTTCATAGGTTCCATATCTTACAATTACATGAATTATTCTGAATTTACGTATGGCCATCTGGTTCTATGTTTATATACCCCCTTCTTTTTTGTCATTATAAAATAAGTGTATTGCGCTGCCCCTATACGTTTGTCATAGTGAATCTTGCAGGTAATACACAACGTTTGTGATAGTTGGTTCGCGGTTCAACTGCGTAGTGCTTCATAGGCCGTGACAAGTTGATATTTAGTTTGTTACATGGGCGAATCTTATAATCATTTACTACGCTTGTTGAAGATGTCTTCATAGATACCTGGCAAGATAGGTGATCTGCTTAGTTTAGAAGTCTTCACTGTAGTAATTTCATTTGTTATCAGCAAATTTACATACTATATGCCTTTAGCTATAACATACGATTTTCGTGATGCATACAAAGACTTTTTGACATAGGTAAGATGAGGTTCGATACTTATGACTTTGTATCTACATCCTAATTCGTTTTATCTCACATGCCACATCAGTTCTTCTTTGGTATGCGACTTTTATATTTTTTTATTTTTTATGTTTATTTTTTACGACACAGTAGTTCCAGATTTTCTAAGTGACCACTAATAATTATGTTTCATGTCTCCCTCCTTAGATTATATGATTCTTGTGATATACTTTGAGCATGCCTAGCTTATTGGATTTTATGTATCTTCGTCAACAAGTATAATAGTGTGTTATTAACGAAAATGACTATTTTAGTCCTATACTATACTTCCCCACCCCCATGAAACACAGACATTGCCGAGGTGGGGTGGCTTGCGTGCCTCAACGATGCATATAGCCGTACCATAGGTGCAACCACAGTGGAGGGGTATCTGTGGAGAGGCCAGACAAACGTGTGGTTCCTGAAGAGGGGCAGCAGCCTTATCAGTAATTACAGGGGCAATAGTCTGGATGATTGACTGAGCTGAGCTTGTAACATCAGCTAACATGGCTTTGCCATGCAGTTACTGCGAACGGCTGAAAGCAAGGGGAAACTACAGTCGTTACTTCTCCCGAGGACATGCAGCTCTACTGTATGAACATATGATGATGGCGTCTTCTTGGGTAAAATATTCCGGAGGTAAAATAGTCCCCCATTCGGATCTCCGGGAGGGGACTACTCAGGAGGATGACGTCATCAAGGAAAACAAAACAGGCATTCTACGTGTCGGAACGTGGGATGTTCTAAACCTTAATCGCGTAGGTAAGCTAGAAAATTTAAAAAGAGAAATGGATATGTTAAAGCTAGATATGGTACGGTTAGTGAAGTTCGGTGGCAGGATGAACAGGATTTCTGGTCAGGTGAGTAAAGGGTTATCAATACAAAATCAGTTGGTGGTAACGCAGGAGTAGTTCTGATAACGAATAAGAAAATAGGAATGCGGGTAAGTTACTATGAACACCATAGTGAACGCATTATCGTAGTAAAGATAGACACGAAGCCAACACCGACCACAGTAGTGCACGTTTATATGCCAACTAGCACAGCCGATGATGAGGATATCGAAAAAATGTATAAGGAGATAAAAGAAATCATTCAGAAAGTTAAGGGAAACGAAAACTTGATTGTGATGGGGGACTGGAACTCGGTAGTAGGAAAGGGAAGAGAAGGCAATGGAGTAGGTGAGTATGGACTGGGAAAAAGGAATGATAGAGGAGATCGCTTGGTAGAATTTTGCGCAGAGCACAATTTAATGATTACCAACACTTGGTTTAATCATCATGAAAGAAGGCTATATACGTGGAAGAGACCAGGAGACACTGGAAGGTATCAGATTGACTTTATAATTGTAAGGAATAGATTTAGAAACCAGGTTCTAAACTGCAAAACATATCCAGGGGCAGATATAGGCTCTGACCATAACTTTTTGGTCATGAACTGCAGATTAAAACTTAAGAGATTGCAGAAAGGTAGAAAAGTTAGGAGATGGAACCTGGGCAAATTGAAGGAACCAGAGGTGGTTGTTTCAGGGGGAGCATTACGCAAGGATTGGCTGAAACGGGGAACGTAATACAGTAGAGGAAGAATGGGTAGCTCTGAGAGATAGGGTAGTGAAGGCTGCAGATGTCCATATAGGCAGAAGGACAAGGTCTAATCGAAATCCGTGGATAACACAGGATATACTGAACTTAATTGATGAGAGGAGAAAATATAAAAATTCAGCAAGTGAAACAGGAAAAAGGGAGTACAAGCGTCTGAAAAATGAGATTGACAGGAAGTGCAGACTGGCTAACCAGCAGTGGCCAGAGGACAAATGCAGAACCGTAGAAGAATGCATAACTAGGGAAAAGATAGATACCGCCTACAGGAAAATAAAAGAGATATTTGGAGACAAGAAAAGCAGCTGTATGAATATCAAGAACTCAGACGGAAAACCAGTACCAAGCAAAGAGGGGAAAGCTGAACTGTGGAAGGAATATATAGAGGTTCTATACAAAGGAAATAAAATTGAAGGCAGTATTCTAGAAATGAAAGACGAAGTGGAGGAAGATGAGATAGCAGATATAATACTGCGAGAAGAATTTGACAGAGCGCTGAAGGACTTCAGTCGAAACAAAGCCCCTGGCGTAGATAATATTCCGTCTGAACTGCTGATGTTGTTAGGAGAGTCATGAAAAAATTGTATCACCTGGTATGCAAGATGTATGAGACAGGGGAAATACCCTCCGACTTCAAGAAGAATATCGTAATTCCAATTCCAAAGAAAGCCAGTGCAGATAGATGTGAAAATTACAGAACTGTCAGTTTAATAAGTCATGGGTGCAAAACACTAACACGAATTATTTACAGACGAATGGAAAAACTTGTGGAATCCAACCTCGGGGAAGATCAGTTTGGATTTAAGAGAAATGTAGGAACACGATAGGCAATACTCACATTACGACTTATCTTAGAAGATAGGCCAAGGAAAGGGATTTGGAGAAAGTTTTGACAATGTCGACTGGAATACACTCTTCCCAATTCTGTAGGTAGGAGGGGTCAAATATAGAGAGCGAAGAGTTATATACAACCTATACGAAAACCAGACAGCGGTTATTAGATTCGAAGGGCAAGAAAGGGACGCAGAGGTTGGGAAGTGAGTAAGACAGGGTTGCAGCCTTTTCCCAATGTTGTTCAACATGTACATTGAACAGGCAGTGAAGAAATGGAAGGAGAAATTTGGAGAGGGCGTTAAAGTTCCGGGAGAAGAGATAAAAACATTGCGGTTTTTCCGATGACATAGTAATTTTGTCAGAGACCGCAAAATATGTGGAAAAGCAATTGAATGGGATGGACAGTGTCTTGAAAGGAAGATATAAGATGAACATAAACAAGATTAAAACGAAGGTAATGGAATGCAATGTCAGAAAATGAGGCGATCCTGAAGGAATTAGATTAGGTAACGAGACAATAAATGTATTACATGAATTTTGTTATTTGGGTAGCAAGATAACTTCGAATGGCCGAAGTAAAGAAGATATAAAATGCAGAATGGCTATGGGAAGAAAAGCGCTTCTAAAGAAGCGAAGCTTGTTAACATCCAATATTAATTTAAATGTTAAGAAATCCTTTCTGAATGCATTTGTCTGGAGTGTAGCATTGTATGGGAGTGAAACGTGGACGATTAGGAATTCAGATAAAAAGATGATAGAAGCTTTTGAAATGTGGTGCTACAGACGAATGATGAAAATTATATGGGTAGATCATGTAACTAATGAGGAGGTGCTTAACCGAATTGGGGATAAAAGGAGTATCTGGCATATACTCACTAAGAGAAGGGATAGATTGGTTGGACACATTCTGAGACATCAAGGAATTGTCAACATTGCATTAGAAGGAAACGTGTGGGGTAAAAATCGTAGAGGGAGACCGAGAGACGAATGTAGTAAGCAGATTCAAGTGGATGTAGATTGCCGAACGTATTCTCAGATGAAGAGACTTGCACAGGACAGGGTAGAGTGGAGAGCTGCATCAAATCAGTCATCGGACTGAAGACCACAACAACTATAATTCCCTTTGTCAGCTTAGGGAATCAAAATATCACTAGTGTAAGATTAATATACATAAACAAATAATTTGACTATGCTTGTACTATGCTTGTACATACTTCGTGTGTGTTATAGAATAGTCATGTATATTACAATACTTATAAGGTTCCAATATTATGATTCTTATATTTTACAATAGTGCTTCAGAGCTGTCATTAACATGTAGCGCTTTCATACTTGTGTAATATTTTCAGTTTGTTACTGTACTTTGCGGCTCGGTTGCTCAGTGGTAGATTGCCAGACTACAAGTCCTCTGTTGCACAGTGACAGAGTGACAGACTACAAGTCCAAAGGTCGCGGATTCGATCCCCGACAGGTTCTAGGGTGTTTATCTGTCACTTTCCACTTCTTTCATCTCTGGCAGTGTTGCTGACGTGGAAAATACCGAGTAGCCCCGTGGTTCGGAACTCACGTTAAACTGTAGGTCCCCCTATAATTGGCTGGGTAAGTCAGATCGAAGGACGGAGGAAGCCAACGGCATACCAGCTCCAAACAGGACCATGCCTAGTAAAGCATTGTGGTGTTCAAACCAATCTTCAGACTGTTGACTGCTTTACCTTTCACCTTACTGTACATTTTTTGCCTTAGTTACTAGAGTATTTGTATGTTAGATTCACAGGAGCCTGAAGATGGAATGCCGAAACTGGTAGGAAAGGAATAACTTTTTCTGTAAAACATAGGGCTCTTGGTAAGCTGTTTCCTACGAAGGTAGCTTGTCTCTTCGCCATAACAGATTCATTTTGTTACAGTCAGTTAACAGTGTAAACAATTATTTACTATGTTTTAGTGTTCATGTACATATTCATAAGTTCTTGGTGTTTATTATCAAAGAAATATGAACAATGTTCAGTATCCTTTAGAAACAAATTACTCAGCTTTAAGCTTGGAAGAAAAGTGTGAAATAAAGAACTTGGTAGGCTGACGCCTCAGCTCGAGTTGAAGCAAGCTGAAACAAGCCGAGGTAAGACATCCTGCTGATCTTGTAACGAAATATCTAAAGAGAGAAGTGCAAAGTGGGATGCTTCCCCGGCGCCACTCGCAGAGGTGCGCCATGTTTTTTCTTTGGACTCTCAGAAGGGGGCACCGAAACGAACCGACCAGTCGAGCCGTGGGGGGCGGCACCACTACCAAGATCCGGCACTCAAAGAAGTGAAGCCCCACAGTTATCTGAAGGACCAGTCGCCACTGTACTCATAGAAGAGATGTCTACCATAAACTACGCTATATGCAGTGGCTTCCAAATAGTCTTGTGTAGTTCGAAAGATAACTCCCACAGGCTAACTACGCGAACGAGTTCGCCTCTTAGTTCGTTCGCAACTTTTTCCAAGACTGACGGGGAACAGCGCGAGGACGCGAGGGCGCGCGAAATCACGTGGCTCTGCCAGTTACTGTCATTTCGAGCGGAGTTAGTTATTTATAAAACTAAGTATTTTTATTCACCAAAATAAACGCATTTTCTTTATCTAATATGTAATTACCCATTTGTGTAAATAATTGGTTTATTTGCCTGTTCGATGTTTAATTGCCCACAAATACGGGTTATAGCACATGCTAGGGCACCAGAGGGCGCGCACCAGACTTAAAAATCACGTGCTTGCCTTTTGCCGGTGAGAGCCATATCAAGATGAGCGTCTGCCAGCTAGAATTACATAGTTCAATGCGACAATACTTCTGTTTTATTCTGCACTCTGCAGTATCTGTCTAATAAAGTATGCCAAGATATAAACGTAATTCAAAACATAGACGCGAGAAATTATCCACAAACTGTTTCTTATGGTCTGCGTGATATCGTTAGCGGCTCATTTGGCAAGCGCATAAGCAGCTAGGTGGCGGAACTCCTCCGTCCACCTGTATGCGCAGACCACACCGCTCAGCCGTCACTGGGAGCGGACGAACTAAGATAGCGAACTAGTTAGCGACAGAGCGGCGAACTGAAATCAGCGCTCCCGGCCGCGAACTGCTATGCCGAAGACTGCTTCCAAACTGAATTAAGATATGGAATGAACTCGTCCACTGCAGTGCGCAAATGCACAGAACAGGTTAATGAGACGGGTGGACTGGAAAGAGGGCCGGCTACGCTCCCCGTTCCCGAAGAAGGCGACATAACAGGCTCGGATATTCTGCGGTGTAAGTGATAAATTGATAGGCCTAAAGTCTGTTATAAAGTATCGTACTCGGTGGAGGCTCTATTGTTAGAATAGTAGACTGTAGCTGTAACTTTTTAATCTCCGGATAAAGTCTTCAGCGAGCAGTGCATGACGTGTGGTGAGCAGTTGTGTAGTGCGCACGCCCGCCGTCAGGGGCGCTGCGGTCAGCCTATCGCCGTGTTTACCGGCGCCCCCGCCCCCGCGCGTTTCATTAGTTTTACGGCTACATTAGGCCCACGGCGGGCTGTTCCTCCCCTCCCTTCCCCTTCCCTTTTGTAGGAACAAGCGTCCGCCGCCAGAATGGAGCCATTGTTCCGCACTTGCGCCTAAATGGCGCACTTGGCGCGGGAAATAATTAAGGACGGCTCTCGCAGGTCGGACCGGCCGCGCCGGTCGCGGAACAACTGCCGGCGGGGCGTCGTTAGCCGCTGTTTACAAATTAAGCCGCTCCTTCATCAGGGGCGCCGACTTTCGCGGGGCACAGTCGACCGCTCGCAGCGTGTCACCCGGCGAGTCGCTCGCGAGTTCATGAACTGTTCCCCGGGAAGGCTAATGAAAATTTTAGGGCGCGTGGCAAAGCGGCGAACTGAAGTGCGTTACATTTGGAAGAATGGATCAGAGGAGCCAGTTGTCAACAGCATTCTCTCGTACTTTATACGTCTGTCATTGAAAGTTGAATATGCTGAAAACTGTTTACCTTGTCTCCTCATCCTAGAGACGTAAGTTCTTCCTTTACTTCTTTGAACATTCTGTTACGTTCTTCATAGTTGCAAGAACTTGATTAAGCGGTGGTTATAACGAAATAAAAGGCCACCACTTCACTCATTGGAAGACGCACACACACACACACACACACACACACACACACACACACAGAGAGAGAGAGAGAGAGAGAGAGAGACAGAGAGAGCAGAGGCAGAGGAGGGGGAGTTGGTGATGGAAGGGAGTGAGAGTGAGAGATGACATTTGCAGTGACGCAGACACGGGAGCGGAGGGGGGAAGTAATAGGGCTGGAGGCCCTCCACCCCACCAGGCATCTCCCAAAGATTTTTTAAAAATTTCATTAAATTTTATTGTTTTCATTTTTTAATACGTTGGCACCAGATATATGATATAGTATACATCTAAAAAATGAGAAATATAATTTGCCAAGCACAATTGAAAGTGACTTTCGGTTGCCAACGTGATGCCGCCACTGAAAACGTGTGCTGCTGTTATGTTATCTATTTTAATGCCGCCACGACCAGCTTTGATGCTGCCACTGTTGTTACAGCTACGCTGAAGTTACGAGCCGATTATTCAAATGCGACGACCCGCTGCTTAGCAGGTCAGCGTCGCCACCGAGTGGAGTCTTATGAACAACAATAGCGTTACTTTAGTACAATTTTTACA
Organism: Locusta migratoria; assembly: GCA_026315105.1. NCBI lineage: Eukaryota > Metazoa > Arthropoda > Insecta > Orthoptera > Acrididae > Locusta > Locusta migratoria. The sequence continues at coordinate 364,619,758 of CM048748.1, forward strand.
CATAGAGCCTCATGTTAATTAAACTGTAAAATACTTTATCTTTGGCTAGAAACGTAAAAGCTGCTTAATTATATACTTCATTTCCACCACGTTGCTCCTATTCTACTTTCAATTTATCAATTATTTTGTTGGATTACTGATGAAAATTCTCCTCAGAGATGATAAATATTGTTAAAAACGAGATTGTGCTGTACCGCCGATAGTCACACCCCTTCCTCCATCCTCAGCTCGCCTATTCATTATTCGTCCCTTACCTCTCTCTCTCTCTCTCTCCCGCCCCCTCTGTCATTCTCTCTATCTCTCTCCGTGTGTGTGTGTGTGTGTGTGTGTGTGTGTGTGTGTGTGTGTGTGTGTGTGTGTCCATCCATATTTCCCTGTTAATGGAAAACGTTTTAGACACTCCCCCGCCCCTCCTACACCCCTCAGCATCATTCATTTCACTCATCTTCTATTCTCTTTCCTACTTGATCTTTCCTCTTTTGTTATATTTATCCTCTCTGGCTTGGCTCAGTGCATACATGCAGTATCTCTGACGTCCACACTCCTGAAACACCACCTTCATGACCTAGGTCGTAAACTACCTTTCCCTTCTGTTCCCATCCTTTCTTCTTCCCTTCTCTCCCACCTGACGAAGGAACAGTGTTCCGAAACTTGTCCTTTTTCTTCCCTTCTTTCTGATTCTTCATTTGTGCAATTATTCAGTTGCATTCATGAGCCACAGTCATGCAATATTTGTTAAATGATTTAACCGCCACCATCTGATCATAATCCGGATATCGGCTGTATAATCATTTTCAAGTGTACAATTATATCTATTGATTCGTACATGTAGGAAACCAAATCATTATTATTTACATATTTACAACCATATGGGTTGTCAATAAGTAAAAGAGCCATATGCATTGGAATATGCTTAATTATTTTACGAGCTGATTATATACACTCCATTTCCATCACGCTGCTCCTCTTCCACTTTCAAATTCATGCGAGCCTACTCATTTTACTTCTTGTACAATTGGTTAAATAATAAAAGTGTAAAAGTAAGACATAGATTAATAAATCCAATATTCTTTACTTTTAAAAAATTAGCAGCCCCCCTATCTCCAGAACCAAATCCTAGCAGCACCACTGCCTGTCAATGAATGTTGGGTATTCTGGAAAAAACTATTTAATTTAACTTACCTCCTCAACGAAGAGACTACCTCAATTTCTGCCTTTACTTCTTTCAACGTTCTCATAACACACATTCTTGAGAGTTCCAAGAAGGTAGTAAAGCGTCTGTAATGACGGAATAAAAACCCACCACACATCTTGTAAAAGTAAATCTAGTACTTCAGAAACTGCAAGACAGATGTGTACACACACAGAAAGAGAGAGAGAGAGAGATAGAGAGAGAGAGAGAGAGAGAGAGAGAGAGGAGGGGGAGTGGATGATGGGAGGGAGAGAGAGGGAGAGATTGCAGTTGCAACTGCTATGATCTCCATGATCGAAAGTATCCTATCCTCATATTGATTCAGATTATTCAGAAAAAAAGATGTGAAAAAAAGAAAGAAAGGAATGCAGTGGTACCCAGCCGTACCTTGCGTGCAAACATATATGCACAATGCTTCAGAATGGGTCGCTGAAGTGGTTTATTCAGAAAAGAGCAACACAGTGGCCTACTTAAGGACGGGAAGTGCACTAATTCTCAGTCGGATCCCACGTGCGCCGTAATTAGTAACAGAGAGAGCTTCTGCCGCTCCCCTGCCAGTAGGGACCATCACGAGAACCTTTGTGTCTGCCAGGGCCTCAGAGCATCAACGCTTACTCTACAGCAGCACCAGTTGAAGTACAGGGCGTGGGCCTCATTTCTTTCCTGCGGCCACAGAAAGAGAGAACAAAACCTCGACCTTATTGTGTTACACAATTACCCTGTCAAGTGCGAGAGTAGCGCGCCTGCGTCCCTACACCAGCAAACAATATGAGCAGGTGTCCGCTGCCGCTGCAAACTTTTACTACAGACGAAAATTTTCCTTCATGTTTCCAATTTTTTCTTTGAAAAGTACATCTTGCATTCTGGTATGGGAACAAATGCTCGGAGTACGTGAATTCCAATAGGGGTTTTTACCTACTAACTTGTAGTATCCTGCCAACTGCAAACCTTGGAGTGTGGTGCAAAATAGAGGTCGGCAAGTAATCTTGGATGGGGTCATGATACTTTTGAAAATTTTTATCTAGGTCCAGAAGTAAAAGCACATATTCCTTGCCGGCCGCGGTGGCTGAGCGGACTAAGGCGCTCCAGTCACGGTCTGCACGGCCACTACGGTCGGGGGTTCGAATCCCCCCTCGGGCGTGGATATTTGTGCCGTCCTAGTTCGTAAGTAGTTCATAAGTAGTTTGTAAGTTTAGGGACTGATGACCCCGTAGTTAAGTCCCATAGACTATACAAACATTTGAACATTTTGAACACACTCCTTGTCAATTTTTTATTTTAATTTTCAGTTTCAAACTAATACGAAATATAAAAGATGTGAAATAAAAATGTATAATATTCTACTAAAACTTTATTTGCTATTTATTTACTTTTATTTTCACTCACAAAATTTCTGAAATAAATTGTATAGTCAAACTTCTATTGAAAAATCCGGTATCATGTCATACTTAAAAAACTGTTTAATTTTCACTAAAAATGTATGAAATACAGTGAACTATGCGTATTTGTGTTAAAAAGTTCAATAAAAGAAATAACATTTGCGGCCTTCAGCCATTTTCTTAAGGTTAGCTTCACGTGTGGCGCAGCTTCTGCGAATAGTGCCTTCGAATGTTCAAATGTTTGTAAATCTAAAGGAACAAACTGCATGGTCATCAGTCCGCAGCTTACAAACCACTTAAACTTAGGTAAACTGATGCAATAACAACTCGTGCGCACGCACACACACAAACACACACACACACACACACACACACACACACACACACACCCACACACACACACGTACATATGCCCCAAGGAGGACTCGAACCTCCTACGGGGAGCAACCACGCGATCCGCAGCGAGGCGCGTTAGACCGCTCGGCTACTTCAGTAAATCTTGAGCGGTACTTATTTAAATGAAATTTGATAAATATATGTGGAGCCAAACATAGTACCAGGTAGATGGCTAATGAATTGTAATTTTCATATGTTTTCCCGGGACATGTTCACTCCACAATTGGTCAGTTAATACATTTTTATATGTTTGCAAGGACATTTCGTCCTGCAAGTCTATTATCGCCGTTTGGAGAAATGTCTTTTAAAGGTGGAACAACTTTGCAGCCACATCCGTCCGTTCTCCTGCTGCAGAAATCTTAAAAGGTGACTTTTAAGAGCACAAGAATGGTGTTTGAATGGATATGCCCTGACAGCTTAAATAGAGGTTTCAGAGACTCTAAGAGTGTGAAGTCTGTTTACATAATTTCCTTCTCGTGATGCATTCGAGTGTACAGGGCTTTTATGCGGATCACCGGCCACCTTGCCCCTTTTTACCGTCCCTTGTTAACGTACTCTCCAGCGTTGCACATCATGACATTTATTTAATCTACCTATAGTAATCATTAAAGGTTGTAATCATTCAGCAGTTAACTGCAAAATTCTAGGAAAATTGTAAGGGAGGCTCCCATACAAATTGTTATCTACAGAAAAAAGTTTAAAAAAATAATAATTTTAGTGTGTAACTCATACTTTCAAAAAATTTTTGGCAATCCAGTTTTTGGCCTTCTGCGGTCCGGACCTAGACCATGGTCCGCCAGTTGCCGACCGCTGATCTACAACTACATTGCGGGAAAAAGGAACACCTACATCTGTTGTTTTCGATCTGATTTCTCTTATTGCATAATGATGATCACGTCTCCCTATGTAATTGAGTGCTAACTATATATAGGGTGTTTCACTACGTGTGTTTGCCTCTGTAACTTATAAAATAATAGGTGACGGGAAATTTTAATGCAGTAGGTCAACACAAGAAATGTTACACTTTCTGCGGAGCTATTAACATAGTTTATTGTATCATTTTCCAAAGAGTTACAGCACAAAGATATAATTTTTTAAATGGAACAATAGTTTTTTATATCGTGCATTGGATTCGTTTAAACCAGCTGCGTCCAAATCAATTTAAACTATGTTCCTATCACTGTTAGTTTGTGAGCTACAACCCTTCAAAATTTAGGGGGCGGAGGCTACGACAGCGTAGCTGACTGGCTGGTGGTCATGAGACAGTGGGCCGTGCCCCAGGGGATAGCCACTCGGCCACTCAGCTGCGCTATCGCAGCCTCCGCCCCCGGAACTTTATAAGTTACAGAGGCAAACACACTTAGTGAAACACCCTGTATGTTCGTATTCCTTTTGATGTACTGATGACTTCACTAACCGATACATGACAGCATCATTCGCGAAAGTCTAAGAGAGCTACTCCTAAATCTAATATATAAAAATGAATGTTTGGGTTCGTATTTTATGCGTTGCTGTACCGTTCAACCGACTGCGATGAAACTTTGTCAACGCATTGCTTGCACTTTCGCGATTGTCATAAAATTTTGGATGGTGCATGAAAGAGGGTACTTTACATATGGACTTCGTAAGATTCTACATTTGTATTCTCATCCTAATGAGGTTTTAAATATGATAGAACAATTCAGTTTATCAGTGCATTATAAATATATTCAGATTACATATAATAATTTCAATTAATTAACGTGACTAAACAGTTAATTTTCAGATTTCGGTGATGTTTTGAATGAAATAAAATTTATCAAGATTCTAGCAGCTTTCTTGAAGTTATGTTACATTTTTCACAGTGACAATCATCAAAGAAACGTTTAAAACATAAATATTGCTCACACTATCTGGATTTTATGTAAGCAATATAAAGTAAGAATTAAAAAAAAAAAAAAATATGGTTCATTCCAAAGCATAATTCATTCAGATTTTTAACTGACCGTTTTTTGGCTGTCAGCTTGGCTGCATACCAAGCGTACCGAATCATTGGGGTGAGAAACACCAGCGGAAAGTATTTGTTTTCACGAACTTATGGTTTTAATGCGAATTTGAAAATAAATCTAATATATAAAAATTAATGTTTATTTGTCTTTTTGTTCGTATTTTATGCATGACCATACTGTACATCTGATTGCGATAAAACTTTGTCAACTCATAGATTGCACTCGTGCTACGGTTATGGGCACAGCAAAATTAACTTCGTAAGGTGTATGGCGGAGGGTGCTTTACAATCACTTAAATCGTTTCTTGCAGCGGCGGAATTGAGGCCCAGTGCTGCGGTGTGCGCGGCTGTTCGCCGTCGGAGGTTCGAGTCCTCCCTCGCGCATGGGTGTATGTGTTATCCTTAGGTTAGTTTTGTATCCCATCCTCGTCGCCACTTTTGTGTCCCAACTTCGTCGCCGCTTTTGTGTCCCAGCCTCGTCGTAGGTGTCGGTGGCCGAGTGGAATAAGACCGACACAGGAATAAGGATAGCCCGCTGGTGCAGGTACGGAGGGGAGCAGCCAGAAACTATAAACACTAGAGTAAATTAGAAAGAGATATATATTGCACAGAATGTAACAATACTTAACTTTTACATAGTACTGCAGAATGTTGATACATATTTGTTAGAGGCCTGCCTAGTGCCTGTACGATAGCAAAGTCTTCACTGGTGCCTATCTGATTACGAAGGTCCTAACTGGTTGCTATCTCAGTCTCAAGTGACCGGTGTCTTTCCGTGGTGGCCACGAGCGGGGTTGCAGCAGAGGGCGCTCGTGGCTGTCGTCGTGAGAACGCCGCGCCGTGCGTGCATGGCGGCGCGCGGCGAAAGTAGGTGGCGCGCACTTTGTACTTGTGCGACACCACAGTTAGTTTTAGTTTAAGTAGTTTGTGAGCTAGGGACTAATAACAAAGCAGTTAAGTCCCACAGATTGACAAACATTTTGATTTTTTAATTCGTTTCATAAGCTTTCACAGTGAAATGGCTTATAGGATATAAATGAAAGTTGGAACAGAGGTAGTTTATACCCTGATTAATTCAGGGACTCCCTTCCGGAAGCCACCGTATGGTGCGTTGTGGATGGACCTTACAATGGCTTAATATGTTTGCACTCCTTCATGCCGAAAGGGGTGGGTAGATTTGAATGAAATACCTTGTATAATACATGGCTTCCTTTCGCATGTCACCGTAAGCTGCGTGGCGAAGTGTACCTCACAACGAGTTAATACAATTGTTTCTCTTCACCCCTTTGCACCTAACAAGAATATCCATGTGGTTAGCGGCATCGCTCTGCGCTGTCGAAGATAGTGGGCTCGTGACTCACTAAAAGCAATTTTTATAAACCCTACCTTCTTTAACAAATGTGGGAGAAAAATGTTATTTGCCACATACACTTTGGACGCTTTTGCAAAAGTATCGCTATTTTGAGGGTAAATAACATTTATACTCTTCGCTGAAACAAATATTTAACTGCTTGAGAAGATGGGGGGGAGAGCAGCTTTTTCGCGTGCATAAGTCTAGGAGGGGGCGCTGCATACAGTGTCACGTGACCGGAAGGTAGCTTTATTGAATCCATCATTGATGGTAGAACTGGGACTGCGGTTGGTCAAGATTACGTAGGAAACAGGTTACCAACTGCCGTATGTTTTACAATATATTTTTTTAGCTACCAGTTTCGGCATTCCATTATGCCATCTTCAGGCCACTGTGTTGTTGCTGTTGTTGTGGCCTTCAGTCCGGAGACTGGTTTGATGCAGCTCTCCAGAATACCCTATCCTGAGCAAGCCTCTTCATCTCCACATAAGAACGACAACCTACATCTGTCTGAATCTGCTTACTGTATCCATCTCTTGGTCTTCCTCTGCGGTTTTTACCCCACACACTTCCCTCCAACGCTAAATTCACAATTCCTTGATGTCTAAGAATGTGCCCTACCAATCTATCCCTTCTTTTAATCAAGGTATGCCAGACATTTCTTTTCTCCCCAATTCTGTTCAGTACCTCCTCATTAGATACGCGATCCATCCACCTAATCTTCAGCATTCTTCTGTAGCATCACATTTCAAAAGCCTCAATCCTCTTCCTGTCCGCACAGTTTATCGTCCATGTTTCACTCCCATACAAGGCAACACTCCATACAAATGCCTTCAGAAAAAACTTCCTTAGGCTTAAATCAGTATTCGATGTTAACAAATTCCTCTTTCTCAATAACGCATTTCTACCTATTGTCATTCTGCATTTTATATCCTCTGTAATGCGACCATCATTTTACTGCCCAAGTAACAAAACTCATCAACCTCCTTTATTGCTTCGTTATCTAATCTAATTCCTTCAGCATCACCTGATTTTCTTAGAGTGCACTCCATTACCCTAGTTTTGCTCTTTTGTCCAGTCAACTTGTGCTCAATAGGGTCCCCAGCCGGAAAGTTTTGTGGTAGTTTTGATTTATTCGACTCCGTATGTTTTTTGGGGTGCTGAATCCGAATCTGGCATTTCCCAACAAAATTTCATGACGCAACATTGAAAAAAAATGCAAAAATCGAAAATAATAGCAGTTTCAGCGGTTTTCTGTTTATAACTCGGAAACTATCAACTTTTCACAACTTCCGAGTACAAAACTGAAGTCCATAAAATTTCCTACAGATTTCGCTATTTATGTTTTGCTGTCAGACGAGGCGTTCCGGCTCAAGCGCTAATTGAAAATAGGCGTATTTTGGCTGTCTTCTCTAAAATCCACTTTTTCCACTCAAGAAGTCTAATTCATTATTAAAAGTTGGCATTTAGTGAATTCCTACAAGTTCTAAGTCGTATAGAATGTAGACTGGTATCCACTGCTTCTCCCAGTTCTCTATGCACACCTTCTTTAGATCATATATGTAAAGTTATACGAAATTAAAAAAGAAATTACGTGAAGTTCAAGTTATTAATAAAATCAGAAATTGTACAAATTGTCACAGGGCCGGCTGCGGTGGCCGAGGAGACTGAGGCGCTCCAGTCACGGACTGCACGGCCACTACGGTCGGGGGTTCGAATCCCCCCTCGGGTATGGATATTTGTGCCGTCCTTAGTATAAGGTAGTTGATAAGTAGTTTGTAAGTTTAGGGACTGATGACCCCGTAGTTAAGTCCCATAAGCTTAACAAACATTTGAACATTTGAACAATTGTCACAGAAATTAGAAATTCCGAACAAAATTTTGAAACTTTTATACCTATTATTACATTGCATTACACAGAACACATTATTATGTGCATCATCTACATCTACATAGATACTCTGAAAATCACATTCAAGTGCCTGGCAGAGGGTTCATTAACCACTTTCATAACTTTTCTCTACCGTTCCATTCTCTAATAGCGCGCGGGAAGAAAGAACACCTAACTCGTTCCGTTTTCGATCTGATTTCTCTTATTTTATTGGGATGGTCATATCTCCCTAAGTAGGTGGTGCTAGCAAAATATTTTCACATTCAGAACTAAAAGTCGGTGATTGAAGCTTCGCAAGAGATAACGCCGCAATGAATAACGTCTTTCTTTTACTGATTTCCACCCCAATTCGTGCAACATTTCCGTGACGCTTTTCCCCCGTAACGTGATAAAACAAAACGAGTTGCCCTTCTCTGAACCTTCTCAATGTCTTCCGTCAGTCCCACCTGGCGAAGGTCCCACAAGAGGCAACAGTACTCCAGGAGAGGACGCACAAGTGTGATGTAGGCAGTCTCTTTGGTGGAGCTGGTGCATCTTCGAAGCGTTCTGCCGATGAAACGAAACCTTTGGTTCGCCTTCTCCACAATATTTTCTATGTGTTCTCTCCAGTCAAAATTGTTCGTAATTGTAGCTCCTAGGTATTTGGTAAAATTTACGATCTTAAGGTTTGACTGATTTATCGCGTAATTGAAGTTCAGAGGATTACTTTTAGTGGCCATGTATATTACTTCACACTTCTCTTTATTTAGTGTCAATTACCAATTTTCGCACCATGCAGAAATTTTGTCTAAATCGATTTGCATTTGCTTTTGATCCTCTGTTGACTTCACTAACCGATAAACGACAGCATCATCCGCGAACAGACTAAGGGAGCTATTCAGATTGTCTCCTAAATCGTTTATAAACATGAGGAAGAGTAGGGGACCTATAACGCTTCCCTGTGGAACGCCAGATATCACTTCTGTTTTACTCGATGACTTACCGTAAATTACAACGAATTGTGTTCTTTCTGATAGGAAATCGTGAATCCAACCGCACAATTGGGGAGATATTCTATAAGCACGCAAATTCATACGAAGCCGCTTGTGAGGTACAGTGTAGACAGCCTTCCTGAAATCCAGAAATATGGAATCGATTTCAGATCCCTTGTCGATGACACTTAACACTTCATGTGTATAAAGGGCAAGCTGTGTTTCGCAAGAACGATACCTTCTGAATCCGTGTTAACTACTGGTTAATAGGTCGTTCTCTTCGAGGTAGTTCATAATACTCGAACAATGTATACGTTCCAAAATCCTACTGCAAATCGACGTCAATGAGATAGGCCTGTAATTTTGGGGATCACTCATATTGCCTTTCTTGAATATTGGAGTAACTTGGGCAACTTTCCAGTCTTTGGGTACGGATCTTTCGCTGAGTGATCGGTTGTAATTTATAGCATCAATTATATATGCAGCTGTCGTTTCCAGGAGAGTCCTACCTGAGGTTCTTCGAAGGCTGTGGGTCCTGGCATAGATGCAGGTTGTTCTGTCGCCAGTGTTCGGGCTACATCATCTGGAAAATGAAGGAGGTGGGTGAGAAATCAATGACCAGTGAAGAAATCTCAAGGAGTATTGTTACGAAACAAATTGTGAGATTTGACATACCTTCCACATGCTGCAGGTGTGTTTCTTGAGCCTGTTCTTTGTCTTCTTCTTCTTCTTCTTCTCTTCTTCTTCTATCTCGTCATCTTGTACATCAGTGCTGATTTTTGGAAGTTTGACGTTATTACACAGCCCTTCACAGGATGTGTAGATGGGGGAGCAGTGAAGACCCACTTTCCTGCATCCACAATTATGCTGGCAGCCGTTATTGCATTTTCAAGAAATTTATCGGAGTATCGAGTCCGGAGTAGGGTAGGGAGAAGACAATTCCTTGTTGTTTTTTTCCATCCCCACTCGCGTGGGTCTCTTTGTTGTTCGTCGAGAGTAATTTTACTGGATAACCACTGCTGCACTTGAAAATACACTCCCAGTGAATGGTGTCGTGCAGTTGCTTCGGTTGGGGGTAGTGAGGCAACGTTGGTTTTACTTTTGTAAGAAATAGATACGTACAGGCTGTATCACAAATCGTTCAGAGTAGTCTGATGTCCTTTCCCGTACAGTTTCTTGAGAAACATGTTCCCTGCTTCGGCAATCTCATCCTGATGTGCACGAGGGTTGTAGAAAACACCAATGACTGTTTGCAAGTCATTGTACTTCTGCAGGACTTTTATAAATTTAAGTTTCCCCTGGTTAAACAAAGCAGAAGTAGTGTCACAACCACTCACTGCGTGCAGGAACAATATATGATGTGATACAGTTCTGTCAGCAGCAAGATGAGGATTGTTGAGCGTTGGAGGCACCTTTCCTTTTCCTGGTTTCAAAAAGAAGACATTCTTTACGTCAGGGCTACACAGACCCATTAAAATCACCAAAAGGTCTATATCTTCTCCCACCACCATCACGTATTCATTTGCCGAGGCTACGTTAAGGGCTGTTGTGATAATTAGTGTAGCAGCATCCTCCACAGCTTGCCGTGAATCAATTTTTGTAATATGAAATTTTTCCATTAACATACGTATGAACCGTCCCTTGTTTTTGTAATTTGCAAGGAAACTCTCCTGCGAAACAGTAGGCATCATCGTTTCTGTAAATGATATTGTAGCACCTTACCTTACACTAAGGCCGGCCGCGTTGGCCGACGTGACTGAGGCGCTTCAGTCACGGTCTGCACGGCCACTACGGTCGGGGGTTCGAATCCCCCTCGGGCATGGATATTTGTGCCGTCCTAGTTCGTAAGTAGTTCATAAGTTGTTTGTAAGTTTAGGGACTTATGACCCCGTAGTTAAGTCCCATAAGCTTTACAAACATTTGAACATTTTTGAACTAAGGACGGCACAAATATCCATGCCTGAGGGGGGATTCGAACCCCCGACCGTAGTGGCCGTGCAGACCGTCACTGGAGCGCCTCAGTCCCCGCGGCCACCGCGGCCGGCGATATTGTAGCAGATTGCTTTCTTTGTGCTGTTCTTAATCTTTCTGAGCCCTTGGTGCTTTCACAAACTTCGTCAGGGTAATCAGCGAAAATGACAATGGCATTTGATTTGTAGTTTGACTTTACGTAAGATATATAACTGTCACAAATTTCTGCATATATCTCGGCATGGTGCCATTTGATCCTATGTAACAAAAACGCGCCGTCGATTACATATTTTGTACCATTCAAGACTGCCTGTTCAGTCGGTGGAAAAGCCTTGTACAAGCCCGATTTGGTACCTTTCCTTATCCCATGCTCATCGAAAAGAGAGAGAGGGTAGGGGCTAAGTTCGTAACACAAAAATTCTCGCAGCTCTTCATCTGAATGTTTCACGATGGTCATTCGCTGAAAAAGTGTAGGTGGATTGATGACTAAAGCCCTGTCTTGTATCTGAATGGAGCTGTTCATTATTGCAAGAGGCCGCACACTTTCGCTTCAATTGAATTTTATTCTTTAGAAATCACCAGCAACAATGCACTGTATACTTTTCACGCCCATCTCTTTGGACAAGTGGCAGTTTATCGTCTGATCTCCGACAACACCTGTACTTAGTGACATTAGGTCAGTGGTCTCTGGGAAAGGAAGATGCTCGTGAAACCAGTTCAGCAACTTATGTGAGTCAGTGTTATCTCGCTTTTGCATAGTATCTCTACTGTCAACGTGTTGTTCTTACGTTGCGAGTTCAACTCCCGTAAAGTGCTCAATCTCTTGGCACACATTATGCAGTGCTGTCATCCCCTGTGTTACTCCACGGCCATGAGTAAGGCTACCACTTGTCTTCATTGACTTCATCCCACACTGGGCAGCAGTACTCCAAAAAAAGGCGGACAAGCGTAGTGTATGCAGTTTCTTTAGCAGTTCTGTTGCATCTCTTAAGGGTTCTACCAATAATACGCAGTCTCTAGTTCGCACTCTTCATTTTACATGATACCTTCAAATATAATATTTTTGTTTCTACTATCGCTGACATTACAACGTGGGAGTACGTAGTAGCTGTTACTGTTAACAGATGGCAGTGTGAGCGTCGCCTGGAACATACTTTATTTGTGACGGCAAGCATGTTGCCAGCACTGTGTTACGTTCTATTGGCTTCTTTCCGTCGCACAGCCAATGGATTGAAGAGTCGGTGGGCGGAGCTTGCTTCCTATGCCCCCCCTCCCCTCCCAGACACAAACAGACAGTACATCCGGAGCAGATAGCCCATGTCTCAGTGTGTTTGTGGGTTTTGCAGAAAGAGGGTGGGAGCCATCTTGAACAATAGAGAGGAACTCGAAACTGGTAACTCAGAAGACAGGCTGTCATCCTGTTCGTGGCTGGAGTATGAATGAGCTGGAAAAGGGTACTTAAACCAGATGGGTCAGTTATAAAACGATATAAAGAGGTTGGGAGAGAATAAATAAAATTAAAATTATTCAGTGAATGTCAAGTTTTAATAATGAATTATTATTGAGTGGAAAAAGTGGATTTTAGCGGAGACAGCCAATATACTCCAATTTTCAATTAGCGCTTGAACCGGAACGCCTCGTCTGACAGCAAAACATAAGTAGTGAAATCTGTAGGAAATTCTATGGACTTCAATTTTGTACCTGGCGGCAATTTGTGAAAAGTCGATAGTTTCCGAGTAATAAGCAGAAAACAGCCGAAAAATGCTATTTTTATCGAATTTATGCTTTTTCTTCAATGTTGCGTCACGAAATTTTGTTGGGAAATGGCAGATTCGGATTCAACACACCAAAAAACATACGGAATCGAAGAAACCAAAACTACCCCTCCGGCCGCGGTGGCCGAAGGGACTGAGGCGCTCCAGTCACGGTCTGCACGGCCACTACGGTCGGGGGTTCGAATACCCCCTCGTGCATGGATATTTGTGCCGTCCTTAGTCTTAGCTAGTTCATAAGTAGTTTGTAAGCTTAGGGACTGATGGCCCCGTAGTTAAGTCCCATAGACTATACAAACATTTGAACATTTTTTTTTTTGAAAACTACCCGAAAACATTCTTGGTAAAAATACATATTGACTGGACTACGTGTTAATGTCCATCTTATATGTACCTTTCAGCACACTGTCCATTCCGTTCAATTGCTCTTCCAGGTCCTTTGCTGTATCTGACAGAATTACTATGTCGTCAGCAAAACGCAATGTTTTTAATTCTTCCCCCTGAACTTTATTGCCTTCACTAAATTTCTCCTTGCTTTCCTTTATAGCTTGCTCAATGTACAAATTTAATAAAATTGGAGAAAGGCTACAAACCTGTCTTACTCCCTTTCCAACCACTGCATCTCTTTCATGCCCTTCAACTCTGACAACCGCTGTCTGGCTTTTGTACAAGTTGTAAATAACCTTACGCTCCCTATTTTTTATTCCTGCTTGCTTCAGAACTTGAAAGAGTTTATTCCAATCAACATTGTCAAAAGCCTTCTCCAAATCCACAAATGCTAGAAATGTAGGTTTGCCTTTTCTTAATCTATCTTCTAGGATAAGCCGTAAAGTGAGTATTGCCTCCCGTGTTCCTACATTTCTCCTGAAGCCAAACTGATCTTCCCCGAGGTCGGCTTCTACCAGCTTTTCCATCCTTCAGTAAATAATTCGTGTTAATATTTTGCAAACATGCCTTATTAAACCGATGTTTCTGTAGTTTTCACTCGTGACTGCGCCTGCTTTCTTTGGAATGGGGATTATAACATTTTTCTTAAAGTCTGAGGGTCCTTCACCTGTCTCATACATTTTACACACCAGGTGAAACAATTTTGTCATGGCTGGTTCTCCCAGAGACTTCAGTAGCTATGAGGGAATATCATCTACTCCAGGGGCCTTGTTTCGACTTATGTCTTTCAGTGCTCTGTCAAATTCATCTCTCAGTATAGTATCTCCTATTTCATCCTCATCTACTTCTTCTCTCCTTTCTACAATATTGCCGCTAAGTTCATTTCCTTCATTGAGCCTCTCTATATACTCTTTCCACCTTTCAGCTTTCCCTTCTTAGCTGAGAACTGGTTTTCCATCAGAGTCCTTGATATTCATAGAGCTGTTTTTCTTATCTCCAAATGTTTCATTTATTTTCCTGTAGGCTTTATCTATTTTCCCCCTATTTATACATTCTTCTACATCCTTGCATTTGCCTTCTGTGTATCAAGCATACACTTGCTCTAGTAACTAAGGCAGTGTGTTTTCTTGGTGGGGTTTTATCCATGTACGGAGTGTTGTGAGGTACTCATATAACTCCCTGGCTGTCGAACATCTTATCGAGTTCAACGTCATTGATTTAAATTGTGTTCAGCAATAATCCCATTTTAATTGGCGTTCATAGGTCCCATATCTTACCATTATATGAATCTCTTGAAGTTACGCTATATTTTTAACGGTGATAATCATCAAAGAAAAATTTAATGCATAAATATTGCTCAGGCTATGTGAATTTATCTAAGCAGTATAAAGTAAGAATTAAAAAATATGGATCATTACAAAGCATATTCATTCAGATTTTTAAATGATGTTTGTTTAGCAGTCAGCTTTGCTGCATACCAAGCGTACCGAATCAATGAGATGAAAACCAATAGCACAAAGAATTTGTTTTCACCAACGTATGGTTTTAATGCTAATTTGAAAATTAGTGTATAATAATTAATGTTTGTTTTTCTTTTTGTTCGTATTTTATGCACGAGCATGCTGTACATCTGATTGCGATAAAACTTTGTCAACTCATTGCTTGCATTTGTGCTACGGTTACAGGCATAATAAAATTGAGTTTTTAAGGTGTATGGTGGAGGGTCCTTTACAAATACTTAATTCGTTTCTTGCTGCGGCGGAATTGAGGTGCCGTGCTGCGGTGTACGCGGCTGTTCGCCGTCGGAGGTTCGAGTCCTCCCATGCCGGCCGGGGTGGCCGAGGGGACTGGGGCGCTACAGTCACGGTCTGCACGGCCACTACGGTCGGGGGTTTGAATCCCCTCTCGGGCATGGATATTTGTGCCGTCCTTAGTATTAGCTAGTTCGTAAGTAGTTTGTAAGCTTAGGGACTGATGACCCCGTAGTTGGTAAGTCCCATAAGTTCTACAAACATTTCGAGTCCTCCCACGGGCATGGGTGCATGTCTTGTCCTTAGGTTACTTATTCTGTAAACTAGGGACTAATAAAATGTTCAAATGTTTGTAAAGCTTATGGGACTTAACTATGGGGTCATCAGTCCCTAAACTTACAAACTACTTATGAACTACTTACGAACTAGGACGGCACAAATATCCATGCCCGAGGGGGGATTCGAACCCCCGACCGTAATGGCCGTGCAGACCGTGACTGAAATGCCTCAGTCCCCTCGGCCACCGCGGCCGGCTAGGGACTAATAACCAAGCAGTTAAGTCCCATAGATTGAGAAACATTTCAATATTCTCCATATCAATTGAGCCATTCCTACGAACCCAGTACGTCAAGCTGTCAGGACTTGAAATTGGAGGCCATAAATACGTCTGCCGAGGATACGCAGACGACCTGGCTGTGTATATATCACCCATGTGACCTCACTGTAATCCGAGAGGTGATTGAAATGTGTAGCTCTTGTTCTGGAGTGGAAATCAACCTACGAAAATCTCATACACTGCAACTGGAAAAAGGAATATAATTCGTCGGAACTGGCCCCTTCGAACTAAGTGGTAATATCAAATTACTTGGAATCAGTCACAGTAACTGCCCTGTCAAGTCGGCAGCTGCGAACTGGAAAGCTCAACAGCTTAAGAGCGGTTTTAAGTGAGAATTCCATCCGCCCCTCTTAAATATATTTCATAAAACCATTTTGATTAATCTTGTGATATTGCCCAAAGTGTACTACCTCGCGAGCATCTTTCCCTTGCCTGAAGCAATCAGAGGACGTATTGAATCCGCGTTTGCGTGGTTTATAAGGCGCCGCGGTGGAGTAGCCGAGCGGTCTAAAGCGTCTCGCTGCCGAGCGCGGTTGCTCGCCATGGAGGTTCGAGTCGTCCCTTGGGGCATGGGTGTGTGTGCTGTCCTTAGGTTAGTTTACCTAGGTTTAAGTAGTTTGTAAGCTACGGACTGATGATCACGCAGACTGGTCCAATAGATTTACAAACATTTGAACATTTTGTTTATATGGCGGAGTAGTCGCCTTAGGGTAACCTACTCCACGGCGAACCTCCTTGAAGCAAACGGCGGCCTGGACTCACCAACGTCAAGAAGTAAAGTTGGCTAACCTTCTAACTATGAGCATCTCTGCCTTCCCAGGTGCAGCCCCACACACACGAAGACACGCGAACACACACACACACACACACACACTCAAACTTGGTAGGATGGGGAGATGGATGCTGTGGAGCAAAGCTCCTTAGGAGAGCGGGGCTACTTATTATGCCTGTAATTACAATACCAATAATAATCATCATGCATTCTTGTCTCCACTGCTCCTACCACTAGCTCCGTAAAGAATGATTAAGGTGGCACTAAAGGTCAAAGAGAAAAATAAAATTAGAAAGTAATGTGCTCACAACACTTTGGCTTGCATGAAACACGTATAAATTCAGGTAAGTCAAATGGAATGATGCTACAGTGTCCTTTGACTACCAAGGAAATATACAAAGTGCTGGCAGAAGATGGTGGCGTAATTAAAGTACAAGGGAACAATCCTACAATCGCCTGGAATAAAGTGTGGAAAAATATTCATTTGAAAACCTCGGCATTACATTTAAGGGCTACGTGGTACTGCGAATTTCACAACATCATAAGCACAAATGAGCGCCTCTGCAGGATCGGCATGTCAAACACTGACAAATGCATGGACTGCCAGCAGACCGACACCATACTACATCGGTTCACATGAGGTGCTAATAACGACGTATGGCGATGGGAAGGACAGAAGCTTGCAGTTATGAACCGCACATCAGAAAGTAATGTAACTGAAGAAGAATTGTTAGTGCCAACAAGGTGGCCATATACAAACCAAAAAAGAATTTCCACCTATTGGTTGATGGCAAGATCATCGATTGCTGTCTGGGCAATGAGAGGAAGTTTCTACTGGAATTTCAACATGATAACATGCAAGAGTACTCGAAATACTATAAATTCCGGAAATGGAAAGAGATGATGGGAGGCTGTTTACCTGCAGTTCTTGAAATAAGGTGACCAACGAAATAGTGATTATTACATTCTAGACTACACATGAGCAAGATAAAATATTATTCTCTTACGTACCCCACAGAAAGAAGGGTTTTCTTGGACATACATTCCAAGGAGAATGTTGTGCATCGAATAGTTTCTGTTCGTCATTTTTCTTTATTTTAAAATGGCAAAGTACTGCTGTTTATTTGTAGGAAGATAACTTTATTATTTAGTTACACAGTAATTTTAGATGCACAACACCACTTCGGTTTCCTTAAAATGAAGAGGAAAGGAAACCTATATAATTTTGTTTGTAAAATATCATCCTCGTCGGCTGGTTCAACGTGAACGGGAGTGTGAAGTAGTAAGCAGTGCAATGCTGTGAGTAGCGAGAAGACAAACACGAGAAGTCAAATTGAGTAACTGATACTTTGACATTACGAGGATCAGGAATCTGCCGGTAGCCAATTTTTCTTGGAGAAGACCAACTCAAAGTAGACACGTAAATGCGACTGTTCCCTGCCGACGACCAGCGACGACATCGCAGAAAACGTCATAGAAGCCAGGCCGAGAAGGCAATCCATGGAAAGCGACATGATGGGCTACAAGGGGAGACAGGGAAAAAAACTGCCTGGAGAGCCACGTTACGGATCGTGTGGCCTCCCGATTCGTAGGATCGAATCCTTCCTCGGGCATGGATGTGTGTGTTATCCATAGGTTATTTTTACTAACTTTAAGTCGTTTGTAAGACTAGGGACTGATGACAAACGTAGTTTGGTCCTATAAGATTACAAGCATTTGAACAACGAGTGCAGCTTTGTGGTGGTTCTCTGATGGTTTGGGTGGCCTTATGCGGGGCCAACGTATTCCCCTGGTGGGCGTATAAGGTAATCAGATGGCTATACGGTACAGGATTCACATCTGCTGACGTACAGTTCAAGCATATCTGAATCATTTTGATGAGGGATTCGTCTTAATATGCTCATCGTGCACATCTTGTGAATGCGAATCTCCATGAAACCGATATCTCAAGATTAAAAAAAGTCAGCAAGTTCTCCAGATCTGAAACCTATTGATCGAAATGAACGAGAAGACAGACCAACTAGTCTGAGAGAACTCTGTCGAACTGCTGTTGACGAGTTTGACAATCTGGCGCAACAGTCCTCCGATGTTCTAGTGCACAGATCTAGCGCAACAAGCGCCAAGTACAACACGCGCGACGACGCCTACGCCCACCAAAGCGAGCAGCGACCTCTATGATACTTATTTAACCAGCTGTACTTGCTGGTCAGTCGGCCACCAGGCCAACGAGCAGCAACCAGAACAATCAGCCACGAGAATCTAGTGTAGCGCAGCCTGTTTGATATTTAGATGTCTTCCTGTTTACATTATAACTGTTACCCGCTTGGCTGTCTGCCGTATTCTCTAGATTTTTAACTTTGTAAATTAGCTACGTTCACTAGAAGGTTTTTTTTTTTTTTATTTTTTTTTTTTATTTTTTTTTTTTTTTTTTTTTTTTTTTTTTTTTTTTTTTTTTTTTTGCTAAGCGAGAACCCTTCTTGTTCGGAAGCATGAGGAATAACATTTCATTTCATGTTTTCAAATGTTAGTTTCTGTAATATTGCTGGGATTTTATTACACTAATAATTTATCATTCTATTCATGTTTTTAAAATGTTAGTTCTGTAATATTGCTGGGATTTATTATGCTAATAATTTATCATTGTGTCAATGAATGTGGAAATATGAACGGTTTCTCCGTAACGCTACTGTCGCTGTGAGAATGTGTACTTGCTTTATTATGTATGTGCTTGTATGAGAATTTTCGTCGTCGGCTGCTGGCTGCTCGGTACTAGTGTTTCTCTGGCTTCTTATCGGTAGGTAGTCGTTACCAACCTCTGCTTTTAAAGCTACCAAAGAGATTCCTCCACCCTTTGGTTACAAGTTGGGTTGGCCAATGCCCAGATAGCGAGCCTCGACAGGACGCGCGAGTTTCGGCTCTCCCCAACATCTCGGTTTTTCCAGGGGTTTCTACCGATTTCCGATGGATTTCCGGTGGTGGAGGGGACTGGGTGGCCGATCTGGTCATTATGTAGCTGCCCTTCGACCTGGTAAGACGTTCCGGATTTTCTTTCCTCCCTTGAGATGGTAGCAATTCTTTGTCTGGTTTGTTACACTTCTGAACATAGTTCACTTTTAGGGATAAGTTTCTTCAATCGTGTACGGAAATGTATTCAATTTAATTTCAGTGATTTTGCATAGTTAAACACGGTGAATATGCAACTAATTCGGTTTGATAACGTTTGGGAATCGGTAACCTGTGTCAGAGGAGCTGGCTGTGTATGAACTCTAAGTATTTCCTAGCTTTGTGGAACTCGACTAATATGCGGAAATACCTTTATTCTGTATAGTGCATGTGAAATATTTCTTTCCGTTTTCTCATTCCGCAAGTGATATGTACTCTACATAGGGGTGTTCTTAGAACAAAGCCTTCAGCTACCCCTGTGTCTGTTTCTTTGCCCTTCAGGCAAGAAATTATGCGCGTATCTTTCTTGGTTTCCATTAGTACCTCGCGATCACCTCTCCGTCTATTTTTAAATTCTTTTGTTTCCAACTTGTACCTTGCATTCAGACTCCCCAGTAAATTCTCTTCTAGCCTTGTACAACCCCCTTTATTAGCTTGTTTATGAAATACTACGTATTTCCAGGGGCTGCATGCCGTATTTCTTCGTTGATTTACTCCGTTTTTGAATTTATTCCATTTCCGATTTTTGAGGACTGGACTTCATCCAGCCGTGTAAAACCTTTCAAATCGAGGCCCTTGCTTCTTCTTCGTATCAGCACGCCGAGTTGGGTGAGTTTAGCTATGCTTCATGCGTGTGAGTGGCTGAGCTATTGTTGATTGTATATCCCTCCTCCGACGATGTTCAGTTCAGATTACTTTACTTTAAATGGGGATGCATTTTTATTGTTTAACAAAATTGGTGCCATCATTTCTTCATGTTTGAAGTGAATAAATAATTTATTATCAGTGAAACTTTATCCTTCATATAAATATTAGTTTATGAATACCCTCCCTTTTTATTTAATGTTGTTTTGTTACTAGTGCTGAGAACAAATTCAGATGCATATTATCAGATTTTTAATTCCGTTGCGCCATAAATGTTCTCTCAGCCACCTTCATGAAATTATTTAGTTCGCGGTAGCTTGTATATTAATGATTATGCTGCTTAATTCCCATGATCTGCGACGTATTCCGGCCACTGTCTCTATGTCTCCTGCTGCTAATGTAAAGTTTGAGTCAGTTTTAAATTCTAGGCCAGGGAAAAAGATTCTGTTGCAGGAAGTAGTCAGTAGTTCACGCGAATCCATTAACTGGTTTTACGGCCAGAGTTATATATTTAAAGTAAGCTGTAAACTGGCTCCCTTCAGCTAGAGTTAATTTTACAATTAACGGTAGTCTTTCACGCTTCAAGACTCGAAGCCAGTTAAGTATCTGTTTTTGTTCTAGGAAAAAATAATCATTCCATTAATCAGACTGGCTGTTTTAATAGTGCGCTCGGATCGGTAACCTTATATTTGTGAGGGCTGCAGCTACATCCCATAGTAGCGCAGTAAATGGCGAAGAGGATATATAACTGAACCGCTTTGGTAAGAACTCAAATGTTCTGCCAGCCATATATTGTATACTTTTGATCTGAATTAAATACATGTTTGTAAAGTCTATGGGTCTTAACTACGAGGTCATCAGTCCCTAAACTTACAAACTACTTATGAACTACCTAAAGCTAAGGACGGCACAAATATCCATGCTCGAGGGGGGATTCGAACCCCCGATCGTAGTGGCCGTGCAGACCGTGACTGGAGCGCCTCAGTCTCCTCGGCCACCGCGGCCGGCAATTAAATACATTAACAGACTTTTTATTGCAAGAAGAAAACGAAGGCAAATGATAATGATTTAATCCACTTTCATCCAAACAAAGCGCTTGGTAAATTTGTGACGACGTGGCATCGAGAAGACGGTTAGCCCTGATGCTCATTTTCCCACTTATCATTCAACTGTAAATTCTTATTCCATCACTTGCAGTGACTGTCCAAAAAAGTACATAGGACGAACTGGTAGATCGTTTAATACACGATTCAAAGAACACCTTTAACAGCTCCAGATCCACATTAACTGCACATTTAAAAGACAATAGACATTCTGTTACAAGCCTACAAAATAATTTAGACATTCAGCACATTGAAGGTAAGGGTACTGTTTTGCACGCACTTGAAGAAATATACATAAAACGATCTATTGCACAGCTACCTAATAACACGCTGAATAATCAGACGGATTTAAAACATAAAGGAATATTGGCACATTATGATTACCTACAAGCAATGTAATTACATTAAAGAAATATGCATCTGTACCATTAAAACATTAAGTAATTTAACATGTCTTGTCCCTTCACAACCATTCTTTTTACTACATGTCTTGTCTCTTGTTTCGGTCATGTGGTCCCGTATATCTGAGGTATTATCCCCCCATTTAATAAGTTCTTATGTTTATTATTACCATGCATTTGCAGAATTGTAATCCATAACGTTTCATTTTAAGTCCAGTATGATGTATTTTTATTTAAAATATTTAAAAAATTTCTCAGTTTTATCACATTTATTTCATTGTAACCGTGATGTCAACACGACTTCAGTTTATCACATAATCATTAGTCGAAATTACTATACATACTTGTGTAAAATGGTTAACGTGGTTTATTGGTCGGTTACTAGCGCAACAAGCATCGACGTCACACCTAGCGTCCCTCGAACCACAGCCAGTTGGCCTCAGTCTAGGGGCCCATACACAGGGTGATCCGTCTCTTCAGTTGTATTTGCACTTCCGCCCAGCACGAATATGCAACTTTTTGATCACCTGGATGGATCTGATGATAGTCACTACACTGACAACTATCTGTAAGTTTAAATAATTATGTATCTTTATTCTACCCAAAAATCTGATTTCCCAACAACATCCGTGATTTTCACTAATCATTATAATGTTGTCTATTGTAAGGCTACCCATCACGTCACTTTTTGTCACAGGCCAAACAAATTTTCCAATTGCCGATTTTTCTATTCTTTTAACAAAAAATGACAAGAACCGCACGGTAGATTTCTTTTTAATCTTTTCGACGAAATGTGCCAAGGGACTTGCGGTAACACCTAACCATTAACCCGGTTATTCATCGTAAATCGCTTATATGAAAACTTTGTAAGTAATATAAAAATATTTATTGCTATCAATAGCCTATTGGCTTCTATATAAAAAAATTTTTTGCATGTAACTTTCTCATACATACTAGTTCTGACTTTTTGTTTTTAATATGTAATTTTCATTCTAAACATTCATTTATTAAAACAATTATTATTTCGTACAGTAAAAAGCGCCTGAAGATGCAACTGTAGGTCGCGGAACCGGTTGTGCGGGTCTTCACGACTCCAATAAAAATAACAGCTCAAGTGGACCAAGGAATTTCATTCAGACTCTTACAATTTTAACACCTAATTTTTAACTGTGTGAAAGTTTCTTAAATATGTGTAAATACTTAGTCTGCCTCCGTAGACCAGTGGACGCAGAAGACATGGGTTCGATTCCCACTCGGGTAGGAGATTAATTTCCATTACTTCATCATCATCAATGCGGACGTCGCCCAAGTGGCGTTACCAAAATCCTTGTACCAGGCAGGACGAACGCGGTCGAACTCAAATGTTTGTAAATCTGTCGGACTCAACTACTGGTTCATCAGTCCGCAGCCTTCAAACAACTTAAACTAACCTAAGGACAAACACACACATGCATGCCCGATGGAGGATTCGAACCTACGATCCTCAACGTGGGGCTCCAGACCGCTCGGCCTATCCAGCACGGAAAGAAGACGGCCTCAGATTCGGTCTAACGATAAAAAAAAGCCACACACAATCATCATGTGAA
The DNA here is from genome assembly GCA_026315105.1 of Locusta migratoria. Classification (NCBI taxonomy): domain Eukaryota; kingdom Metazoa; phylum Arthropoda; class Insecta; order Orthoptera; family Acrididae; genus Locusta; species Locusta migratoria. The sequence continues at coordinate 364,643,091 of CM048748.1, forward strand.
TACTTAAAGAAAATTTCGAAGAGTCGACGTTTCAAAACGATAACAGTTGGATATTGCCAGTTGCTGTGAGGTTTTGAACGTTAAATGCAATCCATGTGTAGCTTCCTATAAAGCAAAAACATTTCGATCGAAGAAAAAAATTCGTGAAATATATTAGAATCCGCTCTGCAAGATTTAATCCATTTTTTTTCGCCGTGCAGGGCGTCTGAGTCCCTTTCATCAAAGTTCCAGACATTGTTTAAAGAGGATTTAATAAGGCGGGCGGCAAATAAGGCAGTGGCGAGATGAAAGCGGGCGGCTCAAATTGCCTCACATTTCCGCCCCTCGCAGTGCAGCCGGTGCGAGAAACTTGAGAGGGCGCCGCGCCGCACCCGTGGCTCCCACCCTCCTCTCCCCACCCCCATCGACCCCTGCTGGGAAGCCCTCAAAGAGGTCCGCTCGCGGCCGGAAATTATGGCGTCACCTCTTACGACTGTCGACTGCCCGTCCTCTGGTCATTCACGTTTCGCTCGTCCCCACGTCCATTCACAATCACGTACAGAGGGAATCAGTAACGTGTCGTAAAGGTCTTGTTCTAATAAGAACTGATGTCTTCCAACCGCTACTGTGGGCAGATAATTGATTCCCGCTAAGACACTGTTAATAGTGCTGGATATCTACGCAAATAGCGCCACTACCAATTTCATCATATATCAGCAGAAACCTGTGGAATTACAAGAAAAGACACTGCAAAATACCAAAAAATAAGAAGCATTTACTCTGAAAGTTGAAATAAAATGTAATGTCAAAACATCAACCGATTCCTCAAACTGGAATACTATCAAGGATGGGGTACCACAGGTTCGGTCTTACTTCCTTTACTGTTCTTAATATACGTAAACGACTTGCCATTCTAAATTGATGAAGACGCAAAGTTAGTTCTTTTTCCTGATGATCCATTTGTTTTCAAAAATGTTCAAATGTTTGTTAAGCTTATGGGACTTAACTACGGGGTCATCAGTCCCTAAACTTACAAACTACTTATGAACTACTTACGAACTAGGACGGCACAAATATACATGCCCGAGGGGAGATTCGAACCCCCGACCGTAGTGGCCGTGCAGACCGTGACTGAAGCGCCTCAGTCCCCGCGGCCACCGCGGCCGGTCCATTTGTTTTGTAGGAGTACGTTTGTTATGTAGTATCGATTCGTAGACATAATTAATTTCCAATTCACATATCTTTGAAAAACCATCTTTGGGCATGTAACCTCAATGTTACGCGTGGACTATTTGTATAGTATGAAGTTATCTGACGATGGCCTAAAATGCCGAAAGCTGCTAATAACAAGAAAATAAATAATACTGTGGAACAAAAATACTACGTATTTAAGTTTTAAATAAATTATCGACAGGTGTCTATTCAAAGTTAATTGAACATTTGAATTCCCATAATTTTCTGTCAAATTCATAGTTTGTTTTCAAAATTTGTTTAACAACCGAAAAATGCTATACTGTCTCTGAGGCACATAATGGATTGAATGAAAAACTGAGAACGCTAAGCGTAGTCTGTATTTTAACAAAAGCATTTGATTGTATTGATAACAAGATGTTGTTACCGAAGTTCCAACATTATGGAGCGAGGGAAGTAACTCACAAGTGGTTCACTTATTAATTTTATAACAACAGAAGGTGATCATCATCTGCAGTCTTAATAACGGCTATCATATGCACTGTCGATGGGATGCAGCTACGTAGGGGGTGCCTCAGGGTTCTGTTATGTTGCCACTGTCGTTTCTTTTTTATGTGTCTTCAAGTATACCAGGTAGTTCTAAGATATTTATGGTTCTTGATGACACTAACTTGGTAGTGAACGATGTTGTTGACATCATTCATCCAATATCAAATAATTCAGTTAAAGAAATAAGTTGATCTCTTGTAGAAAATAAATTGATGCTAAATCACAGTAAGACACAGCTACCACAATTTAACAAAAAGCATTTCAGTTACAGAGATTGAATGTAGGTAAATGAGCTTTTAACAGTTCAAATATCTAGGGTTCAGATAGTAGCTTGACATGGAAAGACGACATTCAAGACCTAGTTCAGAAAATAAATGATGAGTTGATTACCATCCAAACAGTTTATGAAATCGGTGATAATTCAACACGAAAAGTAGTCGACTTCGCTTATTTTCATTAGTTTTTCACGTATGGTGTTATTTCTTGGGATACCTCGTCTTGTTCAAAAGCGGGTATTTTGGAGCACAAACGGGCGGTTCGAGAATTATGCTGGGAAATCGCGCATACTTCTTGTCGACCCCAGTTTAGTAGTCAGGAAACTCAATACTTATTATCTTTATTTCGTTTTATATATATATATATATATATATATATATATATATATATATATATATATATATATATATATATATATAATATTTGGTTACTCCAAAGAGTAAGCTGCTTTCTTTCACTTAATACTAGTCAGTAATCGAAACTACAACTGCATCATACGTCCTTAAATCTTGTGCAAAAATGTGTGCAGTATTCTGCATGTTTAATAAACTGCCACAAAAATCATAAAGCTTAATAATAATGCATGCACTTTCAACGTTAACTTGAAGTGTTTCCTGCGGAGGAATTTCTGGATTTTTTTAAAGCTAATTTCTGTGCTACGTTAAAGGTTAGTTTTATTACGCTTATACCAGACGTGTGCAAAACATTGCTATGCATTTTACTTTATCCAAACTGGCGAAAAGAATTAGGTTATCAGTTAAGATATCTGGGTTCAGAAATATTGTTACCGGCAGAATAAACTGAAATTGTTCAACGTCTTTCGGTCGGTCCATGACTATGAGGCGATATCAGATACAGGAGACTGATACGATGGTTAGGCCGAATTCGTGCACGGGTAACATCAGCAAGAGTTGAGCGATATCTGCGGTTAACAGCCCGTCTAGACAGAAGGATGAATGCAACTCAGCTGCATTGCACACTCCAGGAAGCAACAGAACGGACAATTTCAACATAAACATTCCGTAATCGCCTTCAGAGATGTGGCCAATACACACAGAGGCCTATGGTGTGTATGTCCTGTTAAAACCACGAAGCCGTTTAGCCCGCAGAAACCGGGAGTAGGAACATGAGGATTTCAAAGAATAACGCCTATTTCTCTTCACAGATGAGTCAAGATATTTTGTTCAAATGTTCAAATGTTTGTGAAGCTTATTGGACGTAACTGCGGGGTCATCAGTCCCTAAACTTACAAACTACTTATCAAATACCTTATACTAAGGACGGTACAAATATCCACGCCCGAGGGGCCGTGCAGACCGTTACTGGAGCGCCTCAGTTCCCTAGGCCACCGCGGCCGGCAAGATGTTTTGTTTAGCTGGACAATCGTCGTTCCCTTATCTGTAGAGAACGTCGAACTTATTATGTGCAGGAAACATCCGCATGTAGTGGTGGTGGACGAATGGTGTGGGTAGGACTCAGTATTGGCGGACGTACGGACATGTTCAGAACGGCGCTTTGACTCCTCACAGGTATAGAGACGAGGTCCTTCGACACTTCATTGTGCCCTACGCTGGTGCAATGGGAGATGACGATAATGCTCGTCCCCATAGATCTGCGCTGGTTGACTACATACTTGAAGTTAAATTGAATTCAAGGAGTGGAGTGGTCAGCTTACTCACCGGACTTAAATCCTATTGAGATCAGGGATGCACTAGATAGGCGCAATGCAGCCAGACCAGTACCTTCTACAACGTTTACAAATGTACACATGTTTCTTAAGCTTGAGGGACTTAACTGCGGGGTCATCAGTCCCTAAACTTACAAATTACTTATGAACTACCTTATACTAAAGACGACACACACGTCTATGCCCGAGGAGGAATTAGAACCCCCGACGGTAGCGGCCTTTAGACTGCGACTTGCGCGCCGCAGACCGCTCGGCCATTGCTGCCGCCCACAACGGTTACAGAGGTGGCTCATGCACTCATGGTAGAATATCCAAATATCCCTCAAGAACTTATTGAAAACATCATACTGTCCGTGCCACACAAGTTTGTAACTGTACTGGCCTTTCGAGGTGGGGGCAAAGCATATTAGAGGGCAAAGAGAATGACTTTTTCACTATTATGGTAGCTCCGTGGAGATTCGCTTTAAGTAAACGCCCTGCAAACTTTAAGTAAAAAGTAAACACAGAAAAATATCGTATTGCATCCCACAAAAATTACAATTGTAACCAATATTAGAATAAAATAACTTACCATACGTGTAATGAATACGATATATTACCTGATCCGCTAATTGTTTTGCGATGTTTATTAATACTGTTGTTGTGGTCTTTAGTCCGCAGACTGGTTTGATGCTGCTCTGCACGCTACCCTGTCCTTTTGAATCTGCTTACTACAGTCGTCCCTCGGTCTCCCTCTACGATTTTTACCCCACACGCTTCCTTCTAATGCTAAGTTGACAATTCCTCGATGTCTCAGAATGTGTCCAACTAATCTATCCCCTCTATTATTCAGGATATGCCAGAAACTGCTTTTCTTCCCTATTTGGTTAAGCATCTCCTCATTAGTTACATGATCTACCCATGTAATTTTCATCATTCGTCTGTACCACCACATATCAAAAGCTTCTATCATCTTTTTATCTGAATTCCTAATGTTCCATGTTTCATTCGCACACAAAGCTACACTCCAGACAAATGCTTTCAGAAAACGATTTGATATCCCAAGTCGTTTCATGACCAAGGAGACTTGCTCCTCATTTTGATCCTGCGAAGAATGATACGTGTATATAAATAATCCCAAGGAAAAGGAGAAGTTATATGAGACTGATGACTTACATAATATTATTCTCGGAATTTTATTCGTGGCGTGCAAAGTCGCACAATGCTGTTAATGCTAGTAGAGCACCCGCCCTGCCTACCCAGCCTACAGTGGACTGGTGGCTGCGTGCTTCGCGGAGCCGGCAGAGCGGCAGGGCGCTGTTGCTGTTAGGAGGATGGCGCCGGCAGACAGTGGCCTCCTGAGTGCCGGAGTGTCCCGCGGCCACAATGCGCGCTCACGCTAATGGAACTCCCCGCGGGACGCGCCACTTGCCACCTGTACACAAATGGACGCCTCTCCAGTCCGCACTGTACCGCACGGCGCGGCAGATGTGCCAGTGCCTGCAACCCGAGCGCCGGCTCCGCAGCACAAGGCTTGCTGTGATGGCTAGGAAACATCAGATAGAGCCAGAGCGTCAAACGTACCCAATTACGTACCTTGTCGCACCTTCAAATACCAGAGCTATTATTCGCGTATTGAAGGACTGAGCTATTTTAGAAATTAACCACATGGTTATTTCAGACGTCATTTTTGGATCACTTTAAATTACGGTAGTAACACTAAAAGCGGGTCTTTGCAATCATCTTTTGACAGCTCGAAATTTAAATGAAAATGAGTAGCCTGTTATCAAAGGCGGACATCTGTCGTTTGCAAATAAGTGAGATAAACGCCATTTTCATTACGAAACGTGGAATTAATACGTATGCATGCTGGTTTGGTGATAATTTGCAACTGAATTATCACCAAACTACCATGCATACATATTAACTCCACGTTTTCGTAATAAAATTTGCGTTTATCTCAGTTATTTGCAAACGACAGATGTCCGCCATTGATAACAAGCTACTCAAATGATAGTTTAACACTATATCTGACACTAAAACTAAACAAACGAATATGTAGAGGAGAAAATTCTCTACAACTTTGCTCTCTTATGGTTGTTTTTTCATATCTCGCATAGTTTCGAAGATGTAAGAATGATGGCGATTTTACGTGAACTAGTACAGGCACATAAAATAAACTTCAAAAAAATGTTCAAATGTTTGTTAAGCTTATGGGACTTAACTACGGTGTCATCAGTCCCTAAACTTACAAACTACTTATCAACTACCTTATACTAAGGACGACACAAATATCCATGCCCGAGGGGGGATTGGAACCTCCGACCGTAGTGGCCGTGCAGACCGTGACTGGAGCGCCCAGTCCCCTCGGCCACCGCGGCCGGCTAAAATAAACTTAAAAATTTGGACAAACTACCACAGCAATACAGTTGATAATATTGTATAAGAAGAAGATAATAAAAATATTGGAGAAATATTAAAATAATAATAGTTTAAAGAGGTAGATGTAAGGAAAGAAAAACAGCAGCTTAACTGAAATATAAAATAATTATTGGCTGTTTGTTAAAATATGGTCAAAAAGACTGTTAGGCCTACGAGTTTGATAGATGTTGGCTATTTTTCCGACTACCTGTATCTGTCCTCTCTACTATCATGTTTTAAACCTAATTGTACACCATTCTATCATTATTTAATTGTATTGCTCTCATGTCTTCTTATTGTCTGTCCTTTTACCACATAGGAGGAATGGGTGTATTAGAATGGCTTTATTATGTTACATTCAGTTCGTATAGAAACTGCATTTCATTTATTGTGATGCCTGGCTTGTTGCCGAAACTTGGCTCTGGGGGAAGGGACGCCGTGCGCGTCACCGTTACTCGGGGGAAGTACAGGCGGTCAGCCGTGCGTCCGCGACTTTACAAAAGATGGTTGGGGCAGCTCCTCACTACTGGCGACCGGTCGCGTCAGTGCCCATATGCCATGGTTGTTGTTGTTGTTGTTGTTGTTTAGAGGGGACTAAACTGCGCAGTCATCAGTCTGTGCCGTGGTCCCCGGTCCGCTCGTTACCTGCCATTGAAAGCTTGACAATGGCTGTTTCTGTCTGTCCGCCTGCTACGGGTCTGGCGCCTTCGGTTTAACGGAATGCAGCAAGAGATGTGGCGGTCACGCCGTTTGATCTCCTCGGAAACTCTGTATCTCCCGTCTGTTAACTTGGCGGAATACCTAGAATTTTGACATTCTATGCTGGGACCACCACTCTGGCTGAGAAAGGAAAGCAGAGTGCGTCCAACACAGTAGGGTTGTGAAAGGGGAAGGGGGGAGGTGCGCCGAAAGCTGTATACAGTGATGCCCTGAAGACAGCAGCTGATTATTTTTGCTGATTTTCTGAGAACTTAGCTGGACCACGTGACCAAGAGTGGGGGAGGAATCGGCCTTCAGTTGTCGGCAAAGCGCGTCATTGGCTGGTTATATATTTTCTTTTTGGGAGCCATTTGATAGGTCCCTGGCCATCGGATTGACTGGCGCATATATTTTAAGCACGACCCGATGGGCCTGAGGGTTGAGGGTACGTGGCTGTCGTCGCGGCGACCGAGTTTTTGCGAGGAGCGGAGAGAGGGCGAGAAGAGAGTCTCATGAGTACCGACGACCGGGAGTGTCTTACATCGTGGTGCTATCCCGCTGTCGGACCGCGAATTTTTTTAAGTGTTCAGTTTGGACTTGTATTTTCCACCGTTTTGGTCGTTGGGCCACTTTTATTTTTTTTTTATTTTTTTTTTCAGAGTGTTGGTCTATTGGTACCACACTTCGAACTTTCATTTTGTGTGGCATCGCCCTCTGCGACCACAGTTAGTCTAGCTTTCCGTTTTTTTGCTTATCTTGTGTCGCTTTCACAAGCGCACATAATACAGGGTAAATATCGCCTCTGCATGGCTTGGGCGCAGTTTATACTTCACGCTCAGCGCCGCCCGCCGCTGAGCCTGGCGACTGCCAACGACGCCGCTGCTGCGAGTTGTACATGACGCCTATTTTGGTGTAGTGTATTGCTTGCACAACAATGACCCTAAACAAGACACCGAGTATTCTCGTCAGTAATCGACTTTTCTAACACGAGACTTGTTTCAGTTGCGAACTAGTTGCATTCATGATTGCTAGGGTACTGTATCTATAGAAATTTTTTATTTTGACAGTGACAACTGGTCACGAAATAGATTTTTCTATTAGGCTGTATTATCTTCATTAGTAAATATAGTCATTGATTTTTGAATTGTTTTACCTCATTAAAACCCTCTCACTTATTTTGGAGGGTTACGTTTTCATGTGTATAAATAATGAGAAATAGTGTATCATTTTGAGATCTTAACTTGTCGCCATTCGACAATTAGGATACGCTCAGCTAATTTTTCTGCGGTTCTACATTAAATACAGTGGCGGTCCATGATTAAGATAAATTTGCATATATATATATATATATATATATATATATATATATATATATAATTGTTAGATATTAAAATCAATCTTTAGGTATGCAAATTAGGATGCAGTGTTAGGTGTTTGCTTTAATTTATCCAAGAGATAACATCCTTTAATTTAACAATGTCAAGTTTAATGAGCAATAAACAGTCACACCTACACGCCTACGCCACAACACACGCAACATACACGTTTAAAGTTGAATGCATAGATAGCTTGGTATGACAACTGTAAAATCGTAATCGTATCGTCAAACATTTCTTAATTCATATTCTTATTATTTTTGTCCGAAATGTTTGCAAAAAGTCATAAGACTACAGCAAATCGTAAAGTGGACCATAAAACACGCCAGTGGATGTTTTCATCTCCTAATGACACATGTACACACTTCATTCCAACTATTACTGACAAAGTAAGCTCTCCTTCGCCATGTAGGGTCCTGGTGGAGCGAAGGTCCAGTTTTGCTAGTATAGCCTTCTCCTTGGTAGTGCTGGAGACGTTGACAAAGCTGCAACTACCCAACGGGTGCGTAACATTTTATTATTCTATTAGCGGCAGAAGAAGTCCCACGTTGGCGAACGAGTAAAAAAAAAAAGAACAGGTGGGGTTATGTTAGTAGTTGTTCAAAAATATGCAAACGTTCGTAAATCTATGTAACCTAACTAGTGTGATTATCAGTCCCTAGTCTTACAAACTACTTAAACTGACCTAAGGACAACACACAGACTTGCACACATGCCCGATGGAGGACCCGAAGCTCCGACGGGTAGCAACCGCGAGTCCGCAGCAAGGTGCCTTAGAGCGCAGGCCATCCTACAGTGCCTATTTTCGTTGATAAGTCTTGGTATAAGGAACTATTATTTTTGCTCGAGTTTATACTTACTTGTTGCATATGTAATATACTTGGAGCATGTGTACTTGTGGCATGTGTACTTGTGTACTATACTTGGAGCATGTGTACTATACTTGTGCCCCTCATTTAGGAGGTTAGTTGGTTATTATTCTGTTTCGGAAGGCAATTATCAAAAAATTTCCAAATACGGCAGCTCGTCTGAATGTCTAACAAAAATTTGCCGTTTTTAAATCTCTGCTTATACGAGAAACAAGGCTGTCCTCAAATTTAATGTTCTCACAAGTTTCTACGTGTTAGGTAAATAAATTCATCTACATCTACATAGATACTCTGCAAATCACATTTAAGTGCGTGGCAGAGGGTTCATTAACCACTTTCATAACGTTTTTCTACCGTTTCATTCTCCAATAGCGTGCGGGAAGAAAGAACACCCAAATCGTTCCGTTTTCGATCTGATTTCTCTTATTTTATTGGGATGGTCATATCGCCCCATGTAGATGGGTGCTAGAAAATATTTTTACTTTCAGAAGTAAAAGTCGGTGATTGAAATTTCGCAAGTATAACTCGCAAAAACGAATAACGTCGTTCTTTTAATGTTTTCCACCTCAAATAGTGCAACACTTCCGTGACGCTTTCCCAACTGTAATGTGGTAGAACAAAACGAGCTACCCTTCTCTGAAACTTCTCAATTTCTTCCGTCAGTCCCACCTGGTGAGGGATCCACACTGGGCAACAGTACTCCAGGAGAGGACACACAAGTGTCATATAGGCAGTATCTTTGGTGGAACTGTTGCAACTTCGAAGCGTTTGCCAATGAAACGTAGCCTTTGGTGCACTTTCCGGACAATATTTTCTGTGTGTTCTCTGCAGTCTAAGATGTTCGTAATTGTAACTCCTAGGTATTTGGTAGAATTTACGACCTTAGGTTTTGACTGATTTATCGTGTAATTGAAGTTCAGCGGATTTCTTTTATTGGACATGTGTCATTGGACAATCGTTTATCATTATTTACTGTTAATTGTTAATTTTCGCATCCTGTATAGTTTTCTTCCTTTCTTTATACAAGAAAGTACTCGATTATGTACCATTATTTGCATTGTTTGTTTTCTGAAAGGATTGAATGCTTTTTACAAGATTTTGTTTTCCGTTCTACCAGTCACAAATTCGCTTCTTGAAAGTTGTAATTTGGAGTATGTACACGAAGGAAATTCTCACATTATTGTTTAATCGCTAGAGGCTGGTTCAGTGTAATTACGCGGCGCTAACACCAAAATTGCGAATGACGCCGCACAGACACCAAATGGGACACGACGTTTCACACTGCCACGTAGGCAACGGAAGGTTATTTGAATTACACGTTTTTTATGCGTTTGTCTACTTGTGTTTCTTTTGTCATTAATCAAATGTACCAACAAATCCTTGCTCACGCCTTTTTTGACACTTACCACCTTAATTAAAAACGCAAATAGTTCATTAGTTACCGAATGTTAATTCGTATACACTTCACCAAACTTTCGACCCTGCAACGTCTTCCACAAAAGTACACGATGTTATTTACTGTTATTACGTCGGTCATGAGCTATGCTGCTGCAGAGTGCCACTAGTTATATTTCAACTATCGAACGCATTCATGCTTTGGAATTTTTAAAGGTTTGTGGAAAATGTGTATACATCGTTTCTTCTCACCAGTTTGAAAACATGAACGGTTTATCTGAGAGTACAATTGTTCTCAGACGTATCTTCCCTTGCTAACTCTTGACTATGTGGGTGATACTTCTTCGTCTTGCGCTGAGACGCTACTCGTATATTATAATCACCCATAGTGTTTAGTTCAGTTTTTACCAAAGATATTATAATTTCCGATGGAATTTTATGTATGGTTTCTGTCTTATTTCTTTACAAGGAGTTTTGAATTCTAATACTATGTCTTTTGTATGAGGCCCCATTTCGTTTGACACCCGATAACACAAGAGTATAAAAAAAATTACTTACCTCGTTATTTTCAAAATATATCCCTGTATGCTTAATTCTAAAGAAGTAATTTCTTTGATAAAGTCGTAATCAAGAATTGATCTCTTTTCTAAGACGTTATGTTTATTCCATAGTGTCTCTGTCAATATTTAAACTGCCACATATGTATAGATTAAATCGCATTATAGACAACTAGCTTAAACCCGCGGCTCCGCTCGCGTGTCGGTTGATTATGATAGATAATCTATATTTCAGTAGTGTGCTATGAGACTAGTTTTGAAGGATGAAATAAAATTCAATACCTTCTTTAGAAACAAAAATTTTTAGTCAACATTCACAAAAATTATGTGTAATAAATAATACATACATTCTTCCTTATAGCCTGTGTTGCAATATCTCAACACGCATGGTGAGAGTAATGTCCAAATTCATTTTAATTTCATTTTAGGGCATTCTGGTAAACTACATTATTTGTATTACAAGAAATGTCTTTTTTACTGCTTTATTTATTTATTCTTATATTTCCTTATTCGTATGCTTATCCTTACAGAGAAAAAGCTAAGACATTGTAGCACGCATAGACCAAAGGTATGATCTGTGGCATCACGTTTCGCTGTATGTAACCTCCTTGCTATAGAGTCGCAAACTTCATCGCTGGCCTTCAGTTCGAATTTTTTTATAATTTAAAGACTTTCTACCACCATATCTTCCACCCTCTTATAGCTATCGGCATGGAACTGCTATGGTGTACAACGGCAGACTTCGGACAACAATTACACACAGACCATTCGTTTACGTTCTGCAGTTTTCGCTGCAGAGCGAAATATTAACACACACTCACGTAGAATTTTATATACAGCGATAACTTTCCATCCCAATATACTCCACCCTTTTATCATTATCAACCCTCAAGCAACAATGCAACCAATAAAACCATTTTCAAAGAGTAAATATTATTTTCAAAGAGTAATTATTGTTCCACATTTCGCGTTATATTGTTCAAATTACTAAATATCCAACAGATCGCTATAACACTGTGCCTAAAACCGTCACGTATAAATTAGCAACTGTACAAATATTTAAGTCTCTGCGTCTTGTCGTTTGGACGTGATAAGCGTACACCGACCAAACATATATATATATATATAAAATAGCTATCCGATCGCTATCGCTATAATACCGTGCCTAAAGCCTTCTCCGGGTACACATTAGTAACTGTAAAATTTTTTAGCTCTGTATGTCTTGTGGTTCAGATGTAATAAGCGTACACCGAACAGACATTCACATTTATAGATATGGTTGATATTTTCGTAAGAAATTAGTGTAACTTCAGCGAGCTTTCAATATTGTTTATTTAAAAGAAGGGTTACTAGATTAATGGAAGTTTCTCAGAATTTACTTTGCCTTATTATGATTATTATTGAATTGAACATAGTCATGTTTGTGTTTTCCGTGATCCTGCACGTATCAACGATTTCGTTATCTCCGTTTGGATCAATTGGTAGGACACATTCTTAGACATCAAGGAATTGTAAATTTAGCACTGGGGGTAAGTGTGTGAAGTGTGTGTGGGGGGGGGGAGGGGGGAATTGCAGAGGGAGACCAAGAAACAAATTCAGTAAGCAGATTCATATGGATGTTGGTTACCGTTCTTATAATGAGATGAAGAGTCTTGCTCAGAATAGAGTATGGTGAAGAGTTGCATCAAACCAGTCTCCAGACCACAACAACAACAACTTCGTTTGTAAACCATCGAAATTGCATCATTTATCTGCCTTAAGGAAGTACAGCCCGTCTCTTTAAATTACTTCATCAAAACGCGAAGGGAATAAAATATTTCCTTGCATTATTCAATATTTCTACCTAATGTGTAAGTAGGCTTACTTTATTCCATCCGTTTCTTCCTAATCGTTACTTTATAAATACGTTAGCTTCCTATTTACGAATTATTTTGACGTGACCATCATGTCACTTACTCCTTTATGAAAAGTGAAATCGGTTGTTCGTGCGCTTCTCTACCACCATGCCTATCACATTCTTCTAATTATATCGAAAAGAACATCCTCTAAGCAATAGTTTTATATAGTACATTTTTCAAACTAAAATAACTTAAGCTTTCTTGAGTAACTTCAGTTGTTACGATTCTTTTTGCAAATTTTCTATCTACTTTCTACTAATAGTAATTAATGTTATATAAATATTTTTAAATATCTCGTTCAATGAAGTAAACTATTTCCTGAATATTTGCTTATGCACACTCCCCTTTCATTATAAGGCAGCTAATCGTGTATTCCAAGCTGGATTATATACAAACACTTAATACACCAAGTTACAAAGTAATAGTAAATTCACCTACCTTAATTCCGCACCATGATTGGGAAGGAAGAAGAAAAACCTAAACTACAGGAAAGGTTTCAAACAGCTGTACACCAGACTTTGTACCCATGATAGGTGGTTAGACTCACTACAACATCTGATCACTACTTTATACAAATTGGTGCATATTAACGACACTACTGTGAATTTCTCATCTTACAAAGTTTTAGAAGGTACACTTGGCCAAGCGTGGCATTTACGAGACGCCCTTCACTTTTCACTGTTCCTTCACTGTTGGGAAACGCATTATTGCACTTGGTTCCAGCTTTCCGTAATTCTCACATTTGTTCCTAGGAAATCTGATCAATTGATATAAGTTTATCCTCCATCCCTTCCAAAATAAATCTCTCTCCTCATTATCGTACTGTGAATTTGGAATGTATCCATCAACTTCCGTCAAATAAGCTGACTACTCCGATTAGCACCTCGGGTATCACTTTATCATTGACATCACATTTACCTACAAAATGCAAATATCTTTGACTCTAACAAAGATTTGTTGGTTGGCTCTATTCGTCCTTCGTATTCGAGTGTCAATCAACATTTTCGCACTCAAAATCAGACAGGATTAAACATGAATGGAGAGATATTGCGTCCCCTACACCTACCGGTATCAATGTTTCTTCTTTCCCTAGTATACACACTTTTCCTGCAGTATCTACTTACTCACACCGCTAGATCTCAATCAGCTCATTTCAGTTAGGACTGAGACGAAGAACTCTTATCTAGATTGAGACTAAAAAAATAAATTAATTAAAAATATATATTAGTAAAAAAACAGTGTTATGGAGTACATGTCATGTTTACTCTCATAATAAGGTGAATTATTTTGTATTGAGTCGTTTCATCTTCAAATTAGTCCAACAAATCTTCTCCTGTCTACTGCCAACTAATTATCTTCAGACAGAAGTTTATTACCTCTGAGTAATGCGGTCGCCTATTTTTATATATCTAGCTGCTTGTTCTAATCTGTTCATCAAGTTCAAATGTATGCAATGGACGCTTTATTCTCCCTTAGTTAGTTGCCCATCAGCTAAACTACCATTCGAGCAACTGGATTCCTTTGCAAAATTATTTCCATTACTGTCTTCTGCTTCGATCACTTGTGGCAAGTGACTTCAGCTTACAGTTTCACTGAACGCAGTATCATTGCCACCATCTTCATCCAATGACATTACATACTCTTGAAACACATTATCTACTTCCATTAAAGACACTTTAGCTTTCAGATAATGATTTAACTCTTCTTCGCGTCTCCTGTATCTTTAACTAGTTTAATCATTTTTTTTAAATATGTCTACAGTAATGTCTATTAAATATATAGAGTGCTTGAATTGCGCATTGATAGTAGGCCAATTATTTATATTTAATTCACCATTCTTGTGAGTGGTGTTAATATGTGTGTGTGTGGTGTGTGTGTGTGTGTGGGGGGGGGGGGTGGGATGACGGTTTCTAGCTACGTGCTGTTGATCAGTTATTGACTGTGTAAATTTTGCCGTCTGTTTTCTCATAAATGGAAATCAACGTCCCTTGTAACGCCCATTATGCTCGTTAAACGTTAAAAGATATCGATTTCTCTCAATTCTATCTTTGCTGCGTACTTTCGGTGCATTGGTTTTCTCGATAACCACGAAAACGTGGTGACTGTTGGTATTCTCTGTTGCTACCTATAACTCTACTTCTACACATATTATCAAACAAAGTCCTCCGCCACATCGTCTGTCTGTCCGCGATAAAGTCAACAACGGACATTCATACATAATTCTACATACTATTTCCTTAACATTTTGTCAATGCTTTCTGGCTTTTTATTAATACTTTAGTTTGATTCTTGACACGTCATGGCCACCGCGGAGTGGCCGATTGCATTGAGGCGCTATGCTCCGATGCGCAAGGCCGTTCCACGCCGGAGGTTCGAATCCACCCCCGGCCATGGATGTTGTCTTTAGTATGAGTTAGTTCATAAGTAGTTTGTAAGTGTAGTGACTGATGACCACGCAGTCATGTCCCACAAGCTTAACAAACATTTCAACATTTGAGACGTCATGCTACATAATGTGTTTTAACATGGCTACGAGCTCTGTGAACGCATTTCCTGGTCTTTGATTTATTGGGTATTCACAGTCCTATATTGGAAAGGGAGTAGTATTAAGTTGGTGTGGATACTCAATTACCTATTTTGAGTCATTTTCAGGTTTTGAAATAGAGAAAGTATTGATATTTTTACGTTTTTCTCTGGCACAGTATTGCCAAAACTATGTACAGAAACACGTTTTTGGTATTTCCCAGTGTAGGAAAATGTTACAAGATGGTCAGGAATACATTTAAAACGTATCACATGGGAGCGGAAGGAGATAAGAATTCAGTAATATCGGATATTCGACAGAAAAACTGAAATAATATACTTGTCTTTGAGATACATCACACATCACAACATCACTAAAACATCGTAAAATACGGCTATTAACATTTAACAGACATAGATATTGCTTCACATGACTTTCTTATGCTCATAAATTTATTAGTTCTATATAAACATATGAAGAATTGCATTTGATTTAACAACGTACTATTAACATAGAAGAGTAGCATTTGATTTAACAATGTACTAGAATGCTCTAATATCTGCTTTGGTCTTATGGGTAGACCTGATGCCTTATTTTAATCGTTAAGTGACTACCTTTCAGGTTGGGTCGCTATCTAAATGCACGTTTCGCGCGCATTCTGGTAAAAGCACGGCAGCCACCGGTCGATTGGCCATTCTCTCCCTATACAGCCTCTCGAAGTGCGGCTACACTTTGCCACCATCTAGTGACGTACGCCACTGTACAGTTTATGACTGCTTGTTATTCTAAGCATGGTTTCGTGTGATTCCGAGCGCTCGAGGTGTTAAAAGTGCCCCTTCTTCGTAAGGTTCCTGTTTTAAGGTATTATAAGAAATTCTACATAAGATGCCCTTTGTAAACATTGTTCTTCATTTGACATTTCACTGAGAAAGTCGATATTTATTACACATTGGAAGGATCTCCTGGAGGTAATGTTACTGATTGCGCAAATTCTTATTTGTATTTTTCTAAGTCATGCATGTTACAGTTTTATAGTATGTTTTGTGAAATAGGAAGGCCGTTTGTAAAGAAATTTTGTAACTCATTTTTGTAAGTTACGTCCCCACAATGAATCAATACAGAAATTTAAACCTTATGCCATTTGATCTGCCTTTGTTTTATTGAGATTTATTCCCATAGAAGTTTCCTCCCTGAATCTCAGGGGCAATACTAGTTATTGTAGGGTTTTGACATTGTCATAGTAAATGAAGTTCAATCAGAATATTCACAGGTATGAAATATCATCTGTTTCTTTTCCCATAATGAATATTAATTTTAAACATGCGCGGCGCTGCGACGGCTAATTGAATGACTTTCGAGAAAGGCGTTATCCACGAGGTAAGTGATAAAGGTTACAGGGCCAATGCCGTAATTATACGTAGACAATCAATGTTTCTCTGTGACATCAAAGTTCGTTTTCTGCAAATTGGTAAAAGACAGGATTCATTTTGGTATTAGGAAAGTGCTTCATTCAAAAAGCCACAAAGTAAAGTTGTAACCTCTTTTTTTTTTTTTTTTTTTTTTTTTTTCTTGTAAGCCTTACTTCTATACAGTGTGTGTGAAGTCAGGTGTTACAACCGTGAGCATTCTTTCACATGATGCAAAAGTATGAAGACAACGAGTAGGCAGAGGATTTGTTTATTCACATATATAGTTTAATTGTGTCTTACACACGGGAACCTTTCAGTGTCCCTTAGGAAGGCGGTGTGAACATTGATAGCCAGTAAAAAATCTGAGACGAATCTGTTACACGGGAATGAATTTTCACTTGAATGGTACAGATCGGTAGTGGCAGAGCTATCACAACCTCGATCCCGCCTGAAGACGGCTGGAGTGATGGTGCCGAGTAGCCGAGGTGCCACGCCCCGTAGACACCCCGTCGCACCTAAGTGCGCCGCTGCTGCTGCCGCTCCCACCAGGCAGATGATGGCGCGTGGAATCGGCGCACGGATACATATCGCGGCTTTCAGCTGCAAGATTCAGATTCAATCCCGACGAAATTGATTCTGACATCCGGTGACAGGCGGAGATCTAGATTCCCCTCCCCACTGACCCCCCACCCCCACAGCTATCACACGTGTCTCCCCCTCCCCCTCCGCCGCGTCATCCACATGCCGCACACACCGAAGCCCCTGACAGAGAAGGATGCGGCCCTTGCGAATACCGATACGTGCCCCGGGTCGGCTCTGTTTCGCCGCTGCTAACTTCCTTCTCGTGCGAATAAAATATTCCTGACGGTGGTGGTCGAAGTTTCCCGCGCTCCCTCGAGTGGTGGGCTGCTGTCTGTCCCCTATGGGCCGCAATGTGCAAGATGTATCTCTTCTCAAGCCTCACAAGGGTCGACGCTTCGGGGAAGGAGGCGCTGTACACATTTATTTCAGTTTATCCTCTATTCTTCCGCTACCGAATTTCGCCCACGTACTGGCAGATAGGTATCATGAGTTTTGTCAATGAGGAGTAGGATGACATGCAGCAACAATCATGATTTATGTAATGTATTATAATTAGGACAAACGGTGTACTGCCTCTTCTGTAAACGAGAAGAAGGGACGAACACGAAAACAGATAACAATGGATTAAATGTAACACTCTGCATGCACCAGATGATCTGAAAAGCAACATAAAGAGTTTTGTTTCTTCGTAGGATCCTCAGGAGGAAAATAAAGTAATGGTCCCAGTCTTGAAAGAAGCTTATCACGTAGACAACTATCAATATAAATAACTGTAATTAGTAATACCAAAAAGAAACAATTTCCTGACGTTCTGCGAAACTTCTTTATTTGTCACAAACCGACTTTCGGCTTCTCAGGCCATCATAAGATGACAACTGACTGTAGCATACATGTTTTCAAAGAGTTACGCCGCGGTGAATTAGCCGAGCGGTCTAAGGCGCCTCGCTGCGGAGCGCGATGTTGCTCACCGTCGGAGGTTCGAGTCCTTCCTGGGGCATGAGTGTGTGTGTTTGACTTAAGTTAGTTTACCTTAGTTTAAGTAGTTTGTAAACCACGATAACCACGAAGTTTGGTCCGATAGATTTACAAACAAACAAGTTACAAACATGTTACGATTTACGAAGGTGTTATCACAGAAAATCGGCTAGTTCAAAGGAAAGGACATAACAAGTACATATTTATGAGAGTTACTAACATATATCAAAACTGACATGATAATTTTTGTTGGAAAGGAAAGTTGGAAAGTAAATTTGTTTCACTAGAGGTGTAAAAAGGCACTAGTTATGATTGTTTGATACTAAAGGGGCATCCTGAGCCAAATGTTTATTGATTTCCAATATTTCCAGTTGTGTCATCTTTCTGCTTTTATTCAGGTAATGTAGGATTTCACAGTGTACATCGTAATCATGGTTTTCTCTGAGCAGATGTTCAACAAAGACCGAATCTGCCTTTTTAACCTCCGGCTTATCACGTGTTTTGACAACAGTAATTAGTATCCATAATGAATATATTTGTGTCGTTGTGTTCGTATTCAGTCAGGAAGCTTGGTTTGATACAGCAGTGCGCCCTACTCTAGCCTGAGCAAGCCTCTTCATCTCCTCATAAGAACCACAACCAACATCAATTTCAATCTGATTACTAAATTCGTATCTTGCTCTCCTTCCAGGACTTTAACTTCACACACTTCTCTCCAAGTGCTAAATATACGATTCCTCGACGTTTAAGAATGGGTCCTATCAATAGATCACATGTTTTGGATAATTTCTTTTCTCCCCTGTTCTGTTCAGTACCTGCTCACCAGTTACGCGATCTATCCACCTAAACTTCAGCATTATTCTATATCACCACATTTCAAAAGCCTCTTCTTCGACTATTTGCAGTCTATGTTTCATTCCTGTTTTACTAACTCCCTCAATGTATATAGAACTGGTAATATTTTTATATCTCTCTGTGTGTGAGCTTAATTTTCATTAAATACCATTTGGATGAAAAGAAACAAAATGCCAGTCAGCTGAACTGTCTGCACGATGCGACTAGTCTTGACGAACAGCACGCTGAAACTTTATTAAAAGTAATACACACACACACATACACACTAGGGCTTTTCACTTCGTCAACTGAAGGCATAAGTTTTAGTTCTGGCCAAGTTCTGGATGCGCTATCCATTATAGATACATATTTCCACTATAACTCAAACTGTTGGTCACCGAAGGTTCTTCAGGTTCAAATCAACAAACATCAAAATCGCAACGTATAATAGTCAAATAAGCATTAGGATCCTTTTATCTCTTCACTTAAATTTAGTATTTTGACAATTTCTCACTTTATACATCTCATACATAATTAAAGCACGTATGCATTCCATTCCAATAGATCCTTTTTCCATACGTCGAGATACGACGACTATTAATTGCAGAGTACCATTATTTACATAGAGTCTCTATGCCAGTTGCTCACTCCTGCCGCCCTATCATCACTGACTTCCGCGGCGCAACTACAAAATGTATTCCTATACTGTACAAGGCTACAATCGAGATAAAAGCCTTCAGAAAAGACTTCTTCACACTTAAATTAACATTCTCTTTTCCAGAAACGCTTCTCGTCCCACTGCTATTCTACATTTCAAATCCTCTGTTACTATACTGCCCAAGTGACAAAATTCATCTGCCACTTCAATCGTTTCGTTACCTAATCTAATTCATACAGAATCGTATGATTTTCATGGACTGACTTCCATTATCCTAGTTTTGCCCTTGTTAATGTTCACCTAACACACTCCTTTCTAGACACGCTCCATTGTTCAATTTCTCGTCCAAGTCCTTTGATGTCTCTGACAGAATTACAAAGTCATCAGTCAAACGCATTGTTTTTTATTTCTTTATCCTGAACGATAATTCCTTTTCCATATTCCTCCTTGCTTTGCTGCATAGCTTGCTCAGTATACAAATCCAATAACAATGGAGAAAAGTTACATCCCCGCCTTATGCCCTTTCCATCGCTTGCCTGAAAATTATATACGAAATGTAACTGATGTCACTATTCTGAACAGTCTGTCCCATTCAAGGAGAAAAAAAGCGATTTTAGTTCGTAGTAAACTTATGTAAAATGTGTGTTGTACATCACCATGACTTTTCGTCAGATGTTCAAATGTTTGTAAGTCTGTGGGAAATAACAGCTTAGCTTATCAATCCCTGTACTTAAAACTACACAAAATAAGTTAAACTATTCCAAGGGCAACACACACACCCATGACCCAAGGTCGACTCTAATCTTCGACGGTGAGACACGCGCGTTCTGCAGCTCGGCCATTCCACTGCGGCATGATTTTTCCTGTAACTATTAATCGTGAGATTAGTTTTAAAGAATAAGTAAAGAAAATATTATTTTTCAGAATAGTGTAATAGCGTTAGTCAACGGATTTGCCATTCTTTTGATAATCCATCTCTTTCCTCCCCCTACCATCGCCATCTTCCCAATGCTCTGTCACTTCACTTTTGTTCCCATCAGCTCAATACGGTTGACGCAATTTGTCATAAACAACGTGTAGTATTGTAATGTACTTCCGAAGGTAAATTCAGTAGTATACGTCTATACGGCCTATAAAGCTTATTGCGAATATAAGTAGTAATGTAGATGCATTTTCTTTTCTTTTTTCGTAAATCACTAACGGGCTCTGTTCTCAAGTAGGGGCTGAATAGATTGTCTTCATTCCCGCATTGCATAATGCGACAGTTCTCCAAAGCTCTCGTTGTTCATGACATGTCTTCGAATATGTGTCGTGGAAGGTTTAACCCTCATAGCGATTGTTTCTTGATTTTACAGAATACTATTGGTAGGGGGAAGAGACGGAGGAGGGGATGAGGGGAGTTTGATGACATAAATACCCGGCCAACTCTGGTTTTTAGCACTTTGTAACGCAAGTAGATCTTTGTAAGACGTTATCTTATCAATGATTACTAGACTGCGGATATTTAGGTTTAAACCTTTTCCTGTATTCCTAGTTGCTTCATCATTATTTAAAGTCAAAACCGCTAATATTAGCACCTAAAATAACCTATTTCGACTTCTAATTTTGCGTACTTCTGCTTTAAAATCCTATGAGTCCCGTTATCTCTTGTATTTTAAAAACTTCGAAACAATAACGTCAATCACTGCCATTGGCATGTAATTTACCAGCGTAGCCAACATAGCACAGAATTCACCTGGACTCAGCTAATACTGAGTCATCTAGACGGATTTCTGTAGATGGATCAGCGGTAGTCTCAGCCGGTACGTTGCAAATCTGATTGTTCTCAACTTGGAGCCAGTAGTGCCATCCGAAGCTTATTCAATTTGTTCTGAACAACTGCCAAAGACTAACTAATAAACAATCGCACTCTTTCTCAACAGTGGCTTGAAGGTGTTATACCCAAATGCCGCTGAACACATTGTTGTAGCGTTTCATTTGCTACGTGTATTTTACCCTTGGGCCAGAGATGCCAACATAGCCATTTTATGGCTGGATCTGGCCATTTTGAAGTGGCGTCTAGCCCTTTTTTTTGAAAAAAAAAAAAGCTACTGCTGGCATTCCTAGCCATTTTGGTGATATTATATAGCCATTTCTAGCCATTTTTATTATTCGATAATTTTCACAACAAAAATGCAAAACTCTGAAGTTTTTATTATGAATAGAAATGTATTTATTGATTTATTATTTTTAACGTTCCTCCAGAGTACGACAAATGAAACACCACTGTATCGAAACAGTGATGCCTGGAAGATTCGAGACAATGAAACAGTTCCGCATATCGATTCATTGTTTTGAAACATACAAACAATGGCCAACACTATGTAGTTGCACTTGCTTGGAAACGCTTTTGTGTCCCAGCCTCGTCGCCGCTTTTGTGTCTCTTTTCCGTCGTAGGTGTCGGTGGCCGAGTGGAATGAGACCGACACAGGAATAAAGATAGCACGCTGGTGCAGGTACGGAGGGGAGCAGCCAGAAACTAGAAACACTAGAGTAAATTAGAACGAGATATATATTGCACAGAATTTATACAATACTTAACTTTTACATAGCTCAGTACTGCAGAATGTTGATACATAGTTGAGCTAGAGTCCTGCCTAGTGCCTGGTGCCTACCTGATTCCGAAGGTCTTATCGGGTTCCTATCTCAGTCCCAAGTGAACTATGTCGTTCAGTGGTGGCCACTAGCGGAGTTGCCGCAGAGGGCTCTCGTGGCCGTCGTCGTAAGAACGCCTAGCCGTGCGTGCATGGCGGCGCGCGGCGAAAGTAGGTGGCGCGCACTTTGTACTTGTGCGACACCACACCCCTCCCCCCAAACCACCGCGCCAACGTGGCGTAGGGCTGAGGGCCACGGCGACGGCACTGGGAGGAGGGCCTGGGCGGGGGCGTTACTGGTGGGACGGGCGTCGTAGCTGAGGCTGGGATCGAGACGCCGTCCGCGCCCCGGCATCCGCCTTGCGATCCTCCAGAAAACCCGTCGAAACCTGAGGAAGGGCGCACACCCCCGCCCAGAGGGAGCAGGTCATCTTCTTCTGAGGTGCGTGGCCCAAGCTGGGGGGGGGGGGGGGGTGCGCACGGTCCCGGAGTCCCTCTCGGTGACGCTGTCATCTGCGGCGGCAACAGCGGCGGAGGGGCCGACTGCGTAGGAGGCGCGTCGACATCCATTGGGATCTCGTAGCCCGGAGAAGCTGTACCCGGCGGCGAGCGATGTGGCTGTGCTCCCTGGCGGTGAACTGGGTCTGGAATCAAGAAACCGGAGACAGGATCGCGCGGCCTGTGCAGGCGCAATTGGTTTGCGTGGCGCCGCAGCTCCGACCCTGTGGAAGAACGTACAACACACATATTGCGACCGAGCACGCGCTGAATGGTGCCCGGCATCCATAGTTTCTTCATGTTTCCAGCAAACACCCTGTACAGCACCGGCGTAGAAACCTGAAAACGCGTAGCGCCATACGAACCGACTCGGTGCGTGGGAGGCTGTAGCAGGTGAAGGAGAGTGCGGTGACGGCGGCCGTGTAGCAGCTCGGCAGGAGACGGGCCGTCACGTGGCATGCACCGATACGTAGACAGGAAAATTTGAAGAGCTTGCTGCATGTCGTGCTGACCTTTCATCTTTTCCATGTGTGACTTGAATGTTCGAACGAAACGTTCTGCTTCACCATTGGACTGAGGGTGAAAAGGTGCGGTTGTGATATGCTGAATGCCATTCACACGACAGAACTGTTGAAATTCCGCACTAACAAACTGAGGTCCATTGTCACTGACGATAATTTCAGGCAAACCTTCGATGCAAAACACTCATGATAAGGCACTGATTGTACTAGACGCTGTCGTTGAGTTCATGGCAATCACAAAAGGAAACTTGCTGAAAGCGTCTACAACAATTAACCAGCGCGTATTACAGAAAGGTCCGGCAAAGTCAATGTGTAAACGTTGCCATGGTCCCTTGGGGCGTGGCCAGTCTGAGAAACGTTGCGGAGGAGCAGCCTGATGCTCCGCACAAACAGTACACTGAGACGTCATGTGCTCTATCTGAGCGTCCATACCAACCCAGGTACAATGAAGTCTGGCCAATTGCTTTGTCCGAACAATACCCCAATGTCCTTGATGCAGGAGGCGTAACACTTCTCGTTGCAGGGAACGAGGAACAACCACTCTTGTTTGGTCGTTGTCGGTATGTAACAACAGAACACCCTGACTTAAAGATAGTGCATGACGTTGTACAAAATAACGTCGAACCAGAGGCCGCTCAATGTCTTTGGCTCTGACAGGCCAACCAAAGCGAACAAAACGTGCTACCACACTTAGGTCAGCATCCGCCGCTGTTTCCTATGCAACCCGACGAGAGCTCAAAGGGAAGTCTGCGACAGCGGAAGCATCTCTGGAGTCTATCTGACAACATGCCATTTCCGAAGAATCAAATGACACATCCTGGCCAACCGGAAGTCGGGAAAGTGTGTCCGCGTTGGCGTGTTTAGTGGTAGGTCGGTACAAAATCTCATACTGATAATTTGACAATATCAAGGACCATCTCTGAAGCTTTTGTGCCGTTCGTGGCGGAATTGGCTTTGTGGGTGAGAACAACGACGTGAGAGGCTTGTGGTCTGTTAACAAATAGAATTTTCTGCCATAGAGATAATGATGAAACTTTGTGAGGCCGTAAATGATTGCTAAGGCCTCCTTTTCTATCTGACTGTAATTCTGTTGCGTCGGCGTCAATAGCTTGGATGCAAAGGCAATAGGACGATCGTGACATCCAATACGATGCGACAAAACTGCACCCAGACCGTACGATGAGGCATCGACTGCTAGCACTACAGGTTTCTGTGGGTCAAAGAGAATCAAACATGCATCACTCAGTAGTGCAGGCTTTAGTTTGTCAAAGGCAACCTGACAATCTTTAGACCATACAAATGGAACATTCTTCCTACGTAAGTGATGCAGTGGAGCTGCAATCTGACAGGCATTTGGAATAAATCTGTAATAATAGTTAAGCTTTCCCATTACTGCTTGCAATTCATGCACATTCTTAGGAGGAGGCAAGTCTTTCATTGCTCTAAGATGTGACTGTAAGGGGTGAATTCCTTGGGCATTAATCACATGGCCTAGGTACCCTATTTCAGTCTGAAAAAACGAACACTTTGCTTTATTACAACGTAGACCTGCTGCAGTCAAAACTTTGAAAAGGCACTCCAGGTTTGCTAAATGTTCTTCAACTGTACGTCCGGATACCAAAATATCATCTAAATAGTTCGAGCAACATGGTACAGAAACTGTCAGCTGTTCCAAAAAGCTGAAAAATAGCGGGGGCGGAAGAACTGCCAAAGGGTAGGCGTTGAAATTGAAAAACGTCCATGTGAGTATTAATGACGAGAAACTGTTTTGACTCGTCATCAAGTGGAATCTGTAAGTATGCCTCTGCTAAATCAGTCTTGGAAAAGAAGTGAGACTGTCCTAATTTGTCCATCAGTTCCTCAGGTCGGGGCAGGGGATAAGTGTCTACAATTGTTTGACTGTTTACTGTTGATTTGAAGTCCGCACAGAGACGAAGTTTTCCTGACGGCTTGGGTATAATTACTAAAGGCGAGGCCCACTGACTTGCAGAAACAGTAGACATCACACCACTATCTTGCCAACGTTTAAGTTCGGCAACTGTTTCTCGCATTGCGATAGGCACTGGTCTAGCTTTACGAAATTTTGGAACTGCAGATTCTTTTAAAGTTACATGCGCCACGAAGTCTTTTGCACAACCTAGTTCCGGCGAATACAAGTCACTGTATTTTTCACACAATGCATTAATTTTGTCCTGAGGCACTACTGACGAAATTTGAAGTACATCTCTTTGAATTGATAAACCAAACAAGTCAAAAGCATCTAGTCCAAAAATGTTCTGTGTAGATTTGGCCTGAAGAACAACAAAAGCAACTGTTTTCGTTACACCTTGAAAAGAGGCAGGCAGGCTACACGTTCCAAGCACGGGAATATTTTGACCTGTGTTCGCTGTTAGCACTTGTTGACACGGCGACAATTTTGGCGAAACCAGCAGTTCATAAGTGTCTTTATTAATTAATGTGACAGCGGAACCAGTGTCGAGCTGAAATTTTACAGTCTTATTGTCTATGTAAAGAGTCACAAAAAGTTTTTGCTTGCGGCGCTCGACAGGTGCACGAATGTGGGCAACGTCTGATGGAACTTGTTTACTACGCTTGCGCATGCGCGGGCTGCGTAGTGAAGTAAGCGGCGCAGACTCGGCACACAGATCAATATCACTGTCACTAGATGGCACTACCTCCGGATCGGCGTCCGCGCAATGCGAGGCTACTACAGAGTCACTAACTACTGCACTACACTCTTGAGCAGCTACTTGATGTCTACTGTCACTAGCTACACAGTACTGGTCACTATTACAAGGAGAAGTTGCAGGAGGCACTAGGTTCACTACAGGATTGCACTGTACATATTCATTTTGCTTGTCCCGAACCCTTTTCCGTTGCACTTATTTACGCGCTCGTCGGCTCTTGCTACGTGGCGCACTACAGAGTTTCGCCGTAGGCACAGAAAAATTGTCTTTCATTTGAGATTCAAGCAAAGCACTGTTCAAGTTCACAGCGTGTATGACATTAACAGAATTAATTGTTCTCGCACTCCGCGAAGCACTGTTCCTAACGGCACCGTTCTTTGAGTTTACATTCTGCATACACACTGTCTGTACATGTCCTGTTTTGCCACATTGATAACAAATGGCGTTGCGGCTTGGGCATTGCGCACGTTTGTGGCGAGATACACACTGAGGGCAAGACTTACGAACATTCTTCTGAAATGGGCGTTGGCGCCTGGTATTCAAATTACTGTTTCTAACACGACGGGGAGACCTTTGTGTCGCACTTTTACACTTGCTACTGTTCAATGTCTGTCCAGCATGGCCGGTAGAATTTAAAGAATCACGAGTTCTATACTGAGAACTACGGCTAGGAAAGCGTCCGTTGCGGCGCACTGAATTAACACTGTGGCTTTGCATTTCTACATCTGCTAAGTCAAAAGTATCATGCGCTTCAATAAGCTGCAGTACACTGTCTAATGAGGAGTCAGACTGTTTTAGAATTGCTGCCCTAATTCTGAGGTCCTGTATGTTCTGTGTAATTGCATCTCTCAACATAACGTCACTATAAGAAAGTCCACAAGAGCAAGTAAATATACATTTGCGGGTTAAGCCCTTCAACTCAGTGATCCAGTCTTGGTGTGACTGCTCAGGTATTTTTTTAAGTCTGAAAAATCGGTACCGTGCCGCAGCTACGAGAACTTTTCTCTCATAATGAGCATTTAGTGCCTCTACTATTTGTTCAAAGTCTACATCACGAGGAGATGCGTGGGGGAAGAGTTTCTGCAGTAACACAAAAGTTTTAGGGCCTACCACAGACAATAAAAGATGCTTAACAGTCTGACCCGTAAGTTGATGAGCCGCGACGAGTTCTTGAAACTGTGCGAAATAGTCGCTCCATTCTTCCTCACGTTCGTTGTACTGGCGAAACGTAGGAAGCGTTGCGGCGGCAGGTGTGGGCTGCTGAAGCGGCGGCTGCTGTTGGTTAGCTGCTTGCGTTGTGAGCTGGGCCACTGCTTGCAGGAGTTGTGTTATTTGCGCCGTCTGTAACTGAATAATTTCCATTAAGTTTGGGTTCGGGGTTGTGGCCATGCTGACCGATTAGGCGCCGCGAATACAAGTAACTTATAACAAAACACAAATGCAATATGAAAGAGGACGCTCTGCAACAAAGAAAATCCACAAAACACGGAATAGAATGTTCCCCCAAAATTCTTATAATAAGGGTGGGTGGGCGGGAGCAATTTCTGCGTGCTCCGACTGCTGCTGTCTGGCTGCTGGTCCAAGGTTCGTCTATCACTCCTCGTCGCCACTTTTGTGTCCCAGCCTCGTCGCCGCTTTTGTGTCTCTTTTCCGTCGTAGGTGTCGGTGGCCGAGTGGAATGAGACCGACACAGGAATAAAGATAGCACGCTGGTGCAGGTACGGAGGGGAGCAGCCAGAAACTAGAAACACTAGAGTAAATTAGAACGAGATATATATAGCACAGAATTTATACAATACTTAAGTTTTACATAGCTCAGTACTGCAGAATGTTGATACATAGTTGAGCTAGAGTCCTGCCTAGTGCCTGTCCGTTAGCAAAGTCTTCACTGGTGCCTATCTGATTCCGAAGGTCTTATCGGGTTCCTATCTCAGTCCCAAGTGAACGATGTCGTTCAGTGGTGGCCGCGAGCGGAGTTGCCGCAGAGGGCGCTCGTGGCTGTCGTCGTAAGAACGCCGCGCCGTGCGTGCATGGCGGCGCGCGGCGAAAATAGGTGGCGTGCACTTTGGACTCCACAAACGCTGTACAAGTTACAACAGTGTGGTGTGAAGAGTCTCTTCATTTAACGTGTGTTACCATGAGTGTTGGAATAATACCGTCTGCTGTACCACTATTTTGTGACTGTGATAGTTAATTATCTAGCCATGCCGAAACCGCAATATACACAAACTTAAAGGAAGAAATTGGAAAATACGTCTGACTGCAAGGAAAGGGTACAGCCAGTTCAACATATAAAACTAAAGCATTTTGCAGGTTTTTCAAAACAGAAATAAGGGCAAAATTGTATGATTTAAAGCATCATTTAAATTCTAAAAAACAGTTTTCAGCAAGTGCTCCATTTAGCAGCAGGGGTCAAACAAAACTCACTTTTAAACGAGTTGAGGAAATCACTAGTAGTAAAAAGGCCGAAGCAAGATTAGCTTTGTACATTGCAACACATTCCGCAATAATGAATATTGATCATTTGTCACAGTTATGCAATAAAACATTTTCTTTGAGTGACAATAAACTAGCTGATCTTCGTCTGCATCGGACAAAATGGAAGGGAATAATTATGAATATACTTGCACCCCACTTCACTGATCTGTTATTGAGAGATATAGGCGAACACAAATTCAGTCTTGTTATAGATGAATCGACAGATATTTCAGTGTCCAAATTATTAGCAGTTTCGGTGCGATATTACAGCACACAAATGAACGAAATCGGGTCCACTTTTTTGGGCATTGTTGAACTAGAAAAATGTGATGCTGCAAGTATAGTTTCAGAAAAAAAAATAACTTTTGCTGATTCTGAAACTTTATTCTAAAAAAGTGCAGGGACTCGGAACACACAATGCCAGCGTGATGTGCGGTATTAACAATGGAGTATACGTTAGGATTAAAAAGTAATTTGAAAACAATTCTATTGTTCTCATGCGTTGCGTCTTTCACTCACTGCTGCTCGCACTTTCTCAAGCTACAGAGGAAACTCTGCCCATAAATGTTGAATTTCTTATTCGTGAAACTCACACATGATTTTCGTGTTCTTCTCAGCGCCGCTTAGAATATAGGCACATATGCAAAACAATTAATTGTGATGAATATTCCAGAAATTTGCAATCCTCGCTGGATTTCCATTGAACCCGCTGTTAACAGAATTTTAGAACATTACACAGTACTAACATTACACTTCGAACTTGCCCGCCACAAAGCGCACAGCTTTACTGCAGAACTTTTATTCAATACGTATAAGGATCCAGCCAATAAGGTATAATTATACTACATTCAGAATATCCTGAATGAAGTACAAAAAAAAAACAATAAACTTTTGGATCGGAGAATGCGGATCCTACCAAGTTGTTAGGCAGTTTGGCCAATTTTGTTCGGTCCATAAGCGGCAGAACAACAAATCCCACTGCTATAATTGATCATCTCAAGAGCAGCATTGATAGTTATATTGACCCATCCCCATATCTCGGCCACGTAGTCGAAAATGAACTAAAACTGTCCAATATGTTCGATGATGCAAAGAAAACTTTACGTGACAGATGTGTCAGTTTCACAAAAAAGCTGGTTCATGAGCTTCAGAATAGGCTTCCAGATAACTTTGAAGTACTCCAACAAATATCGTTACTAAGTGTGAATGAAACATTGAAAACAGTGAAACAGCCTATTACTGGTTTGGTATTAGCAACGTGTTTAAACAAAATGCCGACAAAATAGAAAACCAGTGGCGAAACGTTAATTACATAAAATGGTCGAATGAAACATCGACTTCTACATTCTGGCAAGAGGTTAGTTAGTACAGTGATGCAGGAGGAGAAAATCCTTTTGCGGAGTTAGTCTCTCTCGCATTTTCAGTGTCTACTTTACCATACTCCAACGCGGAAGTAGAGATAATTTTTATCCAAGTGAACATACTCAAGAAACAGACTTAAAACGAATACTCTGCTATTCTGAGTGTAAAGTATGGATCGAGACGCGAACATAAGTGTTGGTTTTCATATGAAATCCCATAAGAAATACTGAAGCTTGTTGGTACGAATGCTACATACACGAGGGGGACCAGTGAAATCTGCAGCAGCAGTAGTAAACAAAATGAGGATGAGGACAATGATAATTACTTTTGCTGGGTGAGTGTTTATCACATTTTAATTTTTAGGCACAAAACATATACGTTTAGCCATTTCTGGCCATTTTTGTTGGACTGTTTTGCCATTTTCTCTGACTGATAGTTGGCAACACTGCCTTCGGCAGTTTGGTGCTACATGTAACTTCTGTTGCACAACAACTACATAGCAGAGCAAGAGTTCCGTATTTATTAATCTCTACGGTACATGACATTTATTGTAAAGCACCGTTAAGGGTACAGGAATTCAAAGAATTTCCAGACACCCCCTTGCCACCTCAACCTGTTATTACCCGCGGGACACGTGGTTATCTGCAACCGAACACTAATGTTTCGCTTTTACAGTACATACCGAAAGCACATCCCAGCTGTAAAGTACGTAACTGAAAATCAATTCGAAGATGCCACTTCTGTAGCTTAAGCAAGGAGTTTACTCGATGATCCCTCAGTTCAAGGGGATTTGTCTTATATTAGTTTCACAAATGGCGAGAATTTTTTCCCCAATTAGAAGGCTGAGGAATAACTATGTATGAGAAAATTGCTTTCCTGGAGAAAGTGGAAAACAGAATGATTTTTCGTCAGTTAGACATTAATGTTTTGTGATGTTTGCATTGTATCTTTTTATTTTGGTTATTGTACAAAAATAAAAATTTTGCTCATACGTAAACAGTACGTATTTCACATTACGTTTATTTTTTCTCCAGAATACTTTTTGTGTCCTGTTTTAGATTTTATTGGGCCTAAAGGAGGTAATTTAAGATACTATTTTAGGCGCCTAAAATTCTCTTTTTATGGCCTAAAAATCCGCGGTCTACCGATCACTTATCAAAACTTTCGTTGTAACAATTCCATTATAGAAGCTCACTGGTAACACTAGTGTCTTAATTTGAGGATATCGCATTGTTCAGTTAGTAGAATATCACACTTCAGTTGGTATCATATTAATGCAATTAAATCTAAAAAATCATTAAATTTTAATAAGATTTGATCACGAGATCGAAAACGCTTTGTCACTGTCTGATGGTCTGGTGACATGACATTACGAAAACGTAAGCCATAAACGTATTATAGCATGTTAGCGAATATTACGTTATCCTTAATTCCTCTGTGTAGGATTGTGTTTCTTGAGATGTAATAACTATTAACAATTTATGTATGAGATAGGAAAGATCCAAAAGTTGATTCGTTTATAGCGTCTGCTTTCTTGAATAACAATCCAGACTACTATGTGTCGGAAACAAGAAACTGCGTTGTCTGTGTAACATAACTATATTTTAAAGATATTACTAGAGATGTTTTTATGAAATCTGACAACAGACTGACACTAAAGCCTTCAAATTATGCAATGACACATGCTTTTCGTGGATACTTTCATTTTTACTTGCTCTGATAGTAGTAGCAAGTTGTTATAACACTCAATCTGTGAAATACAGTGATATCCCTAACGTATAGTTAAACAATAAAGAAAAAGTAAATTTGTTCATATTTGGCACTGGTGTACTTTGTTTGGTTTCAAATTAATAATGTTCCAAGATTGCCGTGATTGTCGGCATTCAGCATCCCTTGCAAGCGTTAACACAGGAAGACTCCTGAATGGGAATTAACATTTAAAGTCATTTTAATGTAATTAATGTTCAAAATCTTCAAATGTTTGTAAATCTAACGGACCAAACTGCGTGGTCATCAATCCTTAGCTTACATACTACTTAAACTAAGGTAGACTAACCTAAGGACAAAACACACACACCCATGCCACAGGAATGACTCGAACCTCCGACGGCGAGCAACCACGGGTTCCGCAGCGAGGCGCCTTAGATCGCTTGGCTACTCCACCGCGGCGTAATTAATGAGAGTCGAGAAAAGAGTGAATGCCTTTATAGCTTCGAAATTAAAGCGATTGCTGTTTTCTGCAGTATATCATATACTTTCTCCCAGGTAGATCACAATTTTCTATAAATATTCAATATTTGTTTTTTACGCTGTGGTATTACTATTGACAATACATACTAATCCGTTTATGGAGAAAGGAAGCTTAGGGCTTAACTTCCCCTCCCGTCAGCGTACTCATTAGAGACGGAGCTCACTCTTGGATTTTTGGGGAAGTATGGGGAAGAAATTCTGTCGTGCCCTTTCAAAGAAATGTTTTCGTTATTTTACTGGAGTGATTTAGTGAAATCATTGAAAACTTAAATTAGGATGCCCTGAGGTGAATTGGAACCACCGTTCTCTAAAATTCGAGTCCAGTGTGTTACTACTGCGCCACCTTGCACAGTATAATACAGTTACATTTACTCGTCCACCTACAGTTAAAGAGCATAATAACAGTGAACAAAAAGAATAAAAGTACAATGGAGAGTGTTTACTTACATAAAATATTCCTCACGTAAATAAACACACTAAGTCACCGCTGTCTCATCTGGGTTAACGAGTGAGTGTGAACCACATTTAACGGACATCCTCATTGTTTGGAACACGCAAAACCAATTAATCTGGTGCCTTTAATAATTCTATTTGTACAATCCGGTACTACGAAATATTTGTAGTCCAAGAAACGTGAATTTCCAAATATTGGAACTGTGAAATTTTCCGCATCAGTCATATCAAAATGACAGCTGGCGTCACTGGCAGTCATGACTCAAATAGAGAGTTTTCGCGGGCTTTCAAATTTTCTGAATTTCATTTCCACTTTTCTTAAAAAGTAATGAAATTGCAATAAGCATAATATGACATAATTAATCATTTAAGACGATTTACAGAATAACCTAAATTACCGTCTGACTTCAACAATACGTTAACGTAATTGTTATTAATGTGTGACTAGTTAAGTAACAACACGTGAAAAATGATGGTGTCATATGCTATCAGTAGCTGAATAACGCTCCAGTTATAACTAGGTAAATCAAACATGAAGGGAGGATGTAGGAAAGAGGTCAAAGTATTGTCGTATTAAAGTTAACCGGTCTGAGAAGGGGTGTTCAAACTGAATAAACCTATTTATCGCCCGACTGATCACTTTCTTCTATTTACACTGTTTCGCTCTAATTGCTCCCAAGGGCATAATGTTCACCCATGTCCATTACTAACTACCACTGTCACTCACTGATGGTCAGTACCTCCTCTCCCTTAGCACTCAACGCTTGCGTGTTCATTCACATCTAGTTATCTTTCACTGCAACTTTCTATGGCCCAGCATCACTTTCTGCTGTTTGTCTCCTAGTACCTATACGTTCTCTCTGTTCCACGTTATTGCTGATGAAATGACACCTAATAGTTTAATTTGAGTTAGCTGAAAACTTTGCCATGCGTTCAGTAAAATGTTATTTACGTATGTATCCGGACAATTTTAGGTGAAAGCGTACTGTACCTTTGAAATTCCTGATGAAGGTAACAAATAAGAATATAGATAAAGGTTACAAGCGTAAGCCAGAATTATTAGCAGATTATATGGAGAAAAGTATATTTGTCATGAATAGAAATTACAGAAGTAGCTACAGTTCTCACCTATGGTAATCAAAATTGTGCTTTTGGAGTGTCAGATAATAACGTAATAGGTAGGTGCCGAATCTATATAAATGTTTGAAAACTGTACTGTTAAGATTTGAACCATTAGCAAAGGGATAGTTGTTGCCCATCGAATAAAGGCGGCTAAAAAGGCTTTTGCATTTTTCTGCGTAGGTATTGTAAATCTGAAACTCTGCATCTCGGTAACGCATTATGATAGTATAAAGAATTTTGGCGTCTAAATAGAAAAAAATTTTTTAACAATATGTAGTACAAGAATTTCTTCGATGTGCAATTAATGTAAATTTTAAAAATCGCCATTCCAGCAGTTGATAATTTTTGTGGTAAAAATTCTCGAGTTTCCAGGATTTTTCATGAATCATAATTGTTTTATAACTTGTACACGGTCCACCAAACGCCAAAATGTTGACTCATATGCCCTATTTGTATGGGCTTGAGAAACTGATTAGATCTGATTGTAATTCAATTGCAAATAACCCGATAAACTCCATCTGGAGCCATAACTGGACGTCCTTAGAAGACGGCACTATGCCGTCATACGTTAGATCGGAAAATTTTTCAAGTTTTTCAGAACCTAATACAGAGTAACTTTTTTGTGTGTGTGTGTGTGTGTGTGTGTGTAAAACCTCAGTGGCCTATTTCACGGCACATGAATGCAAATATTTCCGACAAAAGATATTAGAAACAGTAGTACCATAAAGTTATTAATGTATAAATATTACACGTTACAATATAAAACAATGAGGAGAACAAATGCAGTTCATTTGTTGTCAACAATAATCATGGAAGTGTTGTACCAAGAAATGACAAAAGATTACGTCACCATTTTTAAAATATTTCATGTTGTTCGGTTTTATCACATATTTTATGTTCATATTTTCCATATATTTACTTTATATTTTTATTATTATTCTGTCCAAATTAAGTGGAAATCACATCGAACGTTGATTGTAAAACAGGCCAGTGAGAATTTTTCTGCCTTTCTTGGTAACGTGTAAGGGTTAAAATAAATAAATAAATAAAATAATAAAAAAATAATAAAAGTAAAATAAAAAGGATTTATAGGTGAAAGTCTGAAGCACATAGACGCAATACTTTTAATAATATTTGAGCATAGTTCTATAGATATAACGGCCTACGGAGGGTTAAAGGCTAGAAACAGGTTATAGTAAATTTTTAATTAGGTAAGGGCCTAACAAGCTGTACTTTCGGTATCCAAAAACCCATGGTTTGTTTACGGTTTCTTCATTAATCGTTCAAAAATAGGTGGTGTTTTCATGAGCCATTTACAGTCCACTCTAGATCACACCCAAAATATTTTCTCAGTTTTCTAGGACGCACAGGAGAGCGTATAAGTTTTGACCTTAAAATGTAGGATAGTTACATGAAGGCCATTTTACAGCAGAAATATAAACGGGCACTAGGACAACACGTATTCTAAACACTTATTGTCTCTACGGTCAACACAAGCAGTGATGTGAAACATTGAATAATTGAATTTTAGCACTTGGCCTTTGCGAATGTATTATATCGTGCCCTGCAAACTAGTTCTAGTTTTACGACTCTTTGGTATATTTATGAAATGTGTTTGAATAAAATTTCTTATTTCAAAAATGTTGAAATGTTTGTAAAATTATTTGGCCAAACTGTTATAGTTATCAGTCTCAAGACTTACAAACTAATTTAACTTATCTGCGCTAACGACGACACGCCCGAGCGTGCGCGCGCGCGCACACACACACACACACACACACACACACACACACTCATATGCTTGAGGGAGGATTCGAACCTCCGGCAGGAAGAGCAACCAAGTCCGTACCATGTCGTCTTAGAACACGCGGCCATTCCGCGCGGTTTCCACGTCTTTCACCAACACAGTTCTTCATTCATACACGTAAACTCATTAGTAACAATAATTCTTCCGGTAGTTTGGGAACATTAACGTCATTTACATACACCGAAATGTAATTTCATTTCCTTTCCTGATAAATAACCCCAGCATTCTCTTTCATTTCCTCAATGCGCTGCTTGTGCACACCCACTATAGGGGGGGAGTGATGAGGGGGATAGAACCCCCCCCCCCAGAACCAGAAAAAAAGAAAAAATAAAAAAAAATAAAAAAAAAATCGTATAACAGCAATCTAGTAAAGATTGAAAACTTGAGGTGTTTTACCATAATCATTCATTGGATGGGAGTGAATTAGTTTCTTCAGCGGGAGTAGTGGAAGGTAGTCTGTCTGGTAACTGACTAAAATGTTGCTCGTCAAGCAGATCTAGCTCCCCAAAGGCAAGTCCTAGTTACGCCACTGTGCACACAAGTGTCACACAGACAACAGACTTTCTGCAGTTCACTGAGAATCAGCGAAGGAACAAATGATACACCAACTCTGCTTAGGTGAGAGGTTTTCTTACAGTTACAAGCTACGCGACCTGTCAGGCTAAAATCTGTCAGCTTCGCACAGAAGCTTCTAAGAGGGACAATCCGCAACAGCCCATTGTGGAGCACGTCCTCCCGTCAGCATTCACACAGGTACGGATTGTCGTATGTACCGACGGAAGGACTGGAATTTACTTGGAATAGAGAGAAATCCTCGCTGCTTCATCGTATCTGGGCTCTGAAACAGAACTGTAGACCGCACTCTGAACAACAATGCCGTATAGATGCGCCGTTAGCCTTTGATCTCTTGGTAGCTCTCATTGCATGCCGGCGACAATGGCCACTGGAAATTGTAAGGGCGATGCATTGTTCTCCACAGACGTAGCGCTTCGTTTAATAAGAAGGGGTCCCAGGAGGTATTAGTTCCGGAGAAAAGAGTTCACCATTACGTACCGAATAGCTCAGTATGTCACAATTTTCGATTGCCTGTAACATGTGCACCTGTGGAAATTACGGAATTTCCACCATTCAGATTTATTCCAGCTTTGTTAGCTCGCAATATTGAGGTCAAAATATGGGTATATACAACTGCCCCGAATACTTAGATTTTTCGGAAATGGCTGAATGCTCGATTTAATTGGAAAAAAATGGGGTCGAACGTCACCTATTCAGCTTGGTCATAAGAGGCGGAGCGTGAGCTCGGAAAATTTTCTAAAATAATTGATATGGTGTTCATTCTTTAGGAATGTCCGAAAGAACAGACACCTTATCAATAAGTACATGAAATACATGTATTCGTTGGTTAGGTAGGAATGGCAAGTCTGTTGATAGATGGATGGAAATAGTCTCCGAGAAGGCTCCAGAAATGCGGAGCTACAGTTGTGGATACTTCAATTTTTTTTAACTGAAATGATTCATGCCTTTTTTTAATTTTTTAATGTGATTACTTAGTCTGAATGACTACTTCACGTTGAGAAGGTAAGAACGCTTTTCGCTTTGTATAAATTCTAAGACAGCGTTATTAAAAGCAAGGATATACCTTTTAATAATTCTTTTGTGCCCTCTAGACAGAAAGTGATGAGTTTAAGAGTTTCGTTTTTGGGGGAAACTGAAGCGATTTTTTAATTATTGTTGTCAACGTTAAATGATGGTAGATGTGGTGGATGAAAATTAGTCGGATAATAATTTGGTTTGCGTCCTCTGGACAAAAACGTACCTAAACGATAAGATTAAGGATTTCTTTCTTTATCTTTCTTTTCTTTTTGGGAGGAGGGACCTGATGTCATATTTTTATGATTGTCTTTAACCGTAAATTATACATGATTTGCCGCGGTGGAGTAGCAGAGCGGTTTAAGGCGCTTCGCTGCGGAGCGCGCGGTTGCTCGCCGTCGGAGGTTCGAGTCCTCCCTGGAGCATGGGTGTGTTTGTTGTCCTTAGGTTACTTTACCTTAGTTTAAGTAATTTGTAAGCTACGGACTGATGTTTGGTCCGATAGATTTACAAACATTTGAACATTTGTAAATGCAACATATTTCGGTTGAATATTTATGGTGTCAATTCAAATCCAGTCGATTAAGAGATTGTTCATGTATTATGCAAACTTTCAAGTCACGAAAATACATTTCATGTCTTAAAATCAAACGCATCTAGTGTAGCGTACACGATTTACCTCCCTGCCAATTTTTATGGTCTGCTGAAATTCAACAGCTTTTTAAAGTACGAGTGTGAGGAAGCTCACATTGCACAATTGTGAGGTTAATAGCTGCTTGCAGCTTCCTTATTTAAAAAAAATAAAAAATAATTAGTTTTTAATTGAAACCAGCGTTAGTTACATAAAACCGCTGAAAACGAATCAATCAACAGTTAATGTTTCATTTCTCAATAGATAACTAAACAAAAATAGGGTGAATATAACAGATCATTAAATCTACATGGAGTTAGACTTGTACTTGCAATCAGTTTCATGCAAATAAAGAATTTCACAGATTTTAAATCTCATCATAATAGTGACAAGTCCAAAAGAGTGCATTTACGCCTTACACTTGATAGAACGAAATATTTTATACAACTGATCACATCACGAGATGAGGGCTTTGTAAAAAAAATGTACACCAGAATATTATGGCAGTGACCATCGAAACCGGTCGTCTAAATGAAATTACATATTAGCGATTTAGGCTTTATCCTTTTTGGAAACTGTCATAATATTGGATCGCCTCCTTATAAAATAAACAGATAAATTGCAGTTTTCATAAGAATGGGGAACGAAATTGGCTGCGAAATTACGGAAAACCTGTAACTGGATAGAATGAGACGGATTTGAGCCGCCATACTACGGGATGATTGTCAAGGATGACATCTGGGACTTCGCTCGTTGAATGCTCTAAGGGAACATAGTGGCTACAAGTCGTATCGAAAGAGAGGCACCAAGGAAATTCGAAAACTATTATCGACGATGAGTGGTTATCAAGTATAAAATTTTTGAAATGGATAGATCAGTTCACCACCTTACTGGAGTTATGTTGATCATATACAATGTATAGAATAATTGCCACAACCGGTCAATATTGAAGAGGTTTTACGTACCCCATGTCTCGCTTTGTCTTTAGGCCATTATCAGGCCGCCATACATTCATTATATGTCTCCATATTTAGTACAGGACAGTGATAAAAATGAAGTTCTCTTTACATAAATATTTATTTTTGTTGATATACTACGGGTCATTAATACGGCTACACAAAGAAGATGATAAACGGATATTCATTGGACAAATATATTATACTAGAACTGACATGTGATAACATTTTCACGCAGTTTGGGGGAATAGATCCTGAGAAATCAGTACATAGGACAACCACCTCTGGTCGTAATAACGGCCTTGATACGCCAGGGCATTGAGTCAAACAGAGCGTGGATAGCGTGTACAGGTACAGATACCCATGCAGCATCAAGACGATACCACATATCATCAAGAGTAGTTACGGGCGTATTGTAAAAAGCCAGTTGCTCGGTCAACATTGACGAGATGTTTTCAATTGGTGAGAGATCTGGAGAATGTGCTGGCCAGGTCAGTAGTCGAACATTTTCCGTATCCAGAAAGGCCCGTAAAGGACCTGCAACATGCAGTCGTGCAATATCCTGCTAAAAGTTTCGCAGGGATGCAGGGATCGAATGAAAGGTAGAGCCGCGGGTCGTAACACATCTGAAATGTAACGGCCACTGTTCATAGTGCCATCGATGCGAACAAGAGGTGAACGAAACATGTAACCAATGGCACCCCATACCATCTCGCCGGGTGATACGCCAGTATGGCGATGACGAATACACGCTTCCAATCTGCATTCACCTCGATTTCGCCAAACACGGATGCGACCATCATGATGCTGTAAACACAAGCTGGATTCAATCGAAAAAATGACGTTTTGCCATTCATGCACCCAGCTTCGTCGTTGTGTTCACCATCGCAGACGCTCCTGTCTGTGATGCAGCGTCAAGGATAACCGCAGCCATGGTCTCCGAGGTGATAGTTCATGCTGCTGCAAACGTCGTCGAAATGTTCATGCAGATGGTTGTCGTCTTGCAAATGTCCCCATCTGTTGACTCCGGGATCTAGATGTGGCTGTATGATCCATTAAAGCCATGCGGATAAGATACCTATCATGTCGACTGCTGCAGATACGAAGCCGTTGGGATCCAGCACGACGTTCCATATTGCCCTCTTGAACCCACAAATTCCATAATCTGCTAACAGTCATTGGATCGCGACCAAGGCGAGCAGCAATGTCGCGATACGATAAACCACAATCGCGACAGGCTATGATCCGACTGTATCGAAGTCTGAAACGTGATGGTACGCATTTCTCCTTCTTACACGAGGCATCACAACAACGTTTCACCAGGCAACGCTGGTCAGCTGCTGTTTATGTATATGAAACCTTGTGTGAAGCTCTGATTTGCATATCTCAGCATCTTCTTCCTGTCGGTTAAATTCCGTGTCTGTAGCTCGTCATCTTCGTGGTATAGCAATTTTAATGGCCAGCAGTGTATTATTGTTTACTTTTTATAGTTGTCTTATCTCAACTTCTTCCATGTTTACAATTATAAATAAAATACTGCCATCTTACATGTAAGAAGCAGCAGGTGCTAGAAGCGTCCAACGTGTTGCCATTTGAGTAAGGACTGTAACGCCCTCTACGTTTCATTGTAGCATTCTATTTAGAATCCTCCGATATTATTCTTCGTAATACCAACATTGTTTCGGTGTCGGTATTTCGCACTTTCCGTTTCGTTAATCACTATTCGCAGTAATCTTTTGATGAACTCACGTGAAAGTTCGGCATTGTGATATTCACGAATTCTTGCAATAAAGTTTTACTATTGTGATTATTCAAATTCTCATGGTGTATTTCTTGGTCGAAAAGTCCGGGAGTGTATTGCCGGTTCATAGTTTCCAAAGGGCACAGTATTTTTGCGATTCATATATGCAACCATCGTCAGGTGAGCTGACGGACTGAACTTCTAAGACTGCGCGACCTTCTTGTGTAGTCTCTCTCTGCCCGCAAGGTGTTTCCTCCGCGGTCCGCTTCTTCAAGCTGTGCATGGCGCTTCCTGTGCGGTTTGCATCCCAGTGCTGGCGTTGGCGGTTGTAGAGGCTCTTGCGTCGGCTTCTCTGGTAGCGATAATGTATTTGCCCTTTCCGCCAGATACACTCTGCGAGCAAAAATATCCTGACACCTGGCTGAAAATTAGTTACAAGTTCGTGGCTCCCTCCATCGGTAAAGCTGGAATTCATTATGGTGTTGGACCAGCCTTAGACTTAATGACAGTTTCCACTCTCGCAGGCATACGTTCGGTAAGGTTCTAGAACGTTATCATAGGAAATGGGTGCCCATTCTTCAATGAGTGCTGCAGTGAGGAGAGGTATCGATGTAGGTCGGTGAGGCCTGGCACGAAGTTGGCTTTTCGAAACATCCCAAAGATATTCTATAGGATTCAAGTCAGCTCACTCGGCAGGACAGTATTTTACAAGGATGTTATTGTGTAACCACTCCGTAACGGGTCGTGCATTATGATCAGGTATTATATCATGTTGAAATATGGAATCTCCATCCCCAAATTGCTCTTCAACGGTGGAACGCAAGATAGTGCTTAAAAATTCAATGTAGTGCCAAGAAAAACAACTGCTGCAATCCCCTTCATGTTAAGACCACACCATAGCACCACCACTTTCTGAAGAAACTAGAGGAGGTAGGAAGCTGAAACTTTTACAGTATACAGATGAAACATCGTCTGCAGATCACATAAAGATTTGTTACTATATTTATGCATGATGTGAGTGATGACTTTTTTGTTCTCAAAGAAAAAAATAACAAGTTTTATAAATACCATAGTGCTTGTGAATTTGTTCTTGTTGTGACTACAGGTTACATTTTTAACTAATTAATCATAGCTGTATTAATAAGAGTTAATAAAAGTATGATTTTATCAGTCTACGTTTTTGAGAAAAGTGTACCAGAGGTTAAAAAATAGAGTTTTGAGAAAAAGTATATTAAAGTTTCACATACCGAAAATAATATGTAATGCAACACAGAGACACTATTAAAACATTGCAGCACTATACTGTGTCTC
The DNA here is from genome assembly GCA_026315105.1 of Locusta migratoria. Lineage (NCBI taxonomy): Eukaryota > Metazoa > Arthropoda > Insecta > Orthoptera > Acrididae > Locusta > Locusta migratoria. The sequence goes on from CM048748.1 coordinate 364,684,989, forward strand.
AGCTTCTTCTTTATCTACTATTCTTCTTTTCTTTGATCTTCTCGTAATCCTGGCATCTTTGGTAGCATTTCTCGCAGAAATTTTTAGCATTTCTATGCTTTTCAGTTCTTTTGCGGTATTGATGTCATCCTGTGTTCTCAATAGTCTTAACACGTCAGTTTTCTTTGAAACACCAACAATGGATCATATCACACCATCATGAACACCAAATTTAAATGTTTCTTTTCTGACGAAAACAGTTTTCGGTAGACTTGTACAAATGGCAGATTACAAACTTTCATTTGGTTTCTGAGCTTTATCATGGAGACACTTTTTCCAAAGATATTGTTGACTAAGGTCTCTGAAAATGGGTTTCACGGCAAGGAGGATCTTTTCTGAATTTTTATGCGTATAATTGGAACTTGTAGCTGGGTTGTTGAATTTACATCAGCTGTCAAGTCCCCATGGGCAAATTGAATATTGTGGTTTCCGATCTTTGAAAGTTAGTGAAAGAATGTAGCCCAGATAGCTCTCCTCATTGCTTCTTCGTTGTTGCAGTTATTTGTAATTGCCATACCATAATAAATTTTAATCCTGTTAAGCCACCTTTACCTCCTAACTTTTTCCCTAGCGATCCCATTATTGTTTGAACATGTCCAATACGCTCTAGTTATTAATTTGGACTGTAGGCCCATACAGTTTATCTTCTACCACTTTCTGATAAGCTTTATAATTTCCGTCCCCAAGATATTCTATATACATGCCACCTATTGACAGCAGAGACCGTTTGAAAAGCTGATATACGATGGTCGATAATGCAAACAGGATGTCAAGTATCACATCAACCATTCTCTTTCGCAACCGAAATAAGAATATATAGGGAACGTTTCCTGCATTAGAATCAAGCTTATCAAAACAGAGCAAAACATGCACGTGGCAACAGTTACCAAACATTACTAAAAAATTTATAAATCCAAATCTAATCGTCAAATTTGCATGAAATAAACGGCAATTTATAGCTAAATAATTGAATGAAAAAATAAAGAATTGAGTCCCCTTATTTGAATCAGTCATTTCGAAAAGGTTATATGGCCATTTCCACCACATTTCATTCTTATTGGAAAATCTGGAAATATACCACAGCTACGACCAACTCCATCTCTTCCTGCTGAGTAATTGTCTCTTTACGTTTCTCTACAACAGAACATCGGCATACTGTACTCAGAATTAATTGAGAAGAAATGAAACCCTCGTTATGCTGTACGAAATAACTATAGGTACGTAATATACTGAAAGCATAAAAATTTGGCTTTCTAGTGTTAAGGTGATCTAAATTATACCTGAACACTTCTTATACAAAACACGTAACTGTGTCCGTACAAGTAGAGAACGCAGATACGATTGACAGAGAGGGTTTTGATCAAAATCTGGAGTTTCACACTGATACTTTCTTTGCGAATACTACACAGAGGTTCTTTACCTTCTCTGATCTATCTCCTCTTTTCAGAAAGCGCAGTTAATGCGCAGATGTCCTCTTTCGTACTCTAATGAATTTTTTTTCCCTCTTCCAAATGCAGTCCGCTGAATAGAACCTGGAGGACAAAACGCAGGAAGTTTGTTGCGGCATTGTAAAGGCCCTATTAATTTTTCACTTTTTTCATTTTGTCCTCGGAGTGCTTTTGCAGCTGAATTATTAAATGCGTATAGGGCGGCCGCGAGCGTTTTAATTTACTTCGGTTTCCCCCTCATTAAGGGCGGGGCTTTAGGGCGGCTGGCGGTGGCTCCACGGGTCAGGACGGACCCGACAGCAAAGTCGCCGCTCCCACCTGTTTGTGCCTCGGCGTTAATTAGTTTTCGGCTTTTAAGGATGGGTAGCTATGGGCTGAAATAAAGACGAAGCAATTCATTACCAAATTAAATGCTTTTATCTTGTGTATTGGTGCATAAATGTGAAAGAGGAGATCTGAGGACTAACTGAACAAACTCCTTGAAGTTTGTGATAGAATACCTTTTATCAAAGCCGGTTTTTCTTGTACTAATAGTGACTCAAAGCCACTGCGATCTTCTTTATTAGTATTTCATTACCCCTCAGGATGCAATTGTTTTCTTTTTTCTAGTGGATGTTATACACTGAATCAGTTTTGGTAGTAAATAATATTAATTGAAATTACTCACGCGAACCGTTTCATATACAGGGAACAATAGCAAAGTCTGTTTCATTTTCACATAAGCAGTACAAGTTTCTAAAGTTTCATCCACAAAGAAGGAAAATATCGCATTTAGAAAGAGCAGCTCATTTGATTAATGAACAAAACGTCCTAGGTCTAGAGTTCTAAATGTTATTTAAATATAACTTCTTCACAGCAAAATGAAAATTTTAGTTTGGGGCAACCGGATCGATACAGCACATTTTAAGTTTTTCTATTGTTCGTAGCTATGGGGAAAGTGATGTAAGGAAGAAAAATTTCTAAAAATTCGAGTATTCGACAAAAGGGGAAGAAGTTTGTATAACTCTCAATCAGCGCACTAAGAACAACCGTCATTTGGAAATAGCTCCACAAATGTGGCTGGTTTTTGTTGTTGTTTCTGCGTTCATAAGTATCAGGACGAAATTGGTATAAAAGAAATATTTAGAAATGCCCCCTGCATAACTGAAGAATTTAAGAAGATTGAAATAGATTTTTGTTATGGTATATTTGTGTGAAGACAGTAATTCAGGATATAAACGATGAATACGTATAATTCGTTCTTGTGTGTTCGTCAGTCATTGAAATTTTAGCAAGAAAAACAAAATGCGATACAACTACAAAATGAAAATCCAAAATTTCCCACAAATTGCAAAAACCATCAATTGCGAATGCACTAACGATCGTAGATGAAGACGGGAATAACGTATTTGATAGACAACCATGATGTTTGGCATATATATGTCTTGTTTTAATGGAGACGATTTTTATGCTGAAAACACCGTGTGGTGCCCGGGAATAGACTTTGCTTTGTTTGACAGAGCATTATTAAAGGTGGCAGATATTTACATTTTCTGATAGGATCTGGGTTGGAGAGGAAATGGAGAGGAGTTGGAACAGGGGGATTGTAAGACAGGGGGAGGCAGAAGGAGAGAGGCAGAGAGAGGGAAGGAAATGACAGACACCAATGGCACACATAGAAAGAGAGAGGGGGATGGTTAACTGACAGAGGGTTATGTAGGATATGGGCTAAACGAATAAATACTGCTGGGGGCCGAGTGGTAGGTTCTCCCCGTTATGCCAGTATGAGATGAAGATACCTCTGCCAGAAGAAGTTAGTAAAACAGTGTTAACAATATTGTTCAAATTTTACAAGATTTCGTGGTATAGGTGCTAGCTCGACAGGAGCTGTTTTAGCAGGACGGGAGGTATCCGTGTCGTTGCGTTGGGGAGTCGAAGAAAAGACCGTCGATTTGTGCCCGGTCCCCACTGCGCTCTATGCAGCTGCTTGTGGGTCTGTACTTGGAACCATTGGAGTTAGATGCCGTCGCGACCGACGAACTCTTGATACCGGTTAGCAGGGTTAGCACCAGAGTTATATCACATCGCAGGATCTTCGGCCTTTAGTAAACCAACCAATGAAGTCTGAGCTGTCCTCAGGCAGCAACCATACACCGCGATGTGAAGACGGTGGTACCTCGGTTCACCATCTTACATGGATGACGATCTGTTCCAAGTGTAACAGTTGTCGATCTCCTAGCTTCGACTGACCTGAAACATAAGGTAAATGCATTGATTAGATCATTGGGTCGAAGACTACTCTTCTCAGCATCATCGATTCGATAGACCAAGTGGCCACAATTACCAAAAGCGGGAGTATATATATATATATATATATATATATATATATATATATATATATATATATATATATATATATATATATATATATACACACATCTCATGTAAATCAACTTCCCACCGCCATAACATCCATCATCCACCACACCACCACACAGCCATGTATTATGTACAGCGTGTGGTATCTGCCCCTGAAACTTTGAAGGGCTTTAGCTCCCAAACTAACAGTGATAGGAATGAAGCTTAAATTGATTTGGACGCAGCTGGTTTCAACGATTCCAATGCACAATAGAAAAAACTATTGTTCCATTTAAAAATTATATCTTTGTGCTGTAACTCTTTGGAAAATGATACAATAAACTATGTTCATAGCTCCGCAGAAAGTGTAACATTTCTTGTGTTGACCTACCGCATTAAAATTTCCCGTCATATATTATTTTATAAGTTACAGAGGCAAACACACTTAGTACACGCCATCCAAGCTCTGTTTGTCTCAATGTCCAGGCGTATCAAGGCCGTTATTACGACCAGAGGTGTTTGTTCTGCGTACTGATTTCTCAGGATCGATGAATCCTAATTGCGTGAAAATGTAATTGCATGTAAGTTCTAGTATAAAATTTTTTTCCAATTAAAACCCGTTTATCATCTGCATTTCTTCTTGGTGTAGCAATTTTAATGGCCTGTAGTGTACTTAGAAAGTTGGTCCTGTGGACTTGTCCGTTCCGACTAATGTAGGTAACTTAGGCTTAGGCAGAGCTCAGCTATATCCCTGAACATCAAAAACAATTCCACACTGCAACGGTCTATGAGGAACTTATTAAACGGCTGCCGCCAAACTGTATCGAGCAAAGATAAGAAAGCAGAATTTGGAGGCAAATATGAAAGAATATTAGTAATCCCTTTCTTCGGTCCGGCTTGGTACGATGTGGTCAGTGAAGTGATACCCATCGGAGAATAACCGACATTAAGCTCCGACCAACACTACTTTGTACAAACTGTAATCTAGTGGAAACACTACATCATATATAGCATTGTAGGGATCGGAATCAAATATGGACATGGACTTGAAAGAAACTGGTTCTCATAACATCAGAGAATTCCTTACAAATACAAGTCGTACTTGACTCAGATTGGCAGCTCTATCCAGAATCCAAGAACAATAGTTATACTTTCTTAATGGGTCAATTTCTATATTACGTGATTACCAACAAAACGCCGACGCTTTATGGTTATCATACATACCTCATTAAGGAGTATCTCGCGACCAAAAAATATCGGAAGTTTCAAAAGACGTTTCAGAATTTCCTCACTATTGCGTTAACCGATGGATGAATTTAAGTTATCGACGAACTAGGAAGGTTTTATATTATTATTTTCATGATTATTACCATAATTGAATATTCTGTTCGTTTCTAGCCGTTAGGTTTATCTATAGTCTGTGTATTAAGTCGGCAACGCTACATGACAAATGTCCTTCCTTCTTTCTGTAATTTAGAGAATTCCTTAACGACTGCAAGAGATTTTCGTCATTTGTGTTTACAATACTGAATTTTTGTGCTAGTTGATGTATTGAGATTGCTACGCGATAGGTAGTAGTTCCCAGCCAGTTGGAAGCGCTACAGTGACAGCCAAATCAGAGTGCGGGAATCTCATCGAGTTCTTACCTCAGAGTTAAGACCAGAGGAACTATATAAAATAAACATTTAAAAAAATCATCTTCGGGAAACTGAAGCAAATGTTGACAGACACGACACAGAAACACAGCACTTTGAGAAAAAGGGAGTCCCGAATCGCTGCAATGGCAACATGCTGCGGAGATCAAACGCTACTTTGGAAACCACAATTGCTAGTTTCATGGTACAAGGAAAGAAGATAAGCTTTAATTTACATACATGTCAAACAATGATAAGGGAACACAAATTGTTTCAAAAGGCATTGAAGCTGACGCCGAAGAAGTCGACATTGTCGAGTGTCAGGATGGGCTGTAAGAGTGGATGGAGGCCAAAAAGGAAAAGTAGTAAGGAGACCAATCGCGAAAAGTGGGAGACTGGGTTCCAGTCCGGAACAAATTTTTATTTGTCACCAAATAATTTAACACCTTCAGTAATGCAGCTAATGTCAGCAAAATTCGCAACTGCCGAATAAATATTCAGTTTTTAATGTCAAGTATGAATTATTACAGAATGCCAGCACGTGTCCAAAGAAATACGGATAAAGTTATTTGAGAATATGAGCAAGAAATACCAGTGACTACACACCCACTACAGTAATGAAGAAATAATTAGGATTCGTGCGATGAACCTCTCAGATAGCAACAATCTTTGGTTACACGTGGTGGAAAGGATATACTGACGTTTAAAGGCATCATAAGGGAATTGGAGTTTAGTTTCTCTGAGAATGAAGCGAGGAAAAAAAATAGAACCTGAACATGAGCAAAACTAATAACGACATACCGAGAAATAACACAAAATAATGGCAATGAAAACAATAATTTTAAGCCAACAATTAATAATAATCAAAATACATTTCGAGAAATAGCAACAATTTTGATACACGCAACGAAAACTAAAGCGTGAGGATTAATGAAGATTACTTCCAGAGAGAAGGATATGGTTTCAATCGTCCAGAAAGTGGATACGGTAATGGATACGGAGGTAATTCACACATGGGAAACTACCGGTTTGAAAATACAAGAGGAGGACTACAGTAGATTACTTTACTCGTGGAAGAGACGTAAGGCAAATTGGAGAGGAAATCCAGGACAGTAACAGCTCACCAAAAGTAACGAAGAGAAAGGTACTGAAATCGTAGAGGTTAGGCCACTAAACCAAAAGGAAATAATAGATTGACAAGATGTTAAAGAAGAGGTCCAACAAGACGATGTCAGACCTGAAATAATACCAGAGCTGGTAATTTATTTGTTATATTCGGGTGAGGAGGAGTTACCGACACAGAAAATCCATACATATCTTGTTGGGACACATTAGAGTGGGAGAACATGGACAGTCAGGACGCATTGCCTCCTCTTTCCTATTAACAAAATGGTACAATAAAATGGAGCATTAGTGGGAGAGTTTCAACTTGTACAGTGACAACATTTGATTCACAACCGATACAAAAGCGTTACAAGTTTGCACCTGTTGCTGTCCTTCGATGTAGTCCCCAGTCGACTGTAGAATCCGTTGCCAGAAATATGGAAGGTGTAGTATACCATTAGCAGAGCCTGTTGTTTAGATGGTGCGAACGGAGCGGACTAATGCCTGGTGTAGTTCTGAAGCGAATACCACGCAGTGGTTCCTTAATCTTCAGAATTCAATCCGGAGGTTACGATGAATGGTACACTACTTCCCAGTCCCTTCAACCGAAAAAAGCAGCCACAGCAATGCTCCGTATTCGCTCACGCATTGTCGTGCTAAATAATGGGTGGGTTGTGCAGAAAGTGTTGCCGCTTCATTCGCAAAGCTGGTCACAGGTGATGCTCCAAAAACGAACAGTAGTACTGACCACTGACGATCTGCCACAGTTTGCCGACCTTCGTTGAAGGATTTTACCCAACGTGCCGCTTTTCTGTTCGGTAATGCAGATTCTCCGCACGCCTCTTGAAGACCTTGATGACACTGTCGTACTGTACGAAGTCTGGCACATTCTATCTCGATCCAACTCCATTGTTCCTGTTTCGAAAACATAGATACACCGTTACGTTAGATCGCTTGCACACAAGTGACTGTGTGTCATTCGATTGTGCGCACGCCGGTGACCTGGGACGAACGATCCATTTGCTCAGAGGTAATGTAGGTATGTTAACAACGAGTGCTATCAGTGACAATAGAAGATTCCCATGCATAGTGTCTCCACAGCAGTGTTGCCACTATTTATGTTCCAACCCTCGTAATTTGTTTGATGAGATTAACATTGTGGAACAGCCAGAAAAAGAAAACACGATACAGACTGTATGAAACACACAAATGGAAGATACTACAAAAATAGAGTATGAGATAAAATATAGCCAGAAAAAGATTAAATACAAAGTGAGGTGAAAATGAAAATTATAGATAACAGTTTGTTTTCAGTTCTTACGAAAACAATTCAACTGCCAAAACCCAAACAAACAAAGACAGTTGTAATCAGGATAAATAAATTACATTATTATTCTAATATCGACAGGAATACGGTGTTTCCGCATTCCAAACGAAACTAGATACAGGTCCAGAAGTTTTTTATGAAGACCGAAAATATAATAAGCTTAAGGAAAAATGGGGAAGTCAGTAAGACTTACCCTGAAGAGCCATCTGGATCATGTGAGCCAGTTTTTGAGACATCGTTAAGGAAACCAGTTTTTGGAACATATGAGCTAAACAAAAGTATTTTAACTCGTTCTTAAAATCATATATTGCAGTAGTGGTAGATGAAGACGCCGGTTGTGACCAAAAGGTCAATTTCTAAATTCTTTTTCACAAATCACTTAAATCAACACCTTTTAAATCTACATCTACAACATAATAAATAAAAAAATAAGTGAACGACAAACACTGACAATGTTAGAAATCACCTGGCATGTGTGCGTGCTAAATACGAGAACATAAGAGGCTAATGTAGGACAGCGAATAGGGTATGGAGGAGTGTTGAGTCGGTTTTTGGTAGAGAAACGACGACGACGTGACCGGCCTAACGGTGAAGCTCATTTCGTGTCCAAGCGCAATTCCAGCGACAAAGAAAATATGGGGCAGACACATTTAATGTTGTGCCACTGTATATCAACGGAGAGCTACGGCGGTGGAAGAAGTTTGTTGCCTAAACTTGAGACGGAGGTCTTGAAACGCAAAATCCTGGAGTAAAATTTTCATTACAAGGTAGATACTAAAGAGAAATTCACATTCCTTTTCCCGAAATTTTATCACTTTTCCTACCCAGAGATTACCCAAAATTCAAACAACAACCACTCTCACGCACCAATAATGTATATTCTGTCAGGTCAGCAATGACAACAAAAGAGAAATGTCATCTGATATTCGGATAAACCTCGATGATAGCTATGACTTTCAATACTGAGATGCAGTTGCCTCATACTTAGTCTCAAACAATGCACGAGAAATCATCAAGACCGATCTCACAAATCCTTCCTAACAACCAAGTAATTTGACAAGAGAAAACGAGCATGTTGTGAAAGTCCAGTTCAATTTGGCTACGCGATGAGAACCAACCATTTGAAGTGTTGCATCATCATCATTTTTGCAACATTGTTAGATTTAACATCTCACTTCATTCCTGTAATATTTTAGAACATTTAAGTATTGATTTTGTTCTTGCTTAAAATTATTTTGTTTGGTGTCCAGATATTTTATGGTGATGTCCATGATTTTGATGTACATTTGGAGGGGTCAAAAGAATTTTTCAAATTATTTTATGTTTTTGACAAAACAGACTTATAAGAATATTCGTAAATATCGAAAAATAGATCAACTTCAATTTGGCGATGGTAGCCTAAAAGAAGCTTCTTCATCTTATATATAAAAGAACAAAAACTGAAACAAAACTAATAACAGAATAAGTAAATATTTTAAAACATATTGACACTGGAATCACATCTTCTGCAAAATGAAATGCGAAGCTTAAGAAAGAAGGACGTTGTTGTTTTTGTGGTCTTGAGTCCGGAGACTGGTTTGATGCCACTCTCCTTCCTTCTCTATCCTGAGCAAGCCACTGCATCTCTCCAAAAGAACGGCAACATACAAACATTTCAGATTCTTATTGCATTCATTTTTTGGTCTCCCTTTGCGATTTTTACACGACACACTTGCCTGGAATGCTAAATTGACGATTCTCGGTGTCTAAGAATGTGTGCTCTCAATCCATCCATTCTTTAAGTCAAGATATGCCAGAAATTCCTTTTCCATCTAGTTATTTTCTGTACCTCCTCATCAGTTACGCGATCCACCCACCTAATTTTCAGCATTCTTCTGTAGCACCACATTTCAAAAGCCTCTATTCTCATCCTTTCCGCATTGTTTATTGTCCATGTTTCACTCCCATACCTAGGAAAAATCCACACAAATGCCTTCATAAAGAACTCCATTAATTTAATATTCGGTGTCAGCAAATTTCTCTTTTTCAAAAATGCTTTACTTGCCATTGCCATTTTGCATTTTATATCATCTGTACTGCGACCTTATTATGCTATTTGACTGCCCAAGTAACAAAACTCGTTTACCATCTTTATTGCGTTACCTAATCTAATTCCTTCAGCCTCATTCGATTTTATTAGACTGCACTCCATTACCTTTGTTATGCTCTTGACAATGTTCGTGCTGTACGCACTTTTCAATACACTGTCCATTCCGTTCATCATTCCTCCAGGTCATTTTCTGTCTGACGGAATTACAATGTAATCGGCAAAACACAATGTGTTTATTTCTTCACACTGAACTTTAATTCTTTCTCCAAATTTCTCTTAGCTTTCTTTTATATCTTGCTCACTGTACAATTTGAAGAACGTTGGAGAAAGCCTGTAACCCTGTCTTCCCAATCTATGCGTCCCCTTCATGCCCTTCGATTCTGATAACTGCTTTCTGTTTTTTGTACAAGTTGTAAATCACCTTATGTTCCCTATATCTTACTCCTGCTGATGTCAGAATCTGTTCAAATGTTTGTAGAGCTAATGGGACATAACTACGGGCTCATCAGTCCCTAAACGTACAAGCTACTTATGAACTACATAATAACAAGGATGGCACGGTTATCCATGCCCGATGGGGGATTCAAACCCCCGACCGTAGTGGCCCTGCAGAACGTGACTGGCGCGTCGCAGACCGCAGGGCCACCGCGGTCGGCTGTCAGAATCTGGCAAAGTGTATGCAAATCAACATTGTCAAAGGCTTTCTATCTTCAACGATAAGCCGTAAGGTGAGTATTGCCTCCCGTGTTCCTACATTTCTCCTGGATCCAAATTGATCATTCCCGAGATCGACTTCTACGAGCTTTTTCATCCTTCTGTAAATCATTCGTCATAAAATTTTGCAACTATGACTTATTAAACTGATGGTTCTGTAAATTTCACATCTGTCTGCGCCTGCTTTCTTTGGAATGGAGATTATTATACTTTTCTTAAAGTCTGTGGTATTTCTCCTGTCACATACATCTTACACCTGGTAAAACAGTCCCGTCATGGCTGGCTCTCCCAGAGACTTCAGCTGCTCCGAGAAAATGTCGTCCACTCCACGGGCCCTGCCTCGATCAAGGTCCCTCAACGCTCTGTAAAATTCCTCTCTCAGCACAGAATCTCCCATTTCATCCTCATACATATCATCCTCCCTTCCCACAATAATGGCTCTCAGTTCATTTCTTTTGTAGATACCCGCTATATACTCTTACCACCTTTGTGCTTACCCTTCTTTGCTGAGAAGTGGTTTTCCATCTTTCTTTATATTCATACAGCTGCTTTTCTTGTCTTCATACGTCTCTTTTATTTTCCTATAGGCGGAATCTATTTTTCCTCTGTTTATACATTCTTCTACAGACTTGCATTTGCCTTTCAGCCACTCCTGCGTAGCTATTTTGCACTTCCTGCCAATTTCATTTCTTATTCGCCTGTAATCTATTTTTCCTGTTTCATTTACTCCATTTTTTTTATTTTCTGCTTTCATCATACCTATTCTATTGTTTTATTTCCTCCAGTTTCTGTCAACTGGTGACTAAAGCTCCCTCTAAAAGTCTCAAGAACTGACGGTTCCTTGAATTTATTCAGGTCACATCTTTATTTCCCTTTATTTCTGCAGTATTTACAGTTTCAGCCTACAGTTCATGACTAATAAGATGTGGTCAGTGTCTGTATCTGCCAGGGGGTATGTCTTACAGTTTAAAAGCTCGTTTCGAAAAAAAAAAAAAACGTCTTAACATTAGTATGGTTCTTCTACTGGTCGTTTTCCAATTTATGTTAATAAACAAATTAAGATTACTATAATTCAGAATATAATTTGATTTATTGGGTAAAATTGATTTCCTCGGAATTTTGTTCTGTTATAGAATGGTATAATTATTAGGATTCTAATTGATATTGCTATCTGATACCTTTCAGAGTCACCTGGTCATATCCACGTATACAGCCTTCTTTCGTGATTCTTATACCAGGTGTTTCTCATGATTAAATTATGTTGCGTGCAAATTCCTACGAGGCGGCTTCCACTTTCGCCCAGTCCACCTACTATTCTCCGTTCCCTTCCTTTTCCCAATACCGAATTTCAGTCTCCCATCACGATTTAGTTTCCCTCTCTCTTAACTGTCTGAAAAATTTCCTTTACCTCCCCATAAATTTCTTCGATCTCCTCATCATTGTCAGAGATAGTTGGCATATAAATCTGCACTACTGTGGTCAGTGTTGGGTTCGTATCTATCAGGACTACGACAATGTGATCACTGCACTGCTCATAGTGGTTTACCCGCATTCCAATTTTCTTATTAATTATCAGACCTACTCCTTTAATATCACGACTGATTTAATTAGGCGGCATTCTGCAAATACAACATCTGAAAATAAAATTAGGTGGATATTTCTGTAACATTATCGTAGATGAACTGTGAACTATAATCACCTCCTATAGCTGTGCACCTCTGAGATCTGAGATACATGTCATGGAAACAATGCACGAAGGCTTACTTTGGGTGTTCAAAATCCAGGCCATGTTTCGTTAAATGTCGGGAATATCATCAAATCTCTTTTCTTGCAAAGCCAGTTTCGGTCGAGGAAATAGGAAGAAGTCTCGCGGACTGAGATCCGGCGAGTGTGGTGGATGTTCAAGTTGCACGAGAACGCTCGCCCACACACAGCCAGTATCGTCAAACAGTTTTTGGCACGAATGGCGGTGGTGCAACATGGACAACCCCATAATCGCCGGATTTCAATCGTTCGTTATTAACCCTTTCGTGGTTGTTGGGACATATACGTCCCACTAACTTCGGACATCATTTGTACCACAAGGTGGCAAGTTGCGTAATTTTGCATAGTGCTGCCATATGTTGGTGGCCCTTCAGAACGTGTAAAAAAATGGAGGCACTGAAATTCTTACAGTGTAGAAGGCTGTGACTGTTTATATGGGCTGCTGCGTGAATTTTCGCACCGTAACCATTGTTTATTGTCCCTTGAATCGGTTTTCATCGTTTTCTCGCTACCGAAAATGTCCGAAGTAAGAATATTTGCTATTTTATGTTTCGTAGAAGTTTACAGACAATAACAACGCTTACTAAAACTCATTTCACTTCAAAAGATTTTTTCAGTGTATTTACAATTAGTGGGACGCATGTGTCCCAGTGAGCATTGTGTAGCCCTATAGTGCCTTTATGTTGCGATATTATAGTACTCATATTTCAAAGAAAAACAGTTTTTCTGTAATTTTTTGCGCTAATAAAATACGGTGTGTGGTTTACTATTATTTGCATTTTCTATTATAGAAGCTGCGAGACAGCTCTCTCTGTTTTTTTTTTTTTATTTTTTTTTTTTTTTTTAAATGTGTGCATTGCAAATTTTTGAATCATGTACTTGTTTAGACCCTATGACAGTTCGGATAACTTAAGAGATTATTTAAAAAAGTTTTAGGTAAATCGGTGCCAGAAATGATCAGTGCGACGTATGTGTCCCACCATTTTTTTAGGAAAAATGGAATGTGCTAAAATTTTTTGAGTGTCATATTTGTAATCCTGACCCAAATCAGACTCTGTAACAGCTGAGATAACTTAAGATATTTTAAAAAATGGGTAAAAACCATCGCATCTTTCAAGTTGAAACAAATCACACACACTGTGCAAAATTTCATTGAAATCGATTGTATACGTCGGAATTCATCGTGGTCCAGCTAAATTACACTTTATTTATATATATGGCGTGACACACACACACACACACACACACACACACATAAAAAAAGAAAGATCTCTACAATCCAATAAAAGTGGAAGTGTTGCCGAAAAAAAATTGTAGTAATTTAAATCTTATAACTTAGCAACTTTACCATTTACGGAGCAAAGATGTCATTTATATATTATTATTACTATTTTAAAAATTACGTCCCTTAGATGGCGTCCTTTTGTACCACAGCTCAAACATCTAAGCCAAAATTACTGTCAATTTCATCACGAATTCCCCGTTTTCATTCGCCTTGTGTTATTGGTCGAGTCGTGTAGACTTCGCTCTTGAGATACCCCACAAGAAAGAAACCTCAAATGGATAAATCTGGCGATCTCGGTGGTCGAGGAATCTAACCGAATCGTGGAATCACACGGTTACCGAACTATTTTCTCACACATGCCATTGATTGCGGTCCACTGTGTGATGTCGCTCCGTCCTGCTGGAACCATGCTTCTTGAGCATCTGGGAAGTTGTTCAATACAGGTGTAACGAAAGTTCGTAACATCTCCATGTAACGATCGTCACTGACAGTTGTTGTGTTTCCCTGTTCATTTGCGAAAAAATACAGTCGATAATAGGAGAAGCGGAGAGGATCCTTTTCTTTTTAAATACTATTTTTATGTTTAATATAATTTTAGAATAAATTATTCAGTTTAATTTATTGTGTCTTCGAAGAAGAAGATTGTCATTTCGAAGACGAAGCTTTCATATTAGTTTATAAAGAAAAATTTCCTTCCTTTCATGGAGACTTTAGAAGAGGTGTCTTCAAGAAGATGTTAACTTTTTAGTAAGAAGAAATCCCGTTTACTTAGGAAGAAAACGATATTAATTTCGTTTTTATGAATCCAGGTACAGTGGTACAGCTAATGAAGCTAGCCGCGGAAGGCTATATTGGCGTCCGCAAGGACGGGTTGTAGGGGTGGATGGAGACCCGACAAAATAAGAAAAAAGAAAAAAAAAAAAAAAAGTGCCTGAGTGGTCAACGCGCCTGCTTAGTAAGCAGGAGATCCCGGGTTCGAATCCCGGTCGGACACAAATTTTCTTTCGCCACAGTTTGGTATTCTAAACCTAATACGGTGATGCCATAACATCCCAAATTGCGATTTATTTCATTCACTTTAACGCTGTAATTCGTCAACAAATATATATAATTATATACAAGCCGAGGCTGGGCTCCTGACGATAATTAATTGTGTCTCGATACCTCATGGTTTGTAATACAGTATTGTGGCTGCGAGCATTATAGAATAAATAGGCTGTTCTATAGGAAAGAGACAGCATGGCGAATGGAGATTTCTGTGTGCAGGGAAGAGTCCTCTGCAGTTGGGCTGGTCACTGTGTCCTCGGTGGCGGAGTGGTCAACGCGTCTGCCTAGTAAGCAGGAGATCCCGGTTTCGAAACCCGGCCGGGCACAAATTTTCATTCGCCACAGTTTGGTATTCCATCTAAACTTAATACAGTGATGCCATAACATTGCAAATTGCGATTGATTTCATTCATTTGATCGCTGTAATTCGTCAAGAATATATATAATTGTTACTTATAAATTAGTTTGAAGGTTTATTTTGAGAGATGTTATGCAGTGGACAACCGTAGTTAGCTTGGTGTTAGGGAATTTGGGTGTGAGGAGAGGGGCTCCTGGTAAACAACGCGATATTTGCTTCTTGTCTTGTTAGAGACACGGGAAAGGCTGGCTGCAATGTCGGCACAACTTTGCACAGTTTAGCAACGGCGATCTTACTACGAGGGACTCTGTATCTGTTCGGAATTTTCAACTGTCCATTCTTCGCGAGCGACGGTCTGGCACCACAGGCACTTGAAACAGGCACCGCACTGAGCCAACACCCAGTAGAGACAGGGCCTTAAGCCGGGTGCAAATGTTCAAATGTTCAAATGTTTGTTAAGCTTATGGGACTTAACTACGGGGTCATCAGTCCCTAAACTTACAAACTATTTATGAACTACTTACGGCCTAGGACGGCACAAATATCCTTGCCCGAGGGGGGATTCGAACCCCCGACCGTAGCGGCCTTGCAGACTGTGACTGGAGCGCCTGTCTCCTCGGCCACCGCGGCCGGCAAGCCGGGTGAACACGCAGCGATCTGTCTGCGCAAATGTCTGTGCAAATATCTGCGCACACCAATCGTTGCGTGTGGACGGGTGTTCACACCACTGCAAATTCTCGCGCCCGACATCTTTCGGTGAAAAAAAAAAGAAACTAGGTAGTACAGACTATAATTTGGGTGGCGAACGAATACCATAAGCTTCTTTACGAAGTTTATTTTGGTCAGTGATAGAGGAAATCTATTTACGGACACTATTTGCAACGTATCTTGCAAGAAAAACATATGCAAACAAACCGCAATAAACAGAAATGGTCTAGGCATTGGCTGCTTAAAAGAAGGCAGTTGTCACATGTGATTCTACATCGTTAGTTGGAGTGCAAACCCAAGGACTGGCGTAATTATTTGCGAATGGATGTGGGAACTTATAATTATCTTTTGACACTGGCAACTCCTCGCATAATACGTAAAGACACTTGTATGAGAAGATATATTTCTCCACATGATTGGCTGACAGTTACATTAAGATTCCTGGCCCCAGGAAGGACCTACAAAGACCTCGAATTTTCAACAGCAATTTCTAAACTAGCATTGTATTAAACCATCCCCAACACTTGTGAAGCTATTTACGCTGCCCAGAAGAATGATTTCATGAAGGCAAGTAAAGTAGGCCTACCTTCTAACAAGACGCAAATAAAATTGTCTGAGTTTTAGATATGTTTGAAACACTGTACGCATACTTCACTTTATATTCTATATGTGGCCAATAAGTTGCGGCTAACTTTGTTTCCCAGTCGGAATTTTCATTTCTCAGCCATTTTCATCCACTGTCAATATAGTAAGCAAACGAAAAAAGTATACACTGAGACAGATTTGCAGCGATCTCCTGTCCACATGTTTAAACTTCTCTGCGCAGATGTGATTTGAACCCACAGATTTGAGCAATTTTGCTCAAACCTCCAACTTACAGGTTTGCGCACATCTCATATCTGCGCAAATGTGCTGTCCACACGCAACGATTTGCGAGGTGTGCTCAGACATTTGCGCAGACAGATCGTAGTGTGTGGAACCGGCTTTACAACAGGCCGTGCTACGTCACACTGACCAGCTTGCGGCCGCCATCTTACTGGCTGGCCGCTACGAAGCAGTAGGCGTGCCCCAGCGACCAGGCATTCTGCTGGCGGTCGAGGCCTGGTCAGTGTGACGTAGCACGGCCTGTTGCAAGGCTTTGTTTCTAGGGGGTGTTGACTGAACCCAGCGGCGAGCGGAGACTTCGCGTCCGGGGCTGCGTGGCGGGTTGATCCCTGTAGCGACGGGTGCAGCTTACTCGCCAATGGACACTTACAAGTGTAGTGGGTGCCTCAGCCAAGACTGCCGCTTTGGGGAAACCGTCAGTGGTATCCTTTAAATCTTAGGCGATAAAAACGCAGGTGTTCAACGCCCGTGGGAAAAGTAGGCGTAGAAACTCGCTTCGCGGGCAAAACGTGAGGCAATCATTTCATTCCCCAAAAACGGCATGAAAACGGCATCAATCCGCGCAGACAGCAAGGGAAACACGTTTACGAGTCGCGATTGGCTGAGTTTTAGCGGGATCCTTGTGGTTGCCCGCTCCAAATGTGGGTGTGACAGTCACAGATCTGCGTGGATAGTAGGCATGGGGCGGGGGTCATCGGCTAGAATTCAAGTAGGAAACTAGACTTAGGAGTTTCACTTTAGGTTATAAAGAGCAAACTTGTCTTTACTTTCGGGGAAGCAGGTCTTCACATCTAAGTTGTCTCGGGTCTCCATAGTAGGAGCTAGTCATGCTTGTTGGTTTCAACTTCACTGCAACGCAACGATCATCACGAAACGAGACAATCCGCAGTAGCAGCGTGACGACGTGCCGCTGAAACGGTAACGTATCAGCAGCCACGGCTCGTAATTAGAGTCTGTCGACCACAATTCGTTGCCTAGTACCTAGTCATTGCATGTACAAATAAGTACTGTCAGAACATCTCTCGTAACTTGGTATAGCGATTTGCTTGAATGCTAAATATGAACGTTTTGCAACACCCCCATTTCCCCATTTTGCCGTTTACACATTTCTAACATAACAATTCTATGTCAAAGCTTATTGTTCCTTAATAATTTACATTCATCATGCTGTAGTGTTAATAAATATGTGTTGTACCGTCTCTTTAACATATACACTAAATTTAATAACTTTATATGTATTATTTGGTAGGGGATTAATTATTTCATGAGCACAGTTTTGTCCAATTCCATCCCTGAGTTCGAATTAGGACAACTGCATTGATTCATTTGCACATTAGATTCCATTATTGTATTTTATTTCTCGTAGTGAGATGCGTATCAGTTGCCAACATCACTTTTAACAATTACACATGTCAGTTGCTATATACCCACATTTTTTTCTTAAACATCCCCTTCCAAACGTCCTGTTTGTTTCTTCTTGACGCGAGATCCAGTCTGTTAAAGTTATTACTCCAACATTTTAATCCGTGTTTCGACCCTGCTCTCTCCGAAAATTTGTACTCGATCAAGCCGCAGTGAGCGAGCGAGCGAGTGAAAGCGTGCTTAGTGCCTAATGTTCAGGCATCTCTGCGGAAACCGTCGAGATGACGGATTAAGCAAATTTCCATACAGTTATGTTTTTAAGTAGTCTCAAGAAGCGTGTCTAATAATGCGAAATCGGTCGTCACTTTTTGAACTGAAAGTAGCTAATGTGAACTACTTCGCTGAAATGTGAAAAACTGGTTGCGGATGCTATCCATTACAAGAAAATTATCTTACTTTACTCGCTTTATTCATCAGCTACATTAGGTTTGAATTTATTCCCAGCCTACTGGCACTCTAAACATCATTGCGGTAAGTTTAATATTTATTGAAACAGGTGTTTCAGCAGTTTGTCATTGTCAATCGCCTGCATGTATGCAAGAATTACATATATTAATATCTGATATTACGAAATAAATGAATCTTTGAATTGACCAACGAAGAAAACCAATTAATAACCTACCACCTAATATTAAAACAAAAAGGTAGAAATCAACAATTCAGTAAACAAAATTTAGACCACAATATTACTATATGTAACAACCGAGACAACTTCGAATTATACAGAAACTTATCACCTCAGAGCGTATCATAAATGCTGACTCATGCCTTCCCATATCACATAAATTAGCACATTTTACCTCACTGATTAACAGTTTAAACAGTTTACCCTTAAATAAAGAAACAGTTGATAAAGGAATTCTTCAATAAATACAGTGCAAAACAACGTTGATCCTAACGTCGTGACACACTTATATGACAAATACATCCCAATAGCTGGGGAAGACAAAATACATAGTAAATTTAGGAACATTTCGAATATATATATAGTATCAATTTCAAAAACAATAACGAAATTTTGAAATACTTGGAATGATGTTCGCCGTTCGTGCTAACAACAATTTAAGAACAAAACTAGACTTCGCAAGCAAGAGTAGTTTCCCAAACTTAGAAACAGGAAATTACAAGATCCCATGTGACTACAGTAACAGCCTTAACTTTAGTACGACGGGACGTAATTCCATCACATGATCTCGATAACATGGTACATTAAGCGAAGTCAGCCACTTAAGTTTTTACATACGTCTAAGAAACAAAACCCACTCACCAGAAAGCATCTAATATGTACTAACTATATTACTTAAAATACCAAAGGGACTAGAAATATTATTTGCAGCAACTTGAAATATACATTCACGTAAAAATTACCCGGATGAAACAGCTGATTAATGAACACACCGATTTCAGACATGAAAATTATCTAGTAAGTTTTATTGATTTCTTTGATGCAAAAAGTTGTGAAGAAAAGATGACAACCAGAGATAAGGTTAAAATATAATCCTCCATGATGAGTATAATAATATCTGTAGTGACATAGTTGATTTTGCTGAAATATTACATATTAATATATACGATATTGTGACGATCGTATTTGATATATATGACAGAACTTTGTTGACTAAGTAATTGCGTCACTTAAGATTCTTTATAATATGTGAAATTGATATAATTGGTACACACGCGCAGGCACATCAGAATTTCATACTACTGAAACAGTTGTCGCCATAAATGTTAACCTTCAACAGTGATACCGGACCTTTCATTACAATGTCCTTTGAAGACATTTACTCCAACGTAGGCTCGACAATCAGCAAGTGTAAGCAAAGGCTTCAATCATTAAGCTTGGTTCTGAAATTACTTTATTAATGGTTATCTTCCTCCAGAAATAGTTGCATATTTTATGATTTTCACGCATTACATTGCCACGTGCAAAACCTCTGCATCTCAGAAGGATGATGAATATACTTTTCCTGAGGTAATAATGGACTCTATATATTACATATAGCTCGGTCCGCACCCGCAAGTTGATACTCGCGTTATAGCTGATGGTGAAATGGAAATGAAATATAGTTTCATTTCTGTAATGCCTAGCGATGAAATCTACATAACACGGCAATAAGGTATGAAATAAATTTCATTGAAGTCACAGTGGTATACAATAAAGCAATTTACGTTTTCATACACAGCTAAAGTTCAAAAGTGGAAAAAGCTGCGTTACTGAATGCAGATATTAATATTTCAGGAAACGAAGTAGATAATTCGTGACAATGAGACCAACAAAATACTGTCACAGAGTAATACAGTTTAATTCTTGAGAGGTACAGTGCTTAAGGCGTGGTTGTGAATAAAACGGTGTGAAGAAGTACTCTTAGAATTGTTCATTGAAGAAGTTTCATGGAGATTTATCACTCTAACAGATAAATGAGCAAGTGCACTAAGACGAAGAAACAACGAGAGTTTACAACTTACTTGTTAGGAGATAAGAGTTTCAGTTCCCATACTTGTGCATTATGATAAACTCAAGAAGAGATGTTTTCAGAAGAAGAAAAAAATAAACAGACGCGGCTTATAGCTTTACATGTGAAAATTTTATCCAAAATAAAACTGGATTGGGAACTAGCACTTGAATCTAGTGTTATCCAGCTGCGTCAGCTACAAGTAACAGTAATTTCTTTATCCAGTTGTTAAGGTCCATATGATATCAGTGTATGTTATTTATCTGTATCCAGACATCTAAGTTTTTCACCATAGTCTCAGAAAGTGCCACATTCAAAGAACCACTGAAATAAAATTCTTTAACACTGTGGTGGCTATTTCTAATTAAATGAATGTCAGTCAGGAAACGAAAGAAATTTTTAATGCCCTCACTGAGAAATGTTTCCATAAAACAAACATCTACTCACCTTCTGTTGCATGCTTCCTCTGTAGAACAGTCCAAACCAGCTTTGATATAAAATGCAGCAACAAAACAGACGCACAAGTTGCATGAGATAAAGTTTCTGTAACAGGTTTGGTGCGAGGTACCGAATGATGACGTGTTTTCCTTCATGCTAACAAGATTCTCCATCCCTTTTGCTTCACAAATTTTTCTTCAAATTAAAATATTTCTCAGTTTCACTAATATGACATGAACGTTGACCACTGCAGATGTAATGTGATATTTAGCTATTTTAGCTGAGTATATTCACTGTAGTTGTCTGCTTACTAGAATAAACTGATCTTAGTCTTGGTAAATAATCAAAAATGCACTGCTTAAGTAGTATTATCAAATCTGCCATCAATTAATTTAATGAAAAACTCACAGTTATAAAATTAGTAAATATAGTCTTGACGAGAGGAGCCAAAACCAAGATCAACATTAATTTAATGAGATGATTCTAGTAGCAGAAAACATAGAAAGATTACTTTTAAAAATTATAGTTCTGGCTGACAAGCCAGTTAAAAGATTCATGTAAACTACTTGATGTGCTGCTGAAACTTGTTCCCTGGCCCAAATTGAGAACTTAAATTACTCTTTACAAATAACAAGCATTCATCCACACACACACACACACACACAGACACACACACACACACACAATGCAAGCGGAACTTACTAAAATCAGCGTGCTGAACAAGGCAGAAACAGCCGTCGTACTCGTAGGAGAAGTTTCAGCGAGCCAAGGCGAAGGACACAACACAATAAAAATAACTTTCGTACGTGGCTAGTTCTATTCTTTCTTAACTGGAGATGGCGCGTATAGCAACAAAATATGTTTGAAGCTAAACCAAGCGCTGGCAAACTAACTGAGGCGCGCACCACGTGGTTCCGAAATCCAGTAAAATCAAGAAAATCAGTTACTAAAATATTGCGAAAATTAACTATAGCATGCAACCCATAGAAATGCGTGGAATGTTACAAGGAAACGGAAGAAACACTGTTCCACATGATAAGAGAACTTTCGAGAGATGGATGAGGTCCGCTCTCAGAAATCGTCAAAGTTTAATAAATTCAGATTAGTGATAAGACAAATACAAAATAGGGCATTCACCGCATCTAAATACGTAGAATGTTGTAAGGAAACGTAAGAAACACAGATATACGCGATAGCACGAACTCTACAGAGAAGGATGAAATCCTATCTCAAAAATCATCAAAGTTTAATAAATTCGGAGTCGCGGAAAAACAAATATGAAATACGGCATGCAACTCATAGAAATGCGCAACATTTCATAAACAAGCAAATGAGAAAGGTTGTACAGGGCTAGTAAAGAACAGACAAACCGCAGTTGGGAAGAGAGTACAAGTTCGAGAATAAAATAGCAATTTACAACAGGCAGAAGAGGGAAGATCGTGTAGTAGTACCAGAAAATTGAAAGATACATGCAGTTATTCTAGCCTGAAAGGCATAGAACAAACACGGGTTCCACCTAAGGCTTTGTTCTGAGAACACACCACGTGGAGTACATGTTACTCGCGGACAGACAAAACGAACAGTAAAATTGCACACGAGTTGCAAGAAGCAAAAATCCTGCTTAGTAGTCACGCACCTTTCGATGCATGCTCAAAGAAACTTACTCCGAAATTGAATGCAAGTTCTAAAATCTAAGTTGAACTAAGTGAACAACGAATTGCTGCCATCTCCAGGCTGAAAGAGCAAAGCTAACTCACCATTCCGAAGGACAGCCTTCGAACGAGTGAGGCTTTGGCGGGCCATGTGGGCATCCTCCCGAAAATCGGTGATGGGGGAAACACAGGGATTCGCATAAGGGCGTGTATAGGCTCACACCAGCCTCTTGCCAGCCTAATTTGCAACGAAAGGGTGTGGAAACCTCTTTGGAGAGCATAGAAAGAGAGGTTGGTACTAGCCAAGTATCGGCGCAGGTCCAGAGATCATCTCCCAAGACTAAATTTCTTATACTTCCCAGACACACTAGCACACCAAAAAATTATCATACACATGCAGAGACAAAACATGTTACACTCTTATAGTCATGGTGGTGAGACGGAGAAGCCGTTCATGTTGCCACATTGGTTGACACACTAAAAAATTAATAACATAAAACTAACACAAATGAAGTTGATTACGATTACTAATAATAACATTTAAAAACGAGAACTGAAAGGCTACGTTACTCCTCATGCCTCAGGAAACGAATATAGTGTCGTTAAGAGACTTTAAAGAAAATACAAGATTAAAAATTAGGGAAGGCGGCAGACTTCTTAAACTGTCAGTATCGCAATGTATAGTTCACTATCTGCTATTCACAAGCATGGCTATACCATCATGTACATAATTATAAGAACAGTTGCTTTGTTACCATCACTTTTCCGACTTCTTTCCAAATATTATATTGATTCTACTTCGTTATTGTTATATGTAAAGGTAACGGCTAGCGGGTTCTAAACTGTGTAACCTTTTCACAGACGCTTTATAATGTATCGTATTCTGTGACTCAGTGCCACTTCCTTCTCGTACACTAATTTTGTCTCCACCTTGATAATAGTTTTCTTGATGTATTGTACAAGGTTCTAAGGATATCAGGGATTCTTAAAGAATTAGACCATATAAGAAAGAATAAAAGTGGTAGATGAGTTTCGATACTTGGGCACTGTATGATGGTCGCAGGACAAACGAGATAAAATGAAAATTGGCAATGGGAAGGAAACGTTCCAGAGAAAGGAAGTTGTTAACATCGAACGTTGATTTAAGTTCCAGGAAGTCTTGAAGGTATTTGTATGGATTTTTCCCTTATACGAGAGTAAAAAATGCACAATAAATACATGAGATAAGTCGAGGATAGAGTGTTTAGATATTTGGAACGACAAACTATTTCTGATGTATAGGTGGGTGGAACGCATAATTAATGAGGAAATACTGAACAGAATTGGGGAGAAAATAAATCTCTGGGATACCTTCATTAAAAGAAGAAATCGAATCGTAGTAAATCTGTGAGTTCAAGAAGTTATCAATGTAGCACTGGATTGGAGAGTGCGGGCTAGAAAATGCCGAGGAAAACGAACACACGAACGCAATAAGTAGGTTAAAATGGATGAGGATATCCGATCGTATGAAGAGATGAAGAACGTTGCATAGGATAGAGTAGAATGAAAAGTTGCATCAAACCAGTCTCTGTAATGAAGAACCAACTACAACATTTGCAACACGATCTATATATTATTATTGTTTGTTTGTAGTGTTATGGAATCATCGTCTTGCAGCTCTACATGTATAACTGCGAGATACCGTTATTATATATACATTAACAATTTGGTTGGTTTCGACTAGTTACGTAAGAAATCCACTGGCAACGTTATTTGACACCGGTGCCATTAACTGCACGGTAGGCACTGTGCTACGGCTTAAAATGAACACTGGCAGTGGCACTGTTATAACGTTTTCGAAAATAAAAACGTCTGTGAAGCGAACATCGACTTTAAACTATGGCCACGTAGGAAGGCACATGAAGGCGGAATGTGTAGCGGAGGAACTACGTACGATCGCCGACAATGGAGCCTGCGGGACAAACATTGCGTAACTCGCGGTCAACCACACGCCCATAGAATGAGTATTATTGGCTGCCAGTGCAGTATTGGAGGGTGTGAGCAGAACAGGCGAAAAGTGTGCCGCCCTCCTACGCGACGCGGACTATTGTGCCAGCAGCACGACGTTTGCAGTAACAGGTGTCGCAGGCAGGGCATGGCATGTGAAATAACATGCCAGTGCTCTCAGATCCGTGCCAGTGTGGCACTGTCAGTGGTGGTGCCGGGACAAATCACTTCTAGAGTGGGTGACTGCTGCAGTGCTGCCAGACCGTGCCATGATACTCTTTATTCCCTAATACAAATAATTCCTTGTCAATAGCATAGAGACGAAAATGTAGGCCTTTGTGAACATATTTCAGTCCAGATGATACAAACCGCTACATAGCAGTGCATGGTATCTGTAAATCTCGTATATCATTCAAAAGTATCGTAGTATGCTTCGTCGCCATCTACATATGCATGGGATACTCTGCAGCCGGCCGCGGTGGCCGAGGGGACTGAGGCGCTTCAGTCACAGTCTGCACGGCCACTACGGTCGGGGGTTCGATTCCCCCCGCGGGCATGGATATTTGTGTCGGCCTTAGTCTTAGCTAGTTCATAAGTAGTTTGTAAGCTTAGGGACTGATGACTCCGTAGTTAAGTCCCATAAGTTCTACAAACATTTGAACATTTGATACTCCGCATATCACATTTAAGTGGCTGGCAGAGAGTTCATCGAACCACCATTATACTATTTATCTCCCATTACATTCACGAATAGCGTGCGGGAAGAAAGAACACCTGAATCTCTCAGTTCGAGCTCTGATTTCTCGTATTGTATTCTGATGGTCATTTCTACCTATGTAAGTGGGAGTCAACAATATATTTTTGGATTTGGAGGAGAATGTTGGCGATTGGAGTTTCGTAAGTAGCCCACGCCGTAGCAATAAGCGCCGTTATTGTAATGATTCCCATCCCAGATCCTGTATCAATTCCGTAACGTTGTCTCCCCTGTATCGTGACAATACGAAATGAGCTGCTCTTCTCTGGGCCCTTTCGAGTCCTCCGTCAAACCCACCTGATAAGAATCCCACAATCGTCAGAAATACTCCAAAAATGGACGGACAAGTGTAGTGTACGTAGTTTCTTTTGTAGTTCTGTTGCATCTTTTAAGGGTTCTGCCAGTAAAACACAGTCTCTGGTTCGCCCTTCCCACGACATTATCTACATGTTATTTCCAGTTTAAGTCTGAAGTATTAGTAATTCCTAGGTATCTTGTGGAGTTTACGGCCTTCAGTTTTGATTGATTTATCTTGTAAACAAAGTTTAATGGATTTCTTTTCGTACTCATGTGGACGAATTCACATTTCCCATTATTTAGAGTCAATTGGCAATTTTTACACCGTAATGATATCTTATTCAGAGTGTTCTGAAGTTGGTTTAGATCTTCAGATGATTTTACTAGACGATAAATAACGGCGTCATCTGCTAACAACCTAAGAGAGCTACTTAGATTTCCCCCCAAATCGTTTATGTAAATAAGAAACGGCAAAGGACCAATAACACTACCCTGTGGAACGCCCGATATCACTTGTGTTTTAGTCGATGCCTTACCATCGATTACTACGAACTGTGTCCTCTCTGACAGGAAATTCCCTATCCATTCGCAAATTTGGGGCGATATACCATAACCACGCAATTTGATTAAAAGCCTTTTGTGAAGTACGGAGTCAAAAGCTTTCTGGAAATCAAGAAATACGGAATCGATTTGCTAACCCTTGTCGATAGCACCCATCACTTCATGTGAATAAAGAGCTAGTAGTGTTTCGCATGAACGATATTTTCTAAATCCGTGTTGACCATGGGCCAATAGATCATTCAAGGGGCTATCGCTTCAGCATAATCAGATAGAAATAGATGGGTATACAGTCCGGACCAGAAGACTTGTTAAGGAATTTTAGTTGCTGCACTACTCCGATGATATCTACTTAGACGTTAATCATTACGGCCTCTGCCATCAAACTGTGAACGAATAAAGTGAATCTCTCTCTCTCTCAATCATATATATATATATATATATATATATATATATATATATATATATATATATATATGTGTGTGTGTGTGTGTGTGTGTGTGTGTGTGTGTGTGTGTGTGTGTGTGTGTGAAAGTAAAACTTATTTGAGGGTTATTTTAAATTGTTTTTCACGTAATTATTAAAATAAATTACGTTATACCTATATGTATTTCATTTTTTGTCATTACGTCAAGCATAAACGTTTTCATATCCCTTTCAGACCCAAGTCATAGGTGATGTGACGTTAATATAAAGAGGAATGTTTCAGATACATAAGAGATCCAGTAATTCATTAACCCTAGAACGGTCGGCCGAAAAATAGTGTCAGGAACGGTCGGGCTGGGTCTGTGGGACCCAATAATTAAAATGCTTATGACAAGTGCCAAACACTGAGTTTACATCAAATGACGAGTTTCTATATTGTTTAGGTCCTACTAAATGCTGTAGGGACATTATTTCAACGTTCTGAATTTCACAATTACTGTAAAATAAAAAAGTAGAAAATATACTTCTTTGAAGTAATAAATGTAAGCACACTGGAAGTACAAGTAAATTGGATTGAAATACAGATATAAATGAGAATAATTTACAAAACTGAGAAGCAGACTTGTTGAATTTTTGTTGTAATAATCGAAATTTTGGATATAATGAATAGTTTGTGTGATACCGTCCTCTAAAATCGTCGCTTTTCGTAACAGCCGACACAAACCATTCCTGTGTGCACCAAGCACAACAATATTTTGCAAATTTTGCAGAAGTATTTAGTTTTGCTGTTCTTGCACTTATAGCATCTTCCCCTTCATCCCCATTTCTTTCACTGTTGCTATCAATATCACTGTTTATTTCGAAATATGGGTCCGCGTCAGAATCGTCAATTTCATTATCATCATCGTAAAAATTGTTGCAAATTTCACAGTATGAAACACTTTCTCTTGAAATTTTATATTTTACGTTATTGACAATGATAATGTGATGTTAGGACATCAGAAATAGTTCACAAAGGAATTTGAAACTGGATGAAACACCAAATAAAATTAGGTTCGCACTGGTAGAAGTCAATAACGTAAACGGTCGGGCTGGGTCTGACACACACTCCAACTTTTTGGAGAACTGCCGAACATTGTCTAAACAATTTGAAACCTTATTCATGATGTTAACACTGTCTCTTGTATGTTTCATGAAGCTAGCAGATCGCTCGAATCAGATCAGCGACTATAAGCATATAAATTCATTGAAATAGTAACTAGTGGGCCGTTCCAAAAATTTTGTACACACACAATTGTCTGTTTAGGGCCTTCATTACTAATTTTTATGATCTGTACCATCTTACACTAACAATTCTTTGAAAGAAATAACATAATAACATCACAGAAGCATATTAAATCCACTGACTGTCAGATATGGTAGCTTCACATCTCAAAACAGGGATATCACAACCTTGTCAACAAGTCTTTCTTGTCGCCATTGCAAGTGTACTGAAAGTTTGTCGACTTTGCCGACTGCTGGTGTCACCCAGTGTAGAAACATGGAACTAAAACATGCAGCTCGTGTTACCACAGTTCATCCACGATTGTGTGGTGCAGGCCCAACTTCTTAGCGTGAATCACTATGAAATAAAGCGAGCAAAACCAGAACCGCACAATTGTGCGTGCAGGACCTGAAACGGGGATTAGTGGAATTAAGTGAGTAGCCGTCGTGACTCTGGTAGTGCCGCAGCACCGATGGTTCGCAACGGTGACTAGTTTTCCACTGGTACTGTGCGACCAGTGATAGGACAGGCACTGGAATTTTCATCACTAGTGTCAACATCGTCCTGGGCCCTAAAACTCCCATTAAACTACTCCTTTTTCTGCATTTCCTTTTTCACCTATTGTAAATTATTAATGAATTTAGTAACATCTATCCTAGGAGCTGCTGTAATTTTGTTATTCTAGTTAATGGGCAGCTTTGCCTCCATGCCAATACCAACTTTTACTGTCTTTGACTTCTTTGTTACGTAGCACAAATTTGTTCGCCATGTAAAGTACATATTTTCACAGTTCATCTTTCTGCAATTAAATTAAATTTCTCCCTGCCCAGATACTATTCTGCAGCTTCTCCTTACCCCAATATCCTTCCACAAACACTGAAAAATTTCGACTGATAGATCGCCTATAAGCTGGGAAATACATTTTAAAAAATCATTCCAGAATTCTTCTGGGTGTACATTGCTATATAGTCAAACCATAAAAAATGTCCTTATAGATGCACACATCTACAACGCCCAATTATTACAAGTTCTAATGTTATATTCCATTTTTGTCGGTCCATTGTCATGGAATTGCGATTTAACTGTCACTATTTTCATAATAGTTAGTCAACTGCTCCATTACATAGTCTACCACTTGCACAGTATGAGATGCAACCTTCATACTTAACAATGTTCACATTGAGCATCATGTTTAGCGTGCATCTTCATGTCTCTGAAGATGGCTGAACGTTTCTCAGCCGAAATATTAGAAGAAGAAAACTTTCTGCTGCTGCACGCTCGAAACTTCTTTGAACCATCATGTTTAGCGTTTAAAACTTCTGAGTCACAATCACACAGTAAGTCTGAAGCTGCCAGTTTCTCCTCGATTATGTGAACATCCGCTTTTCCTAATTCTACCCTCAGTTTCGTGTAAGGGTATTTATATAATGATTAAGGTCCACACGGAGGTTACCGCTAATCGAATTCCTCGCGAACCTTAGCCGACTCGAATTGGAGGAGTAAGTGACAATGGTATACAAAGCATTACCGGAAGTGAACGAAAGTCAGGCTTTACACGACATTTATTTTCACAGTTCAACACTACTCCCAGTATACTTTACTATAGCAGAATCCACATAGGTTTACCGTCACAACGTGACTCAACTAAATGTCTGGCTCTTATCCGCAAAGCAAACAGTGGGGTTCGGATATCTCTTCTGACGGTCGTCGTCGTGAAGGCGTTCACAACTGTATATTGATGCTTGGAGCGTGCCGACATGGCCTTAAGTAAAGGCGACCCGCCAATGGCTGCCTGGCGTAGAAGTACGCTGGTGTGCAGTGCGATGGAGCCGTTCGCAAGAAGAGAAACTGCGTAAGCAAGCTCATGTTTTCGTTTTCATACTGTTTGCATACAGCCCGCCAGGCGTTTAGGTTGCCCCGAATAGAGATCTGCTTCTCACGCCTATGCTCGCTCGCACTGGACAAAGCACGGTGTTCCGTAGCAGTCCGGTAGATGTCAAAGCCGTCCCTTAATACGCTGCGATCAAATGACTACGAATTTCCTCATGTTCTTTAGAGCATGAAGTACTCGAAATTCCCGACCGTGTCCTCTGAGAAAAGAATAAACCTAGTTTCCCTATTTTCGTGCTTTAAAAAGACTTGAAGATATATAATAATACGCCACATCGTATATATATTTAACAGAACGTTTCACTTTCTTTGAGAAAAAAGAAATTTCTTACTTTTCATTTCACATTTTTTTGTGTGCGTGTTTCTTTATACAACGTTACCTAGTCGATTTTGTAGCAAGTAACCGAAGAAAGACTCCGTCTTTTTTACTCGTTGTGAAGTGCCGTAGTCTGTCTTGCACGTAACCTTGATTGCCAAATCCTGAACTGAAAAACAGTGGAGGATGGTTGACATCCAGTAGACAGCGTAGTTTTTAGAGACGGAGCTTACGCTCAGATTTTTGGACAAGGATGGGGAAGGAAATCAGCGTGCAAAATGTTCAAATGTTTGTACATCTATCGGACCAAACTGTGTGGTCATCAGTCCGCAGCTTACAAACTACATAAACCCAGGTAAACTAAATTAACCTAACGAAAAACACACACACCCATTCCCCAGGGAGGACACAAACCTCCACGGCGAACAAACGCGCGCTCCGCAGCGAGAAATCGGCGTGCCCTTTCCAATAAACCAACCAGGCATTTCGAGTCCAGTGCGTAACCACTGTGCCACCTCTCTCGGTGAAAAAAAGTTTGATAGCGTAAAGCTTGCTGATAGCTACGGTTTAAGTAGATACATTGCTGCAAATCAAATGTAGTTTAGCAGAGTTTTGGAATTTTGCTGAGTAAATTTCTGTCGTTTTGACAAATAAATACGTGTTATTCAATGGTATTAGTGTCGCATTTTCCGCGGCGTCGGCACTGGGGCGTCGTGCTGCGATGCGCGCGGCCGTTCGCCGTCAGGGATTCGAGTCCTCCCTCCCCTCGGACATGGGTGTGTGTGTGTGTGTGTGTGTGTGTGTGTGTGTGTGTGTGTGTGTGTGTTGTCCTTAGGTTAGTTTACCTTAGTTTTAGTACTTTGTAAGCTACGGACTAATAACCACGCAGTTAAGGCCGATAGATTTACAAACATTTGAACATCTTAGTCACATTTGCAAGACAACAAAGGTAGCGCAATTGTAGCTTATATGGTCAAACACTGAAGGAGACTAAAACGAATTACTAGGTATCAATGCTGGATATGATATAGGAAGAGCATATGATTTATACGTTCAGAAAACTCTACAAATACACACAATACATACGAGTATCTCCTCACGTTAGCACTTCCCAATATCATAGAAACAATTAATTCTTAGTCCTTTTTTATGATTTTGTGAAAAGAGATCCACCTAATGACATATAACTTTTGTGACATTTTTTTAGTACACAAATTTCAGGCTTCCTACATGTAACACCGATAATGACATATTAAATACACTCCTGGACATTAAAACTGCTACACCACGAAGATGACGTGCCACATACGCGAAATTTAACCGACAGGAAGAAGATGTGATATGCAAATTATTAGCTTTTAAGAGCATTCACACAATGTTGGCGCCTGTGGCGACACCTACAACTTGGTACATGAGGAAATTTTCATACCGATTGCTCATACACAAACAGAAGTTGACAGGCGTTGCCTGGTGAAACGTTGTGGTGATACCTTGTGTAAGGAGGAGAAATGCGTACCGTCACGTTTCCGATTTTGATAAATGTCGGATTATAGCCTACCGCGATTGCGTATTATCGTATAGCGACATTGCTGCACGGGTTTGTCGCCATCCAATGATTGTTAACAGAAAATGTAATCGGTAGGTTCAGGAGGGCAAATACGGAACGCTGTGCTGCATCCCAACAGCCTGGTATCACTTGCAGTCGAGATGACAGGCATTTTATCCGCATGGCTGTAACGTATCGTGTAGCCACATCTCGATCCCTGAGTCAACAGATGGGGACGTTTGCAAGACTACAACCATCTGCACGAACAGTTCGACGATACTTTAAGCAGCATGGAATATCTGCTCGAAGACCATGGTTGCGGTTACCCCTGACGCTGCATCACAGACAGGAGCGCCTGCGATGGTGTACACAAGACGAACCTGTGTGCACGGATGGCAAAACATCATTTTTCCGGATGAATCCAGGTTCTTTTACAGCTTCAAGATGGTCGCATCCGTGTTTGCTGACATCGCGGTGAATGATAATTAGAAGCGTGTCTTCGTCATCTCCATACTGGCGTATCACCCGACATGTGGTATAGGGTGCCATTGGTTACAGGTCTCGGCCACCTGTTGTTTGCATCGATGGCTCTTTGAACAGTGGCGGTTACATTTCAGGTGTGTTTCAGGTGTGTTACGACCCATGGCTCTACCCTTCATTCTATCCCTACATTTCAGCAGGATAATGCAAGACCGCTTACTGCGTGTCTTGTACGGGCGTTTCTGGTTACGGCAATGTTCGACTGCTGCCCTGGCCAGCACATTCTCCAAATCTCTCACCAACTGAAAACGTCTGGTCAATGGTGGCCAGGCAATTGGCTCTTCACAATACACCAGTCACTTCTCTTGATGAACTGTGGTATCGTGTTGAAGCTGCATGGGCATCTGTACTTGTACACGCCATCCAAGCTCTGCTTGACTCAATGCCCAGGGGAATCAAAGCCGTAATTACGACCAGAGGTGGTTGTTCTGGGTACTGATTTCTCATGATTTACTCACCCAAATTGCGTGAAAATGTCATCACATGTCGGTTCTAGTATATTTGTCCAATGAATACCCGTTTAGCATCTACATTTCTTCTTGGCGTAGCTATTTTAATGGCCAGTAGTGTATTTCAGTATATTTAAGTGATTGTATAGTTTCATTTATGACTAGTCTAATAATCCAACATCACAAATATTCCATCGAGTTTCTTATTTTCTCCCTGCGGATTATATTGCATGAATGCATGAATATTTTGGATGTGGTTAATACCGATGTTGCCTAAAATCGCACTTGATATAGAAACGGCGCTAACGGTTTACAAAACAATTAATGTCATTAATGATGCTCTCAAATGGTTGAATTTTTTTCTTAATTGGCCTACAGCAATGGATAATATAATGTAGAAATATTCGTGTTTGACACATCTTAACAGATTGGTCTACAGTAGCACCGGCTTGTGGTAATACCGCGTATCAGACGCAGCATGACGCTGCAGTCACACAGAGCTGTTGTGGCAAGCCTGCTAGGCGAGGCCGCGTGTGCCCAACCCCACCAAGAACCCCACACCCACAACAGCCCGTGCTACGTCACAATGACCAGGATACAACCGCCAGCTTAATGGCTGTCCGCCACGAGCAGGGGGCGTGCCCCAGTGGCCAGCCATGCAGGTGGCGACCGCGGCCTGGTCATTGTGACGTAGCACGGGCTGTTGTGAGGCCTTGTCTTCTAGGTGGTGTTGGTGTGCCCCACTCGACCGACGCGACGGAGTCCTGATCGAGCGGCCGCCCTCTCCGAACATTCGTACTCGAAATAGCAGCTTCCGAGTGCGAGGCGCCAGAGCGAGTACGAGCGAGCAAATCCAGCACCCCGTATAGAAGAAAGCTTGCGAAAGTCACGCAAGACGTCAAAACTTGCCACCTGTTGGAGTCCTCTGATTGTGAACACTTGCAGTACACTCTGTTTTTAGTGAATTTGTTCGTTCAGGAGTGTATTTATTACGTGAAT
Organism: Locusta migratoria; assembly: GCA_026315105.1. NCBI lineage: Eukaryota > Metazoa > Arthropoda > Insecta > Orthoptera > Acrididae > Locusta > Locusta migratoria. The sequence goes on from CM048748.1 coordinate 364,718,721, forward strand.
TGTTTTTGGGTATGGTGTGATCGCTACGCTGTACGAATTCTCTATGTGTTATCTCTTTATTTACTGACAAAATGCCGTTTCACTGTTCTGTGCCGAAATGTAGAGGCAATTGCGGCAGTGGCCTAAAGTTACCGTCTTTAAACTTCTGGAGGATCAAACAATGAAGAAGAAATGGATATCAAGAATTCCCAGGGACAAACTGACTCCTTCTTCAAGTTCAAGAGTAAGTTTTCGTTTCTGTTTAGCCTTATAAAATAGTTTCAAGTCATGACTGACAACCGTTGTATATTGGGATTCATTTTATTTACTGAACCACCCTCATTAGCTTATCTAAATTAGCTTGTGTAAATTCTTTATTCTGCAGGCGAAATAAATACAAAATTGTGTACGGTAAATGATTAAATATGTTTACTGAATGACATTCGGAAACTTCAAGTTCATGAAGCAATCTTACATTCTCATGCCACAACATTTCTTCTGAGTCTTGCTAGTAATACAAATCGGTTTCTGTTAGGATGATTGCTATACACAGAGTATAAATCACTCCGAAATTACTGGTTGTAGTATTCCGTTCTATGTTCTGCTGCAAAACAATCATCAAGCTACTTGTTGAAAAATAAGAAACTAGGCGATCTGTAGCAGCAAACTGATGTTGAAATCCCTGTTACTGGCGAAGTGCAGCTCAACACTCTTGGATCTGAAGAAGGCCCTGAACTTGGAGTGCACAAATAGCATTTTTTGTTTGAAAATGTCCATTGACTCACAAAAGGCAAATCATGTTATTAATTTAAGAGAGCCTATAGCAAAGACATGTAGTACAGCTACTACAGAGCACATAAGTGGCAAAGATTTAACTTTCTCAGACAATATACTCAGTTTTTTTGTGTATGAAATAATAAGGAAACAAAGATATACGAAAGGTCTTAGCATATATTCTGTAAAAAATCATTCATTGCAGTTCATAGTTAGGGGCCTATGTACATGATACACAAAAGTCTTTGATAGCTACATAATTCAAGTATGCCCTCTTTTTTTGTTTCATCATATCTTGTATGGAATATTTCTGTAAATATGTGACTGTTGTCAGGGTTCTCTCTCTCTCTCTCTGAACATTAACTTTATATAGATAGAGAAGTTACACAGTCGTAATAGGTATTAACATTATAAAATAGGACCTTATCATCCTTCATGGACATAACTTGCAATGTTCTGATAAATCTATTAAAATTTGTAAAAACTGTCCTTAAAATATCTGGCTCATTATTCCCATTATTTTTATTTACAGGTGTACCACATCCATTTTCAGGATGATATTCTGCGTGATACACAAATTTGGGACGAAAAGACTGTCCAAACTCTTTCTGCTAGATTTTTAAATTTAATATTACTACATAAACAAAACTTAACATTAAACATTGATACCTATTCAACTTCCTTGAATATAATACCTACAGAGTTATATGTGAATCAAAATATGCAATATTATTGTTTCATGTCTACATACCTTTGAATGTATATACTTTCATCTTGCATTGGATTGTACAAAACGTACTGAAGAAAATTGATCCTGAAAATTTAAACTTGTTTTATTTTAAATTTCAGTTTACTGCGGTGTCACTAATTTTGTGTCACAATCTTTAATTGCTATGAAATAAATGCACGAAAATGAGCATCAAAGTTCTTGTTATCTATTTAATCATGTTCGAAGAGTTGGGTATTCACTGTTACTAGGCATATTCTTAGAGAGTTTCATATTTACTTCTTTTATGAATTGTCCAGCTTGTCTGTCAGATTAAATAGCTTTCACTGATTTTCTTTAATGAACATAGAGGTACCAGGTCAACTGAAGACTGGGATACCACCTGTCAAATTTGATGATTGATATCAGATATTAATAGTAGTCAAGTTCACAGAATTTATTTGGGAATACAAATTGCTACCAGATGATAATTCGGGAAAGTACATCGAGAACCAATCACTACATGGGTGTAACAGTTTGCTATAGGTAACGTAAATTGACTGCATTTATTCTGTAATAACTTCCCTATGATCTCACGGATCAAAGCTGATGGGTGGTATCCCTGTTTCCAAATATGCTGAGAATCCTCTGTAAAAGATCTAGGCCTCTTTGACAAATATTTAATAACTGGCTTAATAGTGGCTGCAGGGTGCCTATCATAATTTGAATGAGTCAGTAAGCTTATCTAAACATTGCATTTTTATTTTATAGTGAATTTTCCTCAACAAATATGTAGTGCGTGTAACCATCTCCAAGAAAAACGTCTTTAATTTGTCCCTTCTCATATTTCAATAGTGGCTGCACTTGATCATGAAGTAAAGAAACTGCCAAAAATCACAACTCACATTCTTGAAAAATAATACAAACTAAAATTGTAGGAAAGGTGGCATGTTTTGTTACTTTGACTTGTATTTTTGGTAATGCCTACCTAAAGAGATGACAGCCGCTACGGTCGCGAATATTTGTGTCGTCTTTAGTATAAGGTAGTTCATAAGTAGTTATTAAGTGTAGGGACTGATGACCCTGCAGTTAAGTCCCTTAAGCTTAACAAATATTTGAACATTTTGAACAAAAGAGGTGATGGGTAACTAAAATGGTGGAACAGTCGCTAATAGAGACGTTTTAGTTTCAAATATTGGATTTTAATATAACATGCTTTACCACAACCAGGTTTTCTGAACTTTCTCACTCACTGGTTTAACAACTAAGATACAAAATGTTACCTTCAGACCCAACCTCAGTCTCTAGTTACATTGTGGATCCCCTTGTCAGAAAAACCAGGTTTTGAAATGACAAACCCTCCAGCTTAGTGACTGATATACTAGCAGAGGGGTTTCTAACATTTTCATTCTAGAATTTAGGCCAATGAGCTTCTTTTAAGCTGTTGCACATGTTTAAATATCAGTTGACTTTTTTATCAGTGTAGTCCAAATGATATGCAAATTGTTGGTAAGTATTTCTTTATTCACAATCATTTTGGTAAACTTTACTTTCTGTGCTGGCTTTTTGGACTTCACTGACACAGTCATACTCGATGTTTCTATTAGATGGAGCGAACATTGTATTTAGCATCAGTTTAGCTTGGGATTAAAAGTATGTTTGACTGTGTGTAAATATTAAGCAATGCCCAATGTCAATCTACAACCGGTATTTGTCGTTAAGGTTTTAGGGCTTCACCAACTCTCAACTGAATTTTCACCGTGCAATGTAACCTACACTTTGGGCAATACTACACAATCATGATTCAGATGGGGCGCGGGTATTAAGGTTCATTATTACACTTCACACAATAAGTGAACATGTCAGTGCTGCTGACAGGTAAAGCATAACGTCTAAAACATTTCTTACAGCAGGTAAGTTTCTTTTTGAATTCCTTTGACTATGATAAATTTTTATCACTGTATGAGACAGAGCTGACAACATGAACTATGAAACAAGTCTACAGACAGCATATGATGCAGATTATTGTAAGGCCGAGATTTGCAACAGCTGTACAGGATTTCTTGTCACTCTTGGTGTGAAATGAACAAGAGACTTAATAAATTGTTTGCTCCTCATATTACATGGATGAGAAACTATGCATTACAACTAAAATTAGGATAATGTAAGTTTACTGTTATTAATTTCTGGTATTGCAGAGAATTTGACCATTCAGAAAAATCTAACACTTTCTCTTCATAACTGTTTGACACAGAGAAGTAAGATTTTCATTTATCACCGTCTAATTCCTGATAACACATAATATAGTTACTGAAATACAGTTGGCCTTTGCCAAAAAGAATTAGACGAAATTTTGGAAGTAGGGGTGCCACAACTTTGTGCTAACAGTTGAATACACTCATCTTTGACAAGTGCAACGTCTGAATGGACGTCCTTGTAGTGATGTCTATTTGATTAAATACAATAACCTCATGATTTGCAAAACATCCCCCCCCCCGACCCCCTTCTTCTTACTGCAGTTTATATGAAACTTTTCCACCAGTTATACTTCGCTAATATTTACAAATTATGCTATTTGTTCACTGGCGTCTTTTCCTCTTATTAATATGTTTTGAAGTGCAATGCTTTCCCTTTCAGCAGAGCATGGAGTAGAGAAGAAACGGCATAGCAGATTTAGTTTTCAGTATTTCTCGCCATTTACAAACATGGTTTATCTGTTGCTGTATTGGCAATGTTCCCTCTTCAGATTTGTAAATTAAAAAAAAAATCCTGTTATTCCATACTTAGACGCAGGCAAATATTTTGTTTGACGTAAGCCTCCGCCAACAATGGATGAAAACGTGTAAAAAAAAAAGAGAGAGAGAGAGAGAGAGAGAGAGTAGGCATGAATGACTGAATAAGACGCGTCTTGAGAGAAACGGAAAAAAGCTGTACATAAATTTGAAAATAAAACATGTCTGTTGAAAAGCTTTTCTTAGATTGCGCAAAGATCAAGAGTGTTAAAAACAATAACTGACGATATTTGCTACAGAAGATGCCCATGGAAATGAATATATATCATTTTGTTCCAAATCCGTTTAAAAATATCTAAGAATAAGTTACAAATGAAGCTATTATATCATTTCAAAGAAGAAATATTTCCATTACCTGATTTAATGGGCTCAAAGCGATTACTTCACGATTTTTGAACTTCGGTTGTTTCTTTCCGAACGGTCTGCACTGCGGCAGGGCAGGGCGGCCTGGAAGTATGTGCGTGACGTCACAGACGAGTGCGCAGTCTTTCATCTATTGGGCGTGCTGGCAAATCCCCAATGTGCAGACCTCTAGCCCGGAACTGTCCTTAATGAGTTTGCTTATCTACCTTTCAGGGTCTATGGAAGGCCGGCAGCACAATCTCCATCATACACAGTGAGTTGGCTTTAGAATATGGCTATAGATGTAGACGTGCAGATTTTCATTGGTCTTGCCAGCTACCAGAAAACAGCCATGGAATCAGTTGCAAGACTTCTAGAGGCTATGTATGATGCTGTGGAGCCCGACCGCGCATTGTGGGTGCAGCGGAGCGAGGGCGGTCCGTCAGCGGAGGAATTACCACCCTTGAATTGTGAGACGGGGAAGGGTGGTTGGTGGTGGTGAGAGGGGGGCGGCGGGGGCGGCGGCGGCCATCCGTCTGCGGGCGCGCCTGCGACTGCCAGATGCTGCCCGCTGCGGTTCCTGCGGCCGACAAGCTGCTGCGCTGCCAACACTTGACATCTGTTACATCAGAGCTGGTTCGCTTTCACTGTTTGTATTCTCCTCAGTCACTTTACTGAAGTCTCCAAAAGCTTAGCAAAGCTTTCGACACTGTCGACTTTGATATTTTACTTGCTAAACTTAGCAGTCTAAATTTCTCTCACGGCGTGGTGCAATGGTTTCGCTCATACTTGACATCGCGTCTTCAGTGCGTCATGTCCGGCACCGAAAAGTCACAGAGGAGAAAAGTACTATCAGGCGTACCACAGGGCTCGTTGCTAGGTCCACTTCTCTTTTCATTGTATGTAAATGACGTATCATCGGTCTTGTCCTTTTGTAAATACCACAAGTATGCCGATGACCTCCAGTTGTATTTAAGTGCAAAACCAAAAAAAAAAAAAAAAAAAAACCGAAGGCAGCAATCGAGAATTTCAATTCTGACCTATGTGCACTATCAAAGTGGGCACAGAATATAGAATTAAAGCTCAATCCAAGTAAAACACAAGCGATTCTGGTAGGTCATCCTAGACTCATTAACCACAAATACCGCGAATCTCAACCATCATTTATATTAAATGACACACCTATCTATTTTTCGCCCTCGGGAAAAAGTCTGGGAGTGATAATAGACGACAAACTAAATTGGGCTGAGCACACACCCGCCGTGTGTAGGAAGGCATCAGCATATCTTCATGCCCTACAGATATATAAGAAGTTTTTTCCTCTCGATCTTAAAAAGAAACTTATACAAACGCTTGTAATTCCAATTATTGATTACAGTGATGTTATCTTGCAAGGTCCCTCTTGGGAAAGCTCACGACGTCTGGAACTAATCATGAATGCCTGCGTTCGATATATATGTAACATACGTCTCTTTGATCACATTTCACCATCTTGTAAGCAACTATCCTGGCTCCGTGCTGACAAGCGCAGAGATTTTCATAGACTCTGTTTCCTCTACTCTCTTATCAACGTACACTGTCCCTCATATCTTACCTCGAACTTAACACTCTTATCTGATCAACATAACAGAATTACTCGTTCCTGTCAGAGCAAAACCCTTTCTGTCCCTATCCATCACTCAGCCGGTTTCTCAAAATCCTTTTCAGTAGCAGAAACCAGTCTCTGGAACAATCTGCCTCAGTATATCAGAGAACTGAATAACACTGTCAGCTTCAAACGATAGTTAATGGATTATCTACTATAGCAATAATGACGCCAGTCTTTATTACCCTACGGTCCAGGTACGTCACATCCATTCCTCCTCCCGCCATTGCTCTCGCCAGGTACAGCTTCCGTCAGAATTCGCCATCCTTTAACCAGTCTAGGATATTCAAAAGTAAATATTGTATCTGCTGATATCAATGTTGTTACTTTTATTATTACACCAGCAGCAGCAGAAGGTGTCTCAGTGGTACTGTTAGTATTAATCCTATTTAGAGCTATTACCTTTTATTTACATCCTTTTACATGTAATCAACCTGTATAAATAATGTTATTAACTGTTCATCTGTAAAAATCATTATTATGTTATAGGTAACTCACCTGTAAAGAAATACTGTATGTGTAAAACCCTGGTCCAATGTAAGAGAGGGCCTGATGGCCCTAGTCTAATCAGGCTAAATAAATAAATAAATAAAATAAAATAAAATAAATTATTCTGAAAAGTTAATAAAGACCTTACGCGAATTCTAAACACGACGGATGTATGTTGTAAAATTTATTATAATTTAATACTGGTGACCCTCTGTAACGTCTTTGTATTTTGAATAAATGATATTATGCCTTAATCTGAAAGGTACGTCTCTTTGTTACTCAACCAGTTTCACTTGTTGCAATAATTATCACGAATTAAGAGCAACCATTAGTAAGACTTAAAATAATATTTAGCCAAACATCATAGCGCGTCGCGTATATTTTGGCCCACTTTAGGTTACGGTAGTAACACTAAAAGTAGGCCTTTGCGATCGTCTTTTGACAGCTCGAAATTTAAATGATAATAACGACTTAACTATTCATCTGACACGAAAAATAATTAAACCAATTTGTAGAGGAGATAATTCTCTACACCTTTGCTCTCTTATGGTGGTTTTTTGTTTTTTGTGTTGTTGTGTTTTTTTTTCTTTTTTTCATGTCACGTATCGCTTCAGAAATATTCGAAAAAATAACGTCTCTGCCTGTTCGTAACGTGTTCCCACTTTTTAAGTCGAACCGTTCAACCCAACAGCACCAAATTTTGCAGACATAGTAGTTGGCTGCTGGAGAACAGAACCTCCCTTTTCCAAATATTCCGTACAAAAATTATGTTAGTAACACTAAAAAAAGCCGTTTGTAATGTAATTATAATTATAAAACAAACCGTTAATCTGACACAAAAACTGAAAACCAGATCTGTACAGGAGAAAATTCTCTACAACTTTGCTCTGTTATGTTTCTTTCATATCTTACATCGTTGCAGAGATATTGCCAAGAATAACAGCGATTAGCCGACGTCTGACTGTCCGTAACGTGTTCCCACTTTTTAGGATGAACCGTTCAACCGATCTACACCAAATTTTACACACATAACAGTTGGCTGTCAGAGACCTGAACCACCTTCTTTCAAATATATCTGACAAAAAATACGTTAGTAACACTAAAAAATCCATTTGCAATCTAATTTGCGGCCGTTTGTTCATTGGTGCCAGCCGCGGTGGCCGAGGGGACTCAGGCGTTCCAGTTACGGTCTGCACGGCCACTACGGTCGGGGGTTCGAATCCCCCCTCGGGAATGGATATTTCTGCCGTCGTTAGTGTTAGCTAGTTCATATGTAGTTTGTAAGTTTAGAGACTGATGACCCCGTAGTTAAGTCCCATAAGCTACACAAACATTTTTGTTCATTGGTTCTTCGGTTTCATTAGTACTTTGTGAACGTTGGTATGTTTTGTTCTATTTTGATCGTTCCGTCGTTCACTTAGTTTTTTCGTTACAGACTGCGTCGAGATACCATGCTGGAAAAAAAAAAATAAAAAAAAATAAAAAGACCTCTTTACACAAAGATGTACAAAATCAACTTTTCTATTCTCTCTACTGTTCATGAAAAAAGAAAATGACTAGGTACACGACAATAACCTAGATATTACGAATTTGTGTTGCACTCTTTAGCAAACATGAGTAACCCTAATGTCCCGTAGCATGTTCGCTTGCTCCGATGCATGCCTGAAATCGTCGTGGCATACTATCCACTAGATAATCGATGGATTTTGGACAGTTTGCCCACCTCATCAACAGCAATTCTGCATAGGTCTAAGCCCTTTTCAATGGATAGCAGGCATGTTCGATATCGTTCATACCTGTAGAACGTGCTGGTCATTGTGATCTTCCTCTGTCAGTATTCACAATGAGTGCGGAAATTGTTCATGAAGACAAATGACCCACCTAAATGCTGGTCATATGGCTGCACTATGTCGGAGAATGTGAGCCATGGCGGCTCTCACGTCACGTATTGTGCACATTTTCTTCTGGTCTGTCCCTTCTCCCAGCTCCCCCAACCGCTTTGTTTCCTAATTTGTGCTTCTTAGTTTTTTCAGTTGAAATTCCTTTTCTAATTTTATCTAGGCTCACCATAATTCTTTGATTCAGATTGCCTTCCTGACACGAGTTAACATCTCGTCCTTTATGATCTATTTTACAACACATTCTGTCATTGTTTTGGCACAAGTGAGTGCACTAGCCATACTGTCGATTATGTTACCGCTTGCTATCACTGATATCACGCTTGTCGCTATCTGTGGGCATATCTTATCCACATGAACTCCTTTTATGCAACAGAACTGAAAAGCAGGGCCGCTTGCAACGAAGAGGCGAGTTTGGTTGACGGGAGCAGTGAGGACTTGGGAAGTGGCAGCAGAGCGACCTGCGTGCTCCGGCAGTGTGTGTGTGTGTGTGTGTGTGGCGCTGGTGGCGGACCTCGTCGTGATAGCTGATGGCTGCCTCTGTCAACTCTAAGGTGCGGATTGTGTTTTGCATCTTATAAACTAGGTGGATAATCCTATGGCAGGAGTTGTCGGGTGTGAACTATGTCCTTAGTTATGAATTAATATATTTATATATATTTAGGACAGCAATTAAGTATCTTGGGTCGCCACCATATTTATCCAAAATATGTAAAATTAAAATGTTACTGATCAGCTATGATGTGATCATAGATTCAAACGTATAATAAATATTCCTACTCTATTGCAATGTATCAGTTGTACCAAGCAAACAAAAATGTTCTTAAAATTATTGGTAAACTGTGGAATTTAATTATTCTGTTTCCCCTCCAAAATAGTGACAAAGGAACGTTCTTAAATGAAAGACGATCTGCTCAAAATCAATTTATTATAATTAAACATTCAGATAAAATTTCCTATCATGTAAAACAGATAATGGTATTCACACAATCTTTTACAAATATTAAAACATTGATACACAAAAAATGACTGGCTGAGTCAAAGGTCGGAGGTTTTGAAAAACAGAATGCTATTAGATTGGCTACACAGGAGGTTGAAATTATCGTTAGCCCTAAGCTCCCCAAACTAAATAGGCAGATCTCAAAAGAATAAAATAAGGGACCGAATCAAACAAGTCTGATTCATATAACCCTCCAGCAAGGGCGTCACCTTACCCACACAGATGATCATTGACGGCAGCGTCTCAGGCTCGCAGGCAGCAGTCGGTGGGAGCGGATGAGCTGAAATTTTTATCCGACCGTAATTGCTGCGACCTGTTAAGCATGGTCGACATGTAACTTAACACAGCGTCACTGGCGTCGGCTTCGCTAAGCAGTTGCGGTGCGATTCTATCACGCTAGTAGACTAATCAATATTTTGCATAGGTGACATAAAGGCCACTTGGCACAAATCGATCAGTCACTTGCGTAATAAGATCTGTAAAAACAATGCCCGATTCGCAAAAGCGCGAATGCTCAAATAGACACTTCTAGCAAAACGAAAACTAAACTGTGGTCGCTCACAGCATAACCACAGGACAATGTAACGTGTGCGAAGTAAACACAAGTTCTACGAGGTCCGAATCTTCGGAATGACACACAAGTCTATCCAGAGGACAGTTTAAGAAGATGTCCTCCCCGCGAATCTAAACGGAGTATTCCGTGTCTCCCGAGGTCCGTACACTTCGGACGCTCAAACAGGAGACTAGCGAGGTCCGTACACTTCAGACGCTCAGACACGAGAGACTGTCCCGAGGTCCTCACACAGAAGACTCGCGAGGTCCGTGCACTATGGACTCTCAGACACGAGTCAACGTACGTCCTCGCGCTCTGCCGCAGCTCACGGCAAGCGGCGGGCGGCCACACCCACACGCGAAAAGACGCACCAATATCTACTAACGGCTAATAGTCAAACCAATCGGATGGCGTAGCGCCGTTGACAAATTGTTTAGCTGTCATACTAAAATACTCTGCCGAATCAGGACGCGTTCTCAGCGGCTGCCAAGATGCTCCGCCCACGCCACCAACGCTTCCCGCGCATTTCACCGTTCCCAGGGTGAATTCTCTGCAAGGAATTTCACCTTGCTCCTTGCTCCTAGCTACGGTCACACGACCTAAAAATGTTAACTTTGTGCTATATATACAGCCGCTGGAGCCAAACCCCTGCGGTGCCAAACGGGCAGAATGCTTTACTCTCTTGCGAAACGGCCGAATGACTAAAAAGGCAGTCCCGCTATCGTCCACCGTAAACCGCGGGCCAGCATTGTAAAGCATTCCACATACTCCGCCGCCCGTAGCGTCTGAGCCCCAAGTCAAGCCAGCCCCTCTCGTCCTTTCCCGAAGGCGAGCGAAAATTGGTGGGAGGGCGAGACCCCCAAGAGCGTCTCTGCTCGGCGGCGGCCTGACCGTGCCCAACACGTAAAACCACTTTTTAGCAGCCAAGCTGCGCCAATAAACAATAAAATGCCAAAATTTTCATATGAACATAGAATGTACTACAATCCCAAGAGCCCATCACCCCTGATGTGTCCCCAAAGGCACAGAAACCAAAATAAACAAAGATCTACAAAGTAAAATGTTACATATTTCAATAATTAGCGTAAAGAGAAAGGTACAGTAACACAAGGTTAGTATAAAAAATAGACTAATTACAGCCCCCGTCTCACAATCTTTCTCCAGACGTAATGGGTTGCTAAATTTCTGAAGGTTCTGTGCGCCATGCTATGCTCATTGAATAGCCATTCTTGCAGTCAAGAACTTTCTTAGTTTCTTTATGTTCTAGGAGGCGATCCAATTATGATATTGTAGAAAGATATAAAAAGGCCAAGATCGCTGATCATTAGTATTTTTATAAGACGACCGGTTTCGCTGAACTATGTCAGTATCATCTGACCCAATAAAATCATTTCACAAGGCCATAATCTTGTAATGTCAATCAGTTGCTATATAACACAATTTACAGTGCATACGTGTACTATGTCATTACAATAAAACATAATGATCACAGTGAGTGACAATAGCAAAATAATAGCGCCTTGTTTTCATTGCATTTTCTTAAGAGTGTTGTTGTTGTGGTCTTCAGTCCGGAGACTGGTTTGATACAGCTCTTCACAAAACCCTATCCTGAGCAAGCCTCTTCATTTCCACATAAGAACGGCAACCTACATCTGTCTGAATCTGCTTACTGTATCCATCTCTTGGTCTTCCTCTTACCCCACACACTTCCATCCAACGCTAAATTCACAATTCCTTGATGTCTAAGAAAGTGTCCTACCAATCTATCCCTTCTTTTAGTCAAGGTATGCCAGAAATTTCTTTTCTCCCCAATTCTGTTCAGTACCTCCTCATTAGTTACGTGATCCACCCACCTAATCTTCAACATTCTTCTGTAGCACCATAATTCAAAAGCCTCAATCCTCTTCCTGTCCGCACTGTTTGTCGTCCATGTCTCACTCCCGTACAAGGCAACACTCCATACAAATGCCTTCAGAAAGGACTTCCTTAGGTTTAAATCAATATTCGATGTTAACAAATTTCTCTTTTTCAAGAACGCTTTTCTACCCATTGCCATTCTGCATTTTATATCCTCTGTACTGCGACCATCATTTGTTATTTTACTGCCCAAGTAACAAAACTCATCTACCTCCTTTATTGCTTCGATTCCCAATCTAATTCCTTCAGCATCACCTGATTTTCTTACACTGCACTCCATTACCCTAGTTTTGCTCTTGTTAATGTTCATCTTATATGCACCTTTCAGCACACTGTCTATTCCATTCAATTGCTCTTCCAGGTCCTTTGCTGTATCTGACAGAATTACTATGTCGTCAGCAAAACGCAATATTTTTAATTCTTCACCCTGAACTTTAATTCCTTCTCCAAATTTCTCCTTGCTTTCCCTTGCTCAATGTACAAATTGAATAACAATGGAGAAAGACTACAACCCTGTCTTACTCCCTTTCCAACCACTGCATCCCTTTCATGCCCTTCAACTCTTATAACTGCTGTCTGGTTTTTGTACAAGTTGTAAATAACCTTACACTCCCTATATTTTACTCCTGCTTGCTTCAGAACTTGAGTTTATTCCAATCTTCTAGGATAAGCCGTAAAGTGAGTATTGCCTCCCGTGTTCCTACATTTCTCCTGAACCCAAAAGATCTTTCTCGAGGTCGGCTTCTACCAGCTTTTCCATGCTTTTCTATATAATTCGTGTTAATATTTTGCAATTATGACTTATTAAACTGATGGTTCTGTAGTTTTCACACTTGTCTGCACCTGCTTTCTTTGGAATGGGGATTACAACATTTTTCTTAAAGTCTGAGGGTACTTCGCCTGTCTCATACATCTTACACACCAGGTGAACAGGTTTGTCATGGCTGGTTCTCCCAGAGACTTCAGTAGCTCTGAGGGAATATCATCTACTCCAGGGGCCTTGTTTCGACTTAGGTCTTTCAGGGCTCCGTCAAATTCTTCTCTCAGTACAGTATCTCCTATTTCATCTTCATCTACATCCTCTTCCCTTCCTGCAATATTGTCTCGAAGTTCATTTCCTTTGTAGAGCCCCTCTATATACTCTTTCCACCTTTCAGCTTTCCCTTCTTTGCTGAGAACTAGTTTTCCATCAGTGTCCTTGATATTCACAGAGTTGCTCTTCTTGTCCCCAAATGTTTCTTTTATTTTTCTGTAGGCTGTATCTATTTTTCCCCTATTTATACATTCTTCTACATCTTTGCATTTGCCTTCTAGCCACTCTTGCTTAGCCATTTTGCACTTCCTGTCAATCTCATTTCTTAGTCGTCTGTACTCCATTTTTCCTGTTTCATTTACTGCATTTTTATATTTTCTCCTCTCATCGATTAAATTTAGTATCTCCTGTGATATCCAAGGATTTTTTGTAGGTCTTGCCTCCCTACCTATTTTGTCCTCTGCTACCTTCACTATTTCATCACTCAATTTTACCCATTCCTCCTCTACTGTTTTATTTTCCCCTGTTTCTGTCAATTGTTGCCTAAAGCTCCCTCTGAAATTCTTAAGAACCCCAGGCTCCTTCAATTTATCCAGGTCCCATCTCCTTATTTTCCTACCTTTTTGTTGTTTCTTCAGTTTCAGACTACAGTTCATAACCAACAAGTTATGGTCAGAGTCTATTTTTTCCCCGTGGGTATGTCTTACACTGTAATACCTGGTTCCGAAATCTATGTCTTACTATTATAAAATCTGTCTGGTATCTCCCGGTGTCTCCTGGTCTCTTCCACGTATACAACCTTCTTTTGTGATTCTTGAACCAGGTGTTTGTTATAACTAAACTATGTTCTGTGCAAAATTCTACCAGGCGGCTTCCTCTTTCATTCCTCTGGCGCAGACCATATTCACCTACTATCTTCCCTTCCCTTCCTTGTCCTACTACCGAATTCCAGTCTCCCATAACAATTAAGTTTTCCTCTCCCTTAATTGTCTGAATAATTTCCTTTAGCTCCTCATATATTTCTTCGATTTCCTCATCATCAGCAGAGCTAGTTGGCATATAAACCTTTACTACTGTTGTCGGTGTTGGTTTCGTATCTATCTTGACAATGATAATGCGATCACTGTGTTGCTCATAGTAGTTTACCCGCATTCCCATTTTCTTATTCGTTATCAATCCTACTCCTGTGATACCCCTAATTGATTTTTTATTTATAATCCTGTACTCACCTGACCAGAAATCCTGTTCATCCTGCCACCGAACTTCACTAATCCCCACTGTATCTAACTTCAACCTATCCATTTCCCTTTTTAAATTTTCTAATTTTCCTACTTGATTAAGGGATCTAACGTTCCACGCTCCGACCCGTAGAATGCCAGTATTGTCTTTCCTGATTATCACATCCTCCTGAGTAGTCCCCGCCCGGAGATCCGAATGGGGGACTATTTTACCTCCGGAATATTTTACCCGAGAGGATGCCATCATCATATGTTCATACAGTAGAGCTGCATGTCCTCGGGAAAAATAACAGCTTTAGTTTCCCCTTGCTTTCAGCCGTTCGCAGTAACTGTGTGGCAAAGCCACATTAGCTGATGTTACAAGGCCAGCTCAGTTAATCATCCAGACTGTTGCCCCTGTAACTACTGAAAAGTCTGCTGCCCCTCTTCAGGAACCACACGTTTGTCTGGCCTCTCCACAGATACCCCTCCGCTGTGGTTGCACCTACGGTACGGCTATCTGTATCGTTGAGGCACGCAAGCCACTCCACCTCGTCAATGTCTGTGGTTCATGGGAGTGGTAACCAGAGTATTTTCTCCTGCTTGCGTAGCCGTTGCTGGTCATTTGCCTGCCCTGGCTGTCAAAGTACTTTTCGTTATTGTACTTTCCGCCCGTCTTCGATTACTGCCTCGGCGAGTGGGTGTATTTGGTAGTGTTTGAGGAATTTGGGTAACCGCCCCTCCTTACCTTGTATGGAATTTCTTCCTTTTTTGGTTACGTATTGTGGATGGAGTGTTTATTTTACTTAGCTGTCTCCACCTGCTGGCCACTACCTCATAGATTTGGTTAACTGTAGTGTTTGACGTTTGGCGTTACTGTCCTGGTTTTAAGGGCAATCGTTGTCAGCCAGGTGTGTTCAGGACATCGGCGGACTCGCGTGTTAGTTTACTCTACTGTAGCGCCATATATGTACTGAGGCTTTAAATCTCAACTGATTAATAACACTTTTTCTTGTGGTAATTCTACGCCATCTTCGTGTTTTGTCTTTTGTAATCGTTGTAAGTTTAATTAACAATGCAAGAGCTTTTTCCTCGGCTTGTGAAATTTTAATTGGTCTCACCCAATGTTCAATTTATTGGTAATTTGTTTATGAATTCTTTTAATTAACAAATTAAGGCACATGCTTCACCTGCTGATAGTCAAATTAGAGATTGGGCTTCACCCAACTGTTAGTTTCATTTGTAATTATTGTTTGAAAAATTACTTGAAGTTGGCGATTTGCCTTTCAAATCTCTGTAAGATCAATTATCAATTAATATACGAGTCTCGCCCGATGCTTTTCAAGTCTTTTAAATTGGGCTACACCCAGTCATTGCTATCAAATTTTAAATTTTGATTGTGCTTCATAATAGTTTTTAATAAATACATTTCAAATTGGTAATTATTTTGTTTGGTTACCCACACAGTCCTTCCACTTGTCATAGGGCAATTTTGAGATTTCATACCTGCACCGTACAGGTCTTTGGTTGCGTTCTAAGACAACACTGTCGTATATTAGACCCCTAATTACCGATACATGACGTTGTGTATCCATCGTTAAAATGGGCTGGGGCGTATTTGCAATGCAGTACCATAATTAGCAATATTTACTACAGATTTACGAGTATGAATGGAGACAGTGTAGGGTTTTCATTGGTTTCTGTGGCAGAATAGTACTGTCTTATCCTGAAAGTGTACCATTTACCGACATGAGTGGGACCAATGGATTTCCTCCAGATATGTTAAACTGAAGATACACTGCGGCGACTGCAGCTGTTTAGCTGCGAATAAATTTCTTGTGTTTAAGATGAGAGCTGTAACTAACTGACACGGTGTCCGTTTCGTAGATTAGATTTGTTTAGTTATTTGTTCCGTAGATCCATGTGTAGGGGATCCTCGTGGAACAAGTCAAGAAACAAAATTTACAAGTTGAATAATAGATAATACTAATAATATAAATACAAATACATACACCTATAATATAAATACAGATACATAAATTTTTAAGGATTTTTTTTTTTTTTTTTTTTTTTTTTTTTTTTTTTTTTTTTTGCTGATAATATAATAATACTAATATAGTATGAGTGCATGCATCATTTGGTACAATTTAGAAATTCACTAATGGAGTAGAAGGAGTTGGCCACTCGAAAGTCTTTTAGGTTCCTATTAAACTGATCTTTATTTGTAGCTAAATTTTTTATACTTGATGGTAAATTATTGAAAATGTGTGTTCCTGAGTAGTGGACTCCTTTTTGAACTGAAGTAAGTGCTTTTAAGTCCTTGTGTAGATCATTTTTATTGCTAGTATTGTATGTATGAACTGAGCTGTTTGTTGGGAAAAGGGATGTATTATTTATGACAAATTTCATTAAGGAATAAATATACTGAGAGGCAGTAGTTAATATACCCAGTTCTTTGAAGAGGCTTCTACAGGACGTCCGTGAATTTACTCCACAAATAATACGTATTACACGTTTTTGGACTCTGAAGACTTTTGACTGACTTGAAGAGTTACCCCAAAATATTATACCATACGACATTAAGGAATGAAAGTAAGCAAAGTATGCAAGCTTTGTTATTTTTATGTCTGCTATGTCTGATAACACTCGTACTGAAAATACAGATTTGTTGAGTCGTTTCTGCAGTTCTGTGGTGTGCTCCTCCCAACTAAATTTTTTATCAAGCTGTAATCCCAGGAATTTAATAATGACAACCTCTTCTATCTGCTCTTCTTCATACTTAATGCATATGCTGTCAGGAAATCTCTTACGTGTTCTGAACTGCATGTAGTGCGTCTTTTCAAAGTTTAATGACAATGAGTTGGCTTTAAACCATTTATTAATGTTCATGAAAATATCATTAGCAGACCTTTCTATCACTATGCTTGACGTACTTTTTTATTGCAATACTTGTATCATCTGCAAACAAAACGAACTCTGCTTCTGGTAGTGTAACTGATGAGAGATCATCAATGTACACAAGAAAAAGTAATGGCCCTAAGATGGATCCTTGTGGGACACCACACGTAATTTCTTCCCAATCCGATGATGATTGTTGGCCTAATTCACTAGTCACTTGCACTGACACCCTTTGTTTCCTGTTAGTGACGTACGACTTGAACCATTTTGCAGCATTTCCCGTGACCCCATAGAATTCTAATTTACTTAAAGGGATGTTATGGTTCACACAATCAAATGCCTTTGACAAATCACAGAAAATACCTGCTGCTTGCAATTTATTATCTAATGAATTAAGTACATTCTCACTGTAAATGTAAATAGCCTTCTCGATGTCGGAACCTTTCAGAAACCCTAACTGTGTTCTAGACAATATGCCATTTGTGGTTAAGTGGTTGAGAAGCTGCTTGTACATTACCTTTTCTATAATTTTTGAGAATGCTGGCAAAAGTGAAATAGTTCTGTAGTTTGATTGTCTCTCTTTATCCCCCTTGTTGAAGAGAGGTTTAATATCTGCATATTTTAGCCAATCAGGAAATGTTCCTGTTATAATAGACTGGTTACACAAATAACTTAAGATTGTGCTAAGTTCACAAGAACACACTTTAATTAACTCTGTTGATATTTCATCGCAACCACTGGAATTCTTTGTTTTTAAAGATAATATTATGGAAGATATTTCTTGTGGTGAAGTGACTGACATATTCATGTGTGTGAAGTTATTTGTAAATGCTAGTTTCAAATATTCAAGGGCATTCTTTACTGACCCAGACAATCCCATACTATCAGTAACAGATATAAAGTACTTGTTAAATAAATTTGCCCATCAGTTACTAATGTCTCAGCTACTCTTAATCCTACCTGCTCTTGTTCCTTTCTGGTTCTACCAGTCTCCTCTTTCACTATATCCCATATTGTTTTTATTTGGTTTCCTGATGTTGCTATCTTCTTTTCATAATGCATTTGTTTAGATACCTGAATAACTTAATATTTTACAGTATTCCTTATATTTAGTTAAATTATCATCATTGCAACTACTCTTGGCTGATAGATACATTTTCCTTTTTGTCTTACATGAAATCTTTATTCCTTGTGTAATCCAAGGTTTTATTATAGACTTCTCTTTAATTCGCATTACTTTTAGAGGAAAACAGTTTTCAAACATGATACTAACATTATTAATGAATACGTTATATTTTTCATTCATGCCATTAGCACTATATACATCTTTCCAGTTCACGTCTTTGAGGAGTTTTCTAAAATTTTCAATTTTTGGTGAATTGACTACTTTCCTGTATGTACATTTTGCAGTCTTCATAATCTGTTTAGAATCTATACCTAAAACAATGAGCTGCATATCATGATCTGACAGGCCATTTATTATTGGTTTTATGATATGATTTTGTTCCTTTGATTTGTCTATAAAAATATTATCAATTGCTGTCCTAGAGGTTTTAGTTATCCTAGTTGGAAAGTTTACGGTATGCGTTCGGTTGAAAGACAAAGTTACTGACTGCAATAAATTTTTACTGGAGGACTGCATAAGAAAATATGTATAAAAGTCACCAGCAATCACGATTTCTTTATTTCTTCCTGTTAAATAACCCAATAGAGCTTCTAGATGATGTTATGGAATTCTACTTCAGACATATATGAATACCTGAAAAATATTTGCATTGATTCCGTCTGTAATCACGGACATTTCACATCATATCCATAGAATTTCTCGTTTGATAAAATGCTTGAAACTCTTGAGAAATACTGACGACTATAAGTAAGTCAGACGTAATATACAGTAAAACGTAAGTTGTGGTCGAAAACATCGACATCATTCCGGAATGAAACTTTCACTCTGCAGCGGACTGAGCGCTGATGTGAAACTTCTTGGCAGATTAAAATTGTGTGCCGTAACCGGGACTCGAACCTGGGACCTTTGCCTTTCGCGGGCAAGCGCTCTACCACTGAGCTACCCCGACACTACTCACGGCACCACCCCACAACTCTAGTTCTGGCAGTACCTCGCCTCCTACTATCCAAACTTCATAGAAGTTCTCCTGCGAAACTTGCAAGACTAGCACTCCTGGAAGAAAGGATATGGTGGAAACATGGCTTAGCCACAGCCTAAGGGATGTTTCCAGAACATGTTTCCAGAATGGATGTGTCCCTTAGGCTGTGGCTAAGCCATGTCTCCACCATATCCTTTCTTCCAGGAGTGCTATTCTTACAAGTTTCGCAGGAGAACTTCTGTGAAGTTTGGAAAGTAGGCGGCGAGGTACTGGCAGAAGAAGAGTTGTGGGGCGGTGCCGTGAGTCGTGTCGGGGTAGCTCAGTGGCAGAGCGCTTGCGCGCGAAAGGCAAAGGTCCCAGGTTCGAGTTCCGGTTCCGGTACATAATTTTAGTCTGCCAGGAAGTTTCATCGACATCATTTGTCTACTGCGAATCAGTTATTTGGAGAATGAGGTAAAGGTTTATGCTGAGATGGTTGCTTGTAGAGGCCACAGTCACTTACAGAATTTTCCATCACATTAGACCTTATTTACTGTAATCTTTCTTTTGTCATATTATTTGTGAGGTGCAAAGGTGGGCACATATAAAGGAACTACTACTAATGCAGACAATGCCCGTATAACTTCCGTAACTGGTATACCTGTTAGAATGTTGGTTGATGACTCCGTGAGAACGTGCACAAAGCCATAGGTGATGCGACACTTTTCAGTGTTTTTGTTCACTAGCAGGACCCCACTACAAGCCTTATTAATGAGAGATGGTTAAACATAAAGAAATGAGCAGGACCACTGTATTTCAATAAAATTATTTGCAGTTCAGCATTGAATCCCACAACCAAAATTATTCCTAACGTGATTATTGATGCCTTCATTAAACACGATTTATTTACTGTCGATTTGAAACCTTCAAAAATAACCACCGAAAAGTTTGCGTGAAAATAAATCATCCGACTTTCAAAGTAGTCTGATACCTTTCCTTCTCTTACACTTTACTGTACATTTGTCTTTGTAATTTCATTCATTTTTGAGCTGGTATCCATCGACATTTTTTTAGATATTTTGTAACTACAAACTGCTCATATTCCTTTAAGTTAACCTCCGTTATTTGCGCTGTTCGTCTCATTGTTGGCATCAAAAAGAGGTTGTTGTTGTTATGGTCTTCAGTCCGGAGACTGGTTTGATGCAGCTCTCCACCCTACTCTATCCTGAGCAAGTCTTTTCATCTCCTCATAAGAACGACAACCCACATTCACTTGAATCTGCTTCCTAAACGCGTATCTTGGTCTCCCTCTGCGATTTTTACCCCACACACTTCCCTCCAATGCTAAATTTACGATTCCCCGATGTCTAAGAATGTGTCCTACCGAGCGATCCCTTATTTAGTCAGGGTATGCCAAAAATTCCTTTTCTCACCAATTCTGTTCAGTACCTCTTCATTAGTTATGCGATTTACCCACCTAATCTTCAGCATTCTTCTGTAGCACCACATTTCAAAAGCCTCTATTCTCTTCCTGTCCGCACTGCTTATCGTCCATGTTTCACTCCCGTACAAGGCAACACTCCACACAAATGCCTACAGAAAGGACTTCCTTACCCTTAAATTAATATTCGATGTTAGCAAATTTCTCTTTTTCAAAAATGCTTTTCTTCCCATTGCCATTCTGCATTTTATATCCTCTGTACTGCGACCATCGCATGTTATTTTACTACCCAAGTAACAAAACTCATCTACCACCTTCATTGTTTCATTACCTAATCTAATTCCTTCAGCATCACCTGATTTTCTAAGACCGCATTCCATTAATTTTGTTTTGCTCTTGTTAATGTTCATTTTATATGCTCTCTTCAACACGCTGTCCATTCCATTCAACTGCTCTTCCAGGTCCTTTGCTGTCTCTGACAGAATTACAATGTCATCAGCAAAACGCAATGTTTTTATTTCTTCCCCCTGAACTTTATTCCCTATTCTAAATTTTTCCTTGCTTTCCTTCACTGCCTGCTCGATGTACAAATTGAATAACATCGGAGAAAGGCTACTCCCTCCCCAACTGATGCTTCCCTTTCATGCCCTTCGAGTCTAATAACTGCGGTCTGTCTTTTGTACAAGTTGTAGATAACTCTCCTTTCCCTGTATTTTACCCATGCTGACTTCAGAATTTGAACGAGTGTATTCCAGTCAACATTGTCAAATGCTTTCTCCAAATCTACAAAAGCTAAAAATGTAAGTTTGCCTGTCCTTAATCTATCTTCTAAGATAAGACGTAAAGTGAGTATTGCCTCCCGGGTTCCTACGTTCCTCCTGAATCCAAACTGATCTTCCCCGAGGTCAGCTTCTACCAGCTTTTCCATTCTCCTGTAGATAATTCGTGTTAAAATTTTGCAACCATGACTTATCAAACTGATGGTTCTGTAATTTTCACACCTGCCTTCGCCTGATTTCTTTGGAATGGGGATTATTACATTTTTCTTAAAGTCTGAGGGCATTTAGCCTGTCTCATACATCCTACACACCAGTTCAAATAGTCTTGTCATGGCTGGCTCTCCCAGAGACTTTAGTAGCTCTGAGGGTACGTCATCTACTCCTACGGCCTTGTTCCGACCTAGGTCTTTCAAGGTTCTGTCAAATTCATCTCTCAGTATAGTATCTCCTATTTCATCTTGATCTACTTCCTCTTCCCTTCCTACAACATCATCTCTAAGTTAATTTCCTTTGTAGAGCTGCTCTATGTACTCTTTCCACCTTTCAGCTTTCCCTTCTTTGCTGAGAACTGGTTTCCCATCTGAATTCTTGATATTCGTAGAGTTGCTTTTCTTGCCCCCAAATGTCTCATTTATTTTCCTGTAGGCGGTATCTACTTTTCCCCTTGCTATACATTCTTCTACAGATTTGCATTTGGCTTCTAGCCACTCCTGCTTAGCCATTTTGCACTTCCTGTCAATCTCATTTTTAGTCGTCTGTACTCCATTTTGCCTGTTTCATTTACTGCATTTTTATGTTTTCTCCTTTCATCAATTAACTGTAGTATTTCCTGTGATATCCATGGATTTTTTGTAGGTTTGGCCTTTCTACCTATTTTGTCCTCTGCTGTCTTCACTATTTCATCTCTCAATGCTACCCATTCCTCTTCTACTGATTTATTTCCCCCTGTTTCTGTCAATTGTTGCCTAAATCTCCCTCTGAAATTCTCCAGAACTTCACTTTCCTTCAATTTATGTCAGTCCCATCTCCTTATTTTCCTACCTTTCTGTAGTTTTTTCAGCTTCAGCCTACAGTTCATGACTAACAAGTTATGGTCAGAGTCTATATCTGCCCCTGGGTATGTCCTGCAGTTTATAACCTGGTTCCGGTACCTATGTCTTACCATTATAAAATCTATCTGATACCTTCCGGTGTCTCCTGGTCTCTTCCATGTATACAACCTTCTTTTGTGATTCTTAAACCACGTGTTTGTTACGATTAAATCATGTTCCGTGCAAAATTCTACCAGGCGACTTCCTCTTTCATTCCTTCTGCCCAGTCCATATTCACCTATTATTTTTCCTTTTCTTCATTTTCCTACTATCGAATTCCAGTCTCCCATCACAATTAAGTATTCCTCTCCCTTAACTGTCTGAATGATTTCCTTTAGCTCCTCATATATTTCTTCGATCTCCTCATCATCGGCAGAGCTAGTTGGCACATAAACCTGTACTACTGTTGTCGGTGTTGGCTTCGTATCTATCTTGACAATGATAATGCGATCACTGTGCTGCTCATAGTAGTTTACCCGAATTCCTATTTTCTTATTCATTATCAGTCCTACTCCTGTGATACCCCCAACTGATTTTGTATTTATAATCCTGTACTCACCTGACCAGAAATTCTGTTCATCCTGCCACCGAACTTCACTAATCCCCACTATATCTAACTTCAACCTATCCATTTCCCTTTTTAAATTTTTAAATTTTCCTACCCGATTAAGGGATCTAACATTCCACTCTCCGATCCGTAGAATGCCAGTATTGTCTTTCCTGATGACAACATCCTCCTGAGTAGTCCCCGCCCGGAGATCCGAATGGGGGACTATTTTACCTCCGGAATATTTTACCCGAGAGGATGCCATCATCATATTTCCATACAGTAGAGCTGCATGTCCTCGGGAAAAGTAACGGCTGTAGTTTCCCCTTGCTTTCAGCCGTTCGCAGTAGCTGTGTGGCAAGCCACATTAGCTGATGTTACAAGGCCAGCTCAGTCAATCATCCAGACTGTTGCCCCTATAACTACTGAAAAGGCTGCTGCCCCTCTTCAGGAATCACACGTTTGTCTGGCCTCTCCACAGATACCCCTCCGCTGTGGTTGCACCTACGGTACGGCTATCTGTATCGTTGAGGCACGCAAGCCACCCCACCTCGGCAATGTCTGTGGTTCATGGGGGTGGCAAAAAGAGGATGAATTGGGAAAGGAAAATGTATAAAGAGTTTATTAGTTGGGATGTTTCCTATCCCTTACCATAGTGTTCAGCCAACAGTTACTTTATCCGAATCCACAAGGCTAAAATTCGTAATACTTCATACGATTAAAAAAAAATCGATTTTTTTCTCCACTTACATTTGACTTTTTCCGCTTGTGTATACGACATCAGTATGGAGTTATTAAGTATGTTTGTGAACATGTCATTGATCAAGATTTTAGTTATCGATCCTTATTGTTTATTAAAATTTTCATCCCACCAATGACGCATCGACAACATATTATGTACAGAGAATATTTTGAGGCATTACTGCCTACCGCAAGTGACTTTTGACAATCATAATCTCAACTAGAGAAAAAAAAATTGAAGCAAAATGGAATTATCTTTAATGTAACTTCGTATTTCAAACACAATACCAACAGAATCTTTACATTTTATTCTTCTGGAATGTTCAGCCTTGCTGGAGCAGTTACTGTGTAACTGGCTAAGCCTCCACCTCTTCGAACTTTGTAAAGCAGCAAGCCTCGTGTGCACCTAACTGTCGCACCCAAGTTTCGCTACAAAAGCCACCCGCATCACCTTGTAATCTCGTTACCAAGTTTATATTTACGCAGTGTAAATTAATTTATCCCTGTGAAGAAAATTGCTTCCGCTAGGAAGCGGGTGTTAGAAGTTGCCGAGCCGACGCGAAATAGCATCTGGCACCTCGGGCCAGCATTGTGGCAGTTTCTGCAGGAGCAGGGCGGGGCAGGTTTCTGTACAGCGTTTGTTCCTTCAAGAAAGGTGTATTTTTGAAGGGCATAAAGTAAGATGGAAACGATAAACTCAAGTTCTAAAGAGAGCATATGCAAATAGAAAAGTAGGTGGAAACAAAATTAGGAATAAATAGTTTGTAATTTATAATAGAAAATAAATAAAAAGTATAAAAGGTGTGCTTATGGGCAGAAATATCACTTTTCCGCCCACGTAGAATCGTCGGTTACGTCCTTTTAAAATGAAACCAATTTCAGTACGCATAATTAAGTTGTTGTATTGGAATTTTGCATTTTCTTATACATAAGAAATGTAAGGATTAAATAAATTAAATGCACGCACAGCGACTGGCCAAGAAAGGAAAATGTAAACTAGTAAGTCTGTCAGTTCTTAAAAATTTACTAATTTAAGTCACACCTACTAAATTTATTTGCAGAGAGCTTCCTTGACTTAAGGATTTGAAAGTAAAATTACCTCTCGCAAGTAACGCAAAATGGGTTATGCAATAATACAGTTTCAGAACATATTCTTACATCTATTCCGTATGCGACTAGTTTATGTTTCCAATCATCTGATCTACAGTTAATAGAATCACTTTCACTTTCTGTTACTAGATACTGTAGATCTTCGTTCTGGAGGAAGTAATCGTAAATCGGAGAATAAAAGAACAAAAACAGTTGTTTCCCGTTACAATAGCTTGAATAATGTGCATAAACGATATGTCTCTTTCCGACTAGGTTTTATAATGAAACTTGAAACTAGAACAAAAGTTTAAAATCTCAACGTATTTTAAAGGTTTCTCTTTGAAATATGAGAAACATAATCAAATGTGTAATCAATATGAAATAGAACTGGAATATTAAAGAAGGTGCATAAAATGTATACATTTACTGGGGAATACCAGTATGTTTAATGTCGTACATTCTTGCCCATTAAATTATAAAACTGATATGTTCTTGTATGAGTCAAGAAAGCACGGTAAATAAAATATACGTGAATTAATTCAGTTATAGAGAAGAAAACGACAGGTGTAGAATCACAAACAAGACCACTACTTTGGAGAGCTTTTTAAGAATGTCAGGGGGAAATAAATTAACCCCTA
This sequence comes from Locusta migratoria, assembly GCA_026315105.1. Lineage (NCBI taxonomy): Eukaryota > Metazoa > Arthropoda > Insecta > Orthoptera > Acrididae > Locusta > Locusta migratoria. The sequence continues at coordinate 364,744,374 of CM048748.1, forward strand.
GCGAGAGTTACTTTGCCACTATAATTGATGTGAGACTCTGAAACTACCGGTAGAAAATTGTATATGTAAGAAATGACGATCAGTGATAGTAATGCATTACTGAAAGAAAGTACTATCTTTATTGTCCCACGAACCACAATTAAATCAGTTTGAGATCAAAATGTGAACAAATCAACAATGGGCTGGTAATGAGACGCCCTAAAGTAACTCTGCAAATTTCTACCAGTCAATGTTTACTTTGACTTAAATCCTGTAATAACCAAATGTTGGGAAATTAATCTTTCGCTTCTTCGTAGCGTCCCAGATCTTTCATAATTTCGTCCATGTACCTCAGTCGTAGTCTTTCTCCAGGTCGTTTCTTCCAACATACTCCTCTATTGAAGGCATATCTCATTAGGTGGCCTTTAAGTTGAACTCTTCACTTAACAATCTCATAACTTCCTCTTTACGCCTCCTTTTATCAACTCGCTTCATATGTAACTCTGTCAGTCCATTTTTATTTGAGCTTCCTTAGAAAACACCACCTTACAAAGGAATTAGACATCTTCCTTTCCCTCAGTTTCCAGACTCCAAGCTCTACAGCCTTAGCATGCAACACCCTAGACAAAATACTAAAAAAAATTTTACCCACTACAAGAGTATTGGTCTTACAAGATAATGTCTGTTTCTCTTTGTTAAAAGTTATTTTCGTTTCAGCTACGTTGCTTTTTACTTCTGCCTTTCTCCTTCATTCCCGGTTATTCTAATGCCTGGATAAGTAAATGTATCAACTTGTTCAAGCAGAACATTGCCTATATTAACTTTAACTTTAGCTCGCCCATCTTCGGCACGAACCATATACCTATTTTCATATTATATATATCGTTCGACCTACTGTGTCTACCGCCACTGCCTGCCGACATGGTAGTATGCATCTGAAGATGGTCTAAGACTGAAACTTGTAATGAAATAAAAACAACAGTTTTGCGACCTGGACTGTTTTTAACTTCAATTTTAACTATTGTATCAAGATCGCCAGTAGGCTTTCTAAAATTACAAATATTGTTTTAATGTTTGATCTGTCGTTGTGGACTCTGAGAGTGTTTCTTCAACTTTTGCTTTATATGCGTTTAGATAGTTCCCACACCTCTTGCATTTCGGCCTCCCCCACCTACTAAAAATCCTACCAAATCCTCGAAAGCTACGCCCTAGGCCTCACTTACCGCATCCGCCTCCATTCCCCCGCGGAGATCCTCGATGATCTCATTCCTGTTACTCACCTTCTAACGTTCCTTGAACATATCCGCATCCTCTACACCACCCGCAAAATAGAATCCCATCACCCTCTGGTCTCTCTCCTCCTGAACCCCAGGCCTCTGCCACACCAATACCAGCTTATCCCTCCCTTCACACTCTCCACATCCTCCACCAGGGTAACGTTCGCCACCTCCAGCTCCCATATGAGGCCCTGTCCCGATATTTACCCATCCTATCAGCCCTAATACCTCCCCTCACCATATATTACGTGGCCCCCTCCACTCTAACCACCACTCCTTTTCCTCAACCGCTCGGATCTCCCTTCCCCTACCTCGGAGTTCTTAGGTTTTCCTTCCCCAATCCCTCACCCCTTCTCTTTCCATACGTCCGCGCCTCCCTTCCTTCCCCTTTCCTCCCCTGCGGAGTCTGTGCTTTACTTTTAACAGTGCACCACGCTAAAGTGTTGTGTTAGTGTCAAGTTGTGTCATTTGAAGACTTGAGCAATCACCGCATAGGCAAAACAATGTGTTGCTTTCTTTTTTACCGTATCTCTATTCTCGACGCCATTAACTGTCTACAGTCTGTTTTTTTAGTCACCGTGGCAGTTTTTCATACTTAGTATGTGCGTTTTGAAGCCTTCATTTCATTGTTTTTAATTCGCTAATTTATCTCCTGTTTTATTGTTAAATTCAACATTCATTTTCTCCTGTTGTAACATACTATTACCTACTGTCAAATTCATATATACACTGGCCTGAAGGGCTGCGTACGAGGCTGCTGCCCCCCCCCCCCCTCGGGCATTAAAATACAATAAAGAAAAGAAGCGTCACGATAATCGAAGTCTTACAAGCGTGAACCACTAGACTGAGAGTCCTCTACTTTTCACATTTCGTCGCATTTGCCCTCTAGAGGATGGGAATTATGTTTTCCAAAAATCTGTATGAAGCTGTATGTTGCGCAGAAGATCAAATTCTTTGGGATAGGGAGCATAATATTTTAGTCAATATCTGTAGGATGTTTCCGCTGATCTTAAATGTTGAGCACAAAATTACATAACTTCTGTTTTGCACCGCTTACTTGTAAAGCATCTCTTGTCCCGTCACTATGAAGCTATCTTGGTATGAGGTTTCACCGCTGCAGATTTTGAGACTAAAGTTCTGGTTTCATTCTGTGATCCAAGCTAATAAAACTCTCAGATTTTAGATGCTGTAACAGCTGTTTGGATCATAATGTAGAACACCCATTGTTAACATTTCATATAACATTGTTAATGCTTGCTTCGAAGTATGTTTGGAAGAGATGTGAATGTCATCTCATGTTGGTGACAGATCGCAGGTTACAATGGTCAATAGGAATTCGCCACATTCATACCACTACGTCAGTGTAGCTAGTAAAGGCACTCCTGTAAAAAGAATTTATCTTCTCGGTGAAGTTTCTGGATTTCAGCCGGATAACGTCTACTTCTAGGAACAATATTCTGACTGTCAATCATTCAGACTTCGCTGGAGATAGCGAAAACTGTTCCGGAGACGCATGCAGAAAAGCGGCCGTTACATGAGCGTCATTTCTCTAATTTCGTGCCCTCTACGTAAGCAGCTCTAAATGTGGCACGCAGGCACATGTGCAAACGTAACACTACATGCCCGCCTTCTGTTGGAGCGAGCACGAAAATGTCGAATCGAACTTTTTTTAACTGTTGCTAAACATGTTTTTATGAACAAAATGTGCTCTCTCTGGAGATTTTACCAGAATCTCCGGGTCCCATATCCTGTCCAGTTGAATAGCGCCTTCACTGATTAATCTTATCTTTCGTCAAGCGTATTTCCACAGATTATTTAATAAACAAATCCCAATTGGGTCTCGTGATGGCCAAGATGTCTGTGGCAGAATAATCCGTAGTGCCTTGAGGTAACACAATGGTCGGCTATGGCCTACTTGTTGTGTTGGGTAGCGAAAGACGGGTGTGACGATCATGATCCACGCCCCTTCAAAGCACTGTTCTCGCCGTCTAACCAATGTATCTTCTATCAGATATGAACTAATTTTACTTGAAGTTATGGAAGGTATCTCAACAAATAGAACAATGAAACTGTAAGGTGTGGTATGTGTAATTGTATTGTCGTTGTATAGTTAGACGTTTCTGACTCGGTGTAAAACTCGATGCAGCAACAACACCTTCTGAGCATCGCTGGTTCCTGTGCAGTGGTTTCAAAAATGTTCAAATGTTTGTAGAGCTTATGGGACTTAACTACGGGGTCATCAGTCCCTAAACTTACAAACTACTTATGAACTAGCTACAACTAAGGACGGCACAAATATCCATGCCCAAGGGGGCATTCGAACCCCCGACCGTAGTGGCCGTGCAGACCGTGACTGAAGCGCCTCGGTCCCCTCGGTGCAGTGGTTTCCTTACGCCTAAACCTACATTAAGTATATCTCAGGATCGATGCAGACATCGTCCATATTCGATAAGTTGCAAGTAATACGTCCTCTCTGATTATATATTTATACCGCGAATCTGAAGGAGTTCTCAAACTAAACCAATCGTGTACCTTCGTACCTAAAGTGTCTAAACCTTTCCTACTTCAATGGCAACAGGAACTACAGCATTAGAAATGCAGTTATTGTATTTTTTAACAAAATGGAGTCATACAGTAATACAAAACTGGGGTCTCACCTCGCAATGGAAGGTTACAGTTTCTTAAAAGAGACTGGGAAAAAGTACATGCTACCTTATTCTCCTTCGAAACCTGAATGCAAAATATGGCTCAACCGATTCTTTCCAATGTGACACTGCCTGTGCAACTACGACTACTAAATTACAGTAGTCAGAAGCTCAATTTGCAGTAGTACTGATTCTGCTCTGCCACCAACCATATTGGATGATTGCCTTTGAATCACTTAAAATGTTCAAATGTTTGCAATTTTATGGGAATACAATGCTTGGTCATCAGTCCCTATCTGTCGGCCGCAGTGGCCGAGCGGTCTGCGGCGCGCCAGTCACAGTCTGCACGGGCGCTGCAGCCGGGGCTTCGAATACCGCCTCGGGCATGGATGTATGTGTCGTCTTTAGTATAAGGTAGTACAAAACTAGTTTGTTAAGTTTAGGGACTGATGACCCCGCAGTTAAGTCCCTTAAGCTTAACAAACATTTGAACATTAGAACAGTCCCTAACTAAGTTACACTAAGGACAACATACACACACACACACACACACACACACACACACACACACACACACACACGTAACCGATGGAGGAGTCTAGGCCTCCAACGGGGAGTAGACGCGCACTCCGCAGCAAGGCGCCATAGAGCGCTCAGTCGTTCCCGCGCGGCTTTGAATCACTATGATACATTGCGACAAGTACTTCACCTAAAGTAGTTGATGTGCTATTCGGCCATGAATAAAGACGATGGCTTTCCAGTGCTGCAGAGCGTCGAACAGGATTGCGACTCATGCAAGAGTCGGTGTACTTCCTCTAAGCACTCCCCGTGGAGTCTGGACCACATTTCTAAAGGGGAAACGCAGGTGTTTCTGCAAAAATAAGGCCAATCTTGCTCGTTATTGTCCTAACGCTAAGTGCTTCCACACACGTTCCATTACCTCAAACCAATCATGCACTTTCGCACTTATATATAGCGTCTAAACCTTGCTGATGTCATTTGATACCAGCCTATGAACATCAGTGAAGAATTTTACTGTTTTTGCGCTCCTAATTTAGAGGGCAATTAACTCCAATGTTTATTGGAGGGTAAGAGCGGCACTCGGTTAATAAGTATTTCGACACGTGTCTCCGAAATACAAACGGTTCTCAGCCCATAAAAATGGACATCGGCAACTACTGCTCGCATCTTGGTGAACCTACTGGAAGTTTTGCATCTCCTAAGAAGTTCAGCTTCGGTATTGAAGGTGGCAACCCTTGTTATTACTTGGGGGAATACGTTAATGGTTTGATTTAAACATTTCTTGATTGTTGATGGTGTCCACATTGTGAAGTGGAACCCTTACACTGCTTTGACTTCTGCACCTCCAAGACATTCATTTTGCGCCGCCTTTCTTGATGCTAGTGGTGAGTCGGAAAAATGTCTAAATATTTGCAAATCTAAGACACCAAACTGCTGATGTCATCGACTTAAAATCTACTTTAACTAACTTATCCTAACGAAAACACACATATAAACATAGTCATGTGAAGATTTTAACCTCCGGCGAAAACGGCCGGGAAAACCATGACATGGCGGCTTTGGCCATTCTCGCTCGGCTACTATTTTTCCCAGCTGATAAGACTTTCAAATGATCCCTATCACAGAATCACAGAACTTGAAAAGATACCTCCAGGCAAAGTTGTATCCGCGCTGGAATGGTCGCGTGGTCTAAGACGCCTTCCCACGGATAGCACGGCCGATCCCCTTTGGAGATTCGAGCCTTCTGTTGGTCACGCAGGCGGGCACGCACGCGGGCGCGTGTGTGTGTGACATTCCAAACATTTCATACCTGTTATTTGTATGCTTTTTATTGGCATTATGGCTTACACACTCAGTTGTTGTAAAATATGTTGTTGTATTGAGCTGCAGTCATACAGTACTGATTAGAAGATTGGACCGCAATTTGACTGTAAGGTATTTTATTTTCACAATCCGGATTTCGGCTTTGAGGCCATTGTACAGTGTACACTTGATAAAAGCCTAATAGCCGAAATCCAGATTGTGAAAATAATACCTTACAGCCAAATGGCGTTCTAAACTTTTAATCAGTTGTTGTTGTTGCGGTCTGCAGTCAGCAGACTGGTCTAATGCAGCTCTCCACTCTACCCTGTCCTGTGCAAGCTACTTCATCTCCGGATAGGAACGGCAAAATACATCTCATCTACTAGAACTTGCTTATTGGTAAAAACTAAATAAGTAAATAAAAATAAAATGTGTGTGTGTTTAAAAATAAGTATTTTTTTTTTTTTTAATTTGGCTTGCACATTCTTGGAACAATCTATTACCTTTTTTATGTGGTTTGCTTTGTTCAAACTATTTTGCTTCAATTCATAACCAGTTTCAGCAGAATTAGCTGCGAATTCAGAGACCCTCTCACTTCATCATCGTCGAGATGGGACTAAGTTCAACTTTAACTATCTTACCATATACGGTCGTCACACTGATAAGAAACTGATTTTTGTTTTCAATTTTTTTAATACGTTAAAGATAAAATCAAGAGCTCAAATCATCACATTCTTGTAGCTGTACTCTCTACGACGACAAATTTGATCAGTGTGACGACCCAATATGGTAATATATTTTATAGCTTGAGCTCAGTTCATCTCGACGGCGAGGAAGTGAGGGCATCGGAGGATGGTATCAGCGTCTGCTGGAACTGGTTATTAATTGAAATAAAGTAATAATTTTGTTCGTGTGACCATCTTTCGCAGCAGGTAAAGAAATACTTGTTTTCGTTTTGAAACAGCTGTTTTCTTGCTGCAATCTTATTATTTTCACCCTTCCCCCTCCACCGCCAGTGGAGGGGGAAGACCGAGACATAAATACTGGACCAGGTCCACTCGGAAAGCAGTCTCAGGTCGCACCTGATGAAGGTTACGAGGTACGTAGCCGAAATATTGTGCAGAATAGACACTGACAGCCGGCAGAACACCCGACTACCCTTCATGTCACTAGATCGCCTGGAAAGCCTGAAGAGTTACAACAGAAAGCTGATTTTAATACAACAAGAAAATTACCATATTTTGATGAAAACTAAGTCAACTGCTTGTAATCTCTTGAGGCTGCATGAGCAAGGAAAAATGTAATTTCCAGGTGAAGAATCAACTGATGATTCTTCAAAATACAGGACGAAACGCGTATTGAGAAAATAACAAAGCGAACTTGGTAATCAACATAACAAATAAAAAGAAAGTGTTTATTACAATTAGGTTGATGTGCAACAACTCTTTGAAACAACAGCATTGAAAAAAATAGACGTGTGATGCAACTTTTGACAGGCACTTCAGCCTGATTTCCACAGTAAAGATTGTAACGATACTGCTGACCCCCTCATCTCAATGTTATGGTACGATACCGTCTGCCTGGTCCTCTCATCTCAATGTTACCGTACGATACCATCTGCCTCGGACCCGGAATCGTGTGGTTAAATAGTGATAAAAGTTGCGTGTGAAGTTAGTTAAAAATGATATAGCCAGCTTAGGAATCAGTGTAGGACAGTGTCTCGGTGATACTGTGATTAAAACAAGTGATAGATTTCATTAATTAAGAGATTTGCAAAAGACGTTTCCAGATAATTCTATAAACAATACTTTTGTCGTTGTATGTTATTTCAATAGACAGACAGACGATTGTAAAATCTTATGTAAAAAAACAAAAAAAGAAAAGAAAATTAATAGCATTGTATGTATGTTAGGCTCATAAACAAGTTGTGTAGATCAGCTAATTGTTTCAATTACTGTAAAGTCGAAATTTGTATATTGTGTTTTTTTGTATATATTGACTGCGTGACATTTTAAACCTAGTTTCAGAATTGATAATATAATTGATAGTTCAATATATGTTAGGAACATGTATGATGTATTCGTTAACTAATTAATTGACATTTAACATTTTGGTTTGTTGTCAAACAAAATGTAGCGTGATTAAAACTTAAAAAGATAGGTGCGATCTAAAATTATTGTGTGTATAGTTTTCATTTTTTATTGTGATTATTTTTGTGTACATGAAATGTTTTTCTGTTATGTTTGTTAATTGTAAATCAGTATATTCTATTGTTATGAACAATGCTTAATGTAAAGTCATTATTGCCGTTGTTATATATTTGCCTCACCGCCTTGCGTGGGGGAGTTCGAGTTTTGTCTTTTGTCGATTACTTTGGAATCTGTCAGTCTGTGTTGTTGTGGTAATTTGTGTACGTTATTGTAATGTTTTGGTGGAGGAGAAGTTGATTCAAATTAAAGAAGAAGTGATAAAATTGTACATATCGAGTATTTATTTCTACCACGACGCCCCAGGAGAATAATGTTGCAGCGAGCAGAACCCCCATACATCGCAATGTTGACAAGATGAGTATTATGTTTGAAAGTGGTAGAATGAAATGTAAGTACGTAAATACCATACACATGTTTCAAGATACAGATGTAGAACCTCATAGACGATTTTTCTTTCTTTCCGAGGTGGCTTTTGGTATTGTGCAGAAATTGAATCTGATAGGTATCTAATGTATTCCTTAGTATGTCCAACTCGATATACGGAGTGCATTCGTCTTCATCTGTCCGTATTTTGATGTAAGTTCCTTTTTAAATCTACTTGAGTCATTCAAAAGCTTATAAGAAATCTCTCCTTTGGTCGGACATTGGATCAAATATTATTTCTAATATCCAACGAGAAATGCAATTTGTTCTGGCGATGGCTATGCGGCATTTGTTTCCGGAGGAGGCGACCACGGTGGGCGGGCAGGGAGGCAGGAAATGGCCGGCAAAGTGGCTAGCGGCTTCTTCCTCTGCCTCTGCCTCTGCCTCTCCACTCACAACCCCCACCCTACTCCCCAATACCCTCCCACTCCACTCCATTCCAGCGACGGCGACGGGGCTGCTTTTTGCTGCCGGCTGCCGTCTCTCTCCCGACCGCTGTCACCGCCGGCCGAATTGTATTTACATACTGTTGTGTAAGCAAGAAACTTTCCCGCTCACTCCTCTTCCTCTCCCCTGCAGTACACTCCGAGCTTCTCTAAGAAGTTTACCGAGAGTCGCACTCGAATAACTGGGCCGGCTATGTTCAAATTATAAACTCAGTTCGGAAGGAAATACTTTCCTTTTCCTGAAAAGCTTCTGAGCCGTAATGCTTGTTCTCTGTGGATGACTTTATTCTATGTGAAGCTAAGGTTTTGTAGGCTCACCTATTTTCGAAACTACCTCTTTTCTGTACATATATTTGTTCACTTCATTGTTATTGAACCACTACAATGAAAATGTGTTACACAACCACAGGACAAAAGCTGTTTGTATGGGGAAATTAAACCCTAATCTTCCTTCCTACGAGATGAGATGCACGGCAATGGCCGAGTGTTCCAAAGCACTTTGCTGCGAAGTGCATGGCTGCATCTCGTGGGAGGTTGGAGTTCTGCTTCTGGTCTGTGTGTGTGTGTGTGTGTGTGTGTGTATGTGTGTGTGTGTGTGTGTGTGTGTGTGTTTGTGTGTTGTGCTTAGCGTAAGTTACTTTCAGTAATCCAAATTTGTAGGGACTGATGACCACTGCAGTTTGATCGCATACCTTTACAATTATTTTAAAATTTCTCTACTAGATGAAGTGACTGATATTATAACATACACCTTGACTATTTGCAACAAAAGCTGTTTCTCTACTCCTACACATTCAAGATCTGCATTTCTCATAATAAAAGCAGATCTGACTAAGACTCGTCAGGTTGTCCAGGTTGTCCATACCCCGCTAGCTTTCTCGCGGTATATGGTGAAGGGTGCTTTGTGTACTATTGGCACTTCCTTCTCGGCCTATTTCAGTTGCGTATGGTTCATGGCAATAAAGACTGGAAATATCCTTCCATGTGGGCTCCAATCTCTCTAATTTTATCCTCGAGGCTGGTTTTCAAATGTTCAAATGATTGTAAAGCTGTGGAACGTAACTACTGCGGTTGAGACTCCTTACGTTTACAAACTTCTTACACTAACCTAAGTACCACACACACACACACACACACACACACACACACACACACACACACACATACACATGCCCGAGGAAGGACTCGAACCTCCGACTGCGGCAGCCACCCTCCGCAGCAAGGGTTCACTCTTCAAGCAACGTCTGTGCTGATAAATTTTACAAAAGCCTACAACATGATACATAATTTCTCTCTTGCAGAGTTTGCCACTGTAGTTTGCTGATTACCTCATAGACGCTTCCTGCAAAGACACATGCTACCCTCCTTTCTGTCTTCGTATTTCCTCTATTATCTGTCTAGTAGGGATCTCAGATTTATGTGAATGATTCAGGTATAGGAAGAACGAGTGTTTTGTAAACCAATTAATTGTTGATGAATCTCTCTGAGTTCTGCTACTGAAAACGTCAAGCATCTGCCTGACCCACGATTAATTTCATGCCGTCGTTCCACTTCAGATCGTCTGCAACTGTGATATAAGGAACAATCTGTATTTCTTTACAATTTTCAACGTTGCAAATTTTTACTAGAGTATCATTCTCGGAAACCCTCTTTAAATTTCCGACGTTATTTACGATGTCATTTATATTAGCATCGTGGAAACTAACAGTCATATAACATTCCACTGCGCTACGCCAGAGCGCTCTCCGTTGAGAATGACCTGCTGTGATCTGTCAGATAGAAACTCTTCAGTACAGACACACAGTTAATATGATATTCGGTACGTTCCTATAATTATTTATTTATTATTTTTCATTTGGCGACATTGCTGAACCAGATCCAACACCTTCCTAAAGTCAAGAAACTCGACATGGAGGCCCGTAGCTACTGATTTCTAGGTGTCGTAGACGAAAAGCACGCATTTAACGTCACATGATCGTTGCCTTCGGAACTCATGTTCTATGGACCTACAGTTCTGCAATTTTTTATTTATTTATTTTTTTGTTTCTCGTTTAGAAGATTTCATATGACATTTCATTAATTAGTTACTGCACAGCGCGAGACGGAAACTAGAACTGATAGTCTGTCAAGCAAACTGGATTCCCACTTTTAAGCAATTTCGATTGCTTTGCTATTCTTATGTCCTTTTTGTCATTGTCTGCTAGCTTTTCGTCCATGAGTAGATTCAGAGAATAAACTGAAATGCAATGTCGCCACGTCAAAAAATTTTGAAAGACGGTTTACCGTAGTTTTCGTGTCATGCTCTGTTTCAACTCCATTGTCGTCAGTGTCTGGACATGCTGTTTTTATCCGCTCTCAGATTGAATGTAAGAGCAAAACATGCTCGCATGTAATGATAAGTCGGCACGAAGAACTTTACTTTCGAATTCTACAAACGCTTCACGCAACAGCCCCTATACGCAAATATGGCTAGGTTTTTGGTTGTATGTGAGATTTTGGGTACATTTAAATCTGCAGTAAAGTTCGTTTTGTTTTCTTGGCAGTTTTGCAACTCGGTTACTGTACCACAATGGACCTTTCCAATCTCTCATCATTTTACTTCTTAGATAAATATCTAAATCGCACGATGCTCTTGACCCTTGCTCAGCACTGTCAGTTCTGGAGACACTATTTAGTAAACGGCATATAGCTGCTCCTCACAGAGAAAGGAAATTCTGTGGATGTAATGAGAAAATTACACTATTTTACATAAAAATATGCCATTGGGGAGTATCCGAGCTGTCTGAAGCGCCACGTTACGGATTGCGCGGCCTCCCGCGTCGGAGGTTCGAATCCTGCCTCGGGCATGGATGTTTCTGTTGTCCTTAAGTTAGTTAGTTCAAGTAGTTTTTAAGACTAGGGACTGATGACCAACGTAGTTTGGTCCCATAGAGTTACAAATATTAGAACATTTTAATATAAGAATATAATTTTCTTGTCGAAGTTGTGTTTTGTGCTTGTTTTGTGTGACCTAGTTCACGGCTAAAATTCCGTTTTTTTCTTTGCTTTTATACTGTGTTATATAAAATTTAATTGTTTAAATTAAGTTAGCCAGAAACGCTTGATGTGATAATTCAAACTGACATTCTATATTCTCTCAGATGCAAAGCTAATACGTTTTGCTGATGATACAAACATTGTAATCACACCTGACAAACAAAAATTACGGGTTGAAATTTTAAATAATATCGTTCATCAAATAATTAAGTGGTTCCCTGCAAATTGAATCTCGTTTAATATCGGTAAAACACGCTACTGTGAGTGGCATCACACTGTCTTTAACCAGCGAGATTGCAGAAGACTCACTCTGTCGCTCGATAATATTGCGATTGGTGCAATACCGTTTAATTCGTCTCTTTTGAGTTTTACGAAACTAGCAGCAAAATTACTGTCTTTAAATTTGAAAAACTAATATGATGTCGATAATTTATATGTCTGTGACAAGAGACAATACATCGTTTAATGAGGAATTTGTTACAATTCGTCTAGGTGGAAACAGAATTACGGTATTTTAAACGGTTTCAAAAATATTCGAGATGGACAGATTAGTTGAATCAGCCTTTATATTCACTAATGAAGTTTGTTAATAATTCAGTCGAATTCAAGAGTAGTTGTAGTGGGTACACCTTAAAACATAGGACAAAAGTAATCTCCATTATTCAAAGTTAAATATAACTATAGCTTAGAAAAGTGTAAATTATGCTGCCACAGAAGTCTTTGGTCACTTATCAATAGATTCAAATGTCTGACAGATAGCCAACAGCTACATGCAAAGGAATTAAAAGCATTTTTGAATCGTAACCCCTTTTGAATCAATAGACTAATTTTTATACAAACATTAATAATTTAAAAATATCATAAAATAAAAAATCCATCACAACGAGATATCGTTTCGTGATCTATGGAACAAGTACTAATATAGATTAGATACGTCATTTCGTAATGATGTGGAACGTGTCGGTTTAGTAAATGATGTCTATACATGGCAGTACTTTAAAGGCTATTTTTTTTTTATTATTTTCTTAATTTTTATCCAAAAATTCATCTAAAAAGTAGAAGGAGTTGCCATTCAGAAATTCCTTCATTTTTTAATACCAGTTGGCTATCTGTCAGACTTTTGATGCTACTATCTACGTGACCTAATACATTTGTGGCAGCATAATTCACCCCTTTCTGAGCCAAAGTTATATTTAACCTTGAATAGTTAATATCACCCTTTCTCCTAGTGTTGTAGCTATGAACACTGCTGTTACTTTTGAATTGGGTCGGATTGTTAATAACAAATTTCATGAGTGTGTATATCTACTGCTACTGTAAAGTGTGTATATCTACTGTGAAGATCCCTAGATCCTTCAATAAATGTCTGCAGGATGATCTTAGGTGGGCTCCAGCAATTATTCTGATTAGACGCTTTTGTGCAATGAATACTTTTTTTGTCAATGTTGAATTGCCCCAGAATATGATCCCATATGAAAGCAGTGAGTGGAAAATAGGCATAGTAACGTAATTTACTGAGGTGTATATCACCAAATTTTGCAATGACCCTGATAGCATAAGTAGTTGAACTCTTACGTTTCAGGAGATCTTCAATTTGTTTCTTCCAGTTCAATCCCTCATCAATACAAACACCTAAAAATTTTGAATATTCTACTTTAGCTACAGATTTATATTCAAAGTTTAAATTCATTAATGGTGTCATGCCATTTACTGTATGAAACTGTACGTACTGAGTTTTATCAAGGCTGAATGAGAGTCAGTTTGTAGAGAACCATTTAATATTTTTCTGAAAGACATCATTTGTTATTTTATTAGTTAATTCCCGTTTTTCCGGCGTGATAGCTATACTTGAATCGTCAGCAAAAAGAACTACCTTAACCTCTTCGTGAATATAGAATGGCAAGTCATTAATATTTTATTTAGAACAGCAAAGGATCCAAGACCGAACCTGTGAGACCCCATTTTTCATAACTCCCCAGTTAGAAGAATTGTTTCTTCTGTATCATGTGATCTGTTTTTTTCTATTCTGTGCACTCTTCCACTTATGTATGATTTAAACCATTTGTGCACTGTCCCACTCATACCACAATACTTAAGCTTATCTAGAAGAATCTCATGATTTACACAATGAAATCGTCTGAGAGATCACAAATATCCCATCAGGTTATAATCTCTCGATCCAAGAGGTTCCACTATAAACTGAATATTGGGTGTTTTTTCTTTTACATGGTTAACTAGAGAGTCGCATACAATGTGAGAACCTCTGTATACTAGAAGTACATCGTCCACATACAGTGTGAACAACACTATACCATACTTAGACCTGTCAATCACTTTACGGGAGGGCAATTTTCAATTTGACATTTACCATAAACCATCAACCACGGAGTCCCTCATTAAGAAATCATCAAATCACCCCTTACAGTACAAGTATGCAACTTTTCGCTCGTCACTACGACGCCTTCACGAAGTCCCTTTATCAACCCAAGCTTTCAAACGGGAATACGAGATAATAGAATACATTGCCCTCACAAATGATTACAGCTCGGACTTCGTCCACAAAATACACACAGAAATAAAGAAAAAGACAATCGCAACATCCAGCAAACAAGCCTTTTCTACTACGCTAGCACCAATACATGACAAAAATAGTAAAATCGTTCGTCGGTTTCCATACTATGGACTATTTTCTGAAACTTTAGGTAAACAACTGAAAAAAGTAACATAACGCCAGCTTTTTTCATCGCACAAAATGTTCATAATAGGTTCAGACACAGGAAACGCTCAAGTAAGGACCCATACAAAAATTCAGGTATTTATTCCATCACTTGCAGTGACTGTCCAAAAAAGTAAATAGGACGAACTGGTAGATCGTTTAATACACGATTCAAAGAACACCTTTAACAGCTCCAGAGCCACATTAACTGCACATTTAAAAGACAACCGACATTCTATTACAAGCTTACAAACTAATTTAGATATTCTCTACTGTTTTGAACACACTTGAGGAAATATATATATAAAACGTTCTATTGCACAGTTACCACATAACACGCTGAATAATCAGACGGAGTTGAAACATAATGGAATATTCGCCAATTGTGAATATCTGCAAGCAATGTAATTATATTAAGGAAACATGCATGTGTACCATTAAAACATTAAGTACTATAATATGTCGCCCCCTTCCCAACCACTCTTTTTAGTCCATGACTTGTGGCTTGTTTCGGTCATGTGGCCCTGTATAGCTGAGGTATTATCCCCGCATTTAATAAGTTCTCATGTCTCTTATTATCTAGCATTTGCAGAATTGTAATCCACAACGTTTTATTTTAAGTCCAGAATGATGCATTTTTATTTTTAAAAAATCTCATTTTTATGTCATTTTATCTCATTGTATCTGTGATGTCAACACAACTTCAGAGTTTAGTACATAATAATTAAATTACTATATATACTGGTGTAAAATGGTTAACGAGGTTTACTGGTCCGTTACCACCGAAACTAACCTCGACGTCACACCTAGCGACCCCTCGAACCACAGCCAGTAGGCTTGAGTCTAGCGGCCGATACACATGGTGAACTGTCACTTCCGTTGTATTCGTACTTCCGCCCAGCACGAATGACCAATATTTGATCACCTTTATGGATCTGATGAACCTCACTACACTGACCACAATTATGTGTTCTTATTCTACGCGAAAATCTGATTTACCAACAACATCCGTGGTTCTCACTAATCATTATAATGAATGTCTATTGTAGGGCTACCCATCACGTCGCCTTGTGTCACAGGCCAAACAAATTTTACTGATTGCCGACTTTTTAATTCTTTTTTACCAAAAATGACAAGAACCGCACGGTAGACTTCTTTTTACGTTTTTGACGAAAAGAGCCAAGGAGCTTGCGGTACGACCTCAGCATGAACCCTGTTATCTATCACAAATGACCGATATGGAAAACTTTGTAAGTGAAATAAAAAAAAATATTTTATTGTAATTACTAATCTAATGGTTATATATATATATATATATATATATATATATATATATATATATATATATATATATATATATATATTTGCATGTAACTTTCTCATACATAACTTGTACGGATGTTTTGTTTTTAATATGCAATTTTCAATCTAAATATTCATTTCATTAAAACAATTATCGTCATGTACAGTAAAAAAGCGCCTGAAGATGCAACTGTAGGTTGCGAAATCGGTTGTGCGGGTCTTCACGACTCCAGTAAAACACAGCTCAAGTGGACCAAGGACTTTCATTCAGACTATTACAATTTTAACACATAATTTTTAGCTGTGTGAAAGTTTCTTAATTATATATAAATATTTTATCATTATACCACCAAGTGGAGAAAATTTTAAAATTAGAACTAATTTCCCGTCAGACTTTGTGAGGAGGGTATTCAGAAACTGGTACAACGTTATGATAGTTGCCTCAATATTGACTAAAATTATGTAGAAAAGTAGATTAAGATACGGGCTTTCATGTAAAAATGAAATTATTGTGATATCTTAGAAGGTCTTTATTTTTTATTTCAAAACGCTATTTACTTAAAAAAAGCACGCTTCCTAAATTACTCAAGCTGACGGTTGATCTTGATTAGTAATCTGGAGTATTTTGCATGAAACACACGAAATAAATGTGTAATATTTTGGAAATTTATTGTTTTCACTAACAATTTTCGGCTGTTCCGCTATAATCAGGTAAATACTACAGAGATATAGCGATGCAGATGGGAGTTTACATTCAACAATCTTAAGCTGCTCTGTAGATAATACATGTACTTTAATTTTCAAGGAAGTCTAGTATGATACTTAACATTGACAAAATATGACAATATTAACATTTATAAAATGTGACAAGATATAAAGTACAACATTTGTCCTAAGGAAATAAACCGAACAATAGAAATTGGGTGAAAATAGTTTTAAGTTTAACAATCAAACACTTGGAATATACAAGGGTGAGAATAAACTGAATGAAACATCTGTGTATAAGCAGGACACATTTTTAAATTATAGTTACTCTACAGTTAGTCCAATATTACTACCAAAATAATAAATTACAGTTGGTATCTGGTAAGTATCTAAACTTTTGTGAACACAGAAAGTAATTAGGGTATGGATCTGTACTATAGAATTTAGGTAGATGAATTGGAGTAGTTTATGTGGCCTGGTTAGATTCTGCAGACAGAAGTGGCGAGAATGGAAATTGTGCCTGGTCGTTTAGTGCATGGTTTGGGGAAGTTGACATTTGTTTATTAATTTCCAATATATCAAGGTATTTCATTTCCTTTCCTTTCTGGATATGGTGTTGGACTTCGTGTGTTAGCTTGTAGCTGTCGCCTTGTTTTAGAAGGTGATCTACAAATGTTGAGATTTCTTTCCTAAGTTTCCAACTTCAGTGGTGTTATTTCAATCTGGCATATGTTGCCCTGCCGGACTGAAATGAATGTTCAAATGTTTGTAGAGCTTATGGGACTTAACTGCGGGGTCATCAGTCCCTAAACTTACAAACTACTTATGAATTGGCTTATACTACAGACGGCACAAACATCCATGCCCGAGGGGGGGTGGGATTCGAACTCCTGACCGCAGCGGCCGTGCAGACCGTGACTGAAGCGCCGCAGAACACTCGACGACTGCGGCCGGCCCTGCCTGACTGACCAGTGTAACTCTTAAATGCGCGATTTTTTTTTAATTTCCAAAAGAAATTATTGCTGTGATTTATAAGTTGCAGAAACAAAGGGAAAATAATAAAAATATTCCTACGTTGCTGCTAGTTTTTTTACTATTTTTTATTTTTTTATTTATCGCACACTCTCGTAATCGACATACCCTTCCGCCCTCTCTCTGCATCCACCTCTTTCTTCCCTATCTCTCTGTTCATTTCCATCTTTCCCACTCTCGGCAAAGTTTTCTGCAAGGTACCCTCTGTCATGTACCATACAGACATTTATGTATCCAGTGATCTTCTTCTTGGTTCAACGGTCATGTATGCAAAATTTCATAAAGATTTTGTAAAATTCCGTAAGTTAAGTACTCTCCACCATGAACCGAACGAAATTTTATACATACAGTGACATTCCTCCTTTTTTTATTCTTTTTTTTTTAGTTTGAATGTGCAAAATTTCATCAATATGGGAACAAAACTATCGATTTGTGAAGAACCCGTTGAAGCGCTGTGGAAGGCGTAGTACCAAAGATATGGTCTGTAACATCACGTGTCGCTATATGTAACCTCCTTGCTATAGAGTCTCAAACGTCATCGCTGGTCATCAGTCCGTAGCTTACAAACTACTTAAACCTGGGTAAACTAACCTACGGACAAACGCACACACCCATGCCCCAGGGAGGACTCGAACCTCCGACGGCGAGCAACCGCGTGCTCCGCAGAGAGGCGCCTTAGACCGCTCGGCTACTCCAACGTGGCCATTATCAATCCTCAAGCAACAATGCAACCAATAAAACAATTTTCAAAGAGTAAATATAATTTTCAAAGAGTAATTATTGTTCCTTATGTCGCGTTATATTCTTCAAATTACTAGATATCTATCAGATCGCTATAAGTCTGTTCCTAAAACATTCCTCAGGTATAATTTAGTAACTGTACAAATATTTAAGTCTCTGCGTCTTGTCGTTCGTACGACATTCGCACAGACATACACATTAATATATATTTAGACAAATAGCTATCCGATCGCCATAAAAATGTGCCTAAAGCATTTCCCGGATAGACAATAGCAACTATACAAATTTTCAGCTCTTTATGTCTTGTGGTACAGACGTGATAAACGTACACCGAACGGACATTCATATTTATAGATATAGATTTATTTATTTTTAAAGCATATATTCAACATACGGAAACTTGTTATATAATTTTCATAGTAGTATAGTACAAACAAATTTGTGTGCTTATTATGGTTATCCATACCTGTCTCAATTGGCGTGATTTTTTCCTCCTTCCAAAACAGGCTCTTTATATGGAAATTAATATCTGTCTTTTTCTCCAAACAAAAGCAAAGAAATTAACAGAAGTCCAAACTGTAGCTAACCTCACCACAACAAACACCACAGACACTTTCTATAAACTCTTCTGCATCTGTTAAACACGTATTAGTCCACAAAATTCCCATTAGACGCGGATCAAACAATATTACAATCGATGTTGGAGATACGCAACTCCATACATTTAAGGAGTAAAAATTGCCGCAGTTGCAGGTAATTTCGTATATTTCACTCCCTTCTAGGCTGGAATGTTGTCTTTACCATTAGGAAGGAAGGCACAAAAAATGAAATTTAGGTATCGTAACTCTAGTTCATGATTAAAAATTGCATAACATTACTAATAAACTACAATAAAATATAATATCGATAAAATGTACAAAAACAATAAATTAATAAACCAATTCTTATTGAATTTAATAAATAACAAAATAAATTTTTCAGCAAATTATGAATTACCCAGAAAGTAATCAGAGTAAATGCTTCACTCTACTAAAAAGTTATGTCTGACCAATGGTATTGTGTACATAAACGGATGTTCCGAAATTTCTGGATTTAAGTTTTCTGGCGACACGCAGAGACACTTTTCCTAAATATGGGATTGTGCACGATTTTGTACGGTCTTCGGGTGCTGATATGTTAACAACATGGTAAATAAGAGGAGTTACATATTTTTTCAGTTTCTTTTGCATTATGCAATCTTTTAAGTTGGACTATTTTTTTTTTTTTTTTTTGTCTTCCTCAAATGCCGGTTTATTGGGAGAATTTTGGGAACATGTACTTCATCTGTAAAGGAAACCGCGTATAAAACGCTTGTACAACCACGTCTTGAGTATTGCTCAAGTGTTTCGGACCCGCAGTAGATCAGATTAAAGGAAGACATAGAAGCAGTTCAGAGACGAGCAGCTAGATTTGTTACTGGTAGTTTCGTCCAAACCGCGAGTGTCACGGAAATGCTCCGGGAATTGAATAGAGGACCGTTGGAGGAAAGACGACGTTCTTTTCGTGAAATTCTGATGAAGAAATTTAGGGGGCCGGAATTTGAAGCTGAGTGTAGCACGATCTTGCTGCCGCCTACTTATATTTCGCGTAGTGTTCACAAAGACAATATAACGTTGCCCTTGCTTCGTATGATGCCATAATTGTTAAAAGTAGATTCCGCGGAGGCGATAAGCATCGCTGATCAAAGATAAACAAAAAAATAAATAAAAAATTCAGTGTATCGTTACAACAAGATAAGAGATATTAGGGCTCGTACGGAGGCATATAGGCATTCATTTTTTCCTCGTTCTATTTGGGAGTGGAAGAGGAAAGGAAATGCCTAGTAGTGGTACAGTGTAACCTCCGCCACGCACCTTACGGTGGATTGCGGCGTATATATGTAGATGTAGATGTGGCTGTTACAGGGAATGCGTCGTCAGTATTCACTGGAATGTCGTACATTAATATTTACAATGCGACAGGATTTGACATTCAGCTGTCGGCTACTGACCGCGAATTAACGGCTGTGATGAAGAGAACGCGGGCTGCTCGCATATCTTGCCCGGCAATACACGTGGCCACCGGTGGTCTAAATGGTTCTCTCCAAAGACAGTAATTGTATTAATTACAGTGGCTGCGTCTTCTTCAGGTGCTCCAGTTTATGTCTGCGAGGCCGGAGAATGTTAATCACAGGAGACAGGCAAGTGTAAGGCAAGAGAAGGACAAACTGCGAAGGAGGACGGAAGGAGAAGCAGGAGGAACGGGCAGTAGATGGGGAGTGAAGGCCGGCCGGTAGGTGGCCCTCCTGTGAGGGAGGGGGCGGGCCGGGCTGCCTCGCTGGGCATTGTGGACGGCAGGGGCGGGGCGGGCATTCAGGCGGCAGCGTAACTCAGCCGGCGGAAGCTGGCGGCGGCGGCGGAGGCGCCACGGCTGCCATGGTCGCTGCTGCTGCTGCTGCTGCGGCCGCCTTCTCTGAGCGGAAGCCGCCGCCGGCTGGGTGGTCGGCGCACAGTGGCTCTCTGAACGCGGGAGTGACGCTGGTGCTAATCCACTCAGACAGCACTCCTTAATGTTATTCCACAACCTCTACATGTAGTAGGTGCTTTCGGCCGCGGTGGCCGAGGGGACTGAGGCGCTTCAGTCACGGTCTGCACGGCCACTACGGTCGGGGGCTCGAATCTCCCCTCGGGCATGGACATTTGTGCTGTCCTTAGGATTAGCTAGTTCATAAGTAGTTTGTAAGTTTAGGGACTGATGACCCCGTAGTTAAGTCCCATAGACTATACAAACATTTCAACATTTGTACAACACTTGAAATTTCTCTACTCGGTACACGAAACTACTTTGGAAATCAACAATTTAAACCTTCGATACGTTTCTTTAAATTTGGACACAGCTTGCAGCTCAGTACTCGCTAAGGGCTGTGGCCAATAATTTTAGCACACATCATTTTCACTTTGTCTTGGTATGAAATTTCCCAGCAGATTAAAACTCTGTGCTGGAACTGAGAAAAAAATGTTCAAATGTTTGTTAAGCTTATGGGACTTAACTACGGGGTTATCAGTCCCTAAACGTACAAACTACTTATCAACTACCTTACACTAAAGACGGCACAAATATCCATGTCCCAGGGAGGATTCGAAGCCCCGACCGTAGTGGCCGTGCAGACCGTGACTGGAGTGCCTCAGTCTCCTCGGCCACCCGCGGCCGGGTGGAACTGAGAGACGAACATGCGACCTCCTTTGTCTTTCGCGGGTAACCGCTCTAACGAATCTACCTCCCCCCCCCCTTTTTTGGGGTGGGGGGTTCCTTTTTCCTCGTCCTCAAGCGGTTTTTATGGGTCTTTTTCCTCGTTCTAAGGTCCGCGTTTTGATACATTTTCCTGATTTCTCAGCCTGACTTCACTGCCCCTTTGGTCTTCCCAATTATACAATTCGTTACATCTCTGAACACGGAACTTAGAATCTCATCTTGAGACCAAAAACGATGTAAACAGCTGAAATGTATTTTTGCGTTGTACTGTGCCTGGCTTTAAAGCATCCCGCCGATCCCAAATGCACCTAGGTCTGCACTCGGATACGTCTTTTCGATAGACTGTGAAGTAATTTTTTCTAAATAAGTCCAAGTAGCTGCAAATCTTTTTATTTGCGTGTATTATAATATTTAGCTCAACAAGCCTGCTTGTTTCGGCATTTTGCCATTCTCTAGAGCGCGTCTAAGTGTGATTGACTGACATTTTGCATCTACTGTCAACTTTCAGTTGTCTGATAGCAATCAGATATTTTTAGATAATTCCCTACGAACTGTATAAAAATATGACATTGATATTACGACCACTGTTACTTGACAGCAGATGCAATATATCCACAAATTACACGTAGACGCGCACTTTAGAATAGCTATACGCCGAAAATAGCAGGCTTGTTGTGGTAAATATTATAAAAGCACGAAATAAAAAGATTTGCAGCTACTTGCACTTATTTCGTAAAATGTCCTATTTCGACGTCGTAAGTGCTGTGGTGCGACAGACGAATGCTGAAAATTAGATGGATGAATCAGGTAACTAGTGAGGAAGTGCTTAACCCAATTTGGGAAGAAAAGGAGTTGCCAGCATATCCTGATTAAGAGAAGGGATAGATTGGTGCGACACATTCTGAGACATCAAGGAATCGTCAACTTAGCATTAGACGGAAGTGTGTCGGGTAAAAATCGTAGAGGGAGACCGCGGGACGAATAGAGTAAGCAGATTCAAAAGGATGTAGGTTGTCGAACTGCAGAGACTCGTACAGGACAGGGTAGCGCGGAGAGCCGTATCAAACCATTCTGCAGACTGAAGACCGCAACAACAACAACTACAAGTTCTACTAGCCCTACCAACAATGAATAATCGTGGAGTAGTCTCCATTGGTCAGTTCTGTTTTTAAGTGGACGACTGCATATAGTAACTTCTCATACCCGGTGCACCACAACTGCGCTCGGTTTACTACTTCCTAAAACGTTTGCGTAATGAAGTCTACATTTCAATTAGTTCTTGATCATAGAATCGCGCCCTTGTAGAAACGTCCGAAAGTCAACACGTTCTTGGAACCGTCTCGGAAAAATGTGGAGCACTGGCAGACCTCGAACCCAAGATACACTGACTGAGCCACCGCGTCACGCTTCAGGATCCGTTCTCATAGCTTCACTTCCACCTGTGGCTCTCCTCCTACTTTCCAAGCTTCACAGAAGTTCTCCTGCGAACCTTGCAGGTCTTGCAGTCTTGGAAGAACGGATATGGCTTATCCACAGCCCATAGGATATTCCCAGATTGATAATCTGGAATGATATCTGGGAATATAATTCTGGAAACATCCCCTAGTCTGTGACTAGCCATTTCTCCATCATGTCCTTTCTTCCAGAAGTGCAGGTCCTACAGCGCTTGCAGGAGAACTTGTGCGAGCTTTGAAACTAGAAGAACAACTACTGGTGGAAGGCAAGCTGTCAGGACGGGCCGTCAAGCGTGCCGGGATTGTTCAGTCGGTACAGCACTTTCACGCGGAAATGACAATTTTTTAATTTGCCAATAAGTTTAATTCCAGCAGGTAATTCGTCTTCCCATGAACAGTACTTCGAATAATTTACACATATTGCTGGGTGCGAACTGTTATTTATGTTATTTCCAAAATCGCGTATTTAGACCTTTACTTGGATTTACCTGTTTCGGCGGATCTTGCCGCCATCATCATAATTGTCGAAAAGTGATTACCCAACTATTACGCATACATCTGTCTGACGTTCGTGTTGCGGGTTTTACCTAACTGACAAACCCGCAACACGAACTACAGGCAATTAGGCAAAACCCGCAACACGAACTACAGACAGAAGTATGCAGAATTTTTGTGCAATCATTTTTGACAGTTCTGATGATGGTGGCAAGATCCGCCGAAACCGTAAATCCAAGTAAAGGTCTGAATATTCGATTTTGGAAGTAACATAAATTTAACAGAAGCACTTTACTTGTTATTATTATTAATTTGCTTTAATTATATTTTTGAAGTTTTCACTTTAGTTATTATTGCGAAAGAAAATTTGTTTGTACCAAGCTAAGAAGATCTGAAGTTTTACCGTATTCCCAACATTCACGGTGCACTTGTGTAATGGTCGTATGGGTAAACACCTTCCTTACCTCTAACGCGGAGATACTGCGTCTCATCGCTTATGCGGCGACTAGAACCTCAGGTTCAACTTTACTTAAATCGTGATTATCTGCCATTGCTGCAGTAGCAGCCGATTTATCGCCTGCGCCGGAACACCTGTTGTCTTACACAGCGCCATCCTCATAGTGTTTACGTATCTCTTTCTTGGTATACTGCTTCATGTAACAGTTTTGTTGGCTCTTCAGTGCATGGAAAGCCTCACAGAACCGCAAAGAAGCTATTTGTAAATCTCGGCAACAGAATTCATAGGCGGGCAACAACTCATTTGCCCTATCTGCTTCAGCACTAAATGGTGCTGATTCATGGTAAGTAAAAACGATCAGCCCAAACGATCACGACAATCACGGCACATAAATTAAGATAGGTATATGCAGAACCATTAGGTTTAGCAAGAACAGCAGCAGTGAATATCTCTTAAATTTACAGGGCTGTCAAGTAAGGAAAGGAGCATCCTCTTCGATGCTACAGCATGTACTAGTAGGGATCTTTCAGAATTATTCGACACCTGCTGTCTTACAAGGAAATCTTCCTGTTTCGGAAATTCAGGAAATTCATTTTACGTATCGCATAGGTTTTGAAGCGCACTGCGCAAAAAACACAGAGAAAAGAGGCTCTAAACTTTAACTCACATACAACAGCCTTTATTGTATCTGCCGTAGTAGCTGACACACACTTCCGCAACGGTCCGAAGTACCTGAAGAACACAGAAGAATTCATTTAGCAAAAATAAAAAATAAAAACAAAAAAATAAAAAAAGATACATGCATAGTAGACCAACCTGTGGACAGTCTTGGTTCGATTCCACCTGCGACATACATTTTATTGTCTTTATTTGTTTTAAAAATCATAACAATTTTTAAATATAATCAATGATAATAGAATGTTATCAATTACGTAATGAACTATATTTTATTTATGAAATAACTGTTGTAGCTAATTTAAAATTTAATAACAATGTTTTCTTGTATCATTGACGTTGGTTTGGAGCAGGATTTTTTAACAGCCTCGAAGAGAACGACATATTGACTCATTGTCAGCACAGATTCAGAAAGCATCGTCCTTTATAAAACACAGGTAGCTCTTTACCAACATGAGTGCTATCGACAAGGAATGCCAAATAGATGCCGTATTTCCCGATTTCCGGAAGGCTTTCGACACGTGTACTGCACCAGCCTCTTCAAATCAAATTGCGTGGTTATGGATAATCGCCATATTTGTGCGATTTCATTCGTGATTTCCTGTCGGAAAGGACACAGTATGTTGTAAATAACGGAAAGTCTTAGTGTACAGGTAATATCTTGCGTTCCCCAGGGAAGTGTTACAGGGGCCCCTACTGTTCCTAATTTTTATAAACGCTTTAGGAGGCAATCTGAATAGCCCTCTTAGATTGTTTGCAGGTGATGCTGTCATTTATCTGTTTGTAAAGTCACCAGAAAATCAAATCTGCAAAATCGATAAGAACACCATTGTGCAAAAGTTGCAGTTGGCCCTTAATAATGAGAAGTGTGAAGTCATGCAAATGTCCATTAAAGGAAATCCGTTAAACTTCATTTACACGATAAATCAGTCAAAACTAAAGGCCCTAAATTCAACTAAATACCCATGAGTAACAACTTAAATTGGAAAGAGCAAATAGGAAATGCTGGAGGGAAAGCGAAAAAAAGACTGTTTAGTTGA
Organism: Locusta migratoria; assembly: GCA_026315105.1. Classification (NCBI taxonomy): domain Eukaryota; kingdom Metazoa; phylum Arthropoda; class Insecta; order Orthoptera; family Acrididae; genus Locusta; species Locusta migratoria. The sequence goes on from CM048748.1 coordinate 364,770,101, forward strand.
CAGAACACTTACAGATGCAACAGTTCTGCTACAGAAACGGCCTATACCACAATTGTGCATCCTATTTTGGAGTTTTGCTGGGCATCGTGGGATCCCCACCAAGTGGGATTGATTGAGTTCGGAGAATGGCAGCTCGTTTTTTTCTTATCGCGGTACAGGGGGAAGAGTGTCAAGGAAATGATGCAGGAATTGGCGTGGATGGCGTTATTAGTTGCGATGAAATTTGCTAAATTTGTTTCACCAAGTTTCTCTTCCGAATGAGAACAGACATTGTTAGCACCCACCTACATAGGAAGACCTGATCATCAAAATAAAATAAGAGCAATCAGATCGAAAACAGACAGATTTAGGTGTTTCCTTATCCCGCGAGCTGTTAGAGAATGGAAATGTAGAGAAATATCATAAAAGCGGTTTGATGAAACCTCTGCTGTGTACTTCAAAGTATCTATGTAGATGTATAAAGCCGAAGAATTACAAATGCATTTTAATGTGCGTAGATTAAAACGTTAAACGCTATTCTCATTACAATTATCTATATCTATAAATGTGAATGTCTGTTCGGTGTACGCTTATCACATCCGAACGACAAGACGCAGACACTTAAACATTTGTACAGTTACTAATTTATACCTGAGGAATGTTTGAGGCACGGTTTTATAGCGATCTGATAGATATTTAGTAATTTGAAGAACATAACACGAAATGCGGAACAATAATTACTCTTAGAAAATTATATTTAATCTTTGAAAATGGTTTAATTGGTTGCATTGTTTCTTGAGGGTTGATAATGAAGAAGTGTAGAGTATACTGGGATGGAAAGTTATTGGTGTATATAAATTTCTACGTGTGTCTGTGTTAATATTTCGCTCTGTAGCGAAAACTACAGAATGAAAACGAATGGTCTGTGTGTAATTGTTGTCCGAAGTCTCCCGTTGTACACCATAGCAGTTCCATGGCGATAGCTATAACGGGGGTGGAATATATGGTGGTTGAAAGTCGTCAAATTATTTAAAAAGTTTGGACTGAAGGCCAGCGATGACGTTTGCGACTCTATAGCAAGGAGGTTACACACAGCGATACGTGATGAAACAGACCATATCTTTGGTCTACGTGTGCTACAGTGTCTTCAGCTCTTTCTCTGTAAGGATAAGCATACGAACAAGGAAATATAAGAATAAATAAATAAAGCAGTAAAAAAGAAATTTATTTTAATACATCTCTTTAAAAAATCGATTTGACGTTTCGCGCATTACATCAAGTGATCCATCTGTGACATTATTACAACCATTATTGCTGAATTTCGTGATTGGATTCTTCATAAACAGAGCATTTTACGTGTGATTTCTTATTTCTTATATTCTATGTACGATTTCCCTCCACATCACAAACTTTAATTCAGCTTCTGTGTTCCAAAGAAAATTGCCACTACTGTCAAGGCTCTCCATACAGCGGAATAGCACCTCGGCAATGGACATGGTGGAACAATCCTGGTAAGGTAATATAAATATCAATTAATAGAAATAATGTCAGCTAGTATTATAATATATGGTGATATTTTTAGCAGCAGGGAAAGGTTATAAGTATTTTTTTCTAATTTCTTCTATTTCTTCAAAGCTGTTGGCTTCGTAGCTCTTGCTAGTCCTATTGTATGTATACAAACAGCAGACAGACAGGAGTGTCAAGTAAATAGTAAATATTTTCCTTCGAGGTACCTTCGAACCCGGATCCTACACACAATAGGAGAACGCGTTACCACCTGAGCTGTTTAATCGTCCTGCATCACTTCCTTCACTGACAAGCTTATCAGGTAGTTACATATGTGCTGGGCTTAAGACTTTAAGCCGTTTTTCCTCGAATTATCTGGGTAGTTACAGCTTAGGACATCCTTAGGGAGATTCCACACACACCGATTTTGGATGTCCGGTGAAATATCGGTCGGTGGTTTTCGGCTGCCGGCTGCTTGCACACACGCCAGAATTTTACCGGTGAAACTAGCAGTCGCTTGGCTATCGTGGTCGAGGGAAGTTGATTCCAATCATAATTTAATGAACTCCAAATATTTTTCCCAATTTTATGACAAAATTAATATTGATGAGATGATACAAGGAACTAATGAGTATCATTTATGAAATGCATTATTTATCTGCTCTTCATTATCTCAAAACTTTCATGCAGTTCGCAGAAAACTTATTTCCATGTACCTCTAGTCGCATTTACAACGTCAAACGTGACCCAAGTTTTGTTCCACAAAACTGTTCGTGCTCTCATTACGGAAATACCGGGTGATCAAAAAAGTCAGTATGAATTTCAAAATCTAATAAATCACGGAATAATGTAGATAGAGAGGTACAAATTGACACACATGCTTGGAATGACATGGGGTTTTATTAGAACAAAAAAAAGTAGTGCCTTACGCGTGGAAGATCGTCTGGTGATGATCGTGTGCTCTGCCGCCACATTTGTCATGATTGGCCACAGACCTCAGACAGTGCGATTATTGGCTTTGGGGTTACCTGAAGTCGCAAGTGTATCCTGATCGACCAACATCTCTAGGGATGCTGAAAGACAACATCCGACGGCAATGGCTCACGATAACTCCGGGCAAGCTTTACAGTTCTGTTCACAATATTATTTCTCGACTACAGCTATTGTTGAGGAATGATGGTGAACATATCAAGCATTTCCTGTAAAGAACATCATATTTGCTTTGTCTGAATCTGTTATGCTAATTATTGCTTCTCTGATCAGTTGAAGCGCGCCATCGCTGGTACATTTTTGAGCTTTTTTTTTTTTTTGGGGGGGGGGGGGGGGGGTTCTAATAGAACCCCATGTCATTCCAAGCATGTGTGTCAATTTGAACCTCTCAATCTACATTATTCCGATATTTATTACGTTTTCAAATTTATACTTACATTTTGATCACTCGGTAACTACATATATTAACCTTGTGCAAACTTGTCCACAATATTGTAGTATGTATGCCTCGAAAAGGCAAATGACCATTTTCTTGCGGTTCTAGAAAGAAGTCCGATGCCTTGGTGGAATGCAGATAAAGCTGCGAGAAAATGGAATAATGGATACTCGTAGTATAATATAAGTTGATCTCTTGGGCATGATAGAAACGTGTGAGGATAGCCGATCGCTCAGAAGACTAGCCATTCCCCGTAATAAACAGTGTGAAGATCTCAGGAACGTCTTAGAACAAACATACGATCTACCCGAAGCAGTGGAGGATTTTCCCGCCAGTAGGCTATTCCAATTTTGCCCACCCTGCCGACCTATAAATTTCAATACCCTATTTCACAACCATACTAATTATAATTTGTTGTCAGTGATACTTTAGCTTTCTGATTAGTGCACTATCGTCCTAATAACATCATATATTTTCAGAGAGTAGAACTTATGGGACTTAACTACGGGGTCATCAGTCCTTAAGCTTACAAACTACTTATGAACGACGGCACAAATATCAATGCCCGAGGGGGGATTCGAACACCCGACCGTAGTGGCCGTGCAGACCGTGACTGGAGCGCCTCAGTCCCCTCGGCCACCGCGGCCGGCTATATTTCCAGTAATTAATTTGACTGTGATATAGGGTATCGTAGCCTCACTTCGTAGATTATTTTACAACCCAATTATTTGATTTGAATTGCACAATAAATAGTTTTCGTGTACACCTGTGAGCCAATAAAAGCACAGTCCCGTACTTTGGGGTAAGGTATGCATTAATACTTCACAATATCTTAATGTACATTTGGTAAACGAAACTAAATAACTTTTATTACACTCAAATACAGATTACAAATTTTGGCCCAATATTTGCCGCTCATAAAATCTACGGCCCTTGGCTCCAGCCAACTCAGCATACTGGTAAATTCACCACTGACCCGAAGAATAAAGAAAAAAGAAGACAGAATGCCCAGTCTGTCACTGAATTTAATTAAATTAAATGCGCCGCTTCGACAGCGAGAACTATCCAGGCAGGACGGCCGGTAAAAGTCTGTGCGTGTGCAAGCTGCCATTTGACGACGTGCAGAGTCAGTCGCCGGCAGCTAACCGGTTTTTTTCCGGTACTGCTCCGTGGTCGGCGGTGTGCAATCACCATGCCCATCAATTGTTCTGCCAATTTTACCAGCCGTCCATAATCGGTGTGTGTGTGTGCAACTAGCCTTGCTGGTTCAATACTATTGTGATGAAGTACCATCCCGAACAATTTCTGAGTTCACAATTTTTCTTACTGTTGTTTGAGCTAGTGAAGTGTAACCGTATTCATTGCATACCCTCCATATAAACTGGTTTAGCAATATATCTTGAATGAATAGGAAAACTCAGGAGGGTAGATTAATTTTGATTTCCGGTAGTGTTGAATATAATGGGATTTTAGTGGGTCACACAAAAGTTATTTTCGTGCATGTATATACAGACGGGGGCCTGGCTGCCTAGTTTAGCTTCCAGAAGATGTTAATGCAGACTGCGTGAGAACGCGCGCAAGCCCTGAGCCGCCTGCGTCGAGCAAGGCAGCTGCCAACGCGGTGCCTGCTGCGAGTGATTGATAAGCCCGATACCGAAGGCGCTGCTTCATAATTCAGTATCGGATTCGGATTTAACACGACCTGCCTGACACATATCGAGCTGCATAATGTAATGAGGGCAATTCGTCTTATCCTATTACGTAAATGAACTGAAAATAGCAGACGAATCCCGCGTTTTCACGCAATACACAACAGATTTCACGAGGCGAATGCTAAAATTAGAATGACATGTTATCAAATGTAGTAGCATCCACTGCACTTCAGCAGCGGAAGAACAAAAACAGTGTTGCAACGAATATCGACCCTAATCGGGATAGGCCCAGTTTGTGCATGTATTTATGAATCAGCCCTTACACACACGAATCATCATGAGGTGCACACTCAAACAGTTTAAAAGACGAAATCAGAAACGATGAAATTCGGCATTCACACAACTGAGGGGGCGAAACAAAGTAAATTCTTGAAGAAGCTACACAGATATCATGTAATTATACCAATATGCTGCTTTAAGATTTTTTTATTGTAATGTTGTTATGGGTCCATTTCGGCACAATTAGCCATCGTCAGACAATCTGCGAAATACACAAAACTTTTATATAATAATCATCGTTTTGTTGTATATACTTTTAAGTTAGACCTGTTTCTTCGACATAAAGCTTTTTACTTACGACCATGTGACATCCTTGGACAATGTCTTTTTAACAATGCACATGAGATTAAGTCGTAATAACCCAACTACATTTTTTATTCACCTGAAAAACGATTATCACAGTGCAGAACGAATGAAGGTTTCAATGAAAATTTTACACATCATCTCTAAAGGTCTAATAATTAACATCATAGGAGAGATTGAAATATATATATATATATATATATATATATATATATATATATATATATATATATATATATATATATATACACAACACAACATCCTGATGATATTTTAAATCAACAATCTGATTTTAAAAGAAGAAAAATTATCGATAATTTTGATTTCTTGACCAAACACAACGGATAAATACGACCACTGACAAACCACGGACTATTTGACACGCATATCAATCACAAAGATTATTAAATTATCAATCATAACGCAACCTTCGACACGAATCATATTAATAAAGATCTTTGAACGTCTGTTAAAAATTATTTTTAACATAGGTATCCAATAATCATAACGCACATATCACAGACATTTAAACCACAGTACAAATTTTATCGTAGCAACTGCCAATTGTAAACATGTTAAACTTTGACCAACTTATTTAACAATATTTGTATAATCTATATCTATAAATGTGAATGTCTGTTCGGTGTACGTTTATCACGCCTGAACCACAAGACATAAAGTGCTAAAAATTTGTACAGTTACTAATGTCTACCCGGGGAAGGCTTTAGGCACTGTTTTATGGCGATCGCATAGGTATTTATCTATATATATTAATGTGAATGTCTGTTCGGTGTAGGCTTATCACGTCCGAACGAAAAGACGCAGAGACTTAAATATTTGTACAGTTACTAATTTATACCTGAGGAAGGTTTTAGGCACGGTTTTATAGCGATTTGATAGATATTTAATAATTTGAAGAATATAACGCGTATTGCGGAACAATAATTAATCTTTGAAAATGGTTTTATTGTTTGCATTGTTGCTTGTGGGTCGACAATGATAAAAGGGTGGAGTATATTGGGATAGAAAGTTATCGGTGTATATATAATTTTACCTGTGTGTGTGTTAATATTTTGCCCTGCAACGAAAACTACAGCAAGCAAACGAATGGTCTGTGTGTAATTGTTGTCCGAAGTCTCCCGTTGTACCTACAGCAGTTCCATACCGATAGCTATAAAACTGCGAGATTTTATAAATACGCTTTATGAGAATACTTAGCGACTTCCAACAAACTTTCAAAATAATTTCAAACATTTATTAAACTTTTTCTCGCTGACAACCATAGCATTATGATGAAAGGAAAAAGTTTCTCGGTTACTTCTTTTCCGCTGTTTATGGAGTAAAACTACGGCATTCGGTATGACGTTAAAATTTATAATTTCTACACTACAAATTGTAGCCACAGGAAAATGTTACAGACAGTATACACACATATAGTTGAATGTAACTTCTAAATTGTATCACAATACGACATGTAGTTCATGAGATATGAGCACATAAACAATAACATTCCGCTGTTCATGGACTAAAAGTACAGCATTTAGTATGATGTTACAATTTTTAATTTCCACACTACAAATTGTAGCGTTAGGAAATTTAACAAACAGTATACACGCATATAATTGAGTGTATCTTCTAAATTGTATCACAGTACGACACACAGTTTATGAGATAGAGCTCATAAACAGTGACGTTCATGGATAACAGCCCATCCCGCACCAAGTTTTAATCTATTACTACTTTACTACTAACTGGATTCCAAGAGATTTTACCGACATACAGCTCTTACATAAATGAATGTATATCTGAAAAATGGCAGGAATAAATTAATAAATACCCGGGCAACGCCGGGTTTTGAGCTAGTACTACATAAATGTGACACAAAAGTTCACATCATTGTTAAATAAACAGCAAGACATTGTCCAAGGATGTCAAAAGGTTGTAAGTAAAAAACTTTATATCGAAAAAACAGGCTTAATGCAAAAGTTCGTATAAAAAAAACGATGATTATTATATACAAAAATTGTGTATTTCGCAGATTGTCTGACAATGGCTAATTGTGCCGAAATGGATCCATAACAACATTATAATAAGAAAAATTTAAGCAGCATATTGGTATAATTACATGATGTCTCTTAGAGATATATTCTGTGCTGCGGGCCCATTGGAGAGAAAGCTAGACAGATGTAATAAATTACTCCACGGTAATAACAATCAATAAAAAACGGGAGGCAGCAGACAAACAGCAGTAAGACCCAAAGTACCTACCTATGATCCATACGTTGCCGAAATTATCTCGCTGTATAGAATTTAACTAATTAACGTCGTTGGGCTCATTGGTCTGCTGCAAGTTTTTCAATTGCACGCAACTTTGGCGAGTTGCGTATTCCTAGCCTAGAAAAGAGGATCTACAATTTAACCTGGAATCCGAACCACGTGTCCTTTCTGGCGACGCCACATATCGTTGAGAGGTGAAGGATGGCTTATAACGCAGGCTGAAAAAATCCGAGGTCAGACCAGGTTTCGAACCTGCGACCTGTTCCCCCCCTCCTCTCTCTCCCCCAGTTAGATCAATGTTTCGCAATCGTTCTTTTATGTTCCTTTTTAGAGTTCGTTTGGAATTTGGCTCATCCTTTTTGGTACAGAGAGCACTGAGCCCATTGACCGCGCGCGCTAAGCCACGGTCCCCGGCGCCCTTCGGTTTCCATTCGAGCACATTACTCCAAGACCACCGGGCATCCACAAACAAAGTTTTGTCACGTGAACAAATTGTACACTGCGATGACGCACGGCGGCAAGAGCTATATCTGAAGATGAAAAGAACTGTACTGCGCGACCAATGTTGAAGAATGGTTCTACCTTGTCGTACCGAGCGAGGTGATGCAGTTGTAACACACTAGGGTGGTTCAAATTCTCCTCCAGCAATCCAGATTTAAGTTTTCCGTGTTTCCCTATATCACTCAAGGCAAATGCCGTAATAGTCGTTCTAAATGGTGAAGTTTCTTGCTTGTCCTTCTTGTGGTGTCGCACAAGTCTAAAGTGCGCGCCACCTACTTTCGCCGCGCGCCGCCATGCACGAACGGCGCGGCATTCTTACGACGTCAGCCACGAGCGCCATCTGCTGCAACTCCGCTCGTGGCCACCACTGAACGATATCGTTCACTTGGAACTGAGATAGAAACCAGTTAACACTTGGGAATCAGATAGGCACCAGTTAAGACTTGGCTATCGGATAGGCACTAGGACTCATAAGTAGGCAGGCCTCTATGTATCAGCATTCTGCAGTCAAGAAATATGTAAAAGTTAAGTATTACTAAGTCTCTATGAAATATATATCTCGTTCTAATTTACTCTAGTGTTTCTAGTTTCTGCTGTCCCACTGGCTGGTCACCTCCATACTGCACAAGCGTGCATCCTTTATTCCTGTGCCGGTCTCTTTCTACTCGGCCACCGACACCTACAACCGGCGGAAACGAGACACAAACGTGGCGACGAGGATGGGATACAAAACTTCTCTCGTACAAAATTTACGTCTGGTAAGAAAGTCCTGTGTTTTACCATATGATCTAAGAAATGTAGCCGGCCGCGGTGGCAGAGGGGACTGAGGGGTTCCAGTCACGGTCTGCACGGCCACTACGGTCGGGGGTTCGAATCCCCCCTCGGGCATGGATATTTGTGCCGTCCTAGTTCGTAAGTAGTTCATAAGTAGTTTGTAAGTTTAGGGACTGATGACCCCGTAGTTAAGTCCCATAAGCTTAACAAACATTTGAACATTTTCTAAGAAATGTAATTGACTGACGCTACTTGAATGAAATGTAACTGAATCTGTTTGAACTTATTCTGTCTGAATGCCTTTGCACAGCGTTATCTTAATCTGACTGAGTATTTTTGAAACTGTATTCTATGTGAATGTCAAGGTATTGCAAACCCTATCTGACTGCATATTATTTATTATAATGAAACACAAACTGCTAATTGTTTCTGTACGAAAATGTCGTAACTAAGTTAACTGCCTGACAATTACTGATTCTAAAAATCAACGTGTTAATAATTCTGGCACTACAAACTTGTTTCTGACTGAACTAACAATCTTTAAGTGAATGTAACGACCACAATATATATATATATATCTGACTCAATGCAAACACTTGTTATCTTGTACTGATCACTGTATGAATCGTCCGACCCTAAAATCTGTAAATCATATTGAACTGTAAGCTTGACAACAAACCACTTACTGCATAAATTTGCGCTACACCAAACTGCTTTCTGCTGTACTAATTACTGGAAAGCTAACTACAGAAAACGTCTATGGCACTTTTAATAAAAATGTGAGATGGGATAAACTGGTAATATGTTTAAGAAACTCAACTAATAATAAGAAAAAATGAAACATCTGTTTTTTTTTTTCCTCTAACTGATGTAACTTCATGAAAATTACTAACAATGGCATAGTTAGAATTTTAAAATCTTTCAGAGAAAAATATAACTTAGATATTTAATCTGCCTACAAAATTATTTTTAAACAAAGATAAACATTTCTTTACTGTTAATACATTTAACTCGATTCACACAAACAATGTTACAACAATACCATATTTCAAGGACACTACCCATGAAATTTCTATTTCATAAAAAACGCAGTCTCAAAACTAAACTATTACAATCAATAGTTTTCCTAACACAGAAAGGGGTCCCTAGCATGAATCGTGAGATCACAACAGCAAGATCTTTCCCGACTGTTACTGTTACCATCAGTTCAACCTAACAATGCGAAGTTGTGTATTGAAACATGCCAAGTATTTGAAGAAAAACTTTACCTTATAAAAACTTCAAAAGATCGTTTCTCGAACGTCATCTATTGCTTTCGTCTCTATGTCTTAAACAAACAGCTCGGCTCAGCATTCAAGTCTCAAAATATCTTCTCCTTGGCTGTCCCACCGGAACGACAACTGCACACAACTACGGTCCCCCCGCTTTTGCAATCTCATCCGCGCGCCTGGCAAAGTCTGCCCTCTCGAAAATCACAACCCTACTTCCCGGCAACAATACTATCACAGTCTCCAATATCGATAGTACTGCCATCGAAAAATACGTGTTCAACCAAAGATAAGCAACCCATGCCTGACTAGCTTGACACTGGTCTCAAATTCGCAGTACATTTGAATATGAAATATAGCAGATATCCCCTTTCTCCCTATCAAGAATTTGATAGGATTTTGTTTTTTAAACAACCTAGAGAGAGATAATAACCTTTCAATGGTGTGGTCGATTCCCTTCCCCATCCTTACCGAAACTTCCGAACGTTGAGTTCCGTATCTAATAAAAACACTGAAGAGGGAGCGTTAAACTCTAATCTCCCTTGTGTGATCTTAGGCTTTCCCGGCGTATGTGCTCTTTTCCAGGGTTTTCGGCTATCCAGCTGGATACCATCGTCGAATTTCCACGATATTTCAGAGAATAACTGCTCCGATATCATCAGGTGGCACTGATGGAATGATCTGGCTGCTCTCTGTCGGTGGTACTTATACCTGCGGGTCTAGATTCGTTTCTCTTCGCGTACGGCCGGCGGCGTACCAGGTGGTGGGTGAAACCGTGGCAGCGTCGGGTGGTGGTGAGTGGGGGGGGGGGGGGGTGGCACATTTCATTTCCAGCGGCCGGGATGGAAGGATCTCGTGTCAGGGCGCATCTTTGCTCTTTGATGATGCTCAGAATCGGTGTACACGCCTTGCTAAGTTGAAATCCGTAGTCCTTGTTGATGAGATCGATCGTAACAGGAATTTCTATGGCTTTCTTGAAACCGCTGTCCCAGTAGGTATTCGTGGAGGCCAGAATCTTGGTTTCTTCGTAATTTGCTGCGTGTTCGTTGTTGATACAGTCTTCTGCTAAGGCCGACTGTCTAGGTTGGCACAAGCGTGTGAGGCCTTGATGTTCTTTGCATCGATCTTCAATCGTGCGAACATTTTGGCCGACGTAGGATATACCATAGCTGCACGGGATTTTGTACACGCTCGCTTTCTTGAGGCCCAAATCGTCGTTTATGGGCACGAGTCTTTGATGGTGGTCCGAAGACTGTGACAATATTGTATTTCTTCAACAGTCTCCCTATTTTTGACGGCACATTGATGCGAGCGGCAAAACGGCTAGGGCTTTCTTCTCCTCTTCTGTTTGCTCCTCATCTTGGTCCTTGCTGCACTTCTGTTGTCGGAAGACGCTTCGGATTTGGCGGTTGCCTTACCCATTCATTCGGAACGCAGTTTCAAGGTATTTGAGTTCAGATGTCAGGTTCTGTTCGTCCGAGATCAAGTGTGTCCTGCGTACCAAGGTGCTAAACATCCCATTCAGCTGTCCCGGATGGTGGCAGCTGGAAGTATGTAGGTACAACCAGTGTGTGTGGGTTTACGGTATACACTGTGCCTCAATGAGCCATCAGATCTGGCTTTGGCTTCCTCCCTCTAAAATATAATTCCTGTAGCTTACTTAAAATTTCATTAACCTGAAAGTTTCCTTTTCATACGCGACTTTCCAGACGAATCTGGTAGACAACATCACGGAACATATCGGTACAGTCTCACAGCAACCGGGCCGGCCGCGGTGGCCGAGGTGACTGAGGCGCTCCAGTCACGGTCAGCACGGCCACTACGGTCGGGGGTTCGAATCCCCCCTCGGGCATGGATATTTGTCCCGTCCTAGTTCGTAAGTAGTTCCTAAGTAGTTTGTAAGTTTAGGGACTGATGACCCCGTAGTTAAGTCCCATAAGCTTTACAAACATTTGAACATTTGAATTCACAGCAACCGGAGTGAAATCACGCTTACGACTGTCTGTCAGATGGCAGACTACGCGGTAGTCAGCAATCGAATCCCAGAAGTAAGTGTTTGGTGCTGCGTCTGCGCTCTGTAGGGAAAGGGAGACTTCCCGCCCCCTACCGCATGTGTGGGAAGAAGGCTGCCAGTTGCGGCCCTTGCCGTTTATTTTTCAGGTAAACTGTCTCCATCGGCAGCTGGTTCTGTTAAACTAGTTCAAATGTTCAAATGTTTGTTAAGCTTATGGGACTTAACTACGGGGTTATCAGTCCCTAAACTTAAAAACTACTTATCAACTACCTTATACTAAAGACGGCACAAATATCCATGCCCGAGGGGGGATTCGAACCCCCGACCGTAGAGGCCGTGAAGACCGTGACTGGAGCGCCTCAGTCTCCTCGGCCACCGCGGCCGGCGTTAAACTAGTCCTCACCTTGGCGCCTCATGCATAACGATATCATTGGCTTCTGCTCTATTTGATCCTCCTCTCCTCTTCATTAACCGTTACTACGCTGACGCCACTTAAATGGCCATTGGTGGCATCAGGTTTGACAGAGCTCTCTGAACATAAATTGGCAGAGAAAACTATGGACACAATTCTGCACCAAGCTAGCATAAATAATACTGGTAACTACTGTAATGGCAAGTAAACACAAGACTGAAGGAACTATGTTAAAAAATAAATGAAACACTACCAATTCAAGGCCTGTAGTGCCCATTACTTACGACGTTACAAGTAAATCAATCCTAACCTGCTAATGTCTTGGTGTCCTGGCATGAACACACATTTGCAATCTATTTAGAATCGTCACTAAATTTTGGGACATGTCTTTCAAGCTCTGCTGTAATATGGCCAGTGATACATTTCCTTTGGTCTTTCAGTGATCGGTGGGAAGAAGACGGATAGCGCACAACATTTATAAATGTATACATGGATTGTGAACCTCACACACTGCTGCTCCTGCATTCAGATTCCTTGTAGAGCAAAATATCCCGTGGAAATTTATCGTTCCAATGGCAAATTGGTAGGGAAGTAGGCGGAAAGGATGACAGCAACAATTAAATGATGCCTACCCAAAGTTTTGGGAGGATCACAGACGACCGAAGGGCGTCACAAAATTACTCTATTCGTCATAGTGTCCGCCACACCACCTTGACTACCGCACATTCGGTTATTTGTCGAAAACTGAGTGAAATACGCATCGGTACTCGGCAAGTGACGTTCACTAAACACTGTGAAATCTCTGCGGTTCATTCGCAAGCATGTTTTTTTACCTCCCACAGTATTTGCCATTAGAATATTTAATCTCCGAACTTCTAATTTACTAATGGCAGCAAGCGAATGTTTGCCTCTCATAATGTTTTTAATGTGCTCATAAAAATTACGCTAATTTCATTAACTTATTGTGATTATCAAGTTTTTCAGTTCTATCTGAGGAAATTGTAAATATTGATATTATGGACACATGCAAATGTTCATCTGAGGAATTAAACAAATTTTTCTAGGTAATACCACTTAGTAGAATTCATTAAAATGCTTATTGTCTGAAGATTTGTTCAAATTCTTATCAGATGTAGTGCTTATATATATTTTCTTATGGAAGTTCCTAGCTCTTTTGGTGAAATTATCATATTAATAACTAAATATTTGAAGAAACTAGAAAAAAATTAAAGCACCCTTTCCCTTTTCTGTTAAATAACAACATCTTATTCTATTCGTAAGGAATTGTAAGAGGAAGAAAATGTACGTAATTCACAAGAATTGTGAATTAAGTGACCCTCTCTTGGAAACTTTCAGTTTAAAGACAGGTTATAGGTGTTTCTTGTGAGTGAGTAATGAGGAGTAATTCCAATACTATCAAATAGAACGCTAAATTAATTTTATTTTGTGTACGCTTGTGTTCACACACACCCACCCACCCACCCACACACACACACACACACACACACACACACACACACACAAAACATCCCTACAAAGGATCTTCTTGTTTACCTTTCGTGAAATTGTAGTTGGTAGAGCAAGCAAGTCTCTCGGACTTGCAGTGCTGTTTCTCAAATGTTCAAATGTTTGTAAATCTATCGGTCCTCAGTGAGTAGCTTACAAACTACTTGAACCTAGGTAAACTAACCTAAGGACAACACACACACACACATCCATGCCCCAGGGAGGACTCGAACCTCCACGGCGAGCAACCACGCGCTCCGCAGCGAGACGCTTTAGACCGCTTGGCTACTCCACCGCGGCAGTGCTGTTTCTAGTTGTGCCTGTGCAACATTCCAAAAGCCTTGTTCTGAAACTGTGCGAAGCACTCGCGTATCTCCTACAAACATTTTTACACACTTCCCTACATTAATGGATATTTCAGAAGTAAAATCACAGTATAACATACCAATTGCGACACTCACTGGTGTAAAATCTGTTACCGTCTGACAGCTAGGGCAACACTAGCGCTCCAAGCGGTGAGCATGGAAGCTTCCTTTCAACATCGTATACGACATGCGTATAACACTTGATTTTGAACACTTTTCTGCGTAATTTCCGATATGATTGTACGTACAGATGGAAGAATAAAACATTCCGACAACTGCATTAAAAGCAAACAGCTTATTTTCGTCATTAAATCTAACATCACACTTTCCTTTCAATGGAATCGTGATTTGACTTCTAAAGCATCCTTATTTAGAGATTTCACAGTACCTTTCTGAAAGCCGAATGCTTTCTATTGCTATAACTGTAGTCACTTTCCTTGTCCAGTTTTAATTGTAAAGAGAGCCTAGCGACACCGACATTCTTATACTTCACACGCTTTTCAAAAGCACGAATAATTTGTTTTAATTTTACTATTTCGTCCTCAAAATTAGTTTGTGTTGAACACTCAGATGTTTGTGGGAATGATGTAGAAACAGATTGTACACTGTCTTCTCCTGTGCCACAAAACAGTTTCACTGATTTTGAAGTTTGGTCTTCAATTCTCTGTGACAATTTCCTTTTCATGGGTAATTGTGGCGGCTTGTTCGGTATTTCTAATGATGTTGGTACAGCATTCCATACCAGTTTTTTACCTTTCTGCCTTCATGGACTGGTTTTGTTCAAAGTGCAACGAACAAAATTTCACGTTACTGTACAGTTAAACGGTATCTTTCTTCAGGCAGATCTTTTCTTCCGCAATTCATGAGCCATTTTCTACTCCTGAAAAGATGAAAGAATCATAATCATACTTAAATTCATGTAATTGTCAGGCGATTCGTAACGAAAACATTTCAGAAATAGGATTATGCTACAAACCATTCAGGGTTCTTAAGAAATCTGAAAAATTAGAAATATCGTGCCTTTTTCTGGTCGTTGCTACCATAAATTCCGTTACAAGAGTCCCCGGTTCACCCCAAAAACCATCACAGAATCGAATAGAAGCTGCAAGTAACACGACACAATTTACGAGTTACCGCCAAGTCAGGAGGGTCCCCTGCTGACCGCTTGGCGCGCTATGATCACTGCGGGTAACACAAATTCGCTCGACTGTCGTGACTGGTATGTTAGACTGAGGTGAAACTATCCAGATATACTGCCCTTATTTGTTACGTCAGCGAGCACACTGACTGTCGCGGCCGCCCTGGGTATAGATATAGGTCAGGGCGTGGACCAAAGACGTTAGGACACAGGTGAAAGCCTGCCTCCGCCATAAGTTTTAGGGAAGTGTCCAGATTGTAGAGATAATGTTTTATGCCACTTAGAACAGAAAATGTCCGACGGTTTTGACGTGATGTACATGTTAAAAGTGTGCAAATTAGCCATTAAAAATTAAGTTATCGAATATACGAGGGTAAGTCAATTATTATTCGCAATTTAGTTATATTTTTGTTTATGTTAGTAGTACTGTCGTTTACGTTGGTGACGCTTGCTTTGTTTATTTGTTGCTATATCTTTGCAATTTTTAAGCTGCTACGTTAGTTTCGTTGTCGCTGCCGTGCTGTTAATCATGGCTGCTTCGCTGCCTATTTGCAACAAAGAGGAGCAACGTTCAGTGATACGTTTTTTGTGGGGGAAGGTGTATCAGGAGCCAAAATTCAGACTTTCAGTACAGTACGGGAGCAGTGTTTTGCCACAGCGAAGTGTGTACGGATTGATTGAAAAATTCCGAAATGGTCGCACGAGTGTTAAGCACGATGAAGGAGCCGGACGACCGTTTACCGCCACAAATGAAGAAACCACTGAGCGATGACGTGAAATGATTGTCTTAGACAGACGATTAACTATTGATGAAGTAGCTCATCTTGTTCAAATTAGTCATGGTTCTGCCTACGAAATTATTTGCAACAGACTTCGGTTGCGTAAAGTTTGTGCAAGATGGGTCCGAAAACATCTCACACAGTTGCATAAGCAAACGCGCCTCGACATCTGCAAAAAACATTTGGATCGTTATGGTAACGAAGGGGACAATTCGCAGACAGAATCATTACTGGTGACGAAACATGGATCCATCATTACGAGCCAGAGAGTAAACGGCAGAGTATGGAATGGGAACATCCAAATTCGCCGTGCAAGAAAAAGTTCAAGACCCAACCGTCTGGAGGAAAACTGATGCTTACGGTTTTTTGGGATGCACGAGGTCCTGTACTGGAACATTATGGTAAAAGGGGCACAACAATAAACACTGTTCGTTACAGTGAGATGCTTACTGCGAAGCTAAAGCATGCAATTCGAAGCAAACGCCGAGGATTGCTGTTAGAAGGTGTTGTGTTGTTGCACGACGTTGCCCGTTCGCATACAGCTGTCCACACTATTGAAACGCTCCAGAAACTCCAATTTGAAGTACTGGATCATTCTCCATATAGTCCCTATCTTGCCCCTTCTGACTAGTTTGGTTCACTCAAACAATGGGCCGTCGATTTGACTCGGACGAAGCAGTGAAGGAAGCGGTGCATTCCTGGCTCGCAGCTCAACCGAAAACCTTTCTTATGAGGGCATAAGGAAGCTTGTAGAACGGTGGGCGAAGTGCATTGAAAAGCAAGGAGACTATGTCGAAAAATTATATTCTTTTAAGTTTCGTATGTTTTTACAATAAAATTTTATAACTACTTTGCGGATAATAATTGACTTACCCTCGTAACACAATGAGTATTTATTACTATTTATTCAAGAAACTACATTGTCTGAAAGTACATGATTTGCAGTGGCTGTCAGTTCAATGTATTAACAGTACGAGGGTCGACTTAACGCTTAGTTTTAACGGAAAAGTAGCATTCAAAAACTTACCAAAATGGCGGACAGGCTTCAAGTGAACTACGTGCTCGACATAGATAATGCCATCTTCCTTTATTCCAACCTCCCTGGTGAGGACGGCTGAGCGGACAGCTCCACGCACAGACAATAGTCCGTGTAGATGGTTACCAGCGCAGGTAGACTTATTAGGCGGGCACAACGGCAGGCTTGACTTAGCCAGCCGGACGAGCAGGTGCAGCACCCAAAGGGTTAATGTTTTATGTGCATATTCACTAATCTTGTAATTTATTTTATATTCTCCTTGACACTTTCTATTTCTCATGGACCTTACTGTATATTTACATACAATATATTGTATACTTAAGTTATTGCCGACCGAGGTGGCTGAGGGGACTGAGGCGCTTCAGTCACGGTCTGCACGGCCTCTACGGTCGGGGGTTCGAATCCCCCCTCGGGCATGGATATTTGTGCCGTCCTTAGTCTTAGTTATATCATCAGTAGTTCGTAAATTTGGGGACTGATGACCCCGTAGTTAAGTCCCATAGACTATACAAACATTTGAACAAACTTAAGTTATTCCAAAGAGTTTAAGTCTACATTAATACTGGTTGTATTATTGAAATACCTCCTTTTTGAGTGATTATTTTGAATAGTCGAGCCATATACAATACTCTGTAGGGTTTCTCGTTCCTCGTTCATGGAAACTTTCATTATTTTACTTTCATTATTTTATTCTTGTTTTCCATACAACTCGGTGTCTAAACTTCCAAAGAATGCCTTCCATCTCTGCCATTTCTCTTAACGCTACTTGTTCTTCACAGTGTATTGAGTTTTGCAAATAAGAAACTTTTCCTCCTAATGATATTTCTTCATGGGAGTCTCATTTTGTTTGTATATTTTTCCAAATATTCAAATGTTTGTAAACCTAACGGACCAAACTTCTGAAGCCATCGGTCTATAGATTCACAAACTACTGGCTAAGGACAAAACACACACACACACACACACACACACACACACACATGCAGAAGGGAGGACTCTAACCTCCATCGGGAGTGATCATGCACTGTGTGTCATGGTGCCTTAGAACGCGCGGCCTTATGTTTCTTCCTCTTTGTTACACAATTCAACTGATTTTATTACTATATCCGAATTTCCTCCCATACCTCATTTACTTTTGTTTAACGATAAAAACTTTAATTTTCATACATTATTTGCCGATATGAATTATGCACGTTGAAATCTTGCAGAAGATACATTTAGAGACTTTATACATCGCTATTTATGTTTTAAAGCCTGTAGTATACTGCGTCATCATCTGGATACCATCAAAAACGGTCAAATGTTCGTAAAGATATAGAATCAGTGAACATCAGTCCCTAGACTTACAAACTAGCCGGCCGCGGTGGCCGAGGAGACTGAGGCGCTCCAGTCACGGTCTGCGCGGCCACTACGGTCGGGGCGTGGATATTTGTGCCGTCCTAGTTCGTAAGTAGTTCATAAGTAGTTTGTAAGTTTAGGGACTGATGACCCCGTAGTTAAGTCCTATAGACTTTACAAATATTTGAACATTTGAACTTACAAACTAGTTAAACTAACGTATGCTAAGGATAACACACGTACCCATTCCCAAGGGAGTTTTCGAACCTTCGACGAGGAGCAGCCGCGCATTCCGCAGCAAAGAGCCTTAAAGCGTACGGCTATTCACACGCTTCCGCGATACCATCAAAAAGTGGTCAGAAAGTATATTTTACTCCTGTTGTTTTCTAGTAGTAAAATCGTGAGTTGTAATTTGTGAGGAAATAATCAATAGTTGAACTGATTCTTCTTGCAAATTATGAATATTTTACGTTGATTAAGTCATTCTTATCTGGTTATTATTAAATGATGTGAAATCTCTAAGCGGTTTACCATTCTAGTTCTTATAATCTTCTCCATCTGTTCAGAATTATCCCTTTTAGAAACACATTTACTATCAGTCCTCGATGTTACACACATTTTATATGCTTTTATGGGTACTAAATCAAATTCAATGAGACAGTTCAAAATTCCAGCGATCGAACTCTTACTTGTTAGATACTAAATATTTAAACGTTTTTAAATCTATGGTGCTTAACTCGTTTGGTTATTAGTGCCTAGGCTTACAGAATATTTGGGACAACCAGACCCGAAGAAATTGTGTCTAATAAATAACTGGTAAAGGGACTCCTTGCACTGTTCAAGGTCATTGGTTGGCTTTACTAGATACACAGGGAGCGATACCGCACAATAAACTTAGTTTCGGTGCGGGCAGTGGCGGGTTGATCCAAGACTGTTTTGGCTTCCCTGGAAAAATCTAATCAAATAAAATCACGACTTACAAACTACCTAAACTAAGTGAAACTAATGTAAGGACAACACACACACACACACACACACACACACACACACACACACACACACACACACACACACGCCTGAGTGAGGACTCGAACCTCTATCGGCGAGCAACCGCGCACTCCGCAGCAAGATGCCTTGGAACGCTCGACTGCTCCACCGCGACAGGTGGATGCTCTACATACTCTAACTCACTGGCAATACCGTAGACATCGCAAATGGAAGTTCTGCCCTGGCACACTATCAGCCAGTTAAACTTATTGTCAAAGACATTAAAAATAAATCTGAAGCATTGAATCAAAATTTGAGTTGCGACCTGCATCGAACCGGCACCTCCATGCTTACTAGTCAGACATCTTACCGCTAGACCACCGCATCAGTAGCGGTTAAGACGCCTCGGAATAGACTAAACACGATTTCCCTCGCGTCACAAATTTTAATTCAGCTTCTGTGTTCCTTAGAATATTGCCACTACTGCCAAGATTCTTCATGCAGCCTAGTAAGCATGGAGGCAAATGCCGAAACGTCGCAATCAATAAATATAATTTTAGCGATTTAGACGGTGTTTATTCTTATAGAAAAAATCAAGATCGCAGACTCGTTCAGGAAACTCGTTTCCTTTATACTAAAGGTAAATGATGGTGTCAAACAGAAAACATCGAGTAAATGTACGCAGTCTTTGTTTGCTGTACAGAATGCGCGGCCATTCCTCCTCATGATTTCTTACTTGACTGTCAGCGAGAGTAAGCTGATTCATTCTCTCCACTTGGTACTGGCCCTTTAATACGAGACAAGTACACGCAGCAGTCGCATGCTGTTTAGCATTTTGTCCAGAACTTGGCAGATGTGCAAATGCGCTGCTTCACAGTTCAAATACAGCGAATTATCGGCCTGTAGGTGATTAAGGACTGTCAGTCGATGGGAGATTGTATTTGGGTCGCTAACACGATCACAGCAAAGCGATGCAGCTATTACTCCGTAATTAAAGGCAGCTTTCCGATAGCTGAGTGTCACTCATTGGCCTCACTCTGCTCTGGACATCAAACGATTACAAATATGCCCCAGTTACGACGCGTGCACTGACCTGGAAGACAGTCCAATACCAACTCTCATAACGGAATACGCCAAATGTGCAATCTAAAACCAGCCGATGTTGGTCGGCAAATGTGTAACCTACAACCAACTGACGATGGTCGACAGCAGTCGCTAGTGAAGGACAGTGCAGCAGGATAAATTAGTAGCTTCAAATTTGTTTCAGTTTAATTCTGAAATTTTACGTGTGATTTTGTGAGCTTCCATTGCTCAATTCTTAAACTCTTTCTGTACTCTGTAGTTAAGAGAAATACTGTCGTTACCACAGTAGCTTCAACGTGTAGATTTATGTTGTCGTTAGTATTTAGCGTAGTTTGAACAGTGTTGCCTGCTTTGGATACCATCTATCTAACCTAAACATTGCACAGCAATGTTTTTAGATGTTCATCTTCTAACATTTTAATTCCATGACTGTACTGGTGACACGTAGTTTCTTTTAATTTTATCGATAGGTCAACAATACGTTAAAACACATGACCAATGTCTATTTCGATATTGTAAATGTTAATGTCGATTCATGTGTCAAGTTCATTGTTCCTGACATAAAAAAAGTGTGATGTTCAAATGTCATGTCTACAGCGCCATCTGTACCAATTAGTGAGTTGGACGGCAAATTTAGTCAGTTATTTGTTAACAAATGTTCAAATGTTTGTAAATCTATCGGACCAAACTGCGTGGTCATCAGTCCGTAGCTTACAAAGTACTTAAACCTAGGTAAACTAAGGACAACACACACACCCATGCCCCAGGGAGGACTCGAACCTCCACGGCGATCAACCGCGTGCTCCACAGCGAAACGCTTTAGACCGCTCGGCTACTCCACCGCGGCCTTTGTTAACATAGTGACCACATCACATTACAGGATGAGGCTTTTAATGTTTTATTTATATTATGACCAGCCAACAATAATGTTGGCTGATGAGGAAAGAAATGAAAGGTGGGTTTGGAAAGTGTATATATTTCTGTGACTTGTTTTATTATAACATTTTGAGTATGATTTTGCACGTTTGTTTGCAGATCTGAAGAAGGCAATTAAACTGCGGAAACCGGAATCTGAATAAAAATGACAAGCGATCTTTTGGTCCTTTATAAATTGATTGAAAAGATCACGTCTCTAGCTGCAATCAGTGTATTTGCTGAAATGAGTTTCATTGAAATGACATAATTGAAATACTTTAGGTTTCATCCATAATAATAATTACTTCGTGTGGTTCATTGGCCTGATGCAAGTCTTTTGATTGGACGCAACTTCGGCGACTTCGTGTCCCTAGCCTATCTCAGTTATCCAACTTGGGAAAGGGGACCTACAGCTTAACGTGTAATCCAAACCACGTGTCGTTTCTGGCGACTCTTCACATCGTTGAGAGGTGGAGGCTTACTCCATGAAACATTTTCAGATTAATCCATCTTCTATAACTGCAATTACAAATGATGTAACGTGCCAAAACAAGTATATTCTATGAGAAGCCTTTTTTAATGAATACACATCTGAGCATTTTGAGTGAAACTTTCTTCCACAGTTAGTCAAAATAAATAAATACTCACAAAAGTAATACGATTAATACGCAAAGAAAATGAAGAAAAAATTAGAAGACTTAAAAGATTTTTTTATTTATTTAATCATGTCAGAAACGTACATACTTTCGGCGTTACACACTACAAGTAAAACATGGCATTAAAAGTACATAGAAAAGGAAAAATCCAAACTTTGGTACTATAAGCATCGACATTTCTGGGATTAAATATAGCCAACAAAAATGTAATTAAATGTGCCGCGAGCAGTTTGCGGCCAACTCACAAGCCTCCTTGGTAGCATCAATCAAATTTTGAGAAGATCATCTAGTTGGACACCGTTTGTATTCGAGAAGATGGCTCAGTGTTTCTTCGCCACATTCAGATACGGTCGAGTCTCAGGGAACTCCCCATCTTCTCATGTTGATCCTCGTTCTTCCTGACTCCTGAGCGCAGTCTGTTAAGCCTCTTCCAGGTTGACCAGCTTTCCTCGTGACCTGGGGGTACGCTTTCTGAGGGCACCATCCATCCTGCAAAGTGGATAAATCTAGAAGACTACGAGTTCACTCTGAAGTTTTATGGTTCTTCATCGAGGCCTTCTGTTGAATGAAGAAAGCATTCCCTTGACCTGACCCTCTGGAGTGCTGGTTGGTATCCATATAGAGAATGGGTCGCTAGGTTTAGTGCTTTAGTGCTCTCCACTTTGGATGTGCACTAACGACGGATAGCTGGAGGTGGGATACGTAGTAAACAGTAAACTTTATCCAGTAAACTTTATCTTAGACATCCAGTTACGAGTCTACGGGTCTCATTCAAGGCAACATCCATTTGTCTGGCGAGACTATATCTGTACCAGTCAGGGCAAGCATATTCTGCGACTGAATAGCAAATGACTATTGCTGATTTTCTTAAGGTGTGGGCATGTGTTCCCCAAGTTGTACCCGATAATTTCTGGAAACTATTGTTTCTTGCACACACCTTCCTTTTCGTGTTCCATTAGGGTGTTCTATAGGGAAGTGTTCGGTCAAGAGTTACTTCTAATATTTTGGCGTGAAACAGTGCTCTAATTGTTTATACCTTTACAGATCAGCTGCAGCTTTCTTGATGCCTTTTGGTTTTTGAGATGAAAAAACTTGTGTTTTATGATGGATTTGTTTTCAGTTGGTTCTCTTGATATATCCACTTAAAATTTGTAAGGCATGGGAGAGCTTCTCTTCTGCATGTTCAAATGTTTTCTCTTGTACGGCTAAAGCGAGATCATATGCATATATAAAACACTTTGTCTCGTGTGGTCGAGGTTGGTCATTGGTGTAAACCTTGCGGGAGGGTCCTCCATCTGTTTCTGTGACCTTGGTATTCAACAGAAAACCTCTTTTGAAGAAAGTACTCAATAATTTGTATGAGTTTATAGTCCTTAGTTATATCGTACACTTTACGAAGCAGTATTCGGTGATTAACTGCATCGTAGGCTGATGTTAAGTCAATGAAAACTATCCATTTATTGTTTTTGTAGCTGTCTTCTATGTATTGTGTCGGGTGCAGTACTTGGGAAGTACAACTTCTCCCTGGTCTAAAGCCTGCTTGTTCTGATATGGGTAATGGTCTCCGACGCGCGGGAATAGCCGAGCGGCCTGTAGCGCCAAATTACGGATCGCGCGGTCTCCCGCGTCGGAGGTTCGAATCCTCCCTTGGACATGGCTGTTTGTGTTGTCTTTAATATAAGTTGGTTCATAAGTAGTTTGTAAGTTTAGGGACTGTGACACCGCAGTTAAATCCCATAAGATTAACAAACATTAGAACATTTTTGAATGGGTTATTGAATGCAGTTATTGAATAAATCTCAGAGCTACTTCATACTAACGGGACCAAATCTTTTGAGATATTCAATGCATACGTCATCAAGACCTGCCGCCTTGTCATTTTTTCCTTTATTCACCGCTCTATTTAGATCTTCGATAGCAAAATGGTTGGAAAGTATGCTATTTTCGTGATTAGTCAGCTTTTCTTCTTTTTGTTTTGATCTCTTCCTGCTTTAATTGGTATACCGCTCTGCACCAGCTGGCTTGCAATTTGATTTGAAGAGATGTTACAATTTACTGAGGTCTTAGATGTGTCTTTGCTGAGGTGTCTGAGTAGTCTTCATGGGTGGTAACTGTTTCTTCCCATATCTATTTCTTTCATTAATTTACTCCACTAGTTGCGTTTCGATTCGGAGATATTGGAAACAAAGCGTTGTCCGTTGTGGACAGTTTCGTCGCTGAAAGGATCTTTATTGAACATAATTTTATATTCTTTCAGTAGAGTGATGGCTCAGAAGTAAGACTTTGAATGTAGTTCATTCTGCCGCTCCTATGGATAGTTTATCGGGAACGGTACTGGACGATTTCCAGAAACTCTTCATATCCCTCTGGCGTGAGATGATTTCAGCAAACTCAATGCCCGAAATTTCTATTCAGTATATAAAAAAAATTAACCAAGTAATCCTCCCATAGCTGTGTCAAAATAAACATGGAGAAATATCTCCTACCAACACAGAAAACAATGAAATTCTTGCGAAATAATTTTCTAAATTGCGTAATTGTTCAAATAATAACTTAGATACAGACTCAAAGCCAACATATATGTAGGATATTAAAGAGTTAATTAAGTCATTTAAAAATAACAAGAATCTGCAGTAGAAGACATCACAGCCGCACTTTGGAAAAATGCAGGAGAAGGCCGAAACTCCACAAAATACCTAGGAATTACTATTACTTCGGACTTAAACTTTAAGAACACGTAGATAATGTCGTGGGAAAGGCGAACTAGATACTGCGTTTAATTGGCAGAACCCTTAAAAGATGCAACAGAACTACTATAGATAGTGCATACATTCCGCTTGTCCGTCCATTTCTGGAGTATTTCTGCCGAGTGTGGGATCCTTATCAGGTGCGTTTGACGGAGGACATCGAAAGAATCCAAAGAAGGGCAGCTCGTATTGTATTGTCACGATACAGGGGAGACAGTGTTACGGAAATGATCCAGGATCTGGGATGGGAATCATTACAACAACGGCGCTTATCGCTACGGCATGGGCTACTTACGAAACTCCAATCGCCAACATTCTCCTCCGAATGGAAAATATTTTGTTGACTCCCACTTGCGTAGGTAGAAATGATCATTAAATACAAGAAATCAGAGCTCTAACGGAGAGATTCAGATTGTCTTTCTTCCCGCGCGCTATTCAAGAATGGGAGATAAATAGTATAAAGGTGGTTCGATGAACCCTCTGCCAGCACTTAAATGTTATTTGCAATCCCATGTAGATTTAGATGTAAAATCTTATCTTAAGACTCAAGTAAATTATAGACGATCTGAAAAATCCCCACAGATTGAAATTCAGCAGTCATACATCCACTGTCTATAAAGGAACGTAAGGCAGATTCCAACAACTATCGTGGAATCTCTTTATTGTCAATGACGTACAAAATACTCAATGGGATATTTGCACAGTGTATGTAACAAAAGTTGTCACATGTGTCGACTTCAAATAAGCATATGACGGAACAGGTTGAGAATCCTTTATTGATGTGTAAGCAGAATTTGGACTAGACCAAAAGATAACAAACGTCATTAAAGAAAGATATATGGAGACTAAATTCAAGATAAAATTTATGGAAGAATTGGGAACAGAATTTGAAATAAAGAAGAAGAGAGAAAACAAAAATCCGACATACGTGATCTGCACAACGGAAAAAGCACGTTTGTCGCCTTTGAAGGAATAATGAGCAAAAAGGAAAGTCAATGTTAATTCCGCGAGGTCCTAACTGATCCATCCACTGTTTTAACTGCCACACTGCTGTTTGCATATACGTCTGCAGATTTATTACTTTATGTTCATCATGCCTTTTGATGTTATTCACGCAAGTCATCACAGTTTCACATCAGTGTCGTATTCTTTTCAGATTGTCAGACAATTCAATCTGGTCGTTTTAGAAGTTCTGTCGTGTATTGCCGTGTCCATCCGTTTGATAAGAAATTAAGGTCTTTTTGGACCCATATCTAGTTGTACAGATATGAGCGTCAGGTAGTATGGTGGGTCACTGAATCTAATAGTCCGCACTTGATAATTTGTCGGTGCTGTATAACCCTATGCAATGTAACTTTTGGTTAATGACGATCAGGTTGTTTACCAATATATACCAAATTGATGCTACTTACATTTTAAGTGTTTTCAAATTGCCGTACTTGTAAATAATTTTCCACTGGCAGGAAGGGAATTTAGTTTCAGTGGTGTTAGGTTTAGTTTTGGTGTACCATTTCTGCAGAAACAGTCCTGGTTGCTCAACACAGCATCCCCGACATAATGGGCGTTCAGATAATATTCATGTACGTAATGTAGCTGGTAGTTTATGTTAATTATATATGTTTGTTTTCAAACTGCCGTTCTTGTAAATAATTTTCCACAGGCAGGAAGGGAATTTTGTTTCATTTGTGTTAGGTTTAGTTTTGGTGTACCATTTCTGCAGAAACAGTCTTGGTTGCTCAACACAGCATCCCCGACATAATGGGCGTGGAGATAATATTCATGTACATAATGTAGCTGGTAGTTTATGTTAATTATATATGTTTGCGAATGCATACTCATGAGCCAGACTAACTGTAAGAGTTTTGCAGTTAAAGTATGCCGATGTTTAGATATCAGACTTGATATTCGTTTCAGATGTAAGGTGGCAGAAAATTTCACCACCATACATGCTATGTTTACGGATTAATAATTAATAACGTGCATTTATTTATAACGTAACTAGCAAATCCGGCAACGCTTCGCAGTCGCTAATGTGTATGGGATTTATACCCTAAAGTCTTCTTTTCTTCTCCCGATGTCTATCCCTTCCTCCCTCCTCTACTTATCCATCGCCTCCTCCCACTTTCCTTTGTTCATCTCCTCCTCCCTGTATATTCACACCACTCCCTTTTACCCCACATCATATCCATCTCCTCCCCCTCCTATCATCCACCCTTTTTAAATCCATTTCATTCCTCTATTCTCTATCTCCTCCTCTCCCTTTCTCTGATCTTATTTATTATTTTTGCAATCTGGACCCGGATTGGGAATAGAAGCGATAAAGGATGTGTAAAACAATTGGAACGGGTTATTAGAGAGAACTTTCGAGCTGCTCTATCTGTGAGGTTACTTGCTTTAATGTCAGTACTCTTAATGGTTTTATTGCACGAACATATATATCAACGGCGTACTGATGAAACAATCTGCGGCATTTCAGTATATGATTGTCCTCGTTTCGGTGAATCATCAAATGGTCGGCATAAAAATTCATGCAATTTACCTTCTTGTTAAGTACTTTACCTGTAAGTGAATAATGGCCTGCCGCGGTGGCCGAGGGGACTGAGGCGCTTCAGTCACGGTCTGCACGGCCACTACGGTCAGGGGTTCGAATCCCCCCTCGGGCATG
The DNA here is from genome assembly GCA_026315105.1 of Locusta migratoria. Classification (NCBI taxonomy): domain Eukaryota; kingdom Metazoa; phylum Arthropoda; class Insecta; order Orthoptera; family Acrididae; genus Locusta; species Locusta migratoria. The sequence goes on from CM048748.1 coordinate 364,797,767, forward strand.
GATATTTGTGCCGTCCTAGTTCGTAAGTAGTTCATAAGTAGTTTGTAAGTTTAGGGACTGATGACCCTGTAGTTAAGTCCCATAAGCTGTACAAACATTTGAACATTTGATTTTGAATAATGAACTCTTATTAGGAATTTAATTGAAACACTATTAACAACATTGTTACATACCGGTAAAATTTTACATTCCGCGACACAGGCAACAGCTGTTTGATCGTGGGAATGAAGCTGACCAATCGTGGCAAAGCTTGAGCCAGCCAATGAAATTTTAGTTGGTGACAATTGTTTTCTTTTCATACTAAACGATATTATTTTTAGAATCCGCAAAATAATTTAGTTTCAGACACATTAAACTTACTGAGGAAGATGATGTTTTTCATGTATAAGAGTGAAATGGACTTCCCTTATGGAAACAGTCTTACAAATGCTAATCACTTCTAACCACGAGAACAATCAATAGTGTTTCCATGAACTAAAAACGTAGTACTGGTAAGAAATCGGCAAATCTCATTGTATATTGTATACTATCACCCGATTGGTTAACAGCGACGTAACGCAATTTCCCGGAATTGCCAACATTGCCCGCTAGATCTGTGTAGCGAATTTAAAATTAAACCCTACATACCAGTTTATCCCTGGCTTCAAGCAATTACCTCCCTTTCTTCTAACCTGCTTGGAGTATTTGTTTGCTTCGTTACAGAGTATTTGGTCGCTAGACAAGTAGTGAATGAATGAGCTGATTGTTGGAGAATCTAGAAAATGATCCGAGCCGGAAGCATACATTTAGTTATTCTCAAAATATATTATCCGGTAGATTTTCCACAAAAAAAAAAAAAAAGAAAAAAAATCATACAAAGCTTCCCCCATTCTCTATTTTTTCCTCTAAATCTCTCTGATCTTATTTATTATTATTGCAATCTGGACCCGGATTGGGATGTGTAAAACAGTTGGAAACGGGATGTTAGAGAGAACTTTCGCGCTGCTCTGCCTGTGAGGTTTAATGTCAGTACTCTTAATGGTTTTATTGCACGAACATATATATCAACGGAGAACTGATGAAACAATCTGTGGCATTTCAGTATGTGATTGTCCTCGTTTCGGTGAATCATCAAATGGGAAGCATAAAAATTCATACAGTTGACCTTCTTGTTAGTTACTTTACCTGTAAGTGAATAATGAACCCATATTAGGAATTTAATTGAAGCATTATTAACAACATTGTTACATACCGGTAAAATTTTACATTCCGCGACATTACGAACTGAACAAAGAAAAGATCAGCCAAATTGGTGAAGCCATTCTCAACTGATGCGCTTTCATATATCCGGCAATTCATTTTTATTAATATAGACGGATGTGTCATACATAAAATATTAAACAAATAGGTATGTAAATACCTTCCTATGTCCGTCTCCTGCTTCTAAGCTATCTCCGCACCAATTTTGAGCAAAATCGGTTCAGACGTTCTTTAGTTATAAATGGTGTAACACGACTTTCTTATATATATATATATTCCTGGTAGCACATTGATTTTGGGTAATCTGAAAGCAAAAATATGTAGGAAGAGTGGGAATATTAGTGTTGACTAGCTCACTGAGAAAAGTAGTTGATGCTGGTAGGCAACATTTAATATTAACAATATTCACATACTTTTCTTGGAAACGGTAGCACAGCCAAGTGAGTGAGAGAGGCCGGGAACCAGTGAGAGGAGTGTAACGGTTTATACGAGGGCACGGCGTGTTGAGCCGCCGGTGTGAGGTCACGGGTTACGGACCGTCGCATGGCCGCCGCGGCTTCGCGCCAAAACTCGCAGATGACGACACGATTGGGAGAGCTTACTAGAGGCTTCTTTTTCGCGGGAAAGATGTTTGGATGGAAGTAACGGTGGGGGAGAGAGATTTCAAGCTATATCTGTGATTGGCTCTTTAGAAAACGGTCTGGATGGACTTTTGGCTCGCTGCAAGGTGAGTCTTGGTTTCCACTAGCTGCGCACGTGGTGCGAGGATGTAGGTGGGCAGTTCTTGGCAAAACGTCCAGTGACTTAGCTCATAATTAGTTGCAAGTGTAGATTGCAATGCTTGAAGTATTCATAATTGTTCCTCTGAGAGCAGAGGAACAAAATTATTACTTCAGTGCACTGTATTTACATTTAGAATCATTCATTCAAAGGCGTACAATTGAGCTTCTCTTCAGCTTCTGGCCAGTGAAGCAAGCAGTTTGTGATAATCTCTTGTTTGACTTTGACTTATAAGTTTTTCTGAACGAAGTAATGTGTAACTGTCGTCTCACAGAGTCAGCTTCACGTCGAACCGACCCATCCACATTCGCCACCGCCATTCGTCTTATCAGAGCAGTGATGGGAATTGGTGATATACGCACATTTCATTTGCTATAGCACTAATTGGCTGTGTTCTTCAGCTTCTCATTTATTCTCTAACGAGCTGCATAGCAATTTTAATGCCCTTTAAAACAATTAACGCGTCCTCAGTATCAATCATTTTTGACAATAGGTAGAGGTTGTGCCATCCTTCTTAGAGATTCATTACTTTTGTATCATGATTCTTTTGTGTCCCAGCCTCGTCGCCTCTTTTGTGTCTCGTTTCCGTCGTAGGTGTCGGTAGCCGAGAAGAAATAGACCGACACAAGAATATAGGATGCACGCTTGTGCAGGTATGGAGGTGAGCAGCCATGGGACAGCAAAAAACTAGAAACACTAGAGTAAATTAGAACGAGATATATATTGCACAGAATTTATACAATACTTAACTTCTACATAGCTCAGTACTGCAGAATGCTGATACATAATTGAGCTAGAGGCCTGCCTAGTGCCTATCCGATAGTCAAGTCTTCACTGGTGCCTATCTAATTCCGAAGTGTTAACTGGTTCCTATCTCAGTCCCAAGTGAACGATGTCGTTCAGTGGTGGCCACGAGCGGAGTTGTAGCAGAGGGCGCTCGTGGCTGACGTCGTAAGAACGCCGCGCCGTGCGTGCATGGCGGCGCGCGGCGAAAGTAGGTGGCGCGTACTTTGGACTTGTGCGACACCACACCCCTCCTCCCCCCCCCCCCCCCCAAACCGCCACGCCGTCGTGGCGTAGGGCTGAGGGCCACGGCGACGGCACTGGTAGGAGGGCCTGGACGGGGGCCTTACTGGTGGGACGGGCGTCGTAGCTGAGGCTGGGATCGAGACGCCGTCCGCGCCCCGGTATACACCTTGCGATCCCCCGGGAAACCAACCAAAACCAGGGGAAGGGCGCACCCCTCCGCCCAGAGGAAGCAGGTCATCTTCTTCTGAGGTGCGTGGCCCAGGCGGCAGGGGCACGCACGGTCCCGGAGTACCACTGGATGACGTTGTCAGCCGCAGCGGCGACGGAGGCGCGTCGATCTCCATCGAGACGATCTCGTAGTCCGAGTACGCTGCACCCGTCGGCGGGCGATGTGGCTGTGCTCCCTGGCGGTGAACTGGGTCTGGAATCAAGAAACCCGAGACAGGATCGCGCGGCCTGTGCAGGCGCAATTGGTTTGCGTGGCGCCGCAGCTCCGACCCTGTGGAAGAACGTACGACATACATATTGCGACCGAGCACGCACTGAATGATGCCTGGCAACCATGTCTTCTTGTTGCCAGCAAACACCCTGTACAGCACCGGCGTGGAAACCTGAAAACGCGTAGCGCCATACGAACCGACTCGGTGCGTGGAAGGCTGCAGCAGGTGAAGGAGAGTGCAGTGACGGCGGGCGTGTAGCAGCTCGGCAGGAGACGGGCAGTCACGTGGCATGCACCGATACGTAGACAGGAAAATTTGAACAGCTTGCTGCCTAGAGTGGTGACCTTTCATCTTTTCCATGTGAGACTTGAATGTTCGAACGAAACGTTCTGCTTCACCATTGGACTGAGGGTGAAAAGGTGCGGTGGTGATATGCTGAATTCCATTCACACGACAAAACTGTTGAAATTCCTCACAGACAAACTGTGGTCCATTGGCACTGACGATAGTTTCAGACAAGTCTTCGATGCAAAACACTGATGTTAAGGCACTGATTGTACTAGACGCTGTCGTTGAGTTCATGGCAATCACAAAAGGAAACTTGCTGAGAGCGTCTACAACAATTAACCAGCGCTTATTCCAGAAAGGTCCGGCAAAGTCAATGTGTAAACGTTGCCATGGTCCCTTGGGGCGTGGCCAGTCTGAGAAAAGTTGCGGAGGAGCCGCCTGATGCTCCGCACAAACTGTACACTGTGATGTCATGCTCTCTATCTGGGCGTCCATACCAACCCAGGTACAATGACGTCTGGCCAGTTGCTTTGTCCTAACAATACCCCAATGTCCTTGATGCAGGAGGCGTAACACTTCACGTTGCAAAATAACGTCGAACCAGAGGCCGATCAATGTCTTTGGCTCTGGCAGACCACCCTGAGGGAACAAAACGTGCTACCACACTTAAGTCTGCATCCGCAGCTGTTTCCTGTGCAACCCGACGAGACTTCAAAGGGAAATCTGCGACAGCGGAAGCATCTCTGGTGTCTATCTGACAACATGCCATTTCCGAAGAATCAACGACACATCCTGGCCAACCGGAAGTCTGGAAAGTGTATCCGCGTTGGCGTGTTTGGTGGTAGGTCGGTACAAAATCTCATACTGAAAATTAGACAATATCAAGGACCATCTCTGAAGCTTTTGTGTCGTTCGTTGCGGAATTGGCTTTGTGGGTGAGAACAACGACGTGAGAGGCTTGTGGTCTGTCAAAAAATAACAATTTTCTGCCATAGAGATAATGATGAAACTTTGTGACGCCGTAAATGATTGCTAAGGTCTCCTTTTCTATCTGACTATAATTCTGTTGCGTCGACGTCAGTAACTTGGATGCAAAGGCAAAAGGACGATCGTGACATCCAATACGATGCGACAATACTGCGCCCAGACCGTACGACGAGGCATCAACTGCTAACACTACAGGCTTCTGTGGGTCAAAGGGAATCAAACATGCATCACTGAGTAGTGCAGATTTTAGTTTGTCAAAGGCAACCTGACAATCTTTAGACCGTACAAAAGGAACATTCTTCCTACGTAAGCGATACAGTGGAGCTGCAATCTCAGAGGCATTGGGAATAAATCTGAAATAATAGTTAAGTTTTCCCATTAATGCTTGCAGTTCGTGCACATTCTTACCTTCTTAGGAGGAGGCAAGTCTTAGATTGCCCGAAGATATGATTGTAAGGGATGGATTCCTTGGGCATTAATCACATGGCCTAGGTATTCTATTTCAGTTTGAAAAAAACGAGCACTTTGCTTTATTACAACGTAGACCTGCTGCAGTCAAAACATTGAAAAGACACTCCAGGTTTGCGAAATGTTCTTCAACTGTACGTCCGGATACCACAATATCGTCTAAGTAGTTCGAGCAACACGGTACAGAAACTGTCAGCTGTTCCAAGAAACGTTGAAAAGTAGCGGGGGCGGAAGAACTGCCAAAGGGTAGGCGTTAAATTGAAAAAGGCCCATGTGAGTATTAATGACGAAAAATGTTTTTGACTCGTCATCAAGTGGAATTTGTAAGTATGCCTCCGCTAAATTAATCTTGGAAAAGAAGCGAGACTGTCCTAATTTTTTCATTAGTTCGTCAGGTCTGGGCAGGGGGTAATTGTCTACAATTGTTTGACTGTTCACTGTTGATTTAAAGTCCGCACAGAGACGAAGTTTTCCTGACGGCTTGGGTATATACTAAAGGAGAGGCCCACCGACACGCAGAAACAGGAGAAATCACCCCACTATTTAGCCAACGTTGAAGATCTGAAGCAACTTTATCTCGAATTGCGATAGGCACTGGTCTAGCTTTACGAAATTTTGGTACAGCTGATTCTTTTAAAGTTACATGTGCCACGAAGTCTTTTGCACAACCTAGTTCCGGCGAAAACAAGTCACTATATTTTTCACACAATGCATTGATTTTGTCCTGAGGCACCACTGACGAAATTTGAAGCACATCCCTTTGAATTGATAAGCCAAACAAGTCGAACGCATCTAGTCCAGAAATGTTCTGTGTAGATTTGGCCTGAAGAACAACAAAAGCAACTGTTTTTGTTACACTTTGAAAACAGGCAGGCAGGCTACACGTTCCTAGCACGGGAATATTTTGACCTGTGTACGCTGTTAGCACTTGCTGTGACGGCGACAAGTTTGGCGAACCCAGAAGTTCATAAGTGTCTTTATTAATTAATGTGACAGCGGAACCAGTGTCGAGCTGAAATTGCACAGTCTTATTTTCTATGAAAAGATTCACAAAAAGGTTTTGCTTGTGGCGCTCGACAGGTGCGCGAATGTGAGCAACGTCTGCTACGGCTTGTTTGATGCGCTTGCGCATGGGCGGGCTACTCCAGATTTACTAACTACTGCACTACACTTTTGAGTAGCTACATCCAGTCTGCTGTCACTAGCTACACAGTACTGGGCACTATTACAATGAGAAGTTGTAGAAGGCAATAGGTTCACTACAGGATTGCACTGTACATAGTCATTTTGATTGTCCTGAACCCTTTTCCGTTGCACAGTTTTATGCGCTCGTCGGCGCTTGCGGCTTGGCTCACTACATAGTGTTGCAATATGTGCAGATGAATTTTCTTGCATTTTAGAATCAAGTAAAGCACTGTTCAAATCCACAGCATGTATGACATTTACAGTATGAATTGGTGTTGCACTGTGCAAAGCACTGTTCCTAACGGCACTGTTCTTAGAATTTTTAGTCTGCATACACACTGTTTGTACATGTCCTGATTTGCCACATTGATAACAAATGTTGGCTGTGTTGTGACTAGGGCCTTGCGCACGCTTGTGGCGAGATACACACTGACGGCAAGACTTACGAATATTTTTCTGAAATGAATGTTGGCACCTGTTATTCAAATTACTGTTTCTAACACGATGGGGCGACCTTTGTGTCGCACTTTTACTCTGGCTACTGTTCACTGTCTGTTCAGCACGGCCTGTAGAAAAATAAGAATCACTAGTGCTGTACTGAGATCTGCGGCTAGGAAAGCGTCAGTTACGGCACACTGAATTAACACTGCGGCTTTGCATTTCTACATCTGCTAAGTCAAAGGTATCATGCGCTTCAATAAGCTGCAGTACACTGTCTAATGAGGGGTCAGACTGTTTCAAAATTGCTGCCCTAATTCTGGAGTCCTGAATGTTCTGCGTAATCGCATCCCTCAACATAACGTCACTATAAGAAAGTCCACAAGAGCAAGTAAATTTACATTTGCGGATTAAGCCCTTCAACTCCGTGGTCCATTCCTGGTGAGGTAATTTTTTAAGTCTGAAAAATCGGTACCGCTCTGGTAATGCGCATTCAGTGCATCTACAATTTGATCGAATTCTAGATCACGAGGAGATGCGTGGGGGGAAAAGTTTCTGCAGTAAGACAAAGGTGTGAGTGCCCACCACAGATAATAACAGATGCTTCACTTTCTGACCTGTAATTTGATGAGCCGCGACGAGTTCTTGAAACTGTGCGAAGTAGTCGCTCCATTCTTCCTCACATTTGTTGTACTGGCGAATGGTAGGAAGCGGTGTGGCGGTAGATGTAGGCGGCTGAAGCGACGGCTGTTGTTGGTTAGCTGCCTGCTCTGTTAGCTGGGACACTGCTTGGAGTAGTTGCGTGATTTGCGCCGTCTGTAACTGAATAATTTCCATTAAGTTAGGGCTCGGGGTAGTGGCCATGCTGACCGATTAGGCGCCCCGCATACAAGTAAATTACAACAAAACACAAATGCAATATGAAAGACGACGCTCTGCAACAAAAAAGTCCATAAAACACGGATCAAAATATCTTCCCCCAAAATTCTTATAATAAGGGTGAGTAGTCGGGAGCAATTTCTGTGTGCTCTGACTGCTGCTGTCTGGCTGCTGCAAGCGGGCTGGTCCAAGGTTCGTCTATCGCTCCTCGTCGCAACTTTTGTGTCCCAGCCTCGTCGCCTCTTTTGTGTCTCGTTTCCGCCGTAGGTGTCGGTAGGCCGAGTAGAAATAGATGGACACAAGAATAAAGGATGCACACTTGTGCAGGTATGGAGGTGAGCAGCCAGTGGGACAGCAAAAAACTAGAAACACTAGAGTAAATTAGAACGAGATATATATTGCACAGAATTTATACAACACTTAACTTTTACATAGCTCAGTACTGCAGAATGCTGATACATAGTTGAGCTAGAGGCCTGTCTAGTGCCTATCCGATAGCCAAGTCTTCACTGGTGCCTATCTGATTCCGAAGTGTTAACTGGTTCCTATCTCAGTCCCAAGTGAACGATGTCGTTCAGTGGTGGCCACGAGCGGAGTTGTAGCATAGGGCGCTCGTGGCTGACGTCGTAAGAACGCCGCGCCGTGCGTACATGGCGGCGCGCGGCGAAAGTAGGTGGCGCTCACTTTGGACTTGTGCGACACCACAGATTCATTCCTGAATTTGTGCACAGTCTTTTTCTTTACCTTCAAGTACTATGTAGAGCATTGAATCCTACGATTTCTTATTTATTAGGATTAGGAATCCCAGCTATCCCTAGTGATAAGAAATTACCTAATATTGAAGCCAAGTACTTTTGTATCGATAATTGCCTAATTGAAAGGAATGATTCATATTTATTTTCGTAATGATACCGTAAGGCTAGTAAACCACACGCAAATTATCGATAGGGTCGTTCTTTCAGTTTCACCAGCTGCGGCACAATCGTTAGACAGGTAAGGGGCAGTGACTCTACATTTCTGACAACCGTCTGATCTCGCTTTCGTTAGCATGTTACTCTCCACTTTAAAAATATTTCCTATCCATACAAATCTGCGCACGAGACTGTAAAAGCCGCTAAGATGTCATTCTTTACTTCTATAGATATGCGGAACAGGTCTGACGGATAGTTGTCATCGGGTGGAACTTGAGAGCACAAATCATTGTAGATCAGGAAAACTTCTGAACAACAAGAATATTACATGTACGTCGATGCGTCTGGTTAAGCAAGTAGTCGTCCTTTGGCACCACCGCCAGAGAAGTATAAAAATTTTCTACGCCCAGCGAATCTGGCTATGGCAAACGTCATCGGGAAGAAGAGGGCAAATCCGAGTAAGTTCGCTACTACTCCGGCGATTGAGACGATGGGTATCTTCGCTAAACATCTAGACCACGAAATAGCAACTGACGCGGCTGCAGCAGCAACGGAATAACAGGGGAAACCGATTACCATGGAACAGAAGCTTTCACCCACTCTTGTGGAATATTCAAGAGACTACAAGACTCTCGATAAAAGAACACTGCAAGTCCTGGTTCACGGCGCGAGCTAGCGGAAGTGGTAGAACTCTCGCAAACAACCAGGGACTACTACGTTACTGTTTTGGACATGGTAGGAGAAAGAGGTATTTCCTGCCATGTGTTTTCTACCGTGCGTCGCAAACTTCTGAATGCTTCAATTCAAGATGTACTCATCAACGAAAACGAGGGAACAGTTACTATTGGACCTGAGCACCGCCGTGAACTTCGTTTCAAAAATGAAGGTGCATTGCGTATATTCCGAATACGGAAGTGTACCTCAGAAAATTGCGAAATCTACAAAATCGATGTAATAGCGGAGAAGCTGAGGGCTCGAAATGGTCCCGTACAGTGCTTTGACTGTTCCCCACCGTTGCACAATGTATCCTCGCCGTAAGAAGTGTGGACGTAACTGTACTTCACAGTGAGTGGTTATATGCATATATTCACGCCGCATGTACTCGTGCGGATAACTTTTATTTTCTCAACCAGGCTGACTGGCCTAGTGGCTGTCCCCTGGGGCACGGCCCACTGTCTCATGACCACCAGCCAGTCAGATACACTGTTGTAGCCTCCGCCCCCGGAACTTTGAAGGGTTGTAGCTCCCAAACTAACAGTGATAGGAATGTAGTTTAAATTGATTTGGACGCAGCTGGTTTAAACGAATCAAGTACACGATAGAAGAAACTATTGTTTCATTTTAAAAATTATATCTTTGTGGTGTAACTCTTTGGAAAATGATACAATAAACTATATTCATAGCTCCGCAGAAAGTGTAACATTTCTTGTGTTGACCTAGTGCATTAAAATTTCCCATCACCTATTATTTTATAAGTTACAGAGGCAAACACACTTAGTGAAACACCCTATATATATATATATATATATATATATATATATATATATATATATATATATATATATATATATAAAGACAATTAATAACATTTTATGTTCGAAGTCGCCAGTTTTTCCTCGACAAACTACTTTCAAACAACTTATTATTATATGCAACTGGCCACTTCGAACATCATTATGTTTTCCGCAAATAAAGTTCTAATTCACAAAAAATGTTATTAATTTTCTTCATAATGTTTACCACGTATAGTAAACGGAAGAAGTATAAACGATATTCCGAAACGAATACGTATAGTGTAAGTCAAACCTGACGAACGATAGAACAATTTTTCAGAATGTTGTGTTTCCCAACAGATAATTTAATTTAAGGAAAACAATTGTTCTTGTAAAAACTCATCGTTTATCATATGTTTATCATATGTGCTCGATGTCGTGCTGTTTTCTGCTTTCCATATTTCAATGATAACTTTCACTCTGGTTCGTGCGATATAATTACAAAAAAACAAATAATATGAAAAAAGTTGCATGCCGCGAGATATTTTTTTTTTTTGTTCTATGGGTAGTTCTTGTCCTTGCGGACGCTGATCGTGTTTGTTTGTTTTGGCTCTACGTGTTCTATGGCTCAGCTTTTTTATTGAAGAGAGCATTGAGCCCTCTGACCGGTCGCGCTGACCCACGGCGCCCGGCTAAGAATTCGATCCGGCGACCTTCGCATTACCCTAGCGCTTACCGCTACGCCACGCCTGTCTACAATATCACCAATAGTAGCGATCGTAGAGAGTATTTCACCGCATTGGCTTTTCTTAATTGTCGACTTTCTCGACAACGGCTGAGAAGTGCATGTTGGTGCGTTTTGCCGGCCGCAGTGGCCGAGGTGACTGAGGCGCTCCAGTCACGGTCAGCACTGCCACTACGGTCAGGGGTTCGAATCCCCCCTCGGGCATGGATATTTGTGCCGTCCTAGTTTGTAAGTAGTTCATAAGTAGTTTGTAAGTTTAGGGACTGATGACCCCGTAGTTAAGTCCCATAAGCTTAACAAACATTTGAACATTTTGATTTTTGTTGGTGCGTTGCCAAATTACACCTCTGGCCATGAGCTTTCATTATGTACAGTATGAATCGAATCTGAATTTCACAATTGGCGGCCTCCCATTGTAAGTTTCACCAGCTTCTATATTTTTCCCTGGCCTCCTTATTGTGCATATTGTAACATATCTTGTTTTTGTCGTTACTTTTATTGCTACCGACTGTCATATCCGATATAGAAAATTCGTGCCAAAGACAAAAAACAGGTACGTTATGTAATAAATTGACTCAAATTTCTTCGAAATCCAAAAAAGAAGTTTAATGCTGAATAGTCAAAATAATTAATGAGTGTTAAAAATTTGGGTTGCCACTGTTTTCCTAAACATAGAAAATTGATCTTGAGCTATTTGACCAGAAGGCATACACCATATTAACACCAAGATTAAATTAGTTAACTATTTCCCTACTTCTATCATAAAATCTGTGTTAAAAATGCTCTGATTCCCTTTATATTTCCCTCCAAAATAATGATAAATGTGGTTAAATGATGGGACGCAAAATTCAGTAAACTTACATTATATTTTCAACTAACATTTATAACGTAACCATGTTACAGTATTGGGTGACCAAGTGTCACCATAGTACATCAAATCTAAAAAAATAATCTGTCCTAACATTTTACAGAAATAAAAATTAACGATTCTAAGAAAATAAAATAAATGTCTGGCTATATTTTATGAGCGCATACCTTACAACCTAAAAAATACAGAAACAGACCTACTCTAGAATCAGAACTATAATTTGGCAAGAGAAAATTGAAGACAAACAATCAATTTCTCAACCTTAGTTAGTGTTCCTAAATTGGCAGTGGGATTGCGCAAGCTGATACTTCTCGCAGCAGCAGACAGGAGCTAACCGTCCACGACGGTGTCTCCTCTTCCGCACTATACGAGAGGCTAACCGTGTCCCTCCGTCGTCTCTCCTAAGACCACTTTCCCGTACTTCCAGGCTGCACACGCCCGCAATTCGCGGCCACGCTCTTCACACCTAGTAAGCCAGTCATAGACCAGCGGCATTCGACACACCAAACTCCACCCCCGAAAGCAAATTTCATATGCGGACTCCCGTAGCCTGACGTTTTTCCGGAAAAATCTGCAAAATTATCACAGCCATACATCTTGGCTCCGATTTTATTAACATCGGGACCAGATATATGCTGTTCCAGACGTCCTCTCCTCGCAGGGAACTGCACGTGCATTGTCGTAATGGAGTATCCTACTGCTGACAATTTGGGACGCAGCGATAACGGCGAGTCATTCTTTAGCACCAAACGTTTGACCGACTGGCGCCACTCACCTATAGAAAAACACAGACGCCAGGGCCGTATCTTGCACTTTACAAAAGACACACACGATGCTCGCCTGGCCGGCGCCAGATTGATTTCATATAGAAGCAGTTCTTTCCCAGAAACGCTGACCGCCCAGACGCGCCCAGTAACACACCCAGCCGCAAAACGTTGCCTCTCACCCCTCGTTGAGCGTCCACTAGTGGCCCAGAGCGCTCGCCTCCGCAGGGACCTTCCGCGAAAAACCTAATGGCTGGCCAGTACGGTGCCAAGAGCCTTCCCTCTACCTGCGTGTGCCGCGGTGGAGTAACCGAGCGGTCTAAAGCTTCTCGCTGCGGAGCTCGCGATCGCTCTCCGTGGAAGTTCGAGTCCTCCCAGGGGAATGGGTGTGTGTGTTTGTCCTTAGGTTAGTTTACCTAGGTTTAAGTAGTTTGTAAGCTACGGACTGATGACCACGCAGTTTGGTCCGATAGATCTACAAACATAAAAAAAAAGAAAAGCATTCTATAGGCTAAGACAAAAATATATGTTACTCTGTTCTACAGCTCTAAAATCAGCTTGCTCGCAACTGCCATTAGTACCCACAGAAAATACATTAAAGTACCTCAATAAGTAATACAAATCAAAGGTCAGGACTCCTGAGATATTTCTCCCAACCTGTAACTGAATGTCGGAATGATGAAATAATAAATTGATACCTGCAATATACCTTTCAGCAGACATTAATTAGAGAAAAACTGTACTGGAGAGAAGAAAAGAATTGAGATACAAATTGTGAGAAGAACCCACCACCTTTCAAGGCTTCGCTCCTGTACAAAGCTATCCTCCATCCTGTTGCATTCAAAAAAGAATTCCCAATGTCCTAATAAATGTTAAATGTCGACAAACTTCCCTCCCATAGCCATTCTCTATTTTATGTGTTCTCTACTTCTCCCATCAGAATTTATTTTTCTACCAAAGTAATAAAAAACTCATGTAGTACTGTCTCGTTTCCTAATCTATCAGACCATTGCCGGATTTTCTTACATTCTATTAATCTTGTTAATGTTTATCTTATACCATTCTTTAAAGGCACTGTTCATTGCATCCAATCACCTCGCCTGATCGTTAGACGGTTGTAACAAAATTATAATCTCATCGAAAAATCTCAAGGTTCTTATTTCATCTCTCTCTCTCTACATGAATTTTCCTCCAATTTTTCGTTGACTTTCTATACAGCTTGCGTAATGTACGAATTGACTAACATTAGGGAATGTCTGAAACCCTGTCTTACTCCATACTCAATCTACCATGTCTCTCTCATGCTCTTAGACTGTTACAACAACTGCCTGATTTACGTACAAGTTGAATATTAATTTCCCTTTCATATGTTTATCACCTGCCACCTTCAGAAATTGCTTTTGAAACAAACATTGTCAAAATATTTCTCCAAATCTACATATCTTCTAATATAAGTCTAAAGTGAGTATTGCCTTACACGATATTAAATTTCTAAGCGTTCAAAGGTTTGTAAAACTATGGGACCAAACTGAGTTGGTTATAGGCCCCAAGACTTACAAACATCTTTCTCTTCTTCTTCTTCCTCTGTGGCTATGTTCCCGCACATGCAGGGTCGGCCCTGTTAATCAGGACTTGGCGTCTTAATATTTACACGGTGGGCGGATGCCCTTGATATCGCCACCTCGTGCCCACCGGGAGGAAATATGTACTCCAAATTTCTGTGTATAGTGTTAAATGTGTGCTAGAAGTATAAAGTGTTATGAACTGTTTGCGAGTCGTGTAACTGAGGCGGGACTTGGAGACAAGCCTGGTATTAACCTATGGGACGTGGAAAACGACCTAAAAACGACATCCAGGCTGGCCGGCACTCCGGCTCCTTTCATTAATCCGTCGGGTGGATTCGAACCGCGGCCGGTACGAACCCGGTCTCTGAAAGCTGTGCGTTAGACCACACCGCAAACCGAGCGGGTTTTTGACTTACATACTACTTAAACTGACTTATAATAAGGAGAATACACACACCAATACCCGAGGGAGGACTCGAAACTGCGACGGGGAGCAGCCGCACATTCGTCAGCAAGGCGCCTTAAACGGATAGCAATATCCAAATCAAATGTTCAATTGTTTGTATAGCTTATGGGACTTATCTTCGGGGTCATCAGTCCCTAAACTTACAAACTAGTTATGAAGTAGCTAATACTAAGGACGGCACAAATATCCTTGCCCGAGGGGGAATTCGAACCCCCGACCGTAGTGGCCGTGCAGACCGTGACTGGAGCGCCTCATTTCCCTCGGCCACCGCGGCCGGCTAGCCATATCTATATAGCCATAACTATAACACTACAGGGTGTTACAAAAAGGTACGGCCAAACTTTCAGGAAACATTCCTCACACACGAATAAAGAAAATATGTTATGTGGACATATGTCCGGAAACGCTTAATTTCCATGTTATAGCTAATTTTATTACTTCTCTTCAAATCACATTAATCATGGAATGGAAACACACAGCAACAGAACGTACCAGCGTGACTTCAAACATTTTGTTACAGGAAATCTTCAAAATGCCCTCCCTGCGAGGATACATGCATCCACCCTCCGTCGCATGTAATCCCTGATGCGCTGATGCGGTGGCAGAGGGGACTTAGGCGCTTCAGTCACGGTCTGCACGGTCACTACGGTCGGGGGTTCTAATCCTCCCTCGGGCATGGATATTTGTGCCGTCCTAGTTAGTAAGTAGTTCATAAGTAGTTTGTAAGTTTAGGGACTGATGACCCCGCAGTTAAGTCCCTTAAGCTTAACAAACATTTGCAGCCCTGGAGAATGGCGAATTGTATCACAGCCGTTCACAATACGAGCACGAAGAGTCTCTACATTTGGGACCGGGGTTGCGTACACAAGAGCTTTCAAATGCCCCCATAAATGAAAGTCAAGAGAATTGAGATCAGGAGAGCGTGGAGGCCAAGGAATTGGTCCGCCTCTACCAATCTGTTGTTGAAAATGTTTGTAAATCCTATGGGACTTAACTACGGGGTCATCAGTCCCTAAACTTACAAACTACTTATGAACTACGTACGAACTAGGACGGCACAAATATCCATGCCCGAGGGGGGATTCGAACCCCCGACCGTGGTGGCCGTGCAGACCGTGACTGAAGCGCCTCAGTCCCCTCGGCCACCGCGGCCGGCAATCTGTTGTTGAGAAGCGTACGAACACGTCGACTGAAATGTGCAGGAGCTCCATCGCGCATGAACCACATGTTGTGTAGTACTTGTAAAGGTACATGTTCTAGCACCACAGATAGAGTATCTCGTATGAAATCATGATAACGTGCTCCAGTGAGCGTAGGTGAAAGAACATGAGGCCCAATCAAGACATCACCAACAATTCCTGCCCAAACGTTCACAGAAAATCAGTGTTGATGACGTGAATCGAGGAATTACAGTACATAGTAACGAAAGAATTGCGTATTTTGACAATTGTCTGCACGAATTATTTCAATTTACTTTTAAAGAGAGATACTAAAATGAGCTCTAACATGGAAATTAAGCGTTTCCGTATACATGTCCACATAACATATTTTCTTTCTTTGTGTGTGTGGAATGTTTCCTGAATTTTTGGCCGTACCTTTTGGTAACACCCTGTATAATTTCCTCAATCCAAACTGGTGTTCCCCCAGAGGTAAGATCTTCTACATTTTTTCCCGTGCTTAATAACGGGTGGTTCCTATGGAACTGTTCTTATTACAGCCTTCTTGCTTTGCCTCAGACATCTTACACACAATGTGGGCCGGCCGCGGTGGCCGAGGGGACTGAGGCTCTCCAGTTACGGTCTGCACGGCCACTACGGTCGGGGGTTCGAATCCCCCCTCGGGCATAGATGTTTGTGCCGTCCTTAGTCTTAGTTAGTTCATAAGTAGTTTGTAAGTTTAGGGACTGATAACCCCGTAGTTAAGTCCCATAGACTATACAAACATTTGAACATTTGAACACAAAGTGGGTTTCCAGAGGATATCAGCGGGCTTTAGGGAATATCAGTAAGCATCATATGAAATCTGTCATGTCAACGTAAACAACTCGTCTAGTTTGTTGTCAAATGCGTAAAAGTTTACGTCATACTATGAATATTAATGAAGGTAAATGTAACATTCACCAGATAATGCTGTAGACGTCTGACAAATCTGCTGAGTCCTGGAAAAAATGAAGCAAGTAAATGGGCATGGGGAATACGGGATGAGGAATTAAAGTAGTCAGACGTCGCACACTCTGCGTATTAAAGCGCTGTTAACATTTATAACGGCGCTCGCCCTGAGGAGAGCGAGAGGGGCAAGGCGGCGACGCGCCGGCCGCCACATAAATAATAGCGCGGCGAATCCCAGCGCTCTGCGTGGCGCTGGCGCCAGCAGCAGTGGCGTGATAAATGCAGCCAGCGCGGCCGACCACTCACCAAGGCCTCCCGGGAAATCTGCCGAGTGCGCGCTGGCGCTGGCGCCAGTAACGGCCTGCCGATGCCGCCGCGTCATTAAACACCTCACCTGCTGACCATTGGCCACCGCCGCCCCGCTCTCGCTCTTCAGAAAGTGCCTGTTAAGGGGTTTTTGATGCCCCATTTGACTCCTAACCCTTCTAGTTCCAAATGAAAGGCCAAACAACGTAAAGCATGCAAATTGGGTGCACACTAAACACTTTAGGACAGGCAGGGCACGCCGAAAGGTTGTGTTTGAACATAATCCGTAATCACAAGTAATAAAGATTTATTTCCTTTCTACCTCTGATACAAAACGCTGCTCACCCGCTATATGGACACCTAACTCCCCCAAGTAGGCTGAAATCAAGGAAGAGTTCTATGAAAACTAGTATCAACTATAGTACATCACCATCAACGGTACGACAAAACCTGTGGGTAACCAGAAATGCTGATATCGTAACATGGATTCCACCTCTGGAGGCCCTCCCTCCTGGCCAAAATCTACAGACTAAGCAGTGGGGAGGATAGAACAAAGGACAATATGGCCAGATGGAACTACCTCGGGGATCAGTCAACTCTCTGCGAATGTGGATCCGAACAAACCACCAAGCACCTGTACAGCTGTCCTGAGTGCCCAGTAACCTGCACTCTGGAGGACCTATTGCAGACCAAGGAGAATGCCGTCGAGCTTGATAATTTTTGGTCTGATTGTATTTAGTGGTTTTCTAATTTGTTTAAATATAATCTCTTTTGTTTTGTATTATAGTTGTACTCTTGTCTTTGACATTTTGTATGCAACGATTTTGACACGAATAAATAAATAAATAAAACAATAAGTAGTATAAATTGTGGCACACTTGGCAAACTGACACCAGTCAAATAAAAGCATTGTGAAACAACTGTTAACCAAGCATTGAAGCCATAGCCCTCTCAAGTTAAACTTTATCCAAATAAAAGATCTTAAAACAAGGTAAATGCAACTGGTTATATTTAATTCTGATTAAAAGAAGCCCCCTGACAAGTTTTCCCAGAAAATTAAAAAAATTAAAAAAAAGGAAACAATAGGAAATTAATCACTGGACTGGATGAATAACCTGTAAGATAAACAACAATTACTAATTCATTAAGTTTCGGCTTTTCAGCCGCAAGAATACTCCTTCTTCTTCTAATATTTCGACTGTGTAACGTTCAGCCATGTTCAGAGTGAGCCGAAAGACTGACGCCCCAGTGCTCGCTTCAGCCCTTTATACTCGAGTACCGTGCGACTGGGCATGCAGGCACAGATACATATGAAAAATGTAGCCTACAAACTACTTAAACCTAGGTAAACTAACCTACGGACAACACACACACACACCCATGCACCAGGGAGGACTCGAACCTCCACGGCGAGCCACCGCGCGCTCCGCAGCGAGACGCTTTAGACCGCTCAGCTACTCCACTGCAGTGCAGATACATATGAGCCAGAGACGTTGGTCGGCGGCAAAGACGTGTATAATGCACGAGTTTAATCTATGACTCCGCAGTCGATCGGTGTTGGCATGTCGATGTATCACTATGAGTTACACTGTGACGACGTCTTTTTGAGTTTATTACAGAAAGCTCTGGATTCCATGCTTTATCTAGATTGAAACCACTATCTCTATTAATTAAATTCGTCGTTAGCGAATTTCAATTGCCTCCTTCACTACAGAGTCCCAAAATAATGATATAGTTACCAAAATTTCAACGTTGTCATAAAACATACTGTGACCTGTATCAATACAGTGCTCTGCCTCTGCCGACTTGTTAGGTTGTAAACTGTGTGCATTTGGTGTTCTCTACATCTTTCATGAACAGTACGAGTTCGATGTAAGAAAGGCCACATTCATATGCAGTTTTGTAAATTCCAAATTTTCGGAGTAGCAAATTATCTTTGACAGAGCCCACGAGTGCAGCTGTCTTAGGTGGACGACGAAAAATCATTTTCACTTTGTGTCTGCTGAGAATTTGTCCTATTTTTGTCGAGAGGCTACCCACGTATGGCAGGAAAGCCATGTATTTTTGAATGTGTCTTAGTCGTCTTCTGTATTCTTTGTGGCCTCTTGCGGTTTTAATATTAGAAGAAGGAGAATTCTTGTGGCTGCACAGCCGAAACTTAATGGAACAGTCTTTGCGCCGCCAAAACCTGACGATTTACAACAATTACTAAATTTACCCAAATTTGAAACCAAGAAATAAGTTACCAACCAATCTCTGTTTGAAATTACTAATAAGTTTGTCAAGAATATATCAAAATTACAAGTTTAGAATCCCCCAAAATTTTAATTAGTTATAAGAATGATTGATGAACGTCATAAAAGGTCTGTCGGTAGTTACGAAAGTATTCCCTCAGATCACAAATAGGACAAAGATGAAGATTTTTTTATTGATTTTGTTTTTTAATCAGCACCGCCGAACAGGACGCAAGCTCCAAGTGACGAGCGAGCGCAATAGCGTCGCGGCTCCAATGACGTCTGGCTCCTTAAAACAAACAAGTGCACACGGGAAACAAGGTAAGCTGGCCCGCTCCAGTACCACTAACATTTTACTGTCTCTACAACATACAGAAAGTACTTCAGGGAGGAAACTATATCCTTAATATCAAACATATCCACTCAGTTTCCGTGCGAAGTATGAACACATTCAAATGTAACAACGATCGTCATGAACATCATTGAACCTAACTAGACCAGTGGACCCGACTGTGTTTAATAGAACAAACACACCGTCCACGATATTCACGTGGGGCGCGAACAGTCAAGTGAATTAAATGTTTGGACTAATAGTGTGCAATGATGTGACTATTTATTTTATTTTATTTACTTATTTTGCTGTCTTTTACAGTGACCTGTTATCTAGATGCTAAAAGAGGTGGTAGTTTGCACAATTAATTTTCTTTAACTGAATAATTTCTTCTTATATCTAGTTAAATTTAACAATATAAAGCGTAACCAATTTCTGAAATAAAACTAGACATAAAATTTACAAAAATTGATTAAATAATACAGAGTTGGTTTATGTTCTAGGAGGCGATCCAATTATGATACTGTAGAAAGATATAAAAAAAGGCAAGATCGCTGATCATAAATTTTTATTTAAGACGACACTTGTCACTCACTGTGATAATTATGTTTTATTACAATGACATAGTGCACCTATGCACTGTAAATGATGCCATATAGCAACTGATTGACATTACAAGATTATGGCCTTGTAAAATGATTTTATTGGACCAGATGATGCTGACATATTTCAGCGAAACCGGTCGTCTTAAATAAATATTGATGATCAGCGATCTTGGATTTTCTATATCTTTCTACCATAAATAATACAGATCCATTTAAAAAGAAGAAATAAAGAATGAGGTCAAGTAAAGACGTTTATGTTGAAAAACGCAGCGAAAGAATAATGTGAAATTATATTTAATAGAAGAAGATGGTAGGAGAGAGAAAGTACGAGAAGACGGGGACCGACAATTTGTGATGCTTGAGCGTCGAGACCTTGGCATTCCCATCAAGTCATCAACCATCGTTAGTGTTATCTGTATATTACGCAAACTTCTATTTCAAATTACATTGGTATTGTGTTTTGTTATGATGTGTTAACTGGTTAATAGGTTTATATTGCCATTTTCCGGTGATAAAAAGCAACAATTAGCCGATATTTATATATTTGTTCTTACTACTATAATTACACTAATTATTGCCTATGAAGAGATGATCACTGTCTGGGTCCGTGTCCGCTTCGGTATCTGTGTTGGGGGTCCGTGTTGTTGTCCCTGTCGTATTCTCGATTTCGGTTCCTTCGCTGGTACACTCTATGCTCTGTGTTTGCTTGCTGCATACGTTATTGTCTTCTGTACGGTCTATTTCGTTTGTATTCGTCATATTGTAGTATTACATTTAAAAAATTTCATTCGATAAATAATTTATTTACGATGCTTATCGCTGACCACAGATTTCTCTGGCAGCTAATTACGCTCTTCATATATTTTTGATGTTCATCTATCTTTTATGAGCTGCCCAGAACGCATTTTATGCACTTGGTCTTTCATCTTTCTTACCTCATTGAGAACAGTCGCACGTCAGGAACTTCTCCATTACTAATTGGAAGTGTGTGTGAGACCGTTTTTCTTATGAAGTATGATGAAAATATATTTAGTTACGTATAAATCTTTTACTTACTTCAAATGACCCACTTTTAATAATTCATGAAGTGTTTCTATTTTTCCAGCAGTAGTCTTGATTATGTAACATGGTGCTTGGAGCCATTGTTGGACTTGTATCTATAATTTACTGGATTTATTTCCTAGAGATTATTTGTAATTTTCATGAATGTGACTTCCTAGTAATGTCTGCAAAGAAATCTTCGGAATTAAACGAAATCAGATCGATTTAAAGAGCCTTTTGTCACGAAAGTTAACTTAACATTTTTTTAAACGGTCATTCAGTTAGTACAATCTGCTCCAAGTCAACCAAGCATCATTTTACACAATGCAGCAAGAGTTTTTACAGCTTCATCTACTACATACAGTCACATAATCATCATGGTAAGAAAGGTCATCGCGGAATCTCCTAGTTTCTTTGTGTAATATTGTGCTCAGGTGTTGCTTTCATTCAAAATTACTACTGCCGCTAAACTTTAAAGTCAGGTTCCGCTTCCTTTTTTGATTCTTCTAATTATAAAGTTACCTAAATGTGTCAGATCCACCAAATTATTTTCTTGTATTATTGTCCCGTTAGTGAAATTTAATAGCGGCTGCGAACAGTAACTTCTACTCCAACACCTGATCGGAAGAGAGAAAACGCAATATTACTGTATGTCGCTTCCGAGGATTTATCTGTTAGTATATTGAGTGTTGCCCATCGGTTCTCTTGTCTTATGGTCTGGTATATTTTTTGTTCTGTGTGAGCATGTAGTGCTGGTGATGTGTATCTATGATGACTGTAGGTTCCGCAGAATAGTACAACGTGTTCGGGAGATCCCCTCTCCCCACATGTGCAGTACGGTGTCCCTCTAAGAATGACGCGGTGTAAATGCATAGGATAAGGGCCGTGACCTGCCAAGAAGTGAACCATGCCGTGGCTGACATCGACATGTTACATTCTTAGTCTCTCCGCTATGTCGGGGAAGAATGAATGGACACCCCGACCCTTTATCACTTGCTTCCCATTCCTGCTTCCAGGAGTCAATTCTCCAACGTCTCAGGTATTTTTCTTTATCTTCCAGAGCCGAACCAGTTACTAAACTCACCATGTCTAGTCTGCCCTTATTTAACCAGTAAGTCGCAGCCCGATATTTGATGGTTATATCGATCGGGAAGATCCCCAGCACCACACACAGTGCCTCCACTGAGGCTTCCGATAGCCCAAGTAGTGCGCTTCTCTGTCCGCGCCTTACCGCAGTAAAAGCATAGTATTGATTCGTGAAGTGCACAGTGGTAAGTGCGTATAACTGACGAAGGATGTTATATTAAACGTCGAACAAGCAATTCCAAATTCTACGAACAGCAAGCAGGGCAACCTTATCTTTTAACAACACATTAAATAGCCTGCCCCATACAAAACATTATGTGAGAGGCCGTACCAGAGGTGGTCGTAGTATCAGATCACAAGACCAGCACTGAACTCCTTCTAGTCACCAAGTAACTAGTGTCGGAAATACACAGAGGCATGAACTTCCACAGTCAGAAAAGCGAGGAGCGAGGAAATAAGTTGAAACCAATCTTCTCACCGTGTCTTAAAAGGTCACTATACGAAACGTTTAGCGGTAAGCTGGTATGATGGCCAAAATAAGGGTAAGGCAGCGACAGCCGTCGATCTGCCCAGGAGGCGGACAAACCCTAGAGAGCCTACATAGGGAGAGAACGGCCAACTGGCCGCTGGCCGCCATGTTTTTACCAGACTGCGCGCGGGACGTGCTTATACATAGCGCCTCTGACAGAAGTGCAGCCACTTGGCGAATGAAGTAAGGCATCAGTTCTATCCAAGACATCAAAGCACATCTTCTAGCTTACTAATCATTACGTGGTTAAATAAATGCCATTCATCTATGTTCATACAATCCTAATAAATTTGTAAGCAAATAAATCTCGTGAAACAGTTTCTATGACTGTCGAAAGTTAATACCACATTATACGATGTTCTGGTAATTTCGACAGTTGGCCGTTGATTATTAAGAAAGAGGGGTATTTCATGTAACGTATCTCAAAGAAAATAATGCTATTTCAGACTTTTATGTCTGCATATCCATAGTTGAAATTAATACAATATTATAGTTTTCCGCTCCGATAGAATGCATTTTAAGTATGCTGTTGATTTTATATTTTCCTACACTGGGAAATACCAAAAACGTCATTTTGTAGATACTTTTAGGGACAGCGTAACAAAGAAAATCGGAAAAATAACAATAATATCTCTAGTGAAACAGTAGAAACAGACGCAAAATAGGTAACTCAATATCTACAATGAGTCAATAGTCGCGCCCCCCTCCCTTTCTCAGGTCACATCCCGTAACCAGTCACAGGATTGTGAATAGCCAATAATACACAGCCAAGGGGGAGATTCTGTAGCCATGTTAAAAAATACCTTGTAGCACGACACGTGAAAAACCAGACCATGAACTAACAAAAAGCTGGGAAGTGCTGTTTAAAAAAAAATTACCGGATTCGAACACGCGACCTTGACAATATGAATTCAGTACGCAACCACTACACCACTTCGAAATGCAGTAGTTCTGTTACTGAATTTGATAAGTGCCTTTTATGCTTTGGGCTGGGAGGGGTGGCTGGAGCCGAAAATATTTACTTCACATAGGGAGCCATAAGTCGCTTTTACAGTCCCCACTTCCTCAGTTAACTTTCACCACCCACTGTTTCGGTATTTCCTCATTCCTTGCGAACACAAGCATTGTATAATAAAATTCTTGAATATCCGTCTCCAGATCGCTTATATTTTCTAAAACATTACCGGTTTCGGGACAGCTGCCCATCTTCAGATCAAGATTTTGTAGTTACAGAGTAACCTGTCCTGTAATGAACGAATGTTAACAGTCGTTACTGATCTTTAATAATAATCTTTAATGTTCACAGTCGTTACTGATCTTTAATAATAATATTTAATAATCATTATTTCGGTTTTTAAAGCCAACAGAGGAACGACGAGGCATTTATCTTGACTGCCCTGAATGATTATGTAACACACATTATTTGTTACACTCAGTAAATCACCTTAAACCTACGTATAATCGTAAAAACTGACGCGAAGTTCTAAGGCTATCGTCAACGACTAACGAACAACACGTTAATTTACGTAATTAGAACCGACAAAATATGTTCAAAAGCGGAGCAGTGTCTACCGTAATACAACCTCTACGTAACTGTACAGTGAAATCGCTGTCAGAAGTTTTTAAGACACTCCACAGTACAGAAAAGCACACTGTAGCTATTCACTCACATGTAAAGACTGCTAAGCCGCGGCGCAGCGGCCGAGCGCATTGAGGCGTTATGTTCCGATGCGCGAGGCCATTCCCCGTCGGGAGTTCGAATCTCCCCCCCCCCCCTCGGGCATGGACGCTTGTGTCGTCTTAAGTTAGTATAAGGTAGTTCATAAGTAGTTTGTAAGCTTAGGGACTGATGATCCCGCAGTTAAGTCCCTTAAGCTTAACAAACATT
Source organism: Locusta migratoria (assembly GCA_026315105.1). NCBI lineage: Eukaryota > Metazoa > Arthropoda > Insecta > Orthoptera > Acrididae > Locusta > Locusta migratoria. The sequence goes on from CM048748.1 coordinate 364,822,440, forward strand.
TGAACAAATTTGGAAAAAAGATGGCGTCCTGCTCTCTCAGCCAATCAGAAGTGGTCTCTCCCTATAGGCTCTCTAACACCCCCGTCCTTTTCGCGCCGAGCAGCGAGCACTGCTGCAATCGCACCACGTTTTACTTCGTCCAAAGCTGCGAGAACGTGCGGTACACGGCGCGCCCCACACGACGCCTTCCCCGACAGGCAACAGCGAAACACATGCTCCGATCCGCGCCCCAAATTCCAGATCGCCACTTTACTTATTTATTTTGGTGCACTGGTGCAGTCTGAAACCGAAGCCCAGTAAATCGCCAATGTCCGCTTTCCACCTTAGAAACCAACAAGCTAAACGGGAACTCAAAGTCACGTGTCAAGGGAAAGCGCTGGAGCATATTAGTAGTCCAATGTACCTGGGAGTTATATTTGGACAGGGAACATAATTTCAAGCAGTGCTGTCACACCACCAAGATAAAAATCTGTGCCAGGAACAACACACTACGAGAGCTACCAGGTTCTTCGTGGGGAACTCAGCTACATGTTTTGCGTACCATCGGACTGGCGCACAGTGTCTCGGCAGCTGCATGTGTGGCGCCAGTGTGGAGGAAATCATCTCACGCTAAGCAAGTCGACATTCCTTTGAATGGAATTGTGCGTATCGCCGCAGGATTTCTCAAGCCAACTCCCACAGCAAAAATGTTTCCCATCAGAGGCATAGCACCAACCGCTATCCGAAGTAAAGTCTCTGCCGAAATCTGAAGTTAAAAAGACCAATCCTCAACACCCGATGAACTGGTACAACAAACGAGTCCGGCTGAAATTCCGAAAATGTTTTATTGACAAAACTGAAGAGCTCGTTACCAAGATCGGAATACCGCGACTATCTTTGTGGAAATAAATAAATAAATAAATGATGATTATGCAGCCAAGATCGCATTTTTCATTTATTATGTGACAGGTTTCGGCGTACTCGACGCCATCTTCAGACCTGTCGTAACTTACGTAATTTCACGACATTAAGTTACGACAGGTCTGAAGATGGCGTCGAGTACGCCGAAACCGGTCACATAATAAATGAAAAATGCGATCTTGGCTGCATAATCATTATTAAACAATTATATATCGCCCAATTTAAAAATTAGTTCCTTATATAAAGTAAATAAATGTAGCCCCACAAAGAAGGATACGCCAGCGTTCGAATACGGAAAAAATGGCGGCTGATAGAGGCCGAAGCCAGTGGTCGCTGGGTAACCCAAAGCCAGAATGTTGACCCACAAGTGCTCCTCCAGGACATCAAACAATTTCCTACCTTCATGGGGACGAGCTCAGTCTTGCATGAACCACACGTGTCAAAATCAGGCTCACATTGGATGACGGGGATAAAAACCATCTTCCAAAATCTTCATGCACCATTCGGTAGTCACAACGTCATAAAGGAATATCGCACCGTTTTTTCCGTGGTACACTGGTAGACCACGAGTCATCACTGAATGAGAAAAGACGTTCCGATAGCGAAATGAGCTTTCTTAGTTTCCCCAAATGTTGCAGTTTTCCTGATGTACGAACTCATTTGCATACTTTCATGTGGAAGAAAGAGGCACATAAGAATGCCAAAAGTAATTTCCATATTGCTCCACGGCCAACCGTGCAGTTTGAGCTGAAACAGAATGTTCATAATCTCTATAAAATTCGGATTGTTTGGGAACTAAGACGGATATTTCTCCAGTTCTTAACGAAGATGTATATTCTAGTCAAAAGATATAAACACTTTGAAGTAAATTTTTTCTGTCCAAACAGCACTCTAAACATTGCAGTTACTTCTTTCTTCCATGAAAAATGCCAGATAATCACCTGTACTGTTGTCAGCCAAAGTCAGTAATGCCTGCATCAAAATGGAGTTTCTATTCACCAGTCACGCGGAATTTTCAGATGTAGACGGGTGGCAACGCGAACTAAAACACCGAAACTGAGGTCACGCTTCTCTCCACGGAGTGTACGCGATCTTATCTTAGAGAGAAGTACCGTTTCATTAGCACAGCTTCCCCACATACTGTCGCGTGACTGTCCAGGAGACTCTGAGGTCACAGACACACAGCGATCAGCTGTGGTTTCATCCACGTCAAGGAATCTGGGGCACATACCCCCCCCCCCTGCCACTTTGTGGCAAGAAGAACCACACATGCCTTTATCACAGAATGAAGATTCTCTGGTTTTTCTCGTAGCTTACACAACCTTGTTATGTCTGCAGATGTACAGTGAAATTGAGTACCCTGCCATCCTACAACATAAAGGGAAACTGCACTAGTAACTGCAGTTGAACGCTGCCACCCGCCGGAAAGAACACACCTGAATCTGCGAGCGCCGCCTACGCCACTTAGGCCGGAGTACGAACAGCGTTGTTCAATTCGCGCTAGGCCTTCATAGGTGTCATTTTACTTCCAGTACTAATGTGTGTCCTATGTTGTTTGCTGTATCCAGTATCTACAAGTTAGGTAAAACAATGTTTGTCCCCGTTTTAAAGTGTCACTGATTATTGTAGTGCTACGTCTGTCTTGGAAATCCGCCCTCAGGAAGTGTTGTTCCTTGTCGCTATCTCAACCACCTCCTCCTTCTCTTTAGTGATGGGATATATATGACAAAACTATGGCGCAATGTCTGTCACGAAAATTCCATTGCCGGCGGCGGTGGCCGAGGGGACAGCAGGGCGTCGGTCACGGTATGCACGGCCACTACCGTCGGGGTTCATATCCCCCCTCGGGCATGTATATTTGTGCCGTCCTTAGTGTTAGCTAGTTCATAAGTAGTTGTAAGTTTAGGGACTGATGACCCCGTAGTTAAGTCCCATAAGCTGTACAAACATTTGAAAATTCCATTGTACTTTTGCAACGTGAACATCATCAGTGATTGGAAATTGTATTCAAGTACCCCAACATTGCCATTTATCGTCGATGATCGGTTCAGGTGGATCAGAGCATCCAATCCATTTTATATGAAAACAAATGAAACAGTTTGACACCATATGAACTCCTAGATCTGTAATGTTCGGAAATTCATTTCCAACGTACGACAGTTGTATATGTTACTTCAACTTCTATTGTGACTTCATTCACAATGTCTGCTTGAAGATGCATTCGCTGTGTGAAGATCAGAAGAACGTAACTCCATTTCAGCTACTTCACAGGAGAGACGAAAATAGGTGTTTTAAAATGTAACTTTCATGTTTCAGTGGCGTAATATAAACTTATTTCCCAATAAAATATATATTATGTTATTGAAACATGACATTTTCATTTTAAAATACCTTTTTCGTCTCTCCTTTGAAGTAGCTGAAATTGAGTTACGTTCTTCTGATCCTCACACAGCGCATTGAAAATAGTCACTATGTGATCGAAATCGATCTGCTGCTACAGTAATAAAGCTTCTAGTAACGACCAATGCTGCTTACTGCATTTGTTTTGTTGTTATGAAACCACTACCATCTTACAAAATTTCTAATTTTACTTTCTGTATCTTAATTACGGACCAGGGGCTGCAGCTGTATATCTTGTAACGAAATATAATACCATCAGCTGTGTTCAATACATTTATTTACCAACCAGTTTCGACGGTCAATGCCGTCATCTTCAGGCCCTTAAAATAAGAAACCTGCATATTGTTGGATTACAGTCAATATAGCTGGTATCGCAAATTCGTCCAATATTACTGCAACAAGGAACAACAGGAACTCCCTCTTGTTCCATGTTGCAGTCTTCGACTCTGTGGGCTTCGATATATTACTAGCTAAATTTAGCAGCCTAAATTTCTTTCAAAGAGTGGTGCAATGGTTTCGCTCATACTTGACATTACGCCTTCAGTGCGCCATGACTGGCACCACAAAGTCACAACGGAGAAAAGTATTATCAGGCGTACCACTCGACTCGGTGTTAGGTCCAATATTCTTTTCATTGTACGTGAATGACGTGTATGACGATGACCTCCACCTGTATGTAAGTACAAAACCAAGACACTTGAAGACAGCCATCGAGAATTTCAGTTCTGACCTATGCGTACTATCAAAGTGGGCACAGAATATATGATTAAAACTCAATCCAAGCAAAACACAAGCGATCCTGGTACGTCATTCTAGACTTATTAGCCAGAAATCATTAATAGTAAATGACACAAATATATATTTTTCGGCCTGGGGGTGATTATAGATGACAACTGGGCTGAGCACACAAACGCAGTGTGTAGGAAGGATTCAACCCTACAGAAATATAATATGTTCTTTCCTGTTCACCTTAAAAGGAACTTGTAAAACACTTGTAATCCCAGCTATTGATTACAGTGAAGTTATCTGGCAAGGTCTTTCTTGGGAAAGCTCTCAATGTCTGGAACTAGTCAACAACGCCTGAGTTCGATGTATATGTAACATCCGTATCTTCAACCATAACACCATCTTACTTACACGCAGTTATTCTGGCTCTGTGCTAACAATCTACTCTTTTATCAACGTACACCGTCCCTCATATCTTTCTTCGACCCTAACACACTTGTCTGAACGACATAACAGAAATAAACGTTCCTATCAGAGGAGAACGCTTTTTGTCCCTATCCATCACTCAGCCGCTTCCTCGAAGTCATTTTCAGTAACAGGAACCAGACTCCGGAACAATCTGTTTCACTACACCAGAGAAATGAATAAAACTGCCAGCTTCAAACGACGGTTAATGGATTATCTACTTAAACAATAATTACGCTGTTCTCTCTCACCCTAAGCTCCTGTTACAACTTACAACAGACATACGTATTCACAGGTATTCTCCGACTGACATTGCTCTCGCCAGGCACAGCTTTCCTTCCTTCTATCAGAATTCGCCATATTCAAAAGGAGACTTTGTATTTGCTTTATGTCAATGTTATATCTATTATAACATCAGCAGCAACAGACGCTGTCTCAGTAGTACTGTTAGTATAATCTTATTAGAGTTAACTCAATAGTATTTATTTACATCCTTTTTACATGTATTCAATCTGTCTATCTGTTTAAATTATGTTATTAATATCTTATTAATCGTTAACTTTTAAATTCATTGTTATTTTATACGATTCTCAGATGTAAAAAGCATGGTATGAGTACAACCCTGGTCCGATGTCAGGGCCTGATAGCCCTAATAGGGTCAGGCTAAAAAAAGAAACAAATATATATATATATATATATATATATATATACCACAAAAGTATAAGACAAGGAACACGAAGATAAGCAAAGACGTACGTTTCAATCCGATGATTGGATCGGCACTGACGATTGTGCTTCTCTCAACAATGTGAAAAAAAGGAATACGACGAGGTAGTTCCTAGAGCCGTCTGGCGTCGTGAATAACCCGACTTTTTCCTACAAGATCAACTGAACAGCTAATGTGCCCCTCGCTCTTTCTGGCTGTCGTCGCTTCCTCTCCTAGAGACGCAGCAGTGGATAGTAGCTGCGAGTACTCCTCGGTACATTCGTGCTGCCGTGGTTTCCTGTCTCATTACACAGCACATGCCTCTGGTTGTTATTACCACGTTTTGCAGTGAAACCCCATTATCGCTGTTTTCGACATGCAGCAGGGGCATGTTGGAAGTGGATACTCGCTTTACAACCCTACTGCAGTGTTTTTATGGCTCTCCTTTCTCATATATACCGGTGGAGCTTACTCCTCCTAAAATAAAATAAAATGTCTCCGGAAATAATAAAGTCGGCCGCTGTGACCGAGCGGTGTGCGGCGTGTCAGTCACGGTCTGCACGGCCGCTGCGGTCGGGGGTTCGAATCCCCCCTCTGGCATGGATGTTTGTGCCGTCTTTAGTATAAGGTAGTGCATAGATTTAGGGACTGATGACCCCGTAGTTAAGTTCCATAAACTCTAAAAACATTTGAACATTTAATAAAGTAAATAAATGAAAATGAGTGCCTTCATTATTCTAGACAATGTTCATGTCCGTGAACTGCAACCTAATCAAAAATTTTATGTTGCAGCTAATAGGGGGGTGGGAATAGAGTTTGGAATCTGTATATATGTGGTTGGAATCTTAGACAGACGTGAGTCAGTCAGGGACACGGTGAGAAGCAGTATTTTAGTTCCAGCGTTCGATGTTGGTGGATGTGTGCTTTCGCACCAAAACGCTACCAAATTTGAACAGACACAATAAATAAATAAAGGCAATTCCCGTTAATATTATATAGAATTATTCTGAACAATGTATTCACTTAAGACCTTGACTAACAAAACCTTCCAATGCAATAGTCCAACATGCAAACACACACACTCGTCTAGTTTATGGCCAACAGGGGATGCGGATTGACATCACTGCGACATCAGGGTAGAGGGGGGTGGAGGGGTTGGGGTGTGACGTCCGTGGGATGGGAAGGTGATGGGTGCAGCCGACGTTGATTAAAAGTCAATTGAAAATCAATCAATTATGTATATATTTGATATTAACTGCGACAGTTCCGCACTTGTTCCACTAATGACAAATTACATTATGTCACGTCATCCGAGATTTGTATGATGTATGACGGACAGGTTGTGTTGTGTGTATAATACCAATTATGAGAGATTTCATCCAATGGGTAAAAAGGTCAACGCAAGAATCACTAGGATAACTGCCACGTGGCACGAGATATTCGCGTGTGGTCGCCGACATATATGTAGCGTACTGCCACTGACGATAATGCCCGAGGAATTTATAGGCTAGCAACTGAGTAAAACCACTCATCAGTTTCCTCCACAGCTGCTATAACACACATCCGTTTGTTTTACATCTTATAGGTTCATGGATATAAATAGGAGAGCTGTGTTCCAGAACAGAAATCACTGTAAATTAAACAGTGGTGGAAGCTGATGAAGAAAAGAAATGTGAAGTTTGCTGTCCCTATAGATAACGGAATTAAATTTACTTTTGGAAAATTGTACGATGTATTGTAGTCTGTAAATGACGATTCACGTAACAGAAGTGTAGTGGATGTGTTTCACTGTTGGTGACGTAATACAAGTCACCTAGCGCTGTGTGTGTGTGTGTGTGTGTTGTACGCTGCTGCCCGTCGTTTGACGCGGTGTTCACTCTGCTAGGAACTGAGCTATGACACTATGGTGTTGGCGAGTGACAGCCTGAAGGTGTCACTGGGTTCGTGATCTGGAACCGGTGTATCCATCGTTCCACGATGGTTACGGAAAGAAGGAGGTCAGCGCCTAGGAGGAAGCGCTCTCCCTTGAAAAAATTGGTTTCAGGCGTCACCAAACAAAATACACGCCCTCGTAAATTTTAGTGTGAAATTTTCAGTCCATTAGTAGAGGAACGGAAAACTCCATTTAAAGTCCCATCTACGGACTAATGAGAAACAACGATACGCGTTTAAAATGAACAAATATTTATAAGCGACTACATTTAATCCGCGTTGCGGCCACGCTATAACATAGATAATTCGACGTATCAACATAGCACTGTCGCTAACATGCCCTTAAAAAGGGAGAGACAAGTATCATATATCGAACTCCTGGACAATGTAAAAATAAGACCATGAATTCGTCTACACAGCAGAAAGAAATTTCATTGATACATTGTTGAGGATGTATAAAACGCTCGGCTAGTCCTGTGTATATCCTCCTTTTGCAGAAATACAATCTGCTGTTCTCCCAGGAAGGTGATCGTAGAGTTGACGAATGTTGCCTTGCCGAATGCCCTGTTATGTATTTCCTACCTGGTGCCTTAAGTGGGCCACATTTCGTGCCAGTCGTACAGACTGCGGAAGATGACATTCCATTTGGCCCCAAACGTGGTCCATGAGGGATAGATCTGGGGATGGTGTTGACCAGGTTAGTTGACGTACACCTGCAAGAACACGTTGGCTGGCACGTGATACGTGTGGACGTACAGTGTCGGAAAAACATATCGCCTTTCTGGTGCAAGAACGGTAGCAATGGGGGTTGAAAGCTGGTTTCAATGTAGCGTGCATTGTTAAGTTTTTCCTCAACGATCACCAGAGAAGAACGGTTAATGGAAGATTTGGTTCCCCGCACTATGTTGCCGGGTGTCAGCTATGTGTGCCTCTGTTGTAAACTACACATTTTCGAACTCCCCTGCACTACGCCACTCACGCGTACCACTATCATTTGCACTGAGGCAGAAGCGACTATCATTACTGACACATCACCACTCGTCCTTCCATTAGCGCCTACCGCAACTTCACTGCAGGCGGGACGAACGATGTTGGGGTGTGAGGGGAAGATGCCCTAATGGTATGCAAGATTGTGCATCATGGTGTGGGGAGCCATATTCTACACTGGCTGTTATACTCTGCTAATCATTAAGGAAACATTGATCAGTCCACGATTCAACCCTTATTGCTACTGTTCATGCACAAACAAGGCGATATGCTTTTATAACAATGCACGTCCACATCCTATGCCACTTAACGTGCTGTGCAAGGTGTACGTCAACTACCCTGGCCAGAACGATAGTCATCTTACAAGGTCTACAACAGAGGCACGTAATCTTGAAAAGCTAAGGCAACAGGTGGAAACTGCATGGCATACCATTCCTAAATACTACATTCGGCACTTATACGATCGTCTCCTTGGGAGAATTACAGCTTGCATTGCTGCAAAAGGAGGGTATGCACGGTACTAGCATCGACACTGGGCTCACTCTGATCACTGTACTCACGTGCATATGGCTTTGTCTATGTAATCATGTGTTGTATACATCCTAAAGAATGTGACAATAAAAATTCCTTCGTCTGGTCCCACGAATTAATGGAGTTCGTACTCAAACTGAGTACTAGATCATCAATTCGCAGAAGCCAAGCAGCAGATTGCCAAACAGATTTTCAATACGTCAACGTGACTAAAGACAGTTATAAGTTATGATGTGAAAAATTTCGCACTGCTCTTCGTTTACATACCCAACTACATTACCACTAACAGAATTAATTTGGCAACGTGATACTTGGCTAAAACGTCACACAAACCCACCTTTGACACTGCTGTGGTTGCAAGTGAAAGCCCCTATGGCTATCGCCACTAGCATTTTAAACAATCTACGCAATCTGTGAAAGACGCATTCCATCTTATTATCACGTGGTGAGGGAGATGTTGCACCATTGTTCATCCCTCCCTGTATATGCAAAACGTTCCAAAACATAAGACAACGCCACTCTGCGATGTAAGAACGCAGCAGGGCTTGATAAGAGGGAGTTTATGCGGCTCGCACTCGCTATGTTAAGAAACGGCAGAGCAGCCAATCAGGAGACGCGGTGTTGCGGCCAAGAAGAAAGAGCGTAACAATTGTGCTATGTAAAAAAATGGAAGTTGTGTATGCAAAATTTTTGAAGATCAGCTAGTTACAGTTCCTATGAGTATGGATGTCAATAAGAAGATAGTGGCGACAAACGTGGATTGGTTGTTATTTCAGAGCCGGTTTGCTGGTCATTATCATAAAAATAAAATAAATAAAACATGCTTTGCTCTATGGTTGAGAGATTTTTGTATGTACCCTTGTGTACCCTTGCAGTAATTTCCAAGAATGTTTGCAATCGAGGTTCATAAACCAATAAAGAAGGCTAGGAGCGTGTTTTTGTTGGGAAGAGCCGATAAGCAAATGTTACGATCCCACTTAGAAAATGAATGGGCATCATTTAATTCCGGGACTATGGATGTAGAGGAATTGCGGACTAAACGTCTGATGGACAGAGTAAGTTGTAATTTGCGGCTGTTTGCTAATGATGCTGTGGTGTATGGGAGGGTGTCGTCTGTAACTGACTGTAATAGCATAGAGGATGACGTAGACAAAATTTCTAGTTGGTGCGAAGATTGGCAGCTAGCTCTCAATGTACAAAAATGTAAGGTGATGCGCATGAGTAGAAAAAAAATCCCATAATGGTCGAATACAGCATTAGTAGTGAGCTTCTTGATGCAGTCGCGTCGTTTAAATATCTAGGCGTAACATTGCAGAGCGATATGAAATGGAACGAACATGTAAGGACAGTTGTGAGTAAGGCGGACAGCCGACTTCGGTTTATTGGGAGAATTTTGGGAAGATGTACTTCACCTGTAAAGGAGACCGCGTATAAAACGCTTGTACGACCACGTCTTGAGTATTGCTCAAGTATTTGGGACCCGCAGCGGATCGGTTTGAAGGAAGACATAGAGGCGGTTCAGAGGCGAGCAGCTAGATTTGTTACCGGTAGGTTCGACCAATGCGCGAGTGTCACGCAAATGCTCCGGCAACTCAATTGGGGATCGCTGGAAGAAAGACGTTCTTTTCGTGAATTTCTGTGTAGTAAATTTAGAGGGCCGGAATTTGAAGCTGAGTGTAGTACGATCTTGCTGCCGCCTACTTACATTTCGCGTAAAGATTACAAAGACAAGATAAGAGAAATTAGGGCTTGTACGGAGGCATATAGGCATTCTTTTTTTCCTCGTTCAATTTGGGAGTGGAATAGGAAAGGAAATGCCTAGTAGTGGTACAGTGTACCCTCCGCCATGCACCTTACGGTGAATTGCGGAGTAGGTATGTAGATGTAGATCTCGCAGTGATATATATTGGTCCCAATCCCCCCGTTCCTTGGTTGTAAGGCGTATGCCGGAACTGGTAAGCCCCTACCACTTATTCCCAATTGGGATCCCCCATTTGCCCCACTATCAGTTTGTCTGATAATTGGCTGAATAGAACCGCGATTCTTTACGGGCCGGATCTCAAACAGCCCACTCCACTGCGGAGCGGGAAATTATATATATATGTATATATCGAACGTATATATATATATATATATATATATATATATATATATATATATATATATATATTCATTATCCACTGCGAGGAGTGGAGCGGGAAATTATATATATATGTATATATCGAACGTACAAATAAATATAACATACTATACCTGCTCTATCTTTTACTGCCGTGGTGTATTAATAATGGGTGACTTATGACCATACTACGGCAATTATCTAAAAATCTCTTATAAATTGAAAATCAATTCAATCACAGAAACGCCTTACCGAAATTCTCGCATGAACTTCCAAATTGACGCCATATTTACTCGTCATGAAACACGAAATCTTATTGGGAGGCATAACTAGACTCCTGACTGGCTGCTCTGCCGTTCCTTAACCTAGCGAGCGCGAGCCGCATAAACTGCAGTTTGACCGTACAGTTAAAAGACCTGCAGAATGACGGCGACAGGCACAGCTCAGTTTATTCTGGGGATAATATCATAATTATTAGGTAATATTTTAATTAATATTATTAGGATGTATGTATATCTGATAGCATATGACTACATACTATTGACACATTTGTCACAGTACTTTTGCGGCGCTAGCCGTGTGTTCTGCAATAAATTCGAGTTCTGCGCTAATGCACCTTTAAAATCTACAACAGTTTTAGTCCTATGCACAAAAGTTTTTAAAGCCAAACACTTTCTACGTATGGTTCTGATGCACAAATTGTTTAAACTATCTATATCAGCACTAGCCGTTAAATATGAAATAGTCCTGTACACAACTAGTTCGTAAGAGTTATACTTGCTGCATAAGGTTTAACATAGTTCTTGGTCATATTTTAAATTTTCCAAACGTTTAAAATGTTGGAAATAGGCCTAGCCGTAATATACCAGACTTTCCAGCGCACAAACAGCCAAACACATACATTCGTTCAGTGAATCTAATTGTGGCTTGGCCACCATTCAAATTTGCCCAATTTTCAAACAGCTAAAGTCGCACATACCATTATGGGAAATTTTCACACGTGAACTATTTCTTTTATGTAAAGCGTAAGGCGGCGCTTTGCCACTTTTTCAGATTTGCCAATTCCTTAAACTTTTACGTCGATGCTGTCTCTTAGACATGAAACAGTCTCAAGGAAGGTTATTTTAACATAAACACTTACTAAACAATTTAAGTTGCAAAATGTTTGTAATTGTATAGGAAGAAACTACATACGTTCGTGATAAGTCCCTAGTCTTACAAACTAATTAAACAAATCAAAGAACAACACACACATCCATGTCCGAGGGAGGATTCGAACCTCCGACACGAGAGGCCGCCCGATCCGTAACGTGGTGCTCCAGACAATTTTTTTTGTTTATTATTTTTTTTAATGATGAGTGGTTCTGGTCCTTGCGGTCGCTGACGGTTTTTCTTCCTTATTTTTCATCGTGTCCCTCGCTCAGCTCCTGTATTGCAGAGGGCGTTCAACCACGGATCCGCTCGGCTAAAACTGCGCGGCAATTTAAGTCGCCACTAGCCATAATGTCTGAAGTAGTCCACGCAAAATTACTTTACTCACTAACTAATGCTCAAAAATGTTTGTCAAGCTAATACTAAAGACGGCAAAAACATCCATCCCCCAGGAGCGATTTGAACCCCCGACGGGGAAAAACTTCGCGCATCGTAGCATAGCGCCTCAATGCGCTCGGCCGCTCCACCCCGGATATTTTACTGCGAATTAAATACCTGTTAGGTATGTATCTAATAATTAGCAATATATATCGTCTGCAGGTCCGGATTATTTTGACTAAGATAATGGGTTAGAAACGTGCTGCTGGAATCACGGGTTCATATTTTGAGTTTTAACCTAGCCTTCTCCTCTCAACGATGTGACAGTTTTCAAGAAATTACACGTGGTTTGGATTCCACGTTAAGCTGCTCTTTCCCGGGTTGGACTCAGACCAGGTCACCAAGCCACAAGGAATTACTATTAATAGGACGTTTCCTGGATGCTATAATCATTTCACATTACATAACGGTTTCCAATTTTACATACGGCATAACTATGCGTTTTAAATTTTCCCTGTATTTCATTTTATTCTAATTGCTCCATGTATCACCAACACATATATGAGTCAATTGCTGCGCGAAAACTCAAGAAAGACTTCACTGATTTGAATATTTTTGGAAAAATGAAAAATAAAGTAGTGATAACTTAATTTATTGTTAGTGATACTTCCGTCGCCTTCAGTCACAAGATCTTAAGAAGCCCAGGCCTTTAAACATGTGTAAATAATCATAGAGGCAGCTTATTAATGTGCCCTCAAGGCTGGAAATGCATTGTGTATCATAAAACAATTTTGTGACTGTTGGTGAATTCCTTTTATTTGAGAAAACTAAATACGGGACAAATACCCATGCCCGGGGGGCGATTCGAACCCCCGACCGTAGTGGCCGTGCAGAACGTGACTGGCGTGCCGCAGACCGCTCGGCCACTGCTGCTGGTTAGCTACCATATACAACCGATCACACAGCGAAAGCTCTGTACGCAAAGACTGGAAAGTTGCCCAGGTCTCTCTAATATTAAATAAGGCAATAGGAGTGATCCTCGATATTACAGCGTCATCGTATTGACGTCGATTTGCAGTAGGATTTTGGAATATATACTTTGTTCTAACATTATGAACTACCCGGAAGAGAACGACCTATTAACAAATAGTCAATACGGATCCAGAAAGTATCGCTCTTGCGAAAGACAGCTGGCCCTTTATTCACATGAACTGATAAGTTCCATAGACAAGGGATATCCAATCGATTCCATATTTCTGGATTTCCGTAAGGATTTTGACATTGTACCTCGCAAGCGGCTTTTAATGAAATTGCGTGCTTATGGAAAATCGCCACAATTGTGCGATTCGTCACAATTGGAAAGGTCACAGTTCGTAGTAATAGAGAGCAAGTCATCGAGTAAAACAGAAGTGATATTTAGCGTTTCCCAGGGATGCGTTATAAGTCCCCTACTTTTCCTTGAGTTTAAAAACGGTTTAGGAGACAATCTGAATAGCTCCCTTAGACTGTTCGTGGATGATGCTGTCGTTTGTCTCTTAGTGACGTCAAGAGAGTATCAAAACAAAGCGATTTAGACAGAATTTCTACATGGTGCGAAAATTGTCAATTAACATTGAATAATGAAAGGTGTGAAGCAATACAGATGATCACTAAAAGAAATCCACTGAACTTCAATTACACGATAAATCACTCATACCTTAAGGTCATAAATTCTACCAAATACCTAGGAGTTACAATTACGAACAACTTAGACTGGAGAGAACACATAGAAAATGTTGCGGGGAAGGCGAACAAAATGATACGTTCCATTGGCAAAACGCTTCGAAGATGCACCAGCTCCACCAAAGAGACTGTCTACTGCACACTTGTGCATCCTCTCATGGAGTACTGTTGCCCAGTGTGGGACCCTCACCTAGTGGGTCTGACGGAAGACATTGAGAAGGTTCAGAGAAGGGCAGCTCGTTCTGTTTTATCACGTTACAGGGGGGAAAAAGTCAGTGAAACTTTGCACTATTTGAGGTGGAAATCATTAAAAGAACGACGTTATTCGTTTCGACGCGATCTATTTGCGAAATTTCAATCACCGACTTCTGAATGTGAAAATTTCTGCTATTAACCACTTGCATAGGGAGTCATGACCATCCCAATAACATAAGAGAAATCAGAACGAAAACGGAACAATTTAGGTGTTCTTTCTTCTCGCGCTCTATTAGAGAATGGAACGGTACGGAAAGGTTATGAAAGTGGTTAATGAACCCTCTGCCAGTCACTTAAATGTGATTTGCAGAGTATCTGTGTAGATGTAGATGGGTATCTTACTCTTGAAATTGATACCGATTGCTGTGAATTGGTTAGGTACTGTAATGTTTCATAGGTAGGTTAGTGAGGAGGTGAACACATAATAGTGACAGGTAGGAGTCGGTCAGAGAACTGGGACAGTTGCGTCATGACATAAGTAGAGGTGGAGTTGGGTGGATAGGGGCAGAAGGAGAAAGAGTGGAATGGGGTCAGAGGTGGATAGACAGAAGAGGAAGGAGGAGATGGACATGAGCCCGAGGAACATGGAGCAAATGAATATCAGATTAAATACTTACCAGAACAACGTCGGTTTCCACGTAGTTAATACAGCGAGAATCATAAGGCAACAAAACGGTAAGGAACCAGTTTACAGATGATGACAGTAATGGGTAGTGACTTTAAGTAAACGGGGTATAACATGCATATCCAATTTTTATGCATATTTTGCAATTGAAAGCACTGCCATGTTCGCCAGTTAACAATAATGATACTGCGAAAACCAGATCCGAACACAGCCAAATCCAGAATTTCAATTTTCATTGCAAGTGCTAACTTCATAATAATACAATACAATCGAACAATTCATCGAAACGACATGAGAAACTATTCATTGCATTTACTCAAATATCGCTCTTAGAAAGAGAATTTGCATTAATATCACAGCATATGAAAAGACATGTAGCCTAGAAAGTAGACTTCGGGCCCAAAGTAAGATATTTTCCAAACAACGCCATTCCTAAACATTGTGTCACACAATGCGATCCCTCACCACAGCTGAGCAGATAAACGTAACTGTAGGCTAAATCACTTGAAATTTAGTTCACTTTCGCCTTCAATGTCAGCCATATCCTCATTTAATTGGACTCAAATCAGCTATCGCGTAACAGTCTTTTCACTTCCAGGTGGAAACCTATTGTAGGTGAAATACGAGTACGTGATACATGCCAACCACAGACTCCAGTGTTCAGCTCTATGTCGAAAGTGAGGTAATTCAGAAAGAGCTGTCTATCAGCTGTCTACTAGGGAATCCGATGTATCGATACTAAAAAATAAAAAGAAAAATCATTAACAACCTCCCTCGATAAAATATGTCTGCTTCATATCGTAAACATACCTGATCTATATATTCAAGTATTGATTTATTATTGGATATTCTGTACATTAATTCTTCTTAAAGCAAGGATTTGAAGAAACACTATTAACTTAAAAATTTGTAAGATAATTACTGGACTTTTCCAGATGAAAGATTGTGTTACAATAACATTTGCTCGACTGTTATATTGTTAATTAATAACTGTGTACTTGTAATAGTATAATAAAATATTTCACTCTACGTTTTACATTACATTTTCTTAATTTGTCATTGGAAACATGTCGAAATAAATGTTATTTCATAATGGTGTAGGAGAATTCAAAATATTTTACACAGTGCAGGCGTTGAAAGAAGAAAGTGTCGAGTGATCCATCGAATAACTTAAGTCAACCGTTTCGTCATAAGGGTACTAGATTTCAGCCATATTCTTATCATTAATTAGCTGTCATTTTCAGCAACTGTTTCTCAAGAATGCCGATGTGATGTAATAACATACGACTTACATAAAAAAGTTGTTCATCAAGACAACTGATGTGCTATTTTTTCCCATTTTGATTCACATTAAATTCACACCACCACCCTCCACTGCAACCAGAGTTTCTACTGTTGCTTCACACAGTCATAGAGAAAGACTAGACATGATGAAAGCAGTAGCAATCTTTCACATAAAGAAAGTCAAATTAAATTCCTCGATGTTTTAGAAAGAACAATTTTTCCTGAAAATTACAAAAAAGCGTAATATGAAATAAAAATATCTGTTGTCGATATTTGTATTTTGATATTGATAAATGGGTATATATTTCAAAAGAATAATGCTGATTTATATAGCTATATCGATACTACCGTTACCTAGCACGAGCTATATGTGGATATAACGATATGAGTCGGCAATATACACTTATATTGCACGTTATATCGACGTCTGTAGACGGGGATGACGTGATATTAAATACCCAAAACCTTTTGTCCGCGAAAACTAAAATGACATTCGGTGCCATGATAGAAGGAAGCGTTAGTGAATTGGAAATGCCTTAACAGTTGCTGATATCAGCCATCGTATAGTCAATTTAGTTTGAGCGGACAATGGAAGATATGTAATTAAGGATGCTTCCTGTTCTCAAATTTTATCGTGTAAGGGAACAACTATTGTACATACATATGCTAGTGTCCAAAATGGATTTGAACTTTTTTTCTGGTCTTGTATGCATATTTGACCCAGAAACATGATGCATGTGGCCTCGTATATTAGACAGTTTTTTTTTTTTTTTTTTTTTTTTTTTGGCTTACAAGAGAAGTATCTGACCTGCTTCTATTTTACTTAATTTCTCTTTCACAGGGTTTATGTCGATGCTGATGAAGCAGGAACTGATGGAAGCAATGCTTTTCTGCTTACAAGCACTCGTTCTTATATGTCGCATTTTCAACTTTAAGGTGATTTGCAAAACATTTTTAGTGTTCACGTTTGCAGAAAACTACTTATTCTTAGTTAGTTTTATTTCTTTCAGTTATTCATAAGGGAAAAACTGCCGGGATTATCACTACCTAACCGTTCACATTACTCAAACTGACGGTTACTGAAGACAACACACAAATTCATGCTCGATGGAGGAATCGAACCTGCAGCAGAAGTGTCTGTGCAATCCATGACAACGGTACTTCAAAACGCATGGCCCTTTCCGCGCGGACACGTTTTCTTCACTAGCTCTTAAATCTGTGAAGTGAGGAAAGAAGCAAGTGATACTATTACGTTTTATGAATATCCACGTGGTAATGAAATGTTATATCTTTAAACATTAACATCGAAATCATCTGTGGAACTGCAAAGCAAAGAAGCTGTCATTTTCGACATACTAAAACATTTAAGGCCATAGAAGTTAAATTGTTTTCAATTTACATATACTGTATATACTGTGTATAAAAAAGTCATATAAATGAGATGAAATGTGTCCTCTTACTGCACCAAATACGTACAGGATATTCCAAGTCAGCTCATGAAGGACGGAAACCCTTGAGCGATCTAGGGCTGTCCGAGCGAGCAAACGCGACAGCGCAAGCTGCCTGCAAGGCACCCCGCATGCGCACTGCTCACTAAGGTTTTGGTTACATAGTAGACCTAGTGACAACAATGGCTTCTAAAAGCAACCAGTTGACGTTTCTGCTTAGTTGGGAAGAACAGTTGTTGTTTATTGAGAATGATGGGGTGCCCAAGTGTCTTGTGTATCACAGAATTCTGAATACGACGAAGAAATATTATATATATATATATATATATATATATATATATATATATATATATATATATATATATATATATATATATATATATATATCTTCATACCACGCAGAACAATGAGTGCCGGCCGCGGTGTCCGAGGGGACTGAGGCGTTCCAGTCACGGTCTGCATGGCCACTACGTTCGGGGGTTCGAATCCCCCCTCGGGCATGGATATTTGTGCCGTCCTTAGTCTTAGCTAGTTCATAAGTAGTTTGTAAGCTTAGGGACTGATGACCCCGTAGTTAAGTCCCATAAGTTCTACAAACATTTTGAACAATGAGCTATATTGTAATGCACAAAAGCAACTCATTGTGATACTGAAGGGCAAAGTTCATCATCAGGTAACCTTGAAGCAAGAAAAGTAAGTACAATGTATATGTTTTCACTTCATTAGAAGAAAAAAATCGCACTGCCGTGTTTTATGGTCCACTTTAGATTTGTAGTTTTATAACTTTTTGCAAACATTTCGATCAAAAATGATAATGTTTATAACTTTATCGTTAAGCAAGTATGAGACCACAGCTTTTACAGACGTTCCTCAGCTCGCAATATTTGTGAGGGACTTTAATTTGGCTGAGTATCTGTGGAAAACATGCGCTAGCCGTGGAAAAGGCTCTGTTGTGTGGCAGCAGACAATGCACCGCAATTGGTTGGAAGCCAGTAAGGTTTTTGCGATTCGACTGAAGGAAACAAATGGAGACGGAATTTCGGGGGAAAAATCAAGTGTAATGTGTGTGTGCATCAGAAAGCTAAGTACGCAAAGTGAGATGCTTCAGTCGCCGTGAAGGACGTGGGGAGCGTGTAAATTTAGTACGGTACCACGGTCTCCTCCAGCGACGTTATAAGCGCGAAGAAAGTAAATCTTTCGTGGACAAACGTCATCAATTTGAAAGACAACTTGGTAGAAACGTCTTTCAACCGTTTTCATCCCTTCAATAGCCTGGGGACATAACTCTCGGTGATAATAAAGAGATTCCCGTCCAACTTCGCAAAGTTTTGGAGAATGGCTTCAAGACATGTCAAGCCTACAAGACGACTTAGAAGAGTTACGTTGGCTACTCCATTTTCTAGCAGATACTTATCCTTCAGAAGTGCAAGCAGAGATAAAAGCTTTGACAAATAGCACATTACTCAAGGAAAGATATTTTAACAACATGAATTTGTTAAAATGGTATCGCGATGATTAGGCAGAAGATATCAGATCAGATCTATATTTGATTCTACTATACTGTTGTGAATGTCTTAGAAATAGAAGAGATTAAACATTGCAGAATGGATTCAGTTTTACGACTTAGGACTTACGACTATTCTGCGTATTTTGTTAGCTAGATGACTGGCACCCAGTATTTCACCAATCGTGAATAAAATGAAATATATTGACATTTTTAGTTCCTTTTGTCCAGTTTTTCCCATAGTTGTTATATTATATTATTATAGTGTAGGTATTTCGGTTATCCGTCTATGCAACTGATCTAATAAAATATTTTATTGCCATTTGCATTTCGCCTTTATTTGGATGGCATCATCAGCTATCTTGTTCACCCAAAATATCTCTGTAAGAATAACAGCAATTGGAAAACGACTTTCCCCGGTATCAATGTACGGCTGGGGCCCATGAATGTACATATTTGGAAACATTCTAAATCGAAAGACAATGTGCTTTTTATCACAAACTTATGTTTTTTTTTAAATGGACACCCTATATTTTTCCTTCAGCAATCCATAGCATGACAAATCATGTAAACAATGGCGTTGATTTCATCGCAATATTCCAATTACATACCGAGATATTGCGACGCGAAGTTGACGCTTCAAATACGTGAAACGCGCGGCTGGCGCACGTCCTGAGACTCAGGCGAGAACCCCACGCTGCTCAGGACGTGCGCTAGCCGCGCGTTTCGCGTATTTCAAACGTCAACTTCGCGTCGCCATATCTCGGGATGTAATCAACGCCACTGTTTACATGATTTGTCATGCTATGGATTGCTGAAGAAACAATATAGGGTGTCCATTTAAAAATCATAAGTTTGTGTTAAAAACACATTTGCTTTCCTTTTAGAATGTTTACAAATATGTACATTCATGGGCCCCAGCCGTACATTGACACCGGTGAAAGTCGTTTTCTAATAGCTGTTATTGTTCCAGAGATATTTTGGGTGGACAAGATAGCTGGGACACCCTGTATACTTGATTATGTTTTACAATATTGAACAATTATGTTCATTTTGCTGTGTTTGTGGTTCCAAAACTTCACTGCCTAGCGGTGCTAGCTGTGAAGTGCTGGAACAACAAACACAGCAAAATGAACATAACTGAAGCAGGACAGCCGGAAGCCACCAATGATCACTAGATGTAAAGCAATATCCATGAAATATTGTAATTACAACATCCAGATATCAGTAACTATACTTAGAGAACGCATCAGAACTCTTCATAACCTAAAAATACTGAGAAATGTAAATATCAAATATTGTAAAACAAGAAACTTCCTGGCAGATTAAAATTGTGTGCCGGAACCGGGACTCGAAACTAGGACCTTTGCCTTTCGCGAGCAAGCGCACTACCGACTGTGCTATCCCCACATGACTCACGATGCCGCCTCAGAACTTTACTTCGGCCAGTACCTCGTCTCCTACTTTCTAAATTTCCCAGAAGCTCTCCTGCGAACCATGCAAGACTAGCACTCCTGGATGAAAGGATATGGTGGAGACATGGCATAGCCACAGCCTAAGGGATGTTTCCAGAATGAACTTTCACTCTGCTGCCTTCCCCTCGCCTGTAAAACATAATCAAGTATATATTGCAGGCCACTGACGATGCCTTCCAAAAAAAGTGAAATGCATATGGCAATAAAATATTTTATTAAATCAGTTGCATAGACGGATAACCGAAATACCTACACTATAATAATATGAAATATATTTCTCAAACTAAATAGAGCATTCGTACGTTTGGCTTATGCTGGATGTTTGTTAACTATTCTGTTGTCATGTAGAATTCCGCTGTACATGGTGTCGTCGCAACCAGCGCTTTCTGCACAGTGCTGCATGTTCTCTGCCTTGCCCTCGCCTGTCCACGTGTGTCGCGCGCACGTGCACAAGCTGTTTGCTCAGTCCCGTCTGCGAGTGCCCCAGGGCGTCCGGCTGCGCGCAGCTGACCTCCCTAAAGGGAGTAGCCTCAAATACACATTCAAGACCAGAGAAACATTCGAAACACTATGTTGCTCATATACGGCATTTCTACACGAAAAGTAGGTGGTTTATAAAGTGGTAATGTTGACGTGCTGCAATAAACTGAGTACTAGCTGAAAACCTGGCGTTTCTTGGGTATTTACTTATATATTCCACTGACGTATTAGTCCAACACTTCTCACCCTCCTCTCTCTTTGTCCATTTCATCTGAAATATTGCTCGCTAATTTATTGGTAAGTAATAATAATAATAATAAAATATAAATAAATATTTTTTATTATTTAAAATGATAAAATCAAAGTAATGGTTCGTTGTAATGATGTAAATTTAGAAAAGGTAGCGCCTGAGAAAATAATGTTCTGTGAAAAGAAAGTTTATACCGAAAGCAAATAAAGTTTTAAATTATTCGAAATGTTTGAAATGAAAATTAGGGCGCTAAAATTACGGCGGGAGAAATATCTCAAGTTGGTGGCTGGATTGCAAATTAAAAAAAAAAATGTGCCTGCAAAAATTTCCTGCAACTTGATGGAGCTGGTAAATGGCACAAAAAAATTTAATTTTAGCAACCTGAGTAAAATTCCATCTGATTTCGTAGAAGAGCAGCTCGCCACGTATACATTGAATTGAAACTCACTGTCGGAACGCACTCGTAAAACACCAATCTATCATAAGTCCACGGCTAGCTCAAAACAATTAAAAATAGTTAAATTTAGATAAACTGGCGTATATCTCAGGGACGTGGAACAAAAGATTCTAAGATAATTGTATTGTGCATCGTTCCAACATTTAATTTCGCACACTGCAAGAAAATGGAGGCTGGTGGTAATCTGTCAGAAAAGTTCACACACTATTAATATATTGTACAGTAATGAATATTCAGGTGGGTCTTAAATAAAAATATTGAGAAATGCAAATTTTCATAAAACGAAATTAGTTGATATATATATTTTGAACATACACTTACAATAATTTCCTACATCCATTCTGTGCGCGAAAAGAAATTACAATTCAGATAAATTAAACAAAGAGCAATGCGATATTGCGTCCGAAACCTATGAATGCTAGACCAAGAAGAAAAAAGAATGGAGACTGCTGCTTCTTCTTATTAAGTAAAACATAAGCGTAAATGTACAGATAATAATGTGCTTGTTAACATTATACTTTCTTTGCATAAGATAGCTCTATTATCGATACGTAATAATTTGCACGAAATAAACACAGAATAATCGTAACAAATACAAGAGATTAATTATGCAGAGTAAATAAATAAATATCGAAATAAAGTCCAGGCCGCCCATAAAACGGTATATTTCCTCTCCCCTCTCTCTCTGTTCATCTCATCCACCACCTTCATCGGCCCCTTTCATTATCCCAGACTCCGTCCATCACCTCGTCCTGTCTTCTTTTTAACCCTGCCTGAACTCCCCCCGCCCCCCTCTTCTTTGCGCATATTCTCGCTCTTGAAGGGTCAGCATGGTTCACTTGGGAATTTGCATGAAATGAAATGATGGTATGGCTTTTCGTGGCCAGGATATCCTCTTAGGGAAGCGGCCGCCTACTGCAAGTCTTCTTATTCTATCACTTCGGCGACTTACTGTAGATGATGCTGAAAGTGTTGATGAGGACAAACACACAACACCCAGTCTCTTGCTGTCACTGACAAGAGGAACACCATGTATGATACTAACGAATTGTGGTGGATCGCAGGTATGTTGTTTGGGATCTCCTCCAGATCACCAAGATAAAAGGATTTGTTCCAATGCCCCTTAGTTTCCACGAAAATCGAGGTCAAAGTCCAGCGCGTAAAAGCTATACCTGTACTAAGTGACCGTTGGTACGTTAGTGAGCGTGGTGTAGATATCAAGACGCTTGTCTGCCACACAGACGACCCGAGTTCGAATCCTGCTCCTAAGAAATTCTGGTCGCATGTAAAGTATACTAGCGGCAAAACACAACCAATACCTTCACTAAGCGATAATAACGGTGATGCTACTGATGAAAGTTCTGCTTAATTCAGCCTTACGAAATTCCTTCACGAAAGAAGACGATGCAAATACAACACAAAAACAACTGCCAGAATGCGTAAATCAGGAGTTGATAACCCTGTGTATTAAAGCAACTTAAAAAACTTGAGAAAAGTAAGTCGTCCGGTCCAGGTTGTATACCAGTATTTCCTTTCAGAGTATGCTGATGCAATAGCCCCATACCTAGTTATCATATACAATCACTCGCTCAGTGAACTTTGCGTATTCAAAGACTCGGAAGGTTACTTCAATATTCAAGATAGGCAATAGCAATGACCCGCAAAATTACAGGCCTATACCACCTGTCGATTTTACAACATATACTTTCCTCAAATTTTATGAACTATCTCGGAGATAACGACCTATGGACTCATAGTCAACACGGATTCAGAAAGTATCATTCTTGTGAAACAAAGCTGGACCTTTAGTCACATGATGTGATGAGTGCTATCGACAAGGGATGTCAAATAGATTCCGTATTTCAAGATTTCTGGAAGGCTTTCGATGCTGTAACTCACAAGCGTCTTCTAGTTAAACTTCTTGCTTATGGAACATCGCCACAATTGTGCAATTGCATACGTGATTTCCTGTCAAAAAAGATACTGTAGGTTGTATTTGACGGAAAGACATCGAGTTGAACTAAAGTGATATCTGGCGTTCTCCAGGGAAGTGTTATAGGGCCCCTTCTGTTCCTTATTTTTATAAACGATTTAGGAGTGACAGCTTCTTCGCGGATGAAGGTGTCATTTATCGGTTAGTAAAGTCACTAGATGATCAAGAGCAAATGAAAAATGAATTAGATAACATTTCTACTTGATGCAAAATATGGCAGTTGACCCTTATTAGTGAGAAGTATGATGTTATCCAAATGACCACTAAAATAACCCCGTTAAACTACATTTACACGATAAATCAGACGAACCTAAAGGCCGTAAATTCAAGTAAATACCTAGGAGTAACAATTACAAACAACTTAAATTGAAAAGATCACATAGAAAATATTGTAGACAAAGCGAACCAAAAATTACATTTCCTTGGCAGAAGAGTTCGAAGATGCAACAACTCTACTACGGAAACTGCCTACACCACACCTGTGCGTGCCATTTTGGAGTTTTGTTGCGCATTGTGGGATCCCCACCAAGTGGGATTAAGGGAAGATTTAGAGAAAGTGCAGAGAAGGGTAGCACGGTTTGTAATATCGTATTAAGGCGGAAAGAGTGTCACGGAAATGATGCCCGTGTTGGGGTGGAAAACATTAAAAGGAAGCCGTTACTCGTTGCGACGTGATGTATTTCCGTAATTTCTTTCAATACCTTTCTCTTCCAAATGAAAACGGATTTTCTAGCACCCACCTACGTAGGAAGACGTGATCATCAAAATAAAGGAACAGAAATCAGATCGAAAATGGGAAGATTTAGGTTTTCCTTTTTTCCGCGAGCTATTAGAGAGTTCAAAGTTCAAATGTTTTTTAAGGTTATGGGACTTAACTACCGGGTCATCAGTAGAGAATGGAACTGTAGAGAAATATCGTAAAAGCGGTACGTTGAACGCTCTGGCATGCACTTCAATGTGATTTGCAAAGTATTTATGTAGATGTATATATACCCAGTCCAAACTATATAAAAAAAGAATGCCTACCTGTTAAATTATTTCGAAGTAAATAGAAATAAATAATCTCTGAGAGATTACTAGTAAGACGTCTCACCGCTTTTTTTCTTCGGGTTTTTCTGACCGAGCGCGCTGAGCAATGGCGCCCGGCAATTGTTAGACCACCGCATCGCTAGCAGTTAAGGGTCTCGGGATAGTCTTAGCACGATTTCCTTCACGTCAGAAACTTTAATTCAGCTTCTGTAGTCCATAGAACATTGCCACTACTTCCAAAGCTCTCCACGCAGCGGAATGGCACCTCAGCAATGGACATATTGGAACATTCGTGTCTAAGGTGATATAAATATCAATGTAAATAGAAATAAATGAGCCCTGAGACGGATTTTCGTCTAGAATATATCAAAGACATGAAGATAAATAGGAAGTATTGAATTAAAATTTGTATTGCGACCGGGAATCGAACTCAGACCTCCGTGCGTACTAGGCAGACGTCTTACCGCTAGACCACCGCAGCACTAGAGAGTAAGGCGCCTCGGAATAGTCTAAGCACGATTTACTTCATGTCACAAACTTTAGTTGTAGGTAACACAGAAGCTGAATTAATGTTTGTGACCTGAAGGAAATCGTGCTTAGGCTATTCCGAGGCGCTTTAATCGCTAGTGAAGCTGTGGTCTAGCGGTCAGCTGGGCGCCGTGGCTCAGCGCACTCGCTCAGGGGGTTGAACTCTGTAATCAAAAGGCTGAGCGAACCATTCAACAAACAACCACGAACGAACGACCGCGTACCATAGATGTACCACATAAAAAAGGCGGTAAAACGTCTGCCTAGTAAGCATAGAGGTCCGGGTTCGGTTCCCGGTCGCATCACAAATCTTAAATCAATGCTTCAGATTTATCTCCAATACTAGCTGAAAACACGGCGTTGCCCGGGTATTTATTTATTTATTCCTGCTATTTTTCAGGTATATATTCATTTTTATAAGAGCTATTTGTCTGTAATATCTCTTGCGAATAATATTAGTAGCAAAAAAGTAATAGATTAAAACTTGGTGCGTGATGGGGCGGTTTTCCATGACCTTTACAGTGTATGCGATCATATCTCATGAACTACATGTACTGTGATATAATTTAGAAGATACATTCAACTATATGTTTGCATACGGTCTGTAAAATTTCCTGATGCTATAATTTGTAGTGTACAAATTATAAATTGTAACGTCATACCGAATGCCGTAGTTTTAAAATGTTTAAATGTTTGTTAAGCTTATGGGACTTAACAACGGGGTCATCAGTCCCTAAACCTACAAACTACTTATTAACTAGCTAACACTAAGGACGGCACAAATATCCATGCCCGAGGGGGATTCGAACCCCCCGACTGTAGTGGTCGTGCAGACCATGACGGCGCGCAGGAAAAATTTAATGAAGGTTTGTAATTATGTTTAAAGTTTGTTGCAAGTCGCTAAGTATTCTCATTCTCATGCAGTGTATTTTTAAAGTCTCGCCGCATTATGTGGCATTTTTGCGATTCCTATTGTTTATCTCCTGCACCATGCGTCGTATGTGATTCTTAACCCTGCGGCAATTGTTAACTCACGGTAACAAATGTGTGTAACAAATTTCGTTCAAATCGGTCCAGTGAATTTAGGAGAAAATGAGTAGCATTTTCGGTAAATGCAGCTGTACAGCACTTAATCTTTATCCCACGGATGACAGGAAAATTATACAACTCATCCCAGTGCTGCGTAAATAAAATGGGTTGGAGACGTTGTCAGGATGGAAGGCGGAGCGGTGAAGGTTTGTGGGCGCCCTAGGAAAGGGTGGCTGATTGGCAAATAAAAGATAGGGTGCAAGTTAACTACTAAATACATGTATATTACTAAATACATGGCGGGACTCGCCCTGGATGCAACGAATGAATGTCAGTCTAAACGGATTAGAAAACGGAAAAGGTGAAGCTTACGGTAATGGTTACGGTTCACACAGTTGGTGGCTGATGCCGAACAGCCGCTAGGCGGGAGCGGGCGGCATGCGGCCGTTCGCCCCGCACAGACGCTGAGCCTCTGGAGTGTGTCTGTTCTGTACGAGAGCTCAAACTGAAGAGAGCGAAGGAACTGATCCTCGAACCTCTCAGTCCTCCAGCAGTGGCACTCGTGATCATACGTGGGTGTTTGCTATTGGCTCCACGGTAGCATGGAAACGTCAGTATTTTCAGCACGGACGCCAGAAGGGTGGCGTGATTTTAGAATCAGCATTCAATACTGGTTCTGTCCGGCTCTTTCCTGAAAGGTGGACAGGCTTGGTCACGTTGTCAAGGCGTATGTTACAGTGGAAGAACACTTGTAAAACTTGGGCGAAGTTTTGAAATAAAATTTTGAATTATTTTTCCCTAACCTATTTTAGACTGGATGGTCATTCTGTACACAGCGGTTTTTCGCACATCTCGTTGTTTATGACGTCATATCTCGTGAACTATTTATCGTATGTGATTCGTACAGTTGCGGCGACCGTCCTCATGGATTGAAGCTTACGTGTACAAAATTTCATAAAGATAGCAAAAAAACTTTAGAGTAGTATGAAACTCGTACAAATATTCGGACACTCTGCTTCATATATTAGATATTTCGAAGTAATTCATGTTTTAAGCCCTACTAACAAGGCAAGGTGTTTACTGTGTACTATTCGATAGAGATCTGCTCTACTAAAAGAAAAAGAGTAAAACTAGTGCTTAATCGATTGTATTTGGCTCACTAAGAACCAACAGCGAGTCATGCAGGCTGGTGAACAGCAGAGCTGCGGGCTGGCAGAGCCCACGCGCCACTTTGCGCGCGACTTTTGTTCCGCGCGGCAGGCGGCAGAGAATCGAGTTGGGAGGCGCTCCCTCGACGGCAGGTGAGAGCGGGCGGCAGCGGCAGAGGGGAGTATTTTTGCGGTCGGTCGCACCGCGGCCCCGGGCGGAGCAATAGCAAGCTCCATTACCCCGCTGCGCCGCCGCGCCGGCCGACGTCGCCGCGTCCGAGAGGGAAGGGGAGGAGCTGGGGAGGCGGGAGGGAAGCGCCGCCGCCTGCCCGTAATGGACTGATTGTCTGGCAAGTTAACAAACCGGCGCGCTCCATCCCATGTTTACAGATAAACGCGCGCGCCCGCTGATGGAAGTTCCGAGTGCAGGCTTGCGCGCTGCTTTGCCGCTGCCGCTGCCGGTCATTTGGCGGCGTGGCGCGCGGCGTGTGTCCGCCAGAGCTGCGACACTCTGCCCGCCGGCGCGCACTTCCGCCTCGCTGTTGTTCGCAGTCTTCCGACGACCCGCTTTTTCCTCGGCGTAGCACGGTGGAGTGTCTCTTTTGGACTAAAATGTCTGCCACGCGGTGTAGTCGGTTGCAATGCTCGCTGATATTGAAACATAATCTTCCAAAAGGTGAAGAGTGCAAACAAGTGGTAATATAAGTCGTAAAATATTTTACGTCGTTAAACTAAAAGCCACATACTTCTATAGCAACGAATCACTGTACATTAAAAAAAAAAAAAAAAAAAAAAAAAAAAAAAAAAAAAAAAAAAAAAAAAAAAACTCAGTGAATCTCTGTTGCAATATTTAATATTTTGTGACCTTTTTCTCGCTAATATTTCGAAAAACTTACTGGTATACTGCCAGGTATCAAAATTGACGACGGCCGATATTTCGGCAGGAGACCACCCTGCCATTTTCAAGGCGAGCAACGTGCAACGATCTGTAAAAAATCGGTTTCCAATTAGTAAACAGGAAAGACAACACACACCGAGCAAGCAAGCACACAGCGCCGACACGACGAGGATGAAACTGGTCAGAATATCGACAATAATCATCAGAACTTGACGGATGAGGTCGGATTAGATCTGTCCCTCTGTTTTTTGAGAAGTGAGAGAGCAGGATCCCAAGTGGAATTGAAGCAGAATCCTTCATTCCTATTCATAAGTGACATGTTGCGGCGCACACCCTTCACGGTCGGCAACCCTTCCGACGCAGCAACATTGCGGTTTGCATACTTGCCACGCAACTGCCATCATACTAAAGACGTTCGCACGAGGAAGACGTCAGGCGGCCCTAGCAGCATCGACAGAGGAGGCAACATGCCGGGGAGTATTTCCTTCCGCCGTCCACGTGATCAGGAATAGTCTCTCCTGATATCCTGCCGCTGCGTGTATTTAAGCCCGAGCTCGGGCGAGCCAAGCACGACACATTCAAGCCAACATCAGACGTCTCCAAAGCCAACTGGATGCAGTGGAGGACTGGCGCAAAACCAACAAAGTGCTACTGAATCCGGCAAAAACAACTGCCATCTACAAAGAAGAAGACTGCCAACTAACCTGAAACTTTACGGACAAAACATACCATGGTGACATATCTAGGGGTTACTTTAGATAAGCACTTCTTCCTTCATAAACACGTCGACGGCTTGCGGAGTAAAGCGTACGCAATGGCGAAGAGCCTAATGCCCTTCTTCTTCAGCTCTGACCTGATTACTGGCGCCAAATTAAGCCTGTACAAAGCCACGGTTCTATCGAAGATGCTTTATGGCAGTTCGGTCTGGGTACTAGCCAGAGCTACCCAAATTCAACGGCTGCAGGTGATACAGGACAAAACCTTACGATGGATCCTCAGGGCAAACAGGTACACACGAAATACCGACATCCATGAGGCACTTCACATGGATACCATCATGGGAGACGTAAATAAAAGAGCGACGAAGATCCACCGCAAGATGATTCACTACGGGATACCGTACACAACATCCGCACATTGGGGAGAACAATGCCACTTCCATGGCATAGATAGAAAGTGCCACGGGCCTTGACTAATCTATAAAGTCTTAAATTAGATGTTAATACCAAGTTTAATTGAAAATGTAGTTAATACATCGAGAGGGGTACCTTACGGACCAAAATAAAGGCACTTGCAAGTTAACCCCTAAAGTTTATTGTAATAAATAAAGTTATAGTTAACCCCCCTATCCTCAAATGTGAAGTGTAAATCGTCCATGACGATGGTACTTCAGGCACATTTGTTAAAAAAAGAGCCAGGCAGTCTGACGCTGAGCCAGGAAGCCGACGGAAACATCTTCACCACGACGTCGCCGCCTCGCTGCCGACCAGCCGCCGCACCTCCGAACAACGCCTGGCCTCCGCAGCTACGCCGACGACTCAGTCAGTGGAATGACGTCGTTTTATGTCAAGAGTGTTGTAACTGTGTTCGGTACCGTCGAAGCTGTCGGTATTTTTGTTGAGTTACAATAAACTAAACCTTTTTTTTAAGAACTCGTGTTATGCTCCGTAAGGCAGATTCTTCAATAATGTTGTCACCTAATTTTATTACTATCGCTTCCTTGATAACACAGTCCCATTAGTTGGAACTGCATGCCAGAATTTCCGTTTTGTTGTATTCCATGATTGATCTGTGTCAAGACAGTGTTCGACCACAGCAGATTTGTTTGGCTGTTGTGGACGTGAGTGACGTTTATGCTCTATATGACGGTCGTCAATATTTCTAATAGTTTGACCAAATATGGCATTCCACAAATACATGGGATACGGTAAACACCAGCCTTGCGCAAACCGAGATCACCCTTAGATTCAGTCTCTTAATTTTAGAAGGTAGACGAAACACACATTTTACAAAGTTTTACGCAAAATGCGTATTTCATGTCAAAATATCGGCCGTCGTCGATTTTGAAACCTGGAAACATACCCGTACGTTTTTCGAAGTTGTTATTCGCCAGGAGAAATTAAGGAATCACATTGTGTACTTCTAAAGAATATTGCTAAAGCATCTACCATTTTATCCGACAAATTATCAGTCTCTACACAAATCAGTGTGGATTCGTTAAGGACTTTGAAACGACAGATGCAATCCATGCTGATAGCCTGCTCATTCAAAAGCTCCGTGAGAAGTCAAAGCACCTACATCTTGACCTCGAAAAGGCCTTTGACGGAGTGCCACACGAGTTAATTTCACTTGCCCTGCGAGATCATGGCGTAGCTGAAGAACTGGTTAGATGGGTCTGCTCTACCATGACCCGAAGATCCAGTTACAGTCAGCTGCCGGGCTACCGGACGTCTTCCTTATTTCCCAGGGAGTACACCAGGCATCTGCCCTTTCACCCCTCCAATTCATTACAGTCATTGATAGCGTCACAAGAGATCTGCAGAAAACTGCACCTTGGACGTTACTATACGCTGATGACGTACTACTGGGCTCGGAGGACAACACTGATTTCATTCAACTGCAAGCCTGGAATGACCGCCTTGCAGGACTACGGCTCAATGTAATGAAAACATATTATCTCTCCACAGATTTATAAGACCCTGTTAGCACCAAAATCAATTGTCTTCACCTCCCAACAGCGAGAAAATTTAAGTACCTGGGGTCGACAACTGTACCTGACGGAAATCTCAGTACAGATATTTCCAACAGCCTAATCAGTGCGTGATTTAAATGGCGTTCTGCTACTGGAGTATTGTGTGTCAGGAAAATTCGCAACAAGCGAAAATAAATAAAAAAAAAATTCTCAGGCTACCAACTTTTTATGGCATCTTGAATTGCACACCATCGCAATCAATATCGTCCTCACTACACTGCCAACCTTGCATCCCATCAGATAACACAACGCCTCCACAGACCTCCACTCTGATGCCATGAAATCGTTGCATGGATGATGTTACAGCGCAGGTGGCCTTGCCGTCGTCGCCGCCGACATCTGAACTTAAGCCGATGGACCAGCAGCCCGGCACCTCTTTTCACCTCCCCAACATGTGGTGGCGACCAATGAAGGCGAGCCAATGTCATAGGTCCCACATGTGCCCACATGTACACAGGGCGTCCAACATCGCAGGACGTACAGCACCATGAAGCAGCCCACACACCATTCTCCAGGGAAAAAAAAAATAAATAAAATAAAATAAAAGGAAACAACACACACACAGGACTTACCAGGACTTTACATGGAGATAGATGTTTAACACATTTGAATTAATATAAACAGAAGGGCGAAAATGATTAGTGAAAGAGGGGAAGATTGAAAAATGACATTGCCAATGGATGTGAGGAAGTGGAGAGATATATCAATAGAGATCCCTGCTGACGAAAGGAAAGGGAAATATTTATGGGAGGAGGAGGATTTGACAACAGTGGGCTACAGACTGGTAAGTGGAGAAAAAAATGCCTATTGTGACAGAAAGTGAAACCTTAGCTATCTTTTAAAGTTTTGAATTGATTTTACCTCTTTTAACTTTTGTGGAAGATTGTTCCACAGAGGTGTTCCCGATAAAGAAAATGATTTAGAGGATATTTCAGTGCTATGTGATGGTAAAGAGATAGTTTTATTTTGGTGAGAGCGTGAGCCGGCCGCGGTGGCCGAGAAGACTAAGGCGCTCCAGTCACGGTCTGCACGGCCACTACGGTCGGGGGTTCGAATCTCCCCTCGGGCATGGATATTTGTGCCGTCCTTAGTCTTAGGTAGTTCATAAGTAGTTTGTAAGCTTAGGGACTGATGACCCCGTAGTTAAGTCTCATAAGTTCTACAAACAACATGAGAGCGTGTGTTTCTGCTGCGCTGTTCAGATAGTAATATAATCGTTGAGCTAAGGTTTGCAATGATTGAGAAAGCGATGCAGCAAACATAATGTATGATAGCTTCGACGCTTATCTGCACGTAGCCAAGATAACTGCTGGTATGCGGGACTGCTATGGTCGTAGAAACGTAAGTTACAAATGTATCGGATACAAGAATTCATCGCCAGCTCCAGCCTATGTGAATTTTCGTGTGACAGTCCTTGCAGAATAGCTTCACCATAATGTAGAATGGGAAATATTAGCGTCTCAACTAGCTTCTTTTTCAGCTGTAAAGGAAATGCTTTCTTGTATTTTTGCAGTGAATGAAATGACGCATATACCTTCTTACAGATTGTCGTTGTGTGCTGCTCAAATAGTTCTTTGCTGAATGAGAAATACGTATTTGTGTGTCGTTAAGTATTAAAGGTGGAACAGTTTCTCTGAGCTGTGGAGTGATGAGACATTTATGGACAACTAAGATTTGCCTGCGGTTTTGATGGATTCAGTTTCAAGCCCATGCTATGTTCCCATCCTGATAGTGAAAATATGTCCGCGTTTACATGCTGGATGGCTGTGGTTACGTTTATAGGACTTTTACGGAGATATAATTGTAGGTCATCAGCGTAAAGATGATATTTACAGTGGGACAGAACAGTGGACACATCATTAACATATAGTGAGAATAGTAAAGGCCCCAGTACAGACCCTTGCGGAACCCCTGATACAACATCCTTCCATTTTGACCTATTTTTGCTGTTATTATATAGTTTCTAACAGTTGCGTAAAGGTAATGAGTGTTGAAAATGACGGTGTATCCAACTATTTATACGACATAAATCGCTATAGTGATCATTTCACACCATGTTGACAGCATTCCCTTATCTTTCGTGTTAAGATTACCCCCTCCCCCACCACCGTCACCATCGCAGCCACCCCGCACCCCATTCCGGAACTACCCAGCTGCGCGCGACGTATCATCAATCTGGCCATGCTCCGCTGCCCAGCTGTTGCAGGCAGCCATCAGATTTAATGGACAGAGACAAACTGCGTTTGCATATTACTCCGATTTGCTACGGACGTGCGTGGCATCACCGCTGAGATACTACGCGCATTGTAATCGTGTGAGGGGCTGTGAGATTTGTGTAAACACGCATCATAGGGATTAAACAGGCATACAACCACTACAACCTATTAGAAGTAAAATATCCTAGCTAGCTTTAACACGGGAACTGCTCCACTGTTGCAAGAGGACCACCTAAGACAGGGCCAAACAATTATTTTTATGTTTCACAGGTCGGTTGTGTACGATCGGAAATGAAGATCTGTATTTTTTGGGTTGCAACCCTGTTGATAACTGACCTCATAATTGATGCCAGTGAATCAAATCGAAGATATATATAAATTTTGGAGTTTGTACCTATATTTCAGTCTACATTATTTAATTTTATTATTGGTTAACAATCAAAGCAGTAAAATTTTCAAGGTGTTATAAGTGCTGTGTAATAAATTA
Source organism: Locusta migratoria (assembly GCA_026315105.1). Lineage (NCBI taxonomy): Eukaryota > Metazoa > Arthropoda > Insecta > Orthoptera > Acrididae > Locusta > Locusta migratoria. The sequence goes on from CM048748.1 coordinate 364,856,316, forward strand.
TGTTATTTTGAACTGTCACGAAGGACATGTCGAACATAAAGTAACTAATAACTACATGTGGGACAAAGTGTATAAAAAGAGCAGCTGTATGTAGCATCAGTCAAAAATTGTTGCAATAGCAACGAGTCAACCATAAACTAACAAATAAAAAGGTAAAAGGAATGGTAGCATAAGAGCCATTATGCATTATAGCAGGTCGTCAAACAGGTCGTAAAATGTTTCTCCTTAAAATCTAGTTGCTCATTTAATAATGCCGATGATTGTTTCTTGTGATGCGAAAAAATTTCAACTTGTTGAGGGCATTTAATAAGAGCCCTTTAGGTGGTTTGTGTAAGACTTTAAGATTCGTTTCCACGGGGCCTTCAGAGTGTTTGTTTTGCAGTAGGTGTTGGCCAAACACAGATTTATTAGCTTATATACCAGTTGTGTGTTCTTTAAAACGACTGAGAAAATTGTGACCTGTCTGGCCAATGTACTGTTTATTACAGTCATTGCATTGGGCCTTATAGACACCAGAATTAAGAAATGTGCCTTCATTATTACCAACAGTATGCCTACTCTTATTCTGAAGGAGGTTGCTAGAGGTGAATGCCAGAGCTACATCAGTAATTTTGAATTATTTGTTGATTTTGTCAGATAAGTTACCCATGTATGTCATTTTGCTAAATTTTTTTGTCAGCTGCAGTTGAAGGTATGACTGCGAAGAAAAGGAATATCTGGCATACCTTGACTAAAATAAGGGATCGATTTGTAGGACACATTCTTAGACATCAAGGAATCATGAATGTAGCATTAGAGGAAGGTGTGTGGGGTAAAAAATTGCAAAGAGAGACCAAGAGATGAATACAGTAATCAGATTTAAATGGATGTGGATTGTCGTTCTTATGAACAGATGAAGAGCTCAGGATTGAGTAGGGTGGAGAGCTACATCGGACTATAGACGACAACAACAACAACAACAACTATAATGAGTCGGAGTGATTCCTACCGCTTTTGATTAACAGAAGCATGTTCGCATGAGGGAAGCTGTACATTTTAGTTTCAGTATAAACGTCCTATAAGTATTACATAGGCCGTTAACAGTCACCTTATTACACATTACAAGTTACCATTAGGTAGATTTAGCTATATCAGATCTCCCCCTGTGGACGGTAAAATGTATGTCTGTAAAGTTGTGATGTGACTAAGATGTTTTGTAGTGGTCAAGAACGGCATTGTGATGTTGATTCTGTGAATCGAAACCAATAGGAATAAAGTTACCTCTATACAGATAATAGTTTAATAACGGTATTTGACACCTGTAAATAGTTACTACAAGAAAGTCTTACAAACTAAAACCATTTTAATCCGCATATGAGAGGTTAGCCTTATCTAACCTCACTTCCACTAATTACTAAAACGGTAAATTCTTTCCGTTCGTTTTTCCTTGTTAATTTTTTAATAAAGCGACCAACTCTATATCCTACATTAATCTTTCCTATATGTCTGTATTACCCAGTGTTATACTCACTATCTGTCTCTTTATGGTAAACGTATCTCTTGTGTAAAGCGTTACACTCTTCAAAAATCATTCAAAATATTTATAATTCCTTTCAAATCAACAATCTTTTTTTTTTTTTTTTTCATAAATGATTTTTTTTTCGTTGACCATATTGCATATATTCTGTCTGCTTCAGACATAGTCAATTACTTAGCTGTGTAAATACTATTTGTTATGTACCATTTCCGTGTCAAACTCTTTCAGCATAATCTTATTCGATGAAGTTTGTCCCTGTTACCCTTGTTTTATACATAGAAGCACAATTCTAACCGCTTAACTTATCTTTCAAGTTATTAAATATCTCTGAATAATTTTTATATAATATTCCATTAATAAATGTCTCTTTTTTTTCACTGAACTTCAAATCCCTTTCTATATTCCTCCCTGGTTATAATTACTACAAAACGTAGGCTTTTGGTTTCCTTCTACTTAATTTGTAAGACGAAACGCTTAGTAAATAGTATGTTAGTACATTTCTTCTTAATCATATCTACGCTGTTCAGTCTATAACATCTTAAGTTCGTATACCAGTGTTAGGATCGCTTAATCTGTATAGTGCTGCTTCAAGTTAGGTTTTCTATACGGATTTACACCCTGTTAACTAAGCATCTACCCAAATTATTTCTGCCACTTTCTCGATTTTTTAACATAGGCAGAAACTGATGAAATGATCAGAAATGATACCTGTAAATATGCAACGGTACTGCTATACATACACTATACAACACTATACATACAATAAAGACAATGCGTTTTGAGGTTTTGTGATATATTTATGAGACTAAGTTAACAACTGGTTGTTAACTGCTGTGATGGGCCAAGAAGAAATTGTTTTTGTACAATAAGATTAAAGGGCTGGAATTGTACAAGTGGGAAGATTTGAATTATGAAGCAAGTAACAAATTATGGGGGAAACATCCTAAATATCAGCTGCCATGGGAAAGTAGTTAGTTCCTAGAAAGCTTCGAGCCGATGTTCGTGGTCTTATCGTGTCGTGGTCGTGTTGAATAAAAATCAGCACAGTATTCATTGTTGCACGATTGTTATTCCTCGAAATTCTGGTCTATGTATTAATGATATTTATGCATTCTTTTCTTTTTCGTTGGTTTTCTATTCTCTTGAGGAAATTAAAAAGATCTTATACAGATTTCAATTTGGAGGTTTATATGTACTAAGTACGTCATAAGATGTAGACAAATATATTTCTTAGTTCATCTAAGTCCAAAAATGAATTATCAAAAATTTTAAAGTACTTTTATGCTTTGGGAATCAGCTTACAATGCTTTGAATGAATTATCTCTTTTGGTACAAGCTTCTCTATTCATCACTTTAATTTTATTCTCTATACTTACATCGAACTACTTAATAATTTTGCTATGCCCTAAGAGACGTTGCTATAGCGACTTTCTATTAATCGAGAGAAACTCAGCACAAAACTTCTGTAATTAGTCATGGTCCATTTTTCAGTCTTTGTTGCTTTCTGATTTGTCTGTTGGTTTAATTATTCCACGAAATTAGCCATATTTTATATTCAGAAAATCAACCATGCCCTGTTCTCATTAATATGAGCTATCCATGTGATGCAAATTCACTGTGATGCAAAGGCAGTTACTGGCTGAGCTGCTACTGTTAAGCAATATGAGGACACACTGTTATGTTTCAGGTGCTTCTGCGATGACTGCTATTTCCAAGACTTTGTGCTACATAATTTCACTCGGCATTCCAGTCTTAAGTGCGAAGGAGAGTGTGCATTTGAAGATGCGCTTTGATGTGCATGGCAGAGGGTTCATCGAACCGCTTTTATGATATTTCTCTACCGTTCCATTCTCTAACAGCGCACTGGACATAGGAGCACATAAATCTTTCCGTTTTCGATCTGATTTTTCTTATTTTATAGCGATGATCATGTCTCCGTTTGTAGGTTGCTGGTAACAAAATATATTCGCATTCGGAAGAAAAATTTGGCGAAAGAAATTTCTGTAATTAATCTCGCTAAAACGAAATATGCCTTTTTTTTTTATTGACTTCCACCACAACTTGTTCATCATATCCGCCGGCCGCGGTGGCCGAAGGGACTGAGGCGCTCCAGTCACGGTCTGAATCCCCCCTCGGGCATGGATATTTGTGCCGTCCTTAGTATTAGCTAGTTTGTAAGTAGTTTGTAGGTTTAGGGACTGATGATCACGTATTTGAGTCCCATAAACTATACAAACATTTAAACATTTCATCATTTCCGTGTTATCTCTCCCCTATATCGCGATAATACTAAACGATCTGACCTTCTCTGAATTTTCTCTAATTAGTCCGTCGATTCCACTTTGGTGTTGTTCTCAGAATGGACAGGAATACTCCAAATGTAGACGCAAAGTATTGTGTAGGCTGTTTCGGTATTAGAACTGTTACATCTCCTGTGTTCTGCCAACGAAACGTAGGCTTTGGTTCACCTTGCTTACAATATTTTCTGTTGTATTCTTTCCAGTTTAAGACGTTCCATGGCGTTGTTGTTGCGGTCTTTATTCCACAGACTGGTTTGATGCAGCTCTCCACACTACCCTCTCCTGTGCAACCTACATTCTTTTGTATCTGGTTTATGTATTCGCCCCTCAGTTTCCGTCTACGATTTTTATCCCACACACTTCCTTCTAATGCTAAGTTGTCGATTCCTTGATGCTTCAAAATGTGTTCCACCAACCTATCCCTTCTCTTAGACAGAATATACCAGAATGTCCTATTCTCCCCAATTCTGTTGAGCACCCCCTCATTAGTTACGTGATCTACCCATCTATTCTTCATTATTCGTCTGTAGCGACACATTTCGAAAGCTTCTGTCATCCTTTTGTCTGAATTCCTTATCGTCCACATTTCACTCCCATATATTTCTACACTCCAGACAAATGATTTAAACAGGACTTCCTAAAATTTAAACTAATATTGGATGTCAAAAAATTTCACTATTTCAGAAACTATTTTCTTCTCGTAGCCATATCATCTTCGGCCATCAGAAGTTATCTTGCTACCGAAACAAAAAAATTCATCGTATCCCAGGTATTTAATTGAAATTTACGGCCTGTAGATTTCACTGCCTTAGGGAATAAATGAAGTTTTTTTTTACCGATTTCTGTTAGTGCTCATGACTTCACACTTTTTATTATTCAGGCTCAACTGCCAATTTTCGCACCATGCAAATAACTTATCTAAATCATTTGGCAGGTAATTTTGATCTTTGGGAACTGTACTCACCGATAAACGACAGCATCATCCGCGAACAGTCTAAGAGAGCTGCGCGCATTGTCTCCTAAATCGTTTATAAAAATAAGGAACGGTATGGGCCCTATAACACTTCCCTGGCGAACGCCAGATCTTACTTCTGTTTTATTTGACGACTTTCCGTCAATTACAACGTACTGTGTGTCACGAATCAAATCGCACAGCTGTGGCGATATTACGTAATCACGAAATTTAGTTCTAAGTCGCTTGTGAGGTACCAAAAGCCTTCCGAAAGTTTAGAAATAAGAAATCGTTAGGAGATCCGTTGTCGATAGCACTCATTACATCGTGTATGTAGACAGAAGGCTGTACTTCAGAACAAACGATATTTATGAATCCGTGTTGACTATGGGTCAGCTGATCGTTCTCTTCGAGGCAGTTCATAATGTTTGAGGAAAGTATATGTTCCAAAATCGTGCTACAAACCGACGTTAATGATATAGGCCTGTAATTTTGCGGAGCGCTCCTATTTCCTTTGTTAATTATTGGAGTGACCTGTCTTTCGGTATGGATATTTATTTAGCTGAGGGAGCGGTTGTATATGATAGCTAGGGGCTATTTCATCAACATACTCTGAAAAGAACATAATTAGTATTCAGTCGGGACCGGAGGAATTACTTTTGTTAAGTGATGTAAGTTGATTTAATACTCCAGGGGTATCTACAATTAAGTATGTTGGCAACCGTTCTTGATTCGAATTTCGGGGCATATTCTTCGTACTCTTTGGCGAATTCTTCGTACTCTTTGGCGAAAGATTATCTGGAAGTTGTGTTAAGCAATTTCGCTCTAGCAGAACTGTCATCAGTAGCATCACCGTTGCTATCGCGTATTAAAGGCATTGCTTTTGTTTTGCCGCCAGTATACTTTACATTCGACCACTATTTCTTAGAATGATCCACCATATTTCGTGACAGGATTTCGCTTTTGCAAAAGAGATCTAACCGATTTTCTGTACCACGGCGAGTCAGCTCAATCTCTTGTTAATTTGTTTAGAATAAAACTCTCAATAGTTGTCAATATTATTTCCCTGAAATTAAGCCACATCAGATCTACTCTCACATTGTTAGTTTCGGAAGACTGGAGATTGTCACTTAGGAAAGCGTTAATTGAAATTTTATTAGCGTTTTTTAATATATGAATTTCCGTTTAATGTCGGTAAATTTGGGAAATTTGATTTTAAGTCTAGCTACAAAATTTTGCGTTCATTAAACTCTGTGCCTGTTATGATAGTCTATATTACCTCCAGGTACTTCGTTGGAAAGCGGTCAAGTATGTTTTCACAACTATTTACTATTCTAGCGGGGTCATTAACTAATTGTTCTGGTTTTTTTCGGATAATACGTTCAGCATAATTTCGACCATTTTATGCTTACCTCCGGTTTTGAACATGTAATTATGCCTAAATATAGAGGGTAAATTAAAGTCACCACCAATTACAATTGTATGCTTTGGGTACGTTTTGGAAATTTCATACAAGTTTTCTTTCAACATTTCTGCATCTTTTGAGACAGTGGGTCGGTAAGAAAATCAATTATTAATTTATTCCAGTTGTCAGGTATTACCGGTACCTATACCAACTCAAGGGAAGTATCTACTTCAACTTCTACTTCAACAAGTTAAACCACTTGTGACAGCAATAAATACGACACCCGCTGTTTTATTTGCTCTATCCTTTCTGAACACCTTTTGTCCATTTGTAAAATCTTAAACTGAATTTCGATTACCTATGAGTTGAGCTTCAATGCTTTTTATTAGGGCTTGGAGCTCTGGTACTATTCCCACAAACCAACGGCAATTTAAGTTATACCAATGGTTCTTAGATCTATGTTCGTTATATCTTTCACCAGTACCCTTTGAGATTGAAATCTTTGTGTGAGTTCGTGTGGACCTCTAATCTTAAAGAACGTCCACTCCACGCCACACACTTCCTGCTACCCGTACAGCCACTTCCTGTGTTTAGTGGAGTCAACGGAACCCGAAAATCCACCACCATATGGCGTACGTCAATGAATCAATAGCCTACACGGTCGCTTCGGGCTTGTGTTTCAAACCTCCCAGTCGGCTCTGTATCAATGTTACACAGTCTGTCCTGTCTGTTAGGCCGCATATGGTCAGTTCATTCCTCTTGCAGGCCAGGCAAGACTGATATTGTTTACCACTTAGACTGCCACTCGAAAGCGGAAAGAGTCTCTTCTGAGACTCTAAGCCACCATATGCAGCTGGTTTCACCCTGTGCTCTTCATGGTATCCGGAAGGACCCGTTCCACATCTGGAGTGACTCCAGTGGTATGTAAATGGAGTGCACGTTGGTCTTCTTCCCTCCCTAACAACCATATCCCTTAGGGGCTCATCACTGGTCTAACGTTGGAGCTCCCAACTGCAAGCGAACCCACCCCCTGTAATAGTCCGGATCTTGCAGGCTTGGAGGTGACCTCAAAATAAAAGACATCTAGTTGATGAACATTGTTTGTCATAGAGATCGTTCCATATCTGTTGCTAAGACGAACCACGGAGGTCTCAAGATTGGTCTCCCGGGATGTCTCCCACTGCCTGCCACCCGCTGGGGCAACCTCCCACGCAACCACGGGTGTGGTCTCTGCCTTATTTGGACTCGGCAGAGCCGTGAGTCAATCAGTGTTCAGTGGATACGCCGGACGCGGCAGACGTTTGTTTGGTTTGCACCTCCGGCCGATAGAAACGGCACCCCTCGACTGTAGTCTCCAGCTGAGCACCCGAGGTTAACACAGCATGACGCTTGGAGCAATGTTTCACCAAATCAATTTGCATCTGCTCACAGCAGTAACAGAACCTAAGTAACTGCAGTTGACAAAGAAAAGAACTACTATCAAGGCTCGATGTAAACTCTCCAGTAACTAAGATAAATACAATACAAAGCTCTCAAACTACGCGAATTTAGGAAAACAAAGAGTGGACCTACTAAATCCTAAAACAAGTAACGAACGTAAGAATTAAAACTTCTGAGCAAACAAGGTAATGAAGATAACTGGATGGAACTTTTGTATACTCTCGGCAAAGACTATTGATAGCTAATAGTAATAAACCAACTGTAACTCCGTTCAAAACCACGACAGCTGACTGTCGCGATTCATACGGTGGAAAAATACACCAACCAGTTACTTAACACAAATCTGAATCTAATATATACACGCAAGCACACGATAACTTTAATAAACTAATGCAAGAACCGCACAAAACGTTCAATTTATGCCGCTTCTAGTGAGAAGTCGGTTACAATTACAAATGGCGGTTTGCTGTCTCTACTGTGTTCTGCTCACGAGGACGATCACGTAGTGACTGACAGTAATACACAAAGTCGAACTTCATTCAAAACAATGACAGAAGACGTTCGCGATTCACACTGCGGAACAATACATTAAACAGTTACTTAACGCGAATCTGAAGCTAATACACTCGTTAGCACATGATAAAATTGATGTTGAACGTCCAACTCCAACACAACGTATATTGTAAGTGTATATTGTCAACGTATAATGACTGTTTTATTCCAAATTCTTTTCGACTTTATACACTTCTCTACAAACATGTAATGTTTGAACCAACTGGAGACGTGTTAAGTGCAAAAGTCTCCAACGAAAACGGGTTTTCGCACGTAAAATTATAATTAGCGAAATGAGGACTATGTATTATTTAGAAAGGTAAATTCTAAGTTCACAGAAAATCCCGTTGTTGTTGTGGTTTTCAGTCCGGAGACTGGTCTGATGCAGCTCTCCACAATACCCTAACCTGAGCAAGCCTCTTCAACTCCACATAAGAACGGCAACCTACATCTGTCTGAATCTGCTTACTGTATCCATCTGTTGGTCTTACTCTGCGTTTTTTACGCCAAACACTGCCTTCCAATGCTAAATTCACGATTGCTTGGTGTCTAAGAATGTTTCCTACCAATCGACCCCTTCTTTTGGTCAAGGTATGCCAGACATTCATTTTCTCCCTAAATCTGTACAGTACCTCCTCATTAGTTATGCGGTCACCCACCTAATCTTCAGCATACTTCTGTAGCACCACATTTCAAAAGCCTCTATCCTCTTCCTGTCCGCACTGTTTATCGTCCATATTTCACTCCAATACAACACTCCACACAAATGCCCAAGTGACAAGGTCCTTTGCTGTCTCTGATAGAATTAGAACGTCATCGGCAAAACGCAAAGTTTTATTTCTTCACCCTGACCTTTAATTCCTTCTCAAAATTTCTCCTTGCTTTCCTTTATAGCCTGCTCAATGTACAAACTGAATAACATTGGAGAAAGGCTACAACTCTGTCTTACTCCATTCCCAACCACTGCATTCCTCTCATGCCCTTCAACTCTACAGTTGTCTGGTTTCTGTACCTTAGGCTCCTAATATTTTACTCCTGCTTGCCTCAGAACTTGAAAGAGTTTATTCTAATCAACATCGTCAAAAGCCTTCTCCAAATCTACAAAAGTTAGAAATGTAGGTTTGCCTTTCTTTAATCTATTTTCTAGGATAAGCCGTAAAGTGGGTATTGCCTCCCGAGATCCTATATTTCTTCTGACCCCAAACTGATCTTCCCCGAGGTCGGCTTCTACCACCTTTTCCATCCGTCAGTAAATAATTCGTGTTAATATTTTGCAACCGTGACTTATTGAACTAATGGTTCTGTAGTTTTCACACCTGTCTGCGCCTGCTTTCTCTGGAATGGGGATTATTACCTTTTTCTTAAAGTCTGAGGGTACTTCGCCAGTCTCATACATCTTACACACCAGGTGAAACAGTTTTGTCATGGCTGGTTCTACCAGAGACTTCAGTAGCTCTGAGGGAATGTCATCGACTTATGTAAGAACTTTTAATTGGAGGGAATAGAAGATCAACTGCTTTCCCTCAGCAAACGGAAGGCCATTGAATACAGCGGGATAAAGTCGATACTGCAGAGAACATACATAAGAAGTTCTTCCCTTTACAGAAGCAGTGTACCCTAAGTCTATAGAGGAGCAAAAAGTTCATAAACACAAGAGAAAGCACATTTCATTCTGTTCTTAATGAGAGACGTCGCTGATCACGATGTGTCAGGATTGAGCATATACGTTGTCATAACTACTTATTACGTTTTAAATGCAGAATTTTCAGAATTATGTCCAGTCTGTTTATTCTGCATGCGTTAAATACGTACCTGCATCACACAGAGAAAGGTATGTTTTAATAAAGGGTAGCAAGTTTATTGTAGTTGTGTAAGGGAATGAAAGCACATCAAGATTCGCCATAGCATCCTGGGTAATGAATTCGACGCATAAAAAAACTCGTTGCAGGTGCTAAATATTGTTATGGCTCCTTGGTTTACAGCGTAAAGGAATCTCATTCTGCGCAGTACTTGCGTGATAGAAAGATATCGACTGGAAACACCTAAAGACACTGTTGCCAGTAGGCACAGTAAGCGATTACCACTGCTCCCAATGCCTGCGCACCGTCAGGTAGGGGTTTAATTACGTTCCGAACACCAATAAAGTATCAATTATTGGTCCTGTTCAATCAAATACAGTTTAATTAGTGAGAAATATAGTTTGTTTGGGAGAATTACTCGGACGGAAATTAATACAGCAGTCTCGGTTATTGCTAGCGAGAAATATATAGGTTTAATCCGAGGGCTTTAATGGTAATGGGCGCCATATATCCCCGTAGCAGCGATAAACTCAGCACGGCCAAGCAGCCGCTGTTAACATCGGCGCGTTCCCGGAGTTACGGTCCGGGCGCCGTGACGATTCCTGTACCAAGGAAAACCGATCGCCCAGATTTACAGCGCTTTTACTGCCTTGCCCTGTTAGCTGGTGCGCGGTGTGTGTTTTATAAGTACCGTGCTGCAACATTTAGTTGCTATTGCTCCTGTACTATTGGCAAATCCCAACGTTGGCTTTTCAGTTACAACGTTTGCGTAATTGGAAGACAGTATGAAATATCTCCTCTGAAGTCCAGTTTCTATACTGTACTTATTGTCTCAAAAATTATGCCCAAGGAATGGCTTGACATTTCGATGAACTTTTACGACAGCTCTTATTAAAACGTTTCCCCGGCATTTTATACCAACTGGCAAAAGCATGTAAATTTGGTTTCGACTTCGTTATCAGTGAACGCAAAACATTCTGCGTGACTGTGCTGCTTCAGATTCTTCTTAATTCAGCGTCTCGGCAACTCTGATGGTTTGATAGACTCGTCTAATGGCAACATGTCGTTGAATGGTTTCAGAATCCCTTTGGAAGCATGATAAAACTTTAAAAAATACGTGTAAATTTTGTACAGGGTTCGGTTTTTGCCTATCATACATATTAATAAATACCGCGATAATTCACGAATTTACAATTCATCGAAATCTACATAAATACTCTGCAAGTCACATTGAAGTGCATGCCAGAGGGTTCATCGAACCACTTTTATGATATTTCTCTGTAGTTCCATTATCTAATAGCTCGCTGGAAAAAGGAACACCTAACTCTTTCTGTTGTTGTTCTCTTATTATGACTAGAGAACCCGCGCGAATGCTTCGCACCATTAGTGGAATGACAAAAAAGTTGGGGAAAAATTGAAGTAAAGTTGAATGTTCACGCATAGCTTTCTTCGGAATTAATCAATGCAAGTGTTTAAAAGTGCAAATGAAAGACCTTGACCCGCTGAGTATTGTTACGTCAAATTGAGTTGCGTACCTTAATTATAACCAAAAATATCGTAAAACAAATCGATTAAAATAGTCAATACAATGACAGCAGGATGCCGCATTTGAATATAAATATATGATGGAGAGACTTAAGTGAATTATGATACTTGATAACAATTCTGAGAATGAATATCTTTCGTTTAAAACAAAAATTAAGGAAATCAGCCGGGTAGTTCCGTTTGGCAGACTGACATTAATTTTCGTAGATTCTTTTAATATATAAGATGATCATGTCTTCCTATGTAGGTGGTGCTAACAAAATATGTTCGTATTCTGAAGAGATAGTTGGTGAAAGAAATTTTGCAAATAGACTTCCATGCCAACTCATGCATAATTTTCGCGACTCTCTCCATATATCGCGATAATACAAAATGAGCTGTCTTCCTCTACATTTTCTCTAAATTGTCCATCTGGTGTGGTTCCCACAATGCGCAGCAATGTTCCAATATAGTACGCACAAGTGTGGGTAGGCAGTTTTTTCAGTGGAACTTTTGTTTCCTCTAAGTAATATGCCAATTAACTGTAGTCTGCAAGATTTTCTATGTGTCCTTTCCAACTTAAGTTGTTCCTAATTCTTTTCCTAGGTATTTAGTAGAATTGACGGCCTTTAGTTTTGACTGATTTATCAAGTAACTAAACTTTAATGGATTTCTTTTAGTGATTATATGGATGACCTCAAACTTACCATTATAAAGGGTCAATTGCCAATTTTCCGTCATGTTTATATCTTATCTAAATCATTTTGCAGTTGCTTTTGATCTTCTGTTGACATTACTAACCGATAAGTGACAGCTTCATCCGCGAGTTTCTCAGATTGTCTCCTAAATCGTTTATAAAAATAAGGAACAGTAGGGGCCCTATGACACTTACCTGTGGAACGCCAGATATTACTTCTCTAACTACTCGATGACTTACCGTCTATTGTAACGTACTGTGTCCTTTCTGACAGGAAATCACAAATCCAATAGCAGAACTGTGGCGATATTCCATAAGCACGCAATTTGATTAGAAGACATTTGTGAGGTACAGCCTCAAAAGGCTTCCGGAATTCTAGACATATGAAATCTATTTGACATTCCTTGTCGATAGCACTCATCACATCATGTGAGTAAGGAGCTTGCTGTGTTTCATAAGAACTATCCTTTCTTAATCCGTATTAACTATATGTCAATAGGTTCTCCTCGAGGTAGTTCATAATATTTGAGGAAAGTATATGTTCTAAAATCCTGCTGCAAACCGACGTTAATAATGTAGTCCTGTAATTCTGCGTTTCACTCCTTTTGCCCTTCTTGATTACTGGTGTAATCTTTGCAAATTTCCAGTCTTTGAATGCAGAACGTTCCCTGAGCGAGCGGCAGTATATGATGTTAGGTATGGGGCTATTGCATCCAGAGCCGGCCGCGGTGGCCGAGCGTACTGCGGCGCGTCAGTCATAGTCTGCACGGCCACTACGGTCGGGGGTTCGAATCCCCCCTCGGGCATGGATATTTGTGGCGTCCTTAGTAGTAGCTAGTTCATAAGTAGTTTGTAAGTTTAGAGATTGATGACCACGTAGATAGGTCCCATAAGCTCTACAAACATTTGAACATTTTTGCTATTGCATCAGCATACTCTAAACGGAAGCAATTGGAAGTTTGACACGGACGGTGGAGGGGGGGGGGGGGGGGACCTCGTAAAGGAAAGTGTTTATGGAGACGTCTGCTCGAAGGAGGAGGAGACACACATTCGATTCCCGGCCCGGCACGCATTGTTTAGTTTTAACGCCCTAATACAGCCACTACCAATTCTTTCCTTCCTAATCCTTCTTCCTTCACCTCCTTCATAAATATTTGCAAATATTTGTTACTTTTCTATGGGCCTATTTATCTCCCCTTGTAGCCTGAACTTTGCTCTCAAATTACGCATTCGTCGGCGAGCTTCTACTTTAAAAATTTTGCAGATGTTTTAAAAGCTATTCTGTACTACCATGTGTTTTTAGATATTGATTGATTTTAGAAAATGAGTACTGCATCTCTCAGTAAAATAAATATTACGAAACCTGATAAGAATTAGTTTGTGCGTCCTGATAAACGTACAACTTTTCCTTAAAATAAAAGTAAATAACACTTCCTTTCAGGACATAAATTATTAGAGTGGTTAAAAAACGAAGGCCGCAGCGGAATGACTGAGCATATTGAGGTGCTATGCTCCGATGTGGGAAGCGGTTCCCTGTCGGCGGTTCGAATCCCCCTCGGGCATAGATATCTGTGATGTCGTTAGTATAAGTTAGTTTACAAGTAGTTTGTAAGTTTAGGGACTGACGATCCCGCAGTTAAGTAGTTAAGTCCAATAAGCTTAAAAATCTGTACCCTCAGTTTCGTGTTAGTGTATTAATACAATGATACGAACGCTGATGTAGTAGGACAGCATTACACACCGGTGGGTTTCAGTTACTACGCAGAATACAAAACCACGGTTTTTCGTCAAAAGGGTGCGTCGTTTTCAGATAAGGTCTGCCGCTTCTGATAAGGTAGTAGGCCTGTTTTTCCACCAAATTCGAAAAAAGGCTATGCTACAGTATGTCATGGTGGCGCCGGCGTAAATGCGCAGATGCGTAAGACGAGGCCCTAGGATCGAGCCGATACTCGCAGCAGGTTTGCTTTTTTAATATCCACTCATTTGCACGAGTGCACGAGAAGACAAGCGGCAAGCCGTATATTTCACATACGTAACATTTCTGCCCAGTAAGAATTTTTGAAGCGAATATAGTATCGAAGAGTTTTAACTCTACACTCAGCCAGTTCATATGATGACTTATAATAACAAAGAGAACTTTTGGATGACTGAACGAAATAGACAGTCTATTTGCGTGCGGGTGTTCTGAGCAGATTATTACTGCCACAGAAAATGCAACAGAAATCCTATGAGTCACAGCGTAAATTTTTCCACAGACAGATAATTTTTGATCATGTTTCTACATAAATAATTTCCTGAAACGTAGGTATGGGGCACATATCGTATGCATTTATAAATACAAAACATGATAGTAGCCACAATTTATTAGCTGAAATAAGTGGATACTGAAAAACGCTGCCTTTATGTGGATTCAAAACTTGACAAGCACATACCAAGAGTGTAATAGTTACAATGACAATCGAATGAAGTAGCACGGGTTCGAAACCCGCCCCTTACAAAATATTATTCTTATATTAGCCTTTTCAGTTTTAACTATTAATTATGAATTTTCAATGCATAATTAATATATATGGTTTCGTTACAACTAATTAAATTAATTAATACACCTTATTTAATCGTTTAATTTTCATAATTCTATGAAGTTTCAGATGAAAATAATATTTCCAAATGTTGTACCAGGTATTTATATATCGAAGTTATATTACATTCCTCATAAGGCACTGTCCGCATAAGAAAAGACAGGTCCGGCCACATCCGTGAGCAGTCGAGGATAGGCGAGTCATTCCTCTACTCTGCTCAATCGCAGCGAATGTCTCGTGCTTGGGGCCGCAAGAGGTTTACGCGGAAGGGGGCCGCAAGAGGTTTACGCGGAAGTAAACGGGGCACTCACAGCACGGCGAGCGCGTATAAACAAAGTTTCTTACTCGACAACCTACTCCAGCTAAGCCTTCCCAATGGTATTCAGTTTGCCTCAGACGTTTCAAAAATGATTCTTGTATTAGGTGTGCCGGTAATACGAAACTGCTAAATAGCAACTCAGGGTGTCATAACATCTGGCCACCTTTTTGTGGTAACTTGACATTCTTCATTTATTAAGAAGCCTGAGTGGTCAACAAACGTAGCCAACACTTTTTGTTCTAAATTTTTCGCATTAATACTCTCCTGTTACCGCATGTGCCTTTCAACTACAGAACACCCACGACTCAAAATACCGACAGAAACACGTTCGTATTAATGATTTAGATTCGTTGCTGTTTCGCAGATCTGGCATCCGTTGCTACAGCGGAAAGCTTTATAAAGAGACAAACGACTCCATTCACTTTATTCACACAATTTTTACGACTGTAGCTGTAAGAGGACTCGCATTCATAATGCATCTCCGTCCGCGGACCATAGACGAGGATGTTCTCAGTCCTGGAATTTCATTCACAAGGAGGGGTGCGAACTTTCCTTCAAGGACTCCAACGTAATTCATTTTATACTGCATACTGTTTATTAATGAGCAAAGTAGATTGCGGTATGGGTTTCACCGATTTGGTTCAAACTCTGAGTAGCGTGGTGGACAAGGGCTTGTATTGCAAAATTTGGCCGGCCGCGGTGGCCGAGGAGACTGAGGCGCTCCAGTCACGGTCTGCACGGCCACTACGGTCGGGGGTTCGAATCCCCCCTCGGGCATGGATATTTGTGCCGTCCTAGTTCGTAAATAGTTCATAAGTAGTTTGTAAGTTTAGGGACTGATGACCCCGTAGTTAAGTCCCATATGCTTTGCAAACATTTGAACATTTATTCGCAAAATATGCGGCCCAGTTTCGATTCTCGGTACTTCGTAGAATCGTGTTCATTTTGTATTACCACTCGCAATGTTAATCTTTTATTTGTGAAATTTAAATTTACATAAACATTTCACTGTTCCACAAAAGTTGACGTCGAAAGGAGACTCAATTAAAACACATTCAATCGCATGGCATCAGTTCAGTGCCCCTGTTTCCAGCGCATTTTGTATTTACCAAAAGCAATAGTGAAAAGTCATTTACTTTAAACCTTGAATCAAGTGTGTTTTTCGCCGAAGCAGATTTCGGATAAAATTGCTTCCTCAAAATACTTTCATAAAGTTTGCATAGGGTGAAGTTTGTGTTTCTTTGTCGATGAACACCCTAAGGAATGTAATATAACTTCGATATATAAATACCTGGTACAACATTTGGAAATATTATTTTCATCTGAAACTTCATAGAATTATGAAAATTAAACGATTAAATAAGGTGTATTAATTAATTTAATTAGTTGTAATGAAACCATATATATATTTTATGCATTGAAAATTCATAATTAATAGTTAAAACTGAAAAGGCTAATATAAGAATAATATTTTGTAAGGGGCGGGTTTCAAACCCGTGCTACTTCATTCGATTGTCATTGTAACTATTACACTCTTGGTATATGCTTGTCAAGTTTTGAATCCACATAAAGGCAGCGTTTTTCAGTATCCACTTATTTCAGCTAATAAATTGTGGCTACTATCATGTTTTATATTTATAAATGCATACGATATGTGCCCCATACCTACGTTTCAGGAAATTATTTATGTGGAAACATGATCAAAATTATCTGTCTGTGGAAAAATTTACGCTGTGACTCATAGGATTTCTGTTGCATTTTCTGTGGCAGTAATAATCTGCTCAGAACATCTGCACGCAAATAGACTGTCTATTTCGTTCAGTCATCCAAAAGTTCTCTTTGTTATTATAAGTCATCATATGAACTGGCTGAGTGTAGTGTTAAAGCTCTTCGATACTATATTCGCTTCAAAAATTCTTACTGGGCAGAAATGTTACGTATGGGAAATATACGGCTTGCCGCTTGCCTCATACCGATCTACTAATGGATTGTCGTCCTAGTCTATATGCTTGTGCACTGAATTAAAAACTATATTATTGGTTGATTTGGGATAGACGTCCTGTTAGTTACTATATTTAGTGGTAATTCTTACATTGCTAAACAACAAGTGTATTATAACCTTGTTTTAACTTGGAACAGTAACAAGTTATGATGTTTTAAAAAGGGAGTGTGTGTTCTACTAAAATGTATTCTGTTGAATGTGCAACACATTAAGCTCGAAGTAGCTTTAAAATTATATCTGATGATGACATGGCAGTTACAGATTGATTTAAACATTGAGGTTGTTTGTTGGTTTTAAAATTTTATTTTAATAATTTCGATAGTTTTCGTTGCAAGCAAAGAACTAACCTGCCGGAAATCTGCTGGTGTAACGAAGTTTGCTGTTTGTGTGACAAGAAATACAATAAGTTTTGAACCTCTTGTCACGGACTGTCAACTGGTTCAGAAGTGTGTTTTGGACACGGCTTCAAAAAGAATTTAAAAGCAATTTTGTTTAAGTTCCATTACATGACGAGCAAAGTTGGTGACGATTACCTTCTATACTATCGATAGACCGGGAATATTACTACTATATATCGGACAAAGAGCTTTGCAACCAACTTCGAGAAAAAAACACTCCGAAAACCTCCACCTGAAAGAAAAAAAAATCAGATATCGTTTATGGCTTCTTACCATCAACAATAGTTGTGATAAAGAGTTTAACTTCTGTTTAATTTTTTTTTAATTTTGCCTTCATCACCCTTCTTGACCAACTTACTTCGTCCACAATACTTTTTTATACTTGTTTCGTCTCCTGTACTATAATTGTTCACAATTTGTTAATTTATTTATTCCCTAAATTAATCTTGAAATGTTATATTGTTCTTTCTCGTTGAATAAATACAGAATAATAAAATTAAATCATAGATTACGAAGTTAAAACATACTGCGTGTGCTTTAAAAGAAATAAACTTGATTCTGTTCTAGTGAACATCAGTGTCTCTCAAACTGTTTGAAACCTTTGCTTTTTTGCCTATGGTATACAAAAAGTGGATCTTATGAGTAGCACTCTTACACCGTTACATACGTAACCATTCTAAATAAATAAACTTTCCTGCTAATGTTGCTCTGAATCACGTATAACCGCCATCTGCTTCCGCAACGATTCGAAGCTTATTGGGTATTCTGGTTTCTTATTATATTGGTGTGGTGTCTGTTATTTCGGGCTCTCCGTTGTAACAGACACCATACCAATATAATTAATTACGACACGCGAATACGGCGTTTCTTCCATCATCAGAACATATGTAGTCATACGTTCGACCTCGCACGATAGGGGCGCTACAGCCATAGCGTGCAACTTGTGGAAGTTTGAGACGGACGCGGGGCGAGCACCGGGATCCACGTGGTTAAGTTCACCGCTGGCCAGAAGCTGGAGACCCAGGTTCGATTACCGGCCTGCTTCACATTTTCACTTGTCGCCATTGTTTAATTTCAATGTCATAATGCAGCACTATCGATCCTTTTCTTCTAATCCTTATTCCGTCACCTACTTCACAATTGCTTACTAGGCAGACTACTCTCCACTAGACCATCACATCACTAGCGATTAATGCGCCTCCACGTCACAAACTTTACTTCAGCTTCTGTGTTCCAAAGAATGTTGGAACAACTGCCAAGGCTCTCCACGTAGCGAAATAGAGTAGTAAGCATGGAGGTCTGTGTTCGATCCCTGACCGCATCACAAATTTTAATTCAGTGCTTCACCTTTATCTTTAATGTCTTTGACATGTTTGAGAAGAAAAACCGTCTCAGGTTTCGTGTAATTGCATTTACATTGATATTCCTTCAAAACTATTTGAAAATTCTTGATTCTTTTTGTTTGGACCTCTCTATCTCCCCTTCTAGGCTGAACCTCCCTCACAAATTACGCCTGCATCGGCGATCTTCTATATTTAAACTTTTCGCAAATGTTTTAAATACAATTCTGCACAACCATATTTCTTTTAAAGCACATGCAGTATGTTTTAACGTTGTAATCTATGATTTCATTTTATTATTGTGTATTTTTTCAACGAGAAAGAACAGTATAACGTTTCAAGATTAATTTAGGGAATAAATAAATTAACAAATTGTGAACAATCATATTACAGGAGACGAAACAAGTATAAAAAAGGATTGTGGACGAAGCACGTTGGTCAGGAAGGGTGATGAAGGCAAAATTTAAAAAAATTAAACAGACGTTAAACTCTTTATCACAACTATTGTTGATGGTAAGAAGCCATAAACGATATCTGATTTTTTTTTTCTTTCAGGTGGAGGTTTTCGGAGTGTTTTTTTTTTTTTTTTTTTTTTTTTTTTTTTTTTTTTTTTTTTTTTTTTTTTTTTTTCGAAATTGGTTGAAAAGCTCTTTGTACGATATATAGTAGTAATATTCCCGGTCTATCGATAGTATAGAAGGTAATCGTCACCAACTTTGCTCGTCATGTAATGGAACTTACACAAAATTGCTTTTAAATACTTTTTGAAGCCGTGTCCAAAACAAACTTCTCAACCAGTTGACAGACTGTGACAAGAGGTTCAAAACTTATTGTATTTCTTGTCACACAAACAGCAAACTTCGTTACACCAGCAGATTTCCGGCAGGTTAGTTCTTTGCTTGCAACGAAAACTATCGAATTTATTAAAATAAAATTTTAAAACCAACAAACAACCTCAATGTTCAAATCAATCTGTAACTGCCATATCATCATCAGATATAATTTTAAAGCTACTTCGAGCTTAATGTGTAGCACGTTCAACAGAATACATTTTTAGTAGAACACATACTCCTTTTTTTAAACATCATAACTTGTTACTGTTCCAAGTTAAAACAAAGTTATAATACACTTGTTTTTTAGCAATGTAAGAATTACCACTAAATATAGTAACTAACAGGACGTCTATCCGAAACCAACCAATAATATAGTTTTTAATTCAGTTCACAAGCATATAGACGAGGACGACAATCCATTAGTAGATCGGTATGAGGCAAACCAGGCAAACCGCAGCGAATGTCTCGTGCTTGGGGCCGCAAGAGATTTACGCGGAAGTAAACGGGGCACTCACAGCACGGCGAACGCGTATAAACAAACTTTTTTACTCGACAACCTACTCCAGCTAAGCCTTCCTAAAGGTATTCAGTTTGCTCAAATGTTCAAATGTTTGTTAAGCTTATGGGACTTAACTACGGGGTCATCAGTCCCTAAACTTACAAATTACTTATGAACTACTTACCAGCTAGGACCGCACAAATATCCATGCCCGAGGGGGGATTCAAACCCCCGACCGTAATGGCCGTGCAGACAGTGACCGGAGCGCCTCAGTCTCCTCGGCCCCGCGGCCGGCTCAGACGTTTCAAAAATGATTCTTGTATTAGGTGTGCCGGTAATACGAAACTGCTAAATAACAACTCAGGGTGTCATAACATCTGGCCACGCTTCATTTACTTTTCTTGTCGATGAACACCATAAGGAATGTAATATAAATCGATATATAAATACCTGGTACAACATTTGGAAATATTATTTTCATCTGAAACTTCATAGAATTATGAAAATTAAATGATTAAATAAGGTGTATTAATTAATTTAATTAGTTGTAACGAAACCATATATATTAATTATGCACTGAAAATTCATAATTAATAGTTAAAACTGAAAAGGCTAATATAAGAAAAATATTTTGTAAGGGGCGGGTTTCGAACCCGTGCTACTTCATTCGAAAGCTAAACGCTTAGCTACTATGCACCAATGCTGATGCTCAAGATTAGCTGATAATGTGTCTATCTGTAGTTGGAAAATTTTTGACAAGCGTTTTCTCTCGTCCTATGGCCTACACAGGGGAGATATTGGAGGAATTCAAAAGTTTCGTATTCGTGTTCCTTCTCGCACAGTTTGGGCCAAGTAGATGAGACCCATCCAGACTTTCAACACGCAAACGCATGAGGGGCATTAAGCAGCCTCTGTCGAGACAATCGCATTCGGAGATTGTCATTGTAACTATTACACTCTTGGTATGTGCTTGCCAAGTTTTGAATCCACATAAAGGCAGCGTTTTTCAGTATCCACTTATTTCAGCTAATAAAGTGTGGCTACTATCATGTTTTATATTTATAAATGCATACGATATGGGCCCCATACCTGCGTTTCAGGAAATTATTTATGTAGAAACATGATCAAAAATTATCTGTCTGTGGAAAAATTTACGCTGTGACTCATAGGATTTCTGTTGCATTTTCTGTGGCAGTAATAATCTGCTCAGAACATCTGCACGCAAATAGACTGTCTATTTCGTTCAGTCATCTAAAATTTCTCTTTGTTATTATAAGTCATTACATGAACTGGCTGAGTGTAGAGTTAAAACTCTTTGATACTATATTCGCTTCAAAAATTCTTACTGGGCAGAAATGTTACGTATGTGAAATATACGGCTTGCCGCTTGTCTCTCGTGCACTCGTGCAAATGAGTGGATATTAAAAAAGCAAACCTGCTGCGAGTATCGGCTCGATCCTAGGACCTCGTCTTACGCATCTGCGCATTTACGCCGGCGCTACCATGACATACTGTAGCATAGCCTTTTTTCGAATTTTGTGGAAAAACAGGCCTACTACCTTATCAGAAGCGGCAGACCTTATCTGAAAACGACGCACCCTTTTGACGAAAAACCGTGGTTTTGTATTCTGCGTAGTAACTGAAACCCACCGGTGTGTAATGCTGTCCTACTACATCAGCGTTCGTATCATTGTATTAATACACTAACACGAAACTGAGGGTACAGATTTTTAAGCTTATTGGACTTAACTACTTAACTGCGGGATCGTCAGTCCCTAAAATTACAAACTACTTGTAAACTATCTATGCCCGAGGGGGATTCCAACCGCCGACAGGGAACGGCTTCCCACATCGGAGCATAGCACCTCAATATGATCAGTCATTCCGCTGCGGCCTTCGTTTTTTAACCAGTCAAATAATTTATGTCCTGTAAGGAAGTGTTATTTACTTTTATTTTAAGGAAAAGGTGTAAGTTTATCAGGACGCACAAACTAATTTTTATCAGGTTTCGTAATATTTATTTTACTGATAGATGCAGTACTCATTTTCTAAAATCAATCAATATCTAAAAACACATGGTAGTACAGAATAGTTTTTAAAACATCTGCAAAAGTAGAAGCTCGCCGACGAAGGCGTAAATTGAGAGCAAAGTTCAGGCTACAAGGGCAGATAAATAGGCCCATAGAAAAGTAACAAATATTTGAAAATATTTATGAAGGAGGTGAAGGAAGAAGGATTAGGAAGGAAAGAATTGGTAGTGGCTGTATTAGGGCGTTAAAACTAAACAATGCGTGCCGGGCCAGGAATCGAATGTGTGTCTCCTCCTCCTTCGAGCAGACGTCTCCATAAACACTTTCCTTCACGAGGTCGCCCGCCCCCCCCCTCCACCGTCCGTGTCAAACTTCCAAAAGTCGCAAGCTATGGTTGTAGCGCCCATATCGCCCATGTTCTTTTACACGCGCCGGTACGGATATCAGTGTGAGGTCGAATGTGTGACCGCATCTGCGGTGAAGTGAATGAAGCAAACGCCATCTTCGCGTGTAAATACGTATTATATTCGTGTGGTGTCCGATATTTCGGACATATCCGAAATAACAGACACCACACCAGTACAATAAGAAACAAGAATACCCAATAGGCTACGAATCCCATGAGTCACATCGTTGAGTACAAGATCGCCGATGAAGGCGTAATTTGTGAGCGAAGTTCAGTTCTGCCTAGAAGAGCAGATAAGGAGGTCCAAAGAAAAAGAAACAAGAACTGGCAAACATTTATGAACGAGGTGAAGGAAAAAGAATTAGGAAGGAAAGGTATGATAGTGCTGAATTAGGACATTGAAATTAAACAATGGCGATAAGTGAAAATATTAAGCGGGACGGGAATCAAACCCGTCTCTCCCTCTTCGGGCCAGCGGTGAACTTAACCACGTGGCTACCGGTGCTCGCCCAGCGTCTGTCTCAAACTTCCACAAGTTGCACGCTATGGCTGTAGGGCCCATATCGTGTGAGGTCGAACGTATGACCGCATATGCGGTGAAGTGATTGAAGAAACGCCGTCTTCGCGAGTCGTAATTAGGTATATTGGTATGGTGTCTGTTACTTCGGATATGCCCGAAATAACAGACACCACACCAATATAATAAGAAACGAGAATACCCAATAGGCTTCGAATCGTTGCGGAAGCAGTATAAGCAGAAGACGTTCATTTATTTATAATGGTTTAGTATGTAACAGTATAAATAGTGCTACTCATAGGACCCACTATTTGGCTACCATTGTCAGAAAAACAAACGTGTCAAACTGTTTGAGAAACACCGAGGTTTAATAGAATAGAAAAAAAAAAATCACCTACGAAATGAAATCATTTTTAGTATATTTCTTTTAAAGCGGATGTAGTATGTTTTAACGTTCTAATCTACGATTTCATTTTAATGTTGTGTACTTTTTTTTCAATGTGGGAGAACAGTATTACTTTTAAACATTAATTTAGGGAATGAATAACATATTGTGAAAATTATAGTACAGAAGACGAAGCAAGTATAAAAAAGCGTTGTGCAAGGAGTAGGTTCGTCTGGAAGGGCGATGAAGGCCAAATGAAAAATAAAACACAATGAAACCCTTTATCATAACTATTGTTGATGGTAAGCAGCCGTAAATGACATGTCTTTTTATTCAGGCCAGAGGTTTCCAGCAGGTTTCTCGAAGTAGGTTGCAAAGCTCTTTGTACGATATATAGTAGTAATACTCCGGGCATATCGATAGTATACAAGGTAAGCGCCAATAACTTGGGTCGTGGAGTAACGGATTTTATACATTACTTTCAAATTCGTCTTGAAGTTGTATTTAAAACTCACTTCTGAACCAGCTAACAGATACAGAGACTATAACAGAGGTTATAAACTTTTGTATTTTTTGTTCATACAACAGCATACTTTGCTTCACCATTAGATTTCCCGAAGGTTAGTTCTATGCTTGCAGCTAAGAATATCTAAATGGTATTAAAAACAGTAACAACTCCTCAAAACCAATAAACAGACTAGACGTTCAAATCAATACGTAACTGCCATGTCATAAAAAAAAAGTTTAAATTTTTGTTAAGGTTATGGGATTTAACTGCGGGGACATCAGTCCCTAAACTCACAAACTACTTATGAACAACCTTATACTGCAGACGGTACAAACATCAATGCCTAAGGTGGGGATTCGAACCCCCGAGGGGGAACGGCCTCGCACATCGTAGCGTAGCGCCTCAATGCGCTCGGCCATTCCTCTGCGGCCATGCCATTATTAAGATATAATTTGATAGTTGCTTCGAGGTTAATGTGTTACACATTCAACAGAATACAATTTTAATAGACCATACACGCATTTTTTCATCGTCACGACATGTTAATGTTCAAATATAAAGAAGTTATTATAGACTTATTGTTTAATAATGTAAGAATTGACGCTAAATATGGCAACTAACAGGCGGGCTATCTGAAACCATCCAATAATAAAATTTTTAATTCAGTGCACAATAATATAACCTGGAACGAGAATCCATTAGGAGATCGGTATCAGGATAACCAGGCATCATAAGGCAATCAGTCCATTTAAGAAAAGACAGGTTCAGACACATCAGTGGGCAGTCGAGAAGAGGCGAGGCATGCCTCTGCTCAATCGCAGCGAATGTCTCGTCCTCCAGTCAGTGCTTGTGGCCGGCCAGAGGTTCGAACGGAAGTAAACGGGGCACTTCACAGCACGGCTAGCGCGTGTAAACAAACTTCCTTACACGACAATCTACTACAGCTAAATCTTATCAACTGTTATTCTGTTGGTTTCAGACGTTTCATAAATGATTCTTGCGTTAGGTATGTTGTTTATATGAAACTGTTCATTAAAGAAATAAGGGTGACAAAAATAAGACCACCTTATTTTGGTAACTTGACATGCTTCATTTATTAAAAAAAAAACGTACTGCTTTCAATAAAGTCAGAGGACATAGAACAGCGATTGATAGTAGAATGAACACCCCAGAATACCAAGACCTTGCATGTGGGTGTTTAGTAGCGTGGTCGACACTTTTTGTTACAAATTTTTCGCAAAATTACTCTCAAGTTACCGCATGTGCTTTTAAACTATAGAACACTCACGAGTCAAAATGCCGTCAGAAACACGTTCGTATTAATGATTTAGATTCGTTGCTGTTTCGTAGATCAGGCATTCGTAGCTACAGCGTAAAGTTTTTTTATAAATATTAACAGAAACTACTTCATAAACTTTATTCCCACAATTTTTACGACTGTCGCTGTAACAGGACACTGAATTTCACAAAAATATCGCGTCTCAGTCCGTGGATCATGGATCAGGATGTTCCTACTCCTAGAATTTTAACCCTCAAGGATTGGGGAGGGGGCAGGGCGCAGACATTTCCTCAGCGATTCTGTCTTTCAGTTTATACTGAAGAATGTTTATGACTGACAGAGTAGATTGCGGGATGGTTTTCAAAGATTTTGTTCAAACCCTGCGAGATGGAAGTTGACAAACCTTTCAAATTCCCAAAATATCCCGTCCGAGATGGCTAAAGGGAAAGCGAATACGATGGCGAAAATTTCTAACAGACAAATAGGTGTCATATAAGCTGTTTATTAACTTCCAGATTTTGAGGATTGTGCCTAGCGTAGTGGACAAGTGCTTGGAGCGCAAAGTTGGAAGTCAAGGTTAGATTCCCCGGTACTCCTTATATTTTTGTTCATTTCATATTACCCCTCGCAATGTAAATCTTTTATTTATGAAATTTAAATTTACTTAAACGTATAAGTGTGCCACGAACGTTGATTTCAAGAGGTGTCTCAATTAAAACACATTCAATCCTACAGCATCAGTCCAATGCCACAATTCCCATCGATACACTTGGTATGCACAAAAATTAGCAGTGAAAAGTTATTTACTTAAAAACTTGAATAAAGTATGCTTTGCACCGAAGAATATTTCGGATAAAATTTCTCGCTTAAAATACTTTGGTAAAGTCTGCATAGTGTGGAGATTTTCTTTGACGATGAACACCGAAAACACCGTCATCAGCAATGGTGACCCTCAATATTAGCTGATATTGCACCTATCTGTAGTTGGATCATTTGGCGTGAGTTTTCTCTTTTCCTATGGCCTACACAGGGGAGTTATTGTAGGAATTTAAAAGGTTCATATTCGTGTTTCTTCTCGCACAGATTGGGCCAAGTAGGTGAGACCCATCCAGCGATCCCTAGTGTTGAGACTTTCAACACGCCTTTGTGAAGACAATCGCATTCGAAGATTGTCGTTGTAGCTATTACACTCTTGGTATGTGCTTGTCAAGTTTTGAACCTACATAAAGGAAACGTTTTCCAGTATGCACTTATTTCAGCTAATAAATTGTGACTATTATATTGTTTGATATTTATAAATCCATACGTTATGTGCCCTGAAACCAACGTTTATTATCTGTCTGTGGAAAAACTTACGCTATGACTCACACGATCTGTTGCATTTTTCTGGTGGCAGTGTCAATCTGCTCACTACATCGGACGCAAATAGACTGTCTATTTCGTTCATTCATTCAAACTTCTCTTTGTTATCATATAAACTGGTTGAATGAAGATTAAAAAATTTTTGATACTATATTCGCTACCAAAGTTGTTACTGAGCAGAAAACTTACGTATGTGAGAATTACGGATTGAAACTCGTGAAAATGAGTAAATAATTAAAAATAAAAGTGCTGCGGATCTCAGATCGATCCTAGGACCTCGTGTTACGCATCTGCGCATTTATTCCGGCGCCACCCACACATACTATAGCATAGCCGTTTATCGAATCTCTGCAGGAACATAGGTCTACAACCTATTCATAAATGGCAGGAAACTACGCACGCTTTTGACGAAAAACCGTGGTTTTGTATTCTGCACAGTAACTGAAACCCACCGGTGTGTAATGCAGAAAATATTCACGGACTACAGCATCTCAATTCTAATTGCTGTCTTTGTTCATTGAAACTATAAGAAAAGAAATGTGGAAAGGAATTTGTCGGTTGCGAACAGCTTAAAACGCTATGGCTAATACGCAAAGCAGTTTCTGAAATCAGTTTTCGAAGTCGCCTTCACGTCGCATAGGAAGCACGCGTGTTGTTACAACTGGCTGCGATACTGGAAGATAACATTTTTCCTCTCAGATTTCGTGTCAGATGGGTAATCGACAGTATGTACGATAGTGTTGCCTAGCTGTATATACTTCCCACCAAGCAGCAGAACTTTGCGGTAGTGTATAGCGATTAGGCGAGGGGTCTCGCGAATTCTGTCACCGGCTGTACATATTATCGGGTTGAATATTAAGTTAAATGCTTCCCAATTCATTATGACGTTTTAGGATTTGTACTGTCTTAATAGAAATGAGTAAACTTTAATCACTGTTCTAATCCAAAGGATTACTACAGTTGTAACACTAATAAAATCATGTATTTCGTTCTTCACGCATGTCTGATGAGCGCATCGCTTGCAGTTTCGGTGGTGAATCCTTTGCTCTCCTGGCTTATTGACTGAAAACGCTTGAGGCACCTTAGGCACAGTGAATATTCCTCGTCATCATCATCATAGCTGACAACTTTCCTTAGTTTCTTGGGGTGATTTACGCCTCCTACACTTAATTTAATTTTACCAGTAGTCGTACTTCCTTTTGGAAAAGTGCTTTCTTAGCCTGTGGTTTAATATTTACTTTCACTATTTTGTTCTTCTTAGAAAGCTTCTGAATGGAGTATATATCACTAAGGCAGAAGCGTTTCCATGCTGCCATTCCTTTTCTGGGCTCTACTTTTACAAGAGCTGTGACATCTTCTGGGGTTGGAAAATATATTGTTTTCCGATGCCTCAGAAATTTCCTCTGGTAGTGACTCTTCTCTCGACGTGAAGGAATAGTGAGAACATGCTGATTAGTGGTGGGCATGACGTCTTTGTCAGCTCGAGTTGACGGATTGCTTTCAGTGTTTCGGTCTGTTTTGAAAATGTAGGAAGGCAAAAAAAAAAAAAAAAAAAAAAAAAAAAAAAAAAAAAAAAAAAAAAAAAAATAAAATAAAATAAAATAAAATATCACTGTCAGTTAAAATACTGTTGTTAAAGGGATTTAACCCAGTAAACTTGAGACCATTGCATTTGGTACTGGGACCTGCAGCATTTGGAAGTGCCGTTCGTAAAATAGAAGTGATTCCGTAAATAGCCATAAGCTGTGTATTATTGCTAGCCCATGCGTCACATACTGTGTTCACGTTTTTAAAAGTCGCATGAACACATCTAAAGGCTGTTGCTTAAGGCTACAAAGCCCCGGAACAGGTAGAAAGGGGGTGTCATTACCTTCACAATAAGCAAAAACTACAGAGTTGACATGTAAACTGCTGAATGAAAACCAAGCGTGTGTGTTCTTCTGATCAGCGCGCGTGTAGGACAAAATGTTTCACATATTTTGAAAAGTCTGTCCCCGTCACCAGTCCAGAGGTATGAACTGATCCATCACACCCAGCCATCACGGATAAATTGAGGCATTAAGATAATAAATTAAGAAATTTAACGAATTATAAAAATTATTATCATTAAAAATAAAAAATCTGTCATTGCATTTAAAAGAAACATAGGCCTTTTAGGACGGGGCAGGCTGACCTAGGTAGCCATCGTGCCCCTTCCTCTCTGGGTCAACCTGCCCCATTGCCATGTTTTAATTCTATTCGTTACAAAATCCACTGAAGCAATTTAGTCTGTATGTCATACAGATATATTCCTTAAATATGACATATAATTCTCACCTGTTGCGCCTAACCGAAAGTTAAATGACACACATTTAACTGACGAATAGAATTTTACTGGAACACGCACAACTTGTCCAAAACTGCTCCTTCGGCCATATTGGTCCTGGAAAAGGTGTGGCAGAGTGCTAGCAATCTGCTGATTGGGTCGTAGCACAATCTAACGTCTATTGTATGAAGTACGTCGACTGGGCCATTCTGCGTCTATGGCCAATGTGCCCAGGTCTCCCCTAATTTTAGAGATATACACTACTTTGTAGGAAGAGTTGCTCGACGCTTGCTTGCAGATATGGAATTAGATGTACATGTAGTGTACTCAGTGCTTAGTTATGTGGTGGCTAATTCACTAAAAAATTCGTTGCCCCCTTTCCACTGTTATGTTTAATCTTTAAATTCACTAAATTCAGTCGGGCCAGTTACGACTGCTCATTCCCACAAAGCTACCAAACGCAGAATACAGGATGCGGTGCCACAAGAAGTACATCACGATGAACATACTCCCGAAGACTAACGACATTCTTGTTGCAGTTTTACCGTCCCTACTGACACAAACAAAGTAAGATGAGTTGGAAACTCTTTTGTTTTGTGACAGGACATCAATACCACAATGACAAAGATTTTCCGTATTAATTTGTTGTTATCGAAAGAGGTCTGCGCCCACTATGATGAACGCTAGAATATTTGGAGGTTAGTGGAAGGCAACGGGTAACCACCATACAAGGTATCCCGAGAAAATCCCATAGCTTCGCTCAGCTCAAAATGCTTGGACTTTCAAGTTCCCTGATCAGATCTCCGGGGAGAACCAGGTTGAGAGAAGCATCTTTGTTGCAATGAAAAGCACTGCATAGGAACATGGAATGTAAGAGCCATCTATTAAAGAAAATTAGACCTAGTCAAAAGAGAAATGATGAGAATTAACATCGACATAAAGAGAATAAGTAAATGAGGTGGACTGGCATGGGAGAATATACTATTCTGGACATGAGAACAACAGAAGTATTGGAATAGGCATCATAGTTAGTGACAGAATAGGTAAAGCTGTAATGGGATGCAACTATAAAAATGTTAGAATGATGTCTATCAGACTTCAAGGTCAGCCCCTCAACATCACAGTAATTCAAGTTTATGTGCCAACCACTAATGCTGAAAAGGAAATTATTGACTTGTTCTATGGAGACTTACAATAATTACTGCTGTCGACACCAAAACAGGACATCGTCTTCATAGTTGGAAATTGAAATGCAAAAGTTGGAAATCAAATTGTTGATAGTATAACTGGAAAATTTGGTCGTGGTACAGCATATGAAGCAGGACAGAGACTCCTACTGTTCTTACAAGATAATTCCTTGCTAATTACTAATACATGGTTTCAACTACCAAATCGACGCCTATATACTTGGATTTCACCAGACGGCCAAACCCGTAATCAGAGGTGGAAGAGTGCGGTTGACCCTGCTACAACAAGAGCTGGAGCTGACTGCGGATCAGATAATGAGCTCCTAATTGCAAGATTTAGACTGAAACTGAAGAGAGTAGCAAAAGCTATTCCATCTTGAAGATACGACCTTGAATAGTGGTTCTAAATAGATTTAATGTTTTACAGCTGGAAGACAAAAGCTCACAAGGATGTTGACAGAAGTAGCCAATAATGTCATGGAGGCCTCAAAGAAACACATTCTCAAGAAAAAGAATAGCAAGAAGGCCAAATAGTTATCGGCTGACGCACTGCAAGTTGCAGAAGAACGAAGGAAAGCAAAAATCGAGATGGGCAGATCGGCTATGCTTAAATTAAAGAGTTTCAGAAATTAACTAGAAGAGCTAAAAATACCTTCTGTATTGCAAAGAAATTGAAGATAGTGACAGAATGGGGAAGACATGACATCCTTACAAGAAAAGTAGGGAAATTAGAGGAATAATAAAAGCAAAAATTGGAATAATAAACGATACAAACGGGAAAGATCTAACTGAAGCAGACGATGTTCAGGAATGATGGGCAGAATATGTGGAAGACCTATATAATAATGAACTGCATACTGACAGTGCTGCTGCTTATGTTGCTTATGTTATTTTAGAACTTGAGCCAGATATTTTGGAGTGTGAAGTCCAATGGGCCCTTGGAAATACGGCTAATAACAAAATTAATGGACATGATGGAATACCAGCAGAATTATTTAAAGTCGTTGGAAAAAGTGCAGTGAAAGTGTTGTTCTTAATATGTCAGAAAATAGGGTGGATGCAGCACTGGACAGAAGACTGAAATACATCAATATTCATCCCGATTCCAAAGAAGGGAATATCTAAAGAATGTTCAGATCACCGAACAATTGCAGTTATCTCTCCATGGTCATTCTGAAAATCTTACAAAACAAACTTCGCCAATATATAGATCGAGAGCTACCGGAAGAACAAGCTGGGCTTAGAAAAGGAAGAGGAACCAGACATCAAATTGCCAACATTCGGTGGATTATGGAAAAAGCAAGAAAATTCCAGAAAGATGTGTACCTCTGCTTTATTAATTATGCAAAATCCTTGGACTGCGTCGATGACAACAAATTATGGTACGTACTCAATAAAATGGGAGTACCAGTTCACCTCACTCAACAATATGGAATTTATAAGTTGACCAAGCAGCCACATGAGAACTTTGTATCGTACAACGAAATGGATAAAGATTCAGAAAGGGGTCCAGCAAGGCTGCATAATGTCTCCGTTATTATTCAATCTGTTTGCAGAGTAGGTTATGAAAAATAACAGGATAAATGAAGATGGGAATTAATATAGCCAGAATAAAAGTAAACAATCTCAGATATACAGATGATACCATACTGCTAGCAGGAAGTTAAGAGGAGTGAAAGACTCTGTTGCTGAGGCTAAAAAAGCGAAGTGAAAAGCCGGTATCAAGCTAAATGTGAATGAAAACAAAATTATAGGAACGGCATCTATCAATTCATGCGATATAGGAGGAGTATCCATGGAGGGAGTGACCACGTTCAATTGTCTTGGTTCCCAAATCTCTGATGATGGCGACTGCAGCCAAAAATTCAGGAGACGGCTATTGCTCGGTAGAAAGGCGATTTCAAATTTGAAAATATTATAAGGTCCAGAGAAATGAACAAGAAACAAACTTACTGTGAAGGCTAGGGTCTTCCTAGTTGTGATGTATATATGTGAGACCTAGGTCATCAGAAAGGCGGGACGTCGAAGAATTGATTCCTTTGAATTGTGGTGCTGGAGAAAAATTATTAGGATTCCAAGAACGGCGAAGAGAACCAACAAGTCGATATTAGTGCTGATAAAATCAGATTTCTCCCTGGAAGATCTAATATTAAAACAAAGGACAAGATCGAAAGCAATAGAAGAAGATCACGGCAGAGAGGGGTCGATGGCATCACAGAAGCCACGTGTTCCAACCTGGAAAGTCTGCGGGAGAAAGTGCAGACAGAGGAAAGTGGCGTGCTTTTGTGCATGGGGTCACGAAGAGTTGGAAGCGACTAAACGAATAGAGAGAGAGAGAGTAAGACAGAGATTATATTTGAATGTCGTCTAGCACGTGTCTCTCTGTAGCGCTTCATCCTTCCACGAATGGAGTATACGCTGTCAGTGGGCGGCAGGGAGGCGTCGCTTCCACATCCTGAGGGGTGGGTGGTGGGGTGCTCGATAAGGGGAGGCGGCGCGGCGTGGCGTGCAGACTGCTGTTCCATTGTGGGCGGCGCCTCCGGCAGATACAGCAGCGTGGGCGGAGAGGGAGGCGGAGGAGCGGTCCCAACCCAGTCTGCTGATCAAGGAGACGGCTCTGAGTCTGGGATAGTTACACTGGAGTGCCGCACGTGTGTACCAAAATAGCTCTTGCATGTTGTGCCACTGTCGATTTCTACAAGCAGACGAAAACTGAATCACATGTGAAAGAAAATGGCACATTTTAGTACAGAAAGTAGCAAAAAATATGCTTAAAAAGACGTACATCGGCAGTTGCGTAGGACTGCCTTCTCAACTGCAACACGTCCACAGCTACATCCACACTCCGGAGGCCACATTACGGTGTGTGGCGGGGAGTACGTTTTATACCATTGCTAGCTTCCTCCTCCTATTTCATTCACGGTTGGTTCACGGAGAAACGATTGAAAGTAATCGTCCGTGTGAGTCTTAACCGCTCTAATTTCATCGACGTAGTGTTTTCGCTGGATATACGTAAAAGGGCGAAGTATATTGGTTGATTTCCTAATTGTTTCTATGATAGAAATTTTTCTGTATTGTAAGAGGTTTTCGTTTATGATATTGATTGTTTCTTTTATCGGAATATTTTTGTATAGGTTTTTGATATCCAGTGAAAGAAATTTAGAGTTTGGTGGGATAATGATGTTTTTTTTATTTTATCAGATAGTTGTCGTGAATTTTTTACTGTGTATTTTTTGTTGATGGTGTATGACTTTGTTAGGATTTTATTTAATTTTTTGCTGATGTTATATGTTTGGCAGTTTATACAATTTACAACAGGCCGTATAGGAATTAGATGTTTATGTACCTTAGGCATAGCTCTTAATGTTGGTGTACGTGGATTTATTATGATTGTTGATTTGTTTTCAAAGTTAGTTAAAATCAGACTGCAATTTTTGATGCATTTTTTAATTTGTGCAGCATATTTATTTGTTGGATTACGTGTCATTTCTGTTATTATTTTCTTCAAAGAAGTTTAGGATTTTGTTTGTGTAATCATCTTAGCAGTAACTTGCTAAGGTAAAGAAGTGCAAGGTACATTTCTTAATTTAGTTTTACTTTATGGCGAATTTTGTGACTTATTTCTTGCCTGAGCCAAGTTTACTCAGCAAAGGTCTTGATACGTTGCACTAGGTTTGATTTTGTTGTTATTCTTACATATATACACGATGTAATCACGTCGTTATGAAGGCACTTCTTGTTATATCGTATGCTTTCTATGTTCTTCGTAAGTTTTAATTTCAGGCGTATAAAACGCAGTACATCCCCCAATGTGTCATATGACATTGATGTCATTAATTTCCTAATTGTTGCGCCTGCAGCATCATATATGTCGTAGAAAGACATTGCAATAAAGTTCCGGATTGCTGCTTATGTTTTATTTAATAGTGCTACAGCTGTTTCGACAGTTTGTCATTCTCAAGCGCCTGCATATATAAGAGTTACATTAATTATAAATCAAACAATAGGAAAATATACATAAATTTGTTTGTTATAAATTTTCCTAATAACTCACGTCTACGATTTTTGCATAATACCTGACAGCTAAAAACCGTATACAACAACTAAATACGTGTATATTTCCATGTAATTTATGCAACAGTTACGCAAGATGTAAACATTAATTAACGTCCAACCAGATTTATGTATATTTTCCTATTGTTTGATTTGTAATTAATGTAATTCTTATATACGCAGGCGCTTGAGAATGACAAACTGTCGAAACAGCTGTAGCACTATTAAATAAAACATAAGCAGCAATCCGGAACTTTATTGCAATATATTGGTTGACCTCATCAATAAAAGTAAGCTCTCTCAACTTTAACCCTCGTCTTGTGAGGAGCGTATACTGGGACATGGTTGTGAGGTCAGATCTCCTAGAACAGTCTGTTTTTTACCCATAATTTCAGAAAACAAAAATTTGATATCCTTGCTGAATATTTAGTATTCAGTGACTAATAGCAACTAATAAAATACTATATCTTAACCAAATTGCATTTTTGTATGATTTACATGACTTGCTTTAATTTCACATGAAAATTAATGAGAAAATTTCTCATATTTATTCCGGTCTTCTTACTAAGTGGATTGGTAAAAGTATTATGTAATTATTTGCTTATCTCTAACTGAAAATATGATAACATATCAGCGTTTCAAAGTTTTACACTTCTTCTACTTTCTGTTTGGCTATGATCACGCACATGCATGGTCGGCTCGTTATTATATTCGGATTTGGCATGTGTTAATATTTACAGTTGGGTGGCCGGATGCCCTTCCTTTCGTCACACCATGCACCCCGGGAGGAAATGTGTACCTCAAATGTCTGCATATAGTGTTATATGTGGCAAAGTGTAAAGTGTTACGAAATGCTTGCGAGTCCTGTAACTGAGGCGAAACCTAGAGACCAGCCCGGTATTCACCTAGGGGGATGTGCAAAAGTGCCTAAAAACCACATCCAGGCTGGCCGGCACTCCGACCCCTTTCATTAATCCGCCGGGCGAGTCTCGGAAAGCGGTGCGTTAGGCCACATGGCTAACCGAGCGTTTTTTTTTATTACACTTTTCTATATATATGTAAGGTACTTCTGTCACAAAGACCACATGTGCTAATAATAACATTGCGTCTCTATCTTGGTAACGGATGCAATCTGAAAAAAAAAAAAAAAAAAAAAAAAAAAAAAGATTTTTTTTTTAAGATGCTCTGATGCATTATTGCATAAGGTAGACAGAAGTTGGAATCAGAAAACACAAAACAAGGCGCATATGGCGGCACATTATAAGAGTCTTGTAGTGTCTGTGACCGGAGACCCGCATCATCTCAGTGCCGCTTTCGTGCTTACCAAATGAGCCAACAGAGAAGTGTCCTGCTCTCAGTTGGCACAGAGAAGATATCCCATCAGCCCTCTCTCATACGGATCCGACAATGACAAGCACTATTCATCTACAGGAACACACATACTCTGCAATCCATCCACAGGTGTGTGGTGGAGGGTACCTAATACCTCTAACAGTTACTTGCTTTTCTGTTCCACTCCCAGATAGAACGAGGGAAAAACGAATGACTGTTTCCATTCTTACGAGCCGTAATCACTCCAAGCGAAATGTAGGTTTGCAGTCCGCTTCAAATTCCAGTCCCTCCTATTTTTGTTGAACTTGTTTCTCGGAAAAGAATGTCGCCTTCACTTCAACGACTTCCATTTGCCAAATCATCTCAGTAATACTCTCGTACTCATCGAAGGCCGACCGCGGTTGCCCAGCGTTCTGCGTCGCGCCAGTCACAGTCTGCACGGCCACTACGGTCGGGGGTTCGAATCCCCCCTCGGGCATGGATATTTGTGCCGTCCTTAGTATTAGCTAGTTCATAAGTAGTTTGTAAGTTTAGGGACTGATGACCCCGTAGTTAAGTCCCGGAAGTTCTTCAAACATTTGAACATTTGAACTGGTCGAAGCTACCAGTATCGAACCTAGACGCCCGTCTCTGAATTTCTTTAAACTGATCGGCTGGGGATCCAAAAGACTTGAGCAATGCTCAAGATGGAGGTCCCAGAAGCGTTTACATGCAGTTTCCTTACAGACGAATCGCATCTTCTCAAAATTCTCCATATAAACCGAAGTCGACCATCCGCCTACCCAACGACTCTCTATATATGCTCTTTTAATTTCATATTGCTGTACAGCGTTAGTCTAGATATTTAATTGACGCGACTCAGTCAAGCAGCACACTGCTAATGCTATACTCCAGGGTCCGCCTAACATTTAACATTTAAGAAGTCATTCACGAGGACTACGGAAAAAATAACTTCATTTTATGGTGAGACTATTTCCCAAAGGGATGACTTAGTAATAGGCATAGTCGGGGTAGAGAAGCAGCTGCGAGAGTTGCCAGGTCGAGATGCGGTACCAATCCGAATTTACAAAGAGTACTCTGGGGTGTTGGATCCTTACTTAGCTTGTATTATCATGAATATTTGATGCAGCACAAAGTTCCAAGCTAGTGGAAAAAGGCAACGGTAGCTCCCGTGACTTAAAAAGGCCAAAGAAACTACCCACCTAACTACAGACCGTTATCATTAACATTAGTTTGCTGTAGAAATCTTGAAAAGTTCTAATACAATATA
Organism: Locusta migratoria; assembly: GCA_026315105.1. Taxonomy (NCBI): domain Eukaryota; kingdom Metazoa; phylum Arthropoda; class Insecta; order Orthoptera; family Acrididae; genus Locusta; species Locusta migratoria. Next base: position 364,893,105 of record CM048748.1, read on the forward strand.
TTTCCATGTGACGCAGAAGCTTCTGTCCATGCATCAGTACGGTTTTAGGAAGCATCGATAGTGCGAATCTGAACTTGCCCTTTTCTCTCCAGACATCTTTCGATCTATGGGTGAAGGGCAAAAGGCAAACTGGGGTTTTCTCGAATTATTTTCGAAAGGCATTTGACACGGTGCCGCACTGCAGACTGCTGACGAAGATATGATGGCTGGAATAGTTACACATATATGTGACTCGAAGATTACTGAAGTAATAGAATCCAGTACGTTGTTCACAATGGCGGGAGTTCATCAGAGACTAGGGTATCGTCGGGGTGTCTCAGGGAAGTGTGATAGAACCGCTATTATTTTCTGTGTAGATAAAAGTTCTGACGGAGAAAATGAGTTGAATTCTGCGGCTGTTTGCTGATAATGCTGTGGTGTACAGGATCGTGTTGTCATTGAATTGACTGTAGTACTATGCAGGATGATTTGGACTAAATTTCTAGAGGGGGTGAGGAATGTATAAAAATGCAAGGTGATGCTGATGAGTAGGGGAAACAATTTTATATTGTTGGGACACAGCTGTATGACAGACCCGCGCCAATTAAATTTCAAGGCGTAAGGCTGCACAGCGATATGAAATGGAACGAGGATATAAGAAGAGTAGTGGCGAAGGCGGGTAGTCGGTTTATTGAGGAATTTTTGGAAGATGTGATTCGTCTGTAAAGCAAACGCCGTATAAAACTTATACGACCCCGTCTTGAAAAAAGATCAAGTGTCTGTGATCTCCACCAGATCGGTAAAAAAGAAGACAGAAGCAATTCAGAGGCTGGTGGCTAGGTTTGATACTGGTGAAAGGTTCCTGTATGTCACTATAAGAGAAGGGGGATATTTGTAATTTGTTAACTGCTACATCTATGTAATCATATCTGTGAGCATCGCAGCTGCGTGTACTTGTATCTCTGACATTGCCATCCCAGTAATAATCGTAGTACTAATAGAGAGAGAGGTAGTTGTTGAGTTAACGCAGCCGAGAAAGGACCTCTGGAAGTGAAGCTGTTCGTTGGCATGGCAATTTTTTTCTGTATATCAGTTGTAGGAATTGATTGAGGTTTGATGCCCTTTTCTTTATTGTTAAAGTAGTGGTCGTGAAATTTGTAGTTTGATTCTATAAAAAATACTTTTTCAACCTCATCGTCAACACTATCATGGTTGTAGACCCTTCCGTGGCAATATAGTTCAGTTAAAAGCAGATATCAGCTGTGGGTTTTATTAAAGTTTTTTCAGGTAGTTAGAATTTTACTTCATGAACCTTTTTGCCTAGCTATTGGGTTGATTACAGTTTACATATATGTAGATTAATGTTACATAGTCGTTTCATTCGTTTGGCAGATATGGACGTATTTGTCGGGGTATTCTGAAGAGGCTACTGTTTATTTACACACAAATCTCCGTTGCGAACCAATGCTTTCATCACATACAATCTGTCACTACGAAACGATACTGTTTTATCGCTCCATTTAATTTACATTAATTGGAACTTGTTCTCTAGGAAGCCATACAGTCGTGTACGTATTTCTTTCAATTTCATTTAGAGACGGGCCTTTCGTGCCATTTTGTTATTCCTTTTGGGGTGAGTACTGAGAGCAGTGGAGGCAAGAATGCTCAATGTAGTATTGTTAGTAATTATGGGCATAATAAGTGAGCCTCGATCACTTAGCGAGCTTTCGCTCCCCAGCACCCTTCTCCCCCATCCTACCGAGTGTGAATGTGTGTGTTTGAGTCTTCGTGTCTGTGACTGGAAATCACAGATGCTTAGGAAGATGAAGGGCAGCCAACGTAGAAATTGTGTATTGAACACAAACGTTTCCAGGCAGGCTTGGTTGGCAGGTGCCTATGTCTTGGTATTTTGGGAGCCGGTTAGGTTATCAGCGAATGGGAGCGTGCCTCGTCCCAAGTTGAACCGGAAAGGCGGTTGGACGAGCGATCGGCTATGCTCGGTAGAGTGGATTCTGGCCTCAAAGCGAGCGGATGTATTATTGCCTCCGTGGGCAAAGTATTTGCCTAAGTATGAAATTTTGGGTCAGCTTAACGAGGAAATGTTTCAGTTATAGAGGAGCGTTAGGGGAAGTCATTTTTATAAATTTTTCGGGGCCGTTTCATTGGTTTAGAATGTTTCAGACTAGAACTTGTAACGTGCAACGGTTCGCATGGTGCCAGAGCCATCAACCGTGCGGCAGCGTGTACCAATATTCGGCCAATTGTAGAGTGCAAATGTTTCTGTGATGCGCGGGTGTGCTTTCCAGGTAAATTCCGTGGTGTTGAGAGATCTATTTTGAGTTCTGTTCTTTGAGATTCAGATTCAGTAGATGATGGCGACATTGGTGTGTGTTCGGTTTTCGTCAGATTAATTTTAGTGAAAAGTAGAATATCATTTTTGCAGTGGCTACTAATTACCCTGTTGTGCGTGTGGAGGAACTCGTTTGAAATATCGTGTGATTTTTTAATGTTATTGTCTACCGCATTTAGTTATCATGCCACATGGAGGAGCATGTCTAAGAAAGAAAGGTGTGTTGAAAAACATCCTGATCTGATTTAACGCACGGTGTATGATTTATGACCGTTAAAGATGTTTGTGAGGGTCAGTACTGTGTGTGAACTTGAACAGAATGAAAGCATAGGGTCCCCTTTTTAATCCCTCCGTTGAATTACGATAATTTAAGATGAGAGAGATTAGAATTGTTAATGATACTATATGATGCAGTGTTCTTGTTTTGATGCGGTACGGAAAAAGGATTGTCAAGAAATTTGTCATAGAAAAAGTTTATACTCTTTCTTTTATTCAGAAAAGGTCCCATCCTGATTTGTGTGTCACTATTCAGATGAAAAGTTACGACATGCACAATCTTAAAGATAAGCGACTGCTATCATTATCTTCCTAGTTGGCATAGTTGCAGGAGCAAGGCATTTTTCCGTTGCGCGATATCCAGTCAGAACAGGGAAGGTGAATTTAAATTTCAAATATGCTCGAAACAGAATGACAACATTAAGATAAACAAGGAGGCGGTAAGATTTCAACTATGACTATGTGAAGCAAGTAGAGATGCACAAAGAAATTCCGACAGTACTGGAGGATGGCGGTGTGAATGGAATAAGATTACACATGGGAAGAAACAACTACGAAAATAGTTTATTATTCTCAGAAACTATTACCAAATGATACACTTGTTTTTAATACTACTATGGCTATGTCGAAACGGTAAAAATGATCCTCCAAATTCCAGACATGAGGATATTCAATGGAGCACTCACAAATTTCTTCTTGCAACGACAGCAATGTTCAAACGTTCTGAATTTCCATACATTAGCATGTAGGATGTTTATTTCGACATTGGAAATAAAGAATACAAGTTTTGAGAGATTCCCACGTACAAAATTGTTAATTAAAAATAAAATAATCGCCGAGAAACATTCTAATAACAAATTTTTATGTGCCAAAATTAGCATCATTAACTTATGTTCAGGTTAAATCTTTTTTTTAAATTATTTCCATACGGCGAATAGGCAACCTGTAAGCTTGTTTATGTACAGGATATCGAATAATGAATCAGGGCGAAAAGATACAGCTCTAAAACTGGTGGTACATTTACAATATGAAGCTGATTCTTTTGTACACGGATGTAGTGATAATTCGAAAAGCCGGCCGCGGTGGCCGAGGAGACTAAGGCGCTCCAGTCACGGTCTGCACGGCCGCTACGGTCGGGGGTTCGAATCCCCCCTCGGGCATGGATATTTGTGTCGTCCTAGTTCGTAAGTAGATCATAAATAGTTTGTAAGTTTAGGGACTGATGACCACGTAGTTAAGTCCCATAGGCTATACAAATATTTGATTTTATAATTCGATACATTTTTCCCTGTAGGTTGAGGGCAAACAGCGCCTTCTTTAATTATCGATATATTCGATTGGTGATAGTCACCGTCATTCTCACTCCTGGCCATTAAAATTGCTACACAACGTAGATGATGTGCTACAGACGCGAAATTTAACCGATAGGAAGACGATGCTGTGATATGCAAATGATCAGTGTTTCAGAGCATTCACACAAGGAAGGCGCCAGTGGCGACACCTACAACGTGCTGACATGACGAAAGTTTACAACCAATTTCTCATACACAAACATCAGTTGACCGGCGTTACCTAATGCCTCTTGAAAAAGGGAGAAATGCGTACCACCAAGTTTACGACATTGATAAAGGTCGGATTGTAGCGATTCGCGATTGCGGTTTATCGTATCGCGACATTGCTGCTCGCGTTGGTCACGATCCAGTAACTGTTATCAGAATATGGAATAGGTGGGTTCAGGAAGGCAATACGAAACGCCGTGCTGGATTCCAACGGCCTTGTATCAATGGCTGTAACGGATCCCTGAGTCAACAGATTGGAACGTTTGCAAGACAACAGCCATCTGCACGAACAGTTCGACGACGTTTGCAGCAGCACGGACTATCAGCTCGGAGACCATGACTGCGGTTACCCTTGACGCTGCATCACAGACAAGAGCGCCTGCGATGGTGTACCCAACGACGAACCTGGGTGCATCTTGTTAGCATCCAAGGCACTTGGAACAATGGCCGTTACATTTGAGAAGTGTTACGACCCGTGGCTCTACTCTTCATTCGATCCCTGCGAAACCCTACACTTCTGCAGTATATTGCATGACAGCTTGTTGCAGTCCCGTACTGGCCTTTCTGGATACGAAAAATGTGCCTGACATCGGGCATGGATAATTGTGCCGTCCTTAGCATTAGCTAGTTCATAAGTAGTTTGTAAGTTTAGGGACTACTTATGAACTAGCTAATACTAAGGACGGCACAAATATCCATGCCCGAGGGGGGATTCGAACCCCCGACCGTAGTGGCCGTGCAGAATGTGACTGGCGCGCCGAAGACCGCTCGGCCACCGCGGCCGGCATCCCTAGAGAAGTCGTTCGATCACGATACACTTGCGACTTCAGGTAACAGCAAAGTCAGTAATCGCACGGACTGAGGTCTGCGGACCTGGGAGGCCAAACATGACGAGTGATGCGGCTGAGCACACGATCATCACCAAACGACGCGCGCAAGAGATCTTCCGCGCGTCTAGCAATACTTTTTTTTCTACAAAAGCCCCATGTCATTCCAAGCATGTGTATCAATTTTTACCTCTCTATCTACATTGTTCCGTGATTTATTAAGTTTTAAACTTAATACTGACTTTTTGATCACCCGGTAAATCTGTTAACTGTTCACGTAGTTACACGTGGGTCAGGTTTTTAATAGCTTGTTATAATATCTTTAATATAAAAACCTGACACACAAGTAACTACGTGTAGAGTTAACAGATCCATATATTTTGGCTATGTTTTAAGTATTTTACAATGTTTTTTTTTTCTTCAAAAAACCAACTATAAACAAACAAACCGTTAATTTTTAGGTTTTATTGTTGCCTGTTGTTCTATTCCACAAGTTGAAACAAACTGTAAAGAATATAAAGTGCATGTAAAATACAGAGGACACAACATTTCCAACGGACCTCTCCTACGACCTGCCAACTTTTACTGCGAAAAATTCACAGTATTCTAATATAAAAATGTATTCTATGTAAATTACATCTCTACGGTTCTTTCTAATGTGTCAATGTCATATTTTATGTAATGCATTTATACTGACAATGACGTCTGATTATTTTACCATTGATAGTGGCGAGTCAGTTGCCGAAATCTATGGCTTCAAAATAAAGCAGTTTCTTACAAAAATAATGACTGATTGCTGCAAAACACCCTTTTGGATACCATAAATACAGTAGTGTGAGCAAAGAATCCTTCTTTATGGAAGGCAATCTGATGAAAATTAAAGTTGCTGGCCGCTATGGGCTGCCGCAGTACTTGCAGTCAGGGGTTCATTAGACTATATTGACCAACAGGAGTCAAATGTGGGAACCTTTGATATTCCTGGCCTGTGGCCACTTCATATTTATGGCCGCTGGCCGCTTCTTTGCTAACATTGTATGTGTCTTAAACGCGGAAGAAAGACAGAAGTGCAGCATATGTTGAAATGTGGGGTAGGGAGCAGTAGCATATGGCACAGTAGGTGCTGGTTCCCGTGAGAAAGCCCGCCTATGTCACTGGTACTCTCCTCGCATTGGCTGCTGCATTTCACGTCACGTGATTTCATTTGAAATTAGTTTTGTTTATTATATACTAAAGATTAATTATTCAGAGCTGAGAATTTGTAATAAGTATCTCAAGGACAGGCTAGGTTTTGACAGTTTAAAAAGTTTAAGGTGTCTCCTCTTATTGTAACAAAAGAAGAGCGATTTTGCAGAAGGCGCGCGACGGCCCTGTTTTGGCGCGAAATAGAGCGTCAGGTGCCCTCTCGCAACGCGCCGCAGTTTCAGTCTCGAGCTGACCACTAACGCGCCGGACCACGCCGGTCATGAGTAAAGATTTGTGTAATAGTGATAACAGTCGAGGTCTTAACATGAGCTATGGGCAGCATAGGCCGTATCATATTAACAATAGTTGCTCATATTTTATTATTTATTTAATAAATGGCATCCCTGACAATTAAAAATCTCGCGAGTCGCTTCTTATGCTTCCATCATACAGAACTTATTTTAGCCTCACTTGTATGCTGTAGAAGGACCAACGACCTGTGTGCTGTCTTCTGCGCTGGGGACACAACTATAGAAGACAACAGGTTAGTCAGAACTCTATGCTTTCCATAAAGATTTGGACAGAAACTACGGCACCTCGTGCGTACTGTAGGGCGGTACAAATGCACACTGCTACGCAACAGCATCCGCAAGGATGTGGAGGTTTTAGGGGACTTGTGGGAGGAAGCAGTACTAACTTCTCCGTCCGCAAATAAAACCCTAGGAAGCTTGTAAACCTCACAAGGCATTTTACAGTTTTGTCCTATCTGACGTCCGACAATGATTTCCTTCAAAGATTTGTAAAGCTATGGGACCAAGCTACAGTGGTCATCAGTCCCTAGACTTACAAACTACACGAACTAACACACATGCTGGAGGAAAGAAGGGCAGGAGCTGCGCACTCCATAGCAAGGCGCCTTACAGTGCATGGCCATTTCTTTTCCATGATTTGCATCTTGCAAGAGGCCGAGCGAGCTATGTTCCGCAGGGGTAACTTTGGACTCACCTTCGGGACGACAGCCGTTCAAGCTCCCCTCAAGCCGACCTGATTCAGATTTTCCGTCATTTCCCTGAAACCAAAATATTGATATGTTGGAATTAACCGGCCGCGGTGGCCGAGGGGATTGAGGGGCTCCAGTCACGGTCCGCACGGCCACTACGGTCGGGGGTTCGAATCCCCCCTCGGGCATGGATATTTGTGCCGTCCTTAGTTGTAAGTAGTTCACAAGTAGTTTGTAAGTTTAGGGACTGATGACCCCGTAGTTAAGTCCCATAGACTCTACAAACATTTGAACATTTTTTTCTTGGAATTATAAGTTACTAAACACACTAGTCATCTCTTAGAAGTCTTACAAACTATTAAAACTAATTTATACCAAGGAAAAACACTAAAAAATGCCTGAGGAAGGACGAGAAACTACGACGCGAGCGGCCGCTCGATTCGTAACGTGGCACTCCATATGCAGGGATCGTCCATTTCAAAGGGCATGGGCAATTTCCTTTCCAATCCCTGACAAACACTATCAAAACGAGTAGTACGTCTCTACCTCGATATCGACGGGAAATTAAATGCTAATACGCTTTCCTTTCTCTCTCTCTCTCTCTTTTTAACAGAGGAGAAATCTTGACTACCATTCTGATGCAGCTACATGTAATGTTTAATATCCAGTGGTACCAATTCTGAAAGGACCGACAGATTCCAGAATGAAACTTTTCACTCTGCAGCAAAGTGTGCGCTGATATGAAACTTCTTGGCAGATTAAAATTGTGTGCCGCAACCGGGACTCGAACCTGGGACCTTTGCCTTTCGCGGGCAAGCGCTCTACAGAATGTGCTATCCCGACACGACTCACGATGCCGCCTCACAACGTTACTTTCGCCAGTACCTCGCCTCTTACTTTCCAAACTTCACAGAAGATCTCCTGTGAAACATGCAAGACTAGCATGGAAGACTCCTGGAAGAAAGGATGGTTCCGGCACACAATTTTAATCTGCCAGGAAGTTTCATATCAGCGCACACCCCGCTGCAGAGTGAAAAGTTTATTCTGGAAACATCCCTTAGGCTGTGGCTAAGCCATGTCTCCACCATATCCTTTCTTCCAGGAGTGCTAGTCTTGCATGTTTCGCAGGAGAGCTTCTGTGAAGATTGGAAAGTAGGAGGCGAGGTACTGCCGGAAGTAAAGTTGTGAGACGGCATCGTGAGTCGTGTCGGGATAGCCCTTTCTGTAGAGCACTTGCCCGCGAAAGGCAAAGGTCCCAGGTTCGAGTCCCGGTTCCAGCACACAATTTTAATCGGTCAGGTACTTTCGACCGACAGATTGTTGGCAAGGAAGTGTACGTATAAATTTTCATTTAGCACACATGAGATGAAGTAAGGAGCAAAAAAAAAAAAAAAAAATATATGTTTGTAGAATCTGCGGGACTTAAATACGGAGTCATCCGTCCCTAAACTGACAAACTAGCCTATACTAAACACGGAACAAACATTCATGCCCGAGGGAGGATTAGAGCCCCCGACCGCAGCGGCCCTGAAGACCGTGACGGGCACGCCGCAGTCCACTCGGCCACCGCAGCCGGCTTGCCACAAAATTACCTACTACTGCGCACCATACGCTCAAAGGCCTTGTTACCGTGTTTAGTAAACGTTGCTTCTTCGGTAAGGACAAACGGTGGGAAACCCTAAAGATTTATCTAAACTGCCGAAGGGCAATCCGACAAATGTATGTACGACGTCCGAAATTACAGGCGTCCAGTGCCTGATGCAGTGACAGATGATAGGGGCAGACTTAACGTCAACGTCAGATGCGAGTTTTACTCATCTGCCTGATCCCGCATTTCTTGGCAAAGAGAAGATAATTTTTTCTTCATATATATATATATATATATATATATATATATATATATATATATAGAGAGAGAGAGAGAGAGAGAGAGAGAGAGAGAAGAGAGGAGAGAGAGAGAGTCGTTGGGAAGGCGGATGGTCGACTTCGGTTAATACGGAGAATTTTTAGAAGATGCGATTCGTCTGTAAAGGAAACTACATGTAAACGCTTCTGGAACCTCCATCTTGAGTATTGAGTCTCTTAGTTCCCCCGCCGATCGGTTTAAAGCAATTCAGAGACGGGCGTCTAGGTTCGATACTGATAGCTTCGATCAGTTCAAATGTTCAAATGCTTGTAGAGCTTATGGGATTTAAATACGGGGTCATCAGTCCCTAAACTTACAAACTACTTATGAACTAGCTACAACTAAGGACGGCACAAATATCCATGCCCGAGGGGGGATTAGAACCTCCGACCGTAGTGGCCGTGCACACCGTGACTGGAGCGCCTCAGTCCCCTCGGCCTCCGCGGCCGGCTGTGAGGATTTAATATGCGTCGTATCCAGAAGAGCTTCTTCCTGTTCTCTGTATATTAAGAATGTCTGCATTGTCCTCTTTTTGACATTATAGCAAACTGTGCGCGTGGCAAGTCCGTGCATTTGCTTGGAACTTTGATGCTGGAAATCCTGTAGACAGCGCTGTACCGGTGTGTATCCAACTTCTCTTCATTGGTTTGTCATGTTTACACGCAACGAACGTTAGCGAGGAAAAGAGCGGTTGGCAATGTAAAATGTTGATAGGTTTACATAATTGTTCTTACTCTGTGGATGGAGGCAAGGGACTGTTGAGTCGGAGGAAGATATCGGCACAGAGGAGGAGATGGAAATAACGGACGGAAAAGGGCGATGGACTGATATGCCGGGAGGGGGGGGGGGGAGGAAGAGAATGGCAGAAGGAGAGGAACAGCGGGAGTATGAAAGGAGGAGAGGAAGACGTGGACGAAGATTGAAAGGAAAAGGGCATGGGTTACCTTAAGCACTGATTTTATTGCTTACAAATCTACAGTTTTGTTCCAATCTTGATGAAATTTTACATGCCTGAGCTACAGAACAAGAGGAAGGTCACTGTCAATTTAAAATTCGCTAGTTTGCGGGGCGGAGGGTACTTTACCAAAATTTCGACATCAAACTAACGTTTCACTCCGATTTTGATAACATTTTGCACATCTCACTGTAGGAACAAAAGGAAAATGACAAAACTAGTTTCACAGGTCACAATGAAATTTGGTAGATAAATGAAAAGAGAGGCTGAGGTGGTTTAAAATATATTCAGAGAAAAATGTAGGACTTTACTCATTGAACGACCCTTGCATATGGGGCCAGATCACGTTTCTTATGTGATCTGGGTTATGAGTCTACGTTGTGATGGTACACAGATGGAGACATGTGAGACTTGTGAGTGCAATGCTGTAAACAGTTATGTAGCGATAAAAGCATCGACTGCCGAATCACCCTGTATATTCCAGTGACGTAACCCTTCATTTTGACACGTTAATATAGTTTTTAAATAAATAATTAGTGTAAGCATAAAAAATCCGATATCCGTCAGAAAACGATTAACTATGAATAAACGAAAATATTTCCAACAGGAAAACGTTACAAATATGGAATCATTTATGATTACGGTAATATACAAAACTGTGAGTATATGTGTGGAAATAATGAACTCATATACTGAACTATAACACTGTTTAATAATGAAAACGGATCTCCTTTACTGCACTATTTAATCAGCAACTGTTGTTCATTTACGCTTATCCTTCATCAAATGTCAAAAGTCGGGCGAAGCTTTTTAAAATGTGGGCCTTCATCTCACCAGCTTCTGTTGCTGAATTCATTACCGCAGCAAATAGCTTTTAAAATGCGCGAGTTCGTGAATACCGCTGAAAATTAATCTAAGGTGGCTTTTACAGCCGGTGATTTATCCAAGTTGAGAGTTTGCCTTCGGGTTATTTCCCGACGTGATCAGGGATCCCGCGGGGCCCGTAGGTATGGAGAAGTAATTTCAGAGGGGGATCAATAGGGTTAGCATTGTGTCACGTCTGACGGCAGCCAACTTTCCCCGTCGCGTTAATTAGGCCGGTAATAGCCTGCCTCGTGGGCCAAATTCACGTAATGACATCCGATATGTTCCCAACTTCCATTTGTTCCGCAAAAACTTGTCGTGAGAACCGCGAACCCTGGAGGTGAAAGGTTTTCGTTAAAATGCTAAACAGTTATATAAAAGCTTATTTCTGCTAATTATCTCGATCTTCTTGTGTACAGCGTAGGGTGTTTATTGGATTGAGTTACTAATAATGTTCCATATTCTGTACGCTTTTATTTTGTTTAATAATAAAGTACCAGTTGATAGAAATAATTCGCATGTAAAATGTAACTGACTACCTTCAAAAGCAGCGCTGGAGTAGCCAAGTGCTCTAAGGCGTTTTGCTGCGTAGGGCATGGTTCCTCGCCTTCGGAGGTTTGAGTCCTCCCTCGAGCATGTGTGTGTGTGTGTGTGTGTGTGTGTGTGTGTGTGTGTGTGTGTGTGTGTGTGTGTGTTGTCCTTAGCGTAATTTAGTGTAAGATTTATCTATTGTTAGGGACTGATAACCAAAACAATTAAGTCGCTTAGATTTACAAACATTTGAACTACCTTCAAACGCTGCTCGGCGTATCACGGTTTTCGTTCAATGCTCTAAAGTAGAGTTTCTCAAACTGCTTAAAGGGTATGGATTAGCTTATTAAAGCTAGTAATTTTTATGTTAGGAAATACATGGATACATGGGGCAAAGGTGTCAATACAGCGATTTTTTTCTTTGTAACTCGATATTTTTATCCGACAAGCCAGCATCATATAAATGCTTTCTTGACATCAGATTTCATTTAAGTTTCAATGTAAGCCATCTGTCTCAGACTTTTGGTATACGCTAAAATGTATGTTCAAAATCTTATCACACAAAGATAAAATTATTTAACTGGAATAAGTCTTATCTCCATATGTTTCTGCAAACTCAAAGTAGATACTTTTTCAAAACTTATAGTCTCATTGTGCATTTTAAAATAATCTCATCCTTATAATTGAACTCCTTATTAATTTTCTTGAAGCAACTTAAATCATGTAAAAATATTTTTAAATACCTGTATGTATGAGACTTTAAAAATAATGTGGATCTGCAACACCTGTTCTCATGAATTAATGCTCAAATTTTTGTATTACAATTTTTTTTTTTTCGTGACATTCTGTCGAGTGTGAAATTGCTGTATGAAATAAAAATTTGTACTACTCAAATATTCGAGATTGGCGTCTTGTATGCTTAAATTGTGAACCACTTTGCTTTGTCAATAATACCCTCATTTTATTTACCAAATATAGTATATTTCTACGACATAAAATGTAGTGCTCCGCGGTAAGTTCCACTGTTTAAAGGTGCTGCATGACTCAAAAAGTTTGAGAAACCCTGCTCTAAAGCAAAGTTTCTACTCGAATAATATATCAAAAATATGATCCGACATCATTCTTCTTATCTACTGTTAGTAAAACTGCAAATGCTGGTCTGTATTTGTAGAATTCAGTCTTGAAAACTGCCATGACAATTTTCATGCGGATATCACAGGAAACGTGGTTGAAGTTTTGATCGAAATAAAGACATGATTTCATCAAAATCGGATCACGGAAAAATGTTATATCTTTGAGTGTTTTCTGTAACCGTCGTATTTGTTTATCTATTAGAAACCTCATACCCCAAAACTATGTGTTACCTCTACTAAAGTGTAGTAATTAATGAGTGAACAAAGGCATTAAAAATTTAATATGTAATCTTCTGTCGCTTAATAATTCTGTGAACTATAATATTCCAGTGATTTGTATTATTGCATCAAGTCTGTAACATACAACCATCGCGTTTCTTAATTGGATAAACTTAGCTTTTGATGGTGGAGATGACCAGATGTATATGAAAGATTGTTTCTCAATAAATATTGTATTAATTGTGAAATGTGTTCACTATTTAAGCTATCCGACCTTGTCAGTCACTGTTCTTTTCCAGTAAACATTTCTTTTTTGTAAATGCGGTGTGTCGACATCGCTTGCGATACATAAACGATAAGTTGTCTACGACAGGTTTTTGTTAATACCCGGTATTGAGAATCGGCATATCTTTACATTCTAGATTAATATTCCGATGTCTTCCATTCCTATATTACTTCATTTTAAATGTTAAGACAGTAATATCATTTCTATACTATCGAAAATGGCCAAAGACATATCGATACAGAACATTATTTCAACTCTGGCATGCCGTGATGATGCAGAAGTCCACAGTTATAAAAAGCTTATGAAACGTTATTTCTCAACAGCGCAGTAAAAATATTCATAATTTTATTTCAGAAAACTTCTCCACTTCACATAAATTACCGTTGTCTCAGGAATATCTTTACTCTAATTGGGGGGAAATGCAAACTAGTTTGTTTATCAGTTTCCGCGCCGAGCGTTCTAAGGTGCCTTGCTGAGAAGCGCACGGTTGCTCGCCGTTGGAGGATCGAGTCCTCCCTGGTGCATATGAGTGTGTGTATGTGTGTGTGTGTGTGTGTGTGTGTGTGTCCTTAGGTTAGATAACCTTAGTTTAATTAGTTTGTAAGCTACGGACTGATGACCACGCAGTTTGGTCCGATAGATTTTCAAACATTTGAACATTTTTGTTTATGAGTTAAAGACTATTAACGACTTATTTCCGTTCATTTGAGTATACGAAACGTTACGTATGATCTGATTTAACAAAAGCTTTAAACGTAGCTGCGACTTCCAGAGACCGTTACAACGCCATAGGTTAAAAGTGCAGCCATAGGTCGCGACGATGAAAGTATTTAACCAGGTTTCAGCAAAAACAAAGATTTATTTCATCAGAATATTTAAATTAACACAACTCATACAATAAAAGTTACAAATGAACGGTAAAGCTTGCGTCACAAATTAAAATAATTTTAAGAAGAGCATCAGAGTGTGACGCCTCCGTGCAGGCGTGCGGCCCCGAGTAGCTAGCTCTTTTTTTTTTTTTTTTTTTTTTTTTTTTTTTTTTTTTTTAATTTGCGACGTAAGCTCTACTGCTGGTTTGTAACTTTTATTATGTGACTTGTTTTAACTTATATTTTCTGATGAAGGCAGTCGTAGTTATTGCCGGAACCTGGTTAAATAATTTTATCTCCGCGACCGACGGCTGCACTCTTATCCTTTTTTATTTAACAAACTTTCTTGAAAGTTTGCTAACTTCATTTGATACATGGACGGGAGATTATCTTTAAATTTAAGGATAGGATGTTTAGGGCACACAGCAGCAAGGTCTTTAGCATCCTGACAAAGTAATTAGATGGCGAGTGTGAAATCAGTCAACAATAAATAAATAAGCACACGTTGTTTTTTCCTCTCCCTTTTCTTCAATTATTTTATTCAAAATTAAATATGTGATTATTCCTTCTTGAATTTGCATGGGGTTTCCACCGGAAACTTGAGCGTGTCTTATGGCAACACGTGCACTTCGTTTCATAACAATCGGATTACGAATAAATTATATGGTTAACTTATCTTTCTTACGTCCGTCACGACTGACTCGTTGAAGACATTAATGTGCAAATCTACTAAAGGAATCTTCGTGGGAAAAGTGTATCGTACGGTTGAATAAAGACTTTATTTAATCAAAATCGGATGAGAGAAAGTAAATATATTTTAACCATTCCTCTAAAGGCCAGCGCCGGCCGTGGTGGCCGCGGGGATTAAGGCGCTCCAGTCACGGTCTGCACGGCCACTACGGGGGGGGGGGGGGGTTCGAAACCCCCTCGGGCATGGATATTTGTGCCGTCCTAGTTCGTAAGTAGTTCATAAGTAGTTTGTAAGGTTAGGGACTGATGACCCCGTAGTTAAGTCCCATAGACTATACAAACATTTGAACATTTTTTCTAAAGGCCAGCGTGTGTAACTATCGGGACAAGTTTATCTCCTAAGGGACTACACGAAATTTCATGAGATTTCTGAAGTGAAATGACAGTAGCTGGAGGCAACATAAAGGCTTCAATTCATCAAAACCTGATAATGGGAGGAAAACATATCGTAATTTGATGTTTTTATGTGTATGCTACGCTCGTAAGTACGACTTACTACATCAAGGAACCCATAGGGATACGTTAGTTTCATTATGCACCAAATAGACGATTATATGATCCTGTTTACTCTATTGCCTCAGTAATAGAAATATACGTTCGTCAACCACAGAATTAAAGGATGTTATGTTATCTCTACGTGTACAAAGTAACAATGAACAGTGAGTTACTGATTTCGCTTTGTGTACTGAAAGCATAACATTTCTTTGCTTCTTTCGACAGATTTCCTTAGATTTTTATGGATAGGTTTTACTTACGAAGGAATTATTTGGAAGGACCGCCTAATTTATATAATTTACTTTGAGCTTTCTGTGCGTACTTATTAAATTTTGAATCTTCTAGAGCGGCTACGAGGCAGAAATTATACCGTCTCTTGGCTAGGACAATTGAGTTTGTAGACCAAGCGACACTACAAAGGTTCCATTTATACTGAGTGCGGTCTGGAAAAACTTAAGAATTGGTAGTATGGACAGGCTCTTCTATAAGGTCCGTTGCGAAGGAGGAGGATATAGGCGGTTCCTCACAATTTATTCTGTTAGAAGCCTTAGTGCCGAGGTTTGCTCAGATATTGATTTATTCCAATTTACTCTTAGTCCATCTCCACTCCCTTCCTCTCTCGACACATCTCTTCCTTCCTCTCTCCTTACCCCAATTTCTGAGTCCATGTGCATCTCCTCATTCCCCTCTATCTACTTCCTCTTCTTCCCCTGTATCCATCTATTATATATTCATCCCACTCTGTCCCCGTACACCTCTCTCTGTTTGTCCTCTCCTCCCTCTTACTCAAACAATATGTTCCTCTTTCCACTTCTATCTCCTCCTTCTTTCTACCTCAGTCTTTCTACCCATGTCCTCCATATCAGAATTTACACACATCTCCCAACTGGCATCGGTATTCGTTATAAGTTTTCATTCTGCAGACAAACATTATTCTTTTGAAATCTTCAACATTAGGCACATAATCCAACTTTTAATGATCTCATAGTCCCTTAACTCTCGTGTAAACCACAACTGAAAACTGTCCTTTTCCACATATGCTCCTAAATGTGTACAGTTTAGACAATTGAACTCTATATACCACTATCCCATCTAGTCCCCCTATCCACCAATCCCCCGACATCATTATTTCTCTTTAAAGCAGTTGTTATCCGGTTACGTATCATAGGTTACGTGTGACGCTTGCGTCACAAACAAGACTATACGTAACACGTTTTCTCTTCCGTTGCTTCTAGCCAATGCAAAATGCTGGACCAACAGACTTTTATCTACACAGAAAGTCACGTGGGTTGGGGTAAGGTGGTGGCACAGTTTCCGGATTTCCGAGGACCTTACAAGGCCTATCCATTAAACAGCTTAAGTGCAGCCAATTCTAGGAGATTCTATAGCATCGTATTCTTCTCAAATAAAAAGGTTGATGTTAGACTTGTCTCACGTTGAACCTCTTACAAAGCTGGCATTCTTCACCGGCTCGAAGATGCACACCTGCAATGACTTAGCTTAGTACGCAACATTTGAAAAACATGATCAAATGTTTGTTCAACTTAAGGGACTTAACTGCAGGCTCATCAGTCCCTAAACTTACAAACTACTTATGAACTACCTTATACTAAAGACGACACAAACATCCATGATCAAGGGGGGGGGGGAGATTCGAATCCCCGACGGGAAACGGCCTCGCGCATCGGAGCGTAGCGCCTCAATGCGCTTGCCCACTCCGCCGCGGATACGCAAGGCTTAAAATTGTTCTTGCTGTGCTCATTAGCAATACATAATTGTTATAAAACTGGGATTGACACAGACCGTGAATACATATCACTAGAAACTAATAAGAATATACACGATTCATTACGTATACTTACTAACTCTCTGGACTAACAACTGTTATTATTTTGCTACTCAAAACCGTGTTAATGAGTTTACACTATTTCGTTCATTAACACGGTTTTGAGTAGCAGTGTGAGTGTTATACTATTTCGCCACTCCCATGAACCACAGAGGTGGGGTGGCTTGCGTGCCTCAACGATACAGATAGCCGTACCGTAGGTGCAACCACCGCGGAGGGGTATCTGAGGAGAGGCCAGACAAACGTGTGGTTCCTGAAGAGGGGCATCAGCCTTTTCAGTAGTTACAGGGGCAACAGTCTGGATGATTGACTGAGCTGGCCTTGTAACATCTGCTAATGTGGCTTTGCCACACAGGTACTGCGAACGGCTGAAAGCAAGGGGAAAATACAGCCGTTACCTTTCCCGAGGACATGCAGCTCTACTGTATGAACATATGATGATGGCATCCTCTCGCGTAAAATATTCAGGAGGTAAAATAGTCCCCCACTCGGATCTCCGGGCGGATACTACTCAGGAGGATATGATCATCAGGAAAGACAATATTGGCATTCTACGGGTCGGAGGGTGGAATGTTAGATCCCTTAATCGAGTAGGAAAATTAGAAAATTTAAAAAGGGAAATGGATAGGTTGAAGTTAGATATAGTGGGGATTAGTGAAGTTCGGTGGCAGGATGAACAGGATTTCTGGTCAGGTGAGTACAGGATTATAAATACAAAATCAATTGGGGGTATCACAGGAGTACGATTGATAATGAATAAGAAAATAGGAATGCGGGTAAACTACTATGACCAGCACAGTGATCGCATTATCATTGTCAAGATAGATACGAAGCCAACACCGACAACAGTAGTACAGGTTTTTATGCCAACTAGCTCTGCCAATGATGAGGAAATCGAAGAAATATATGAGGAGCTAAAGGAAATTTTTCAGACAATTAAGGGAGAGGAAAACGTATTTGTTATGGGAGACTGGAATTCGGTAGTAGGACAAGGAAGGAAAGGGAAGATAGTAGGTGAATATGGTCTGGGCAAAAGGAATGAAAGAGGAAGCCTCCTGGTAGAATTTTGCACGGAACATAATTCAGTTATAACAAACACCTGGTTCAAGAATCACAAAAAAGGTTGTATACGTGGAAGAGACCAGGAGACTCCGGGAGATAGCAGAGAGATTTTATAATGGTAAGACATAGATTTCGGAACCAGGTTTTGAAGTGTAGGACATACCCAGGGGCAGACATAGACTCTGACCATAACTTGTTGGTTATGAACTGTAGGCTGAAACTGAAGAAACTACAGAAAGGTAGGAAAATAAGGAGATGGGACCTAGATAAATTGAAGGAACCTGAAGTTCTTAAGAATTTCAGAGGGAGCTTCAGGCAACAATTGACAGAAACAGGGGAAAATAAAACAGTAGAGGAGGAATGGGTAAAATTGAGAGATTAAGTAGTGAAGGTAGCAGAGGGCAAAATAGGTAGGAAGGAAAGACCTACAAAAAATCCTTGGATATCACAGGAGATACTAAATTTAATCGATGAAAGGAGAAAATATATAAATGCAGTAAATGAAACAGGCAAAATGGGTTACAGACGACTAAGAAATGAGATTGACAGGAAGTGCAAAATGGCTAAGCAGGAGTGGCTAGAAGGCAAATGCAAGGATGTAGAAGAATGTATAAATAGGGGAAAAATAGATACAGCCTACAGGAAAATAAAAGAAACATTTGGAAATAAGAAAAACAGCTCTATGAATATCAAGGACACTGATGGGAAACCAGTTCTCAGCAGAGAAGGGAAAGCTGAAAGGTGGAAAGAGTATATAGAGGGGCTCTACAAAGGAAATGAACTTAGAGACAATATTGTAGGAAGGGACGAGGATGTAGATGAAGATGAAATAGGAGATACTGTACTGAGAGGAGAATTTGACAGAGCCCTGAAAGACCTAAGTCGAAACAAGGCCCCTGGAGTAGATGATATTCCCTCAGAGCTACTGAAGTCTCTGGGAGAACCAGCCATGACAAACATGTTTGACCTGGTGTGTAAGATGTATGAGACAGGCGAGGTACCCTCAGACTTTAAGAAAAATGTTATAATCACCATTCCAAAGAGAGCAGGTGCAGACAGGTGTGAAAACTACAGAACCATCAGTTTAATAAGTCATGGTTGCAAAATATTAACACAAATTATATACAGAAGGATGGAAAAGCTGGTAGAAGCCGATCTCGGGGAAGATCAGTTTGGGGTCAGGAGAAATGTAGGAACACGGGAGGCAATACTCACTTTACGGCTTATCCTAGAAGATAGATTAAGAAAAAGCAAACCTACATTTCTAGCTTTTGTAGATTTGGAGAAGGCTTTTGACAATGTTGATTGGAATAAACTCTTTCAAGTTCTGAAGCAAGCAGGAGTGAAATATAGGGAGCGTAAGGTTATTTACAACTTGTACAAAAACCAGACAGTGGTTGTCAGAGTTGAAGGGCATGAAAGGGATGCAGTGGTTGGAAACGGAGTGAGACAGGGTTGTAGCTTTTCTCCATTGTTATTCAATTTGTACATTGAGCAAGCTATAAAGGACAGCAAGGAGAAATTTGGAGAAGGAATTACAGTTCAGGGTGAAGAATTAAAAACATTGCGTTTTGCCGACGACGTAGTATTTCTGTCAGATACAGCAAAGGATCTGGAAGAGCAATTGAACGGAATGGACAGTGTGCTGAAAGGTGCATATAAGATGAACATTAACAAGAGCAAAACTAGGGTAATGGAGTGCAGTGTAAGAAAATCAGGTGATGCTGAAGGAACTAGATTGGGAAACGAAGCAATAAAGGAGGTAGATGAGTTTTGTTACTTGGGCAGTAAAATAACAAATGATGGTCGCAGTACAGAGGATATAAAATGCAGAATGGCAATAGGTAGAAAAGCGTTCTTGAAAAAGAGAAATTTGTTAACATCGAATTTTGATTTAAGCCTAAGGAAGTCCTTTCTGAAGACATTTGTATGGATTGTTGCCTTGTATGGGAGTGAGACAAGGACGATAAACAGTGCGGACAGGAAGAGGATTGAGGCTTTTGAAATATGGTGCTACAGAAGAATGCTGAAGATTAGGTGGGTTGATCGCGTAACTAAGGAGGAGGTACTGAACAGAATTGGGGAGAAAAGAAATTTCTGGCATACCTTGACTAAAAGAAGGGGTAGGTTGGTAGGACACATTCTTAGACATCAAGGAATTGTGAATTTAGTGTTGGACGGAAGTGTGTGGGGAAAAATCGCAGAGGAAGACCAAGAGATAGATACAGTAAGCAGATTCAGACAAATGTAGGTTGCCGTTCTTATGTGGAGATGAAGAGGCTTGCTCAGGATAGGGTATTGTGGAGAGCTGCATCAAACCAGTCTCCGAACTGAAGACCTCAACAACAACACAATTTCGTACATCATGCCGTGTAGAAGCAGTATTTACCGTCTCTGGTGCATAGTTTATAATGCATTTAATGTGAGAAATTTTAGTCCTGCGCAAATTACTTTGTTATATCTGATATCAGCAGCTTCAAACTTTTTTCTTTTCATTTTCTTTTGATATTTCTGATATTATTCCTGTTCTTTGGCAAGTCATTAAATTGAAGACTTATAGCATATAAAAGTAAATGTTTATAACAAAATTAGTATTTCTTTGGGGATGTCAGTCGTAGCTTCATTGAAACCGCCATATCAGTTCCACAAGTTGTAGGGCGCGATCACTATTTGTAGTAAGAATAGCACTTTACAGCCTGAATCACATTGTATTTTCTTTTATTTCCACCTTAGAGGTTTTAACAGGAAAAGCCTGAAAGAAAATAAAAATATAAAACGTTATCCTGGATGAATAATATTATATTTTATCAGTGGTATTACTGTACCTGTATTATCTGACTACATACTGGTGTTGAGACATTGGAATATACAGTACAGAGACAACTGCAAAACATATATGAGCGGTGTCATCACATAATCACGAAAAATTCGTAAGTATAACACGCTAGGAGAAGAATTTTCCATGTGTTAAACTGAAAATAATATGTTTCGTACTGATGGATCCAGCATTACAGAGATAAGTACAGAGAAAAATAAATCACATTATGTGAAGTAAAATAATATAGAACTTCCTGCTTGTACATTCCGAGGGAAAGATCAGCGGTCTATTTATGTTCGTAAAATGTGATGATGTGATTTGTGACATAACTGAATATCTTGACTGTATGTTACTGTAGTGAATGTGATCATTTACTACAACGTGTGTGCTGCTAATAACATTGATAAAGAAAGTACAATGTGATGTGTCGAATGAAGGCTCATTGACCAAATGTCTCGTTCCATCTCTTGAAATTTTGTGTAAGTCAATTATTACACGCATGAATTTTCAGATATTTTGAAAAGATTTCGTGCAGTGACGTAGATGATATATTCAGTACTTGTGCTCGTTGGACAATCGATTTTCTGGGGCTTGTGGTCAACACTGTCGAGCACATCAGTGTATTTTTGTGTTACAACAGACTGCGATTTTCCTGTTTGCCACACGGAAATGAGAGTACTGTCTAGGTCGACATTTTACGGTTTGCGCAGCTACTCCTGTCAGAAGTTCGAATCCCTGGTCGAGCATGGGAGTTTATGTTGTCCTTAGGATACGTTCATTCAAGTAGTTTGTAAGTATAGGGACCGATGAACTTAGCAATTTGACAATTTAACTGGAAATATGTCTTTCTGTTTCCTGAATGTTTGGAAGATAACTTCCGAATCGGTTTTCAAACTGGTGATTAGGTTGGAGCAGCATTATGCCCGAGTGTCACATGCAATTCACGAACGGTTACCGTGGTACTGTGACTGTTTTTGTAATACCTTCTTGCCACTTGTATCCGTTGGTCAGTTGTCATCTGACCAACGCCGAAAATAAACATAAAACATCATTGCTCGCCCCACGAAAGCTACGAGGTTACTAATAGGAAGGATCGAAGACATCAGATACGAAAAAGCAACTGCTGTCAACCTGCATGAGATAAAATTGCGCCAAATTTAAATTCGTTCTCATTTAAGGGAGACTCTGTATATGGACTTTTCCATGACAACAAAATGTCCCGGTAACAATAATAGTATTTAGAAGAAACGATATTCATCTGTTATGGTAAAATTCGTAGGCAAAATTTGGAAGGTAATTACAAATTTTTACAAGTAAAACATTTAGCAGTACAAACAACATAAATGTAAAAAGTAATGCAAAGCAATTAGCTATTTGAAGATTGATTTGGACAAAAGTGTGCTATATTTGGAAGTAGTATGCCGTTGCTTTCCTTTGACCTTTAAACAGAAATACACAGCTAGTTATAGGGGAACATGAAGTTTAACTTGGACTCTGGAAAAATTGGATTCTGAATCAAGCTAAAAGGATTTGTTCCAATAGGGCTTGATTTCTAAGAAAATCGAAATCAAATTCGCAGCAAATTACCACGCGTAACGTGTCTACTTATACATGGCTGTTACCGCTTAGCAAGACAGCGTGGTATAATCGCCAAGGTGTTAGTCTCCCATGCAGGAGACCGGGTTCGATACCTAGCCACAGAACAATTTTTAAAAATTGTAATTGTTACTTTTTATATTAAAAAAATAAAAATGAAAAGTCAAACGATTAAAAAAGTAACCAAGAAATAATAATAATAATAATAATAATAATAATAATGTTCCCCTTCGGGTCATTTATTTTTCACTTTTCTTCATTTCTCTACTTCTCTGCTTCTATCATAGCG
Organism: Locusta migratoria; assembly: GCA_026315105.1. Taxonomy (NCBI): domain Eukaryota; kingdom Metazoa; phylum Arthropoda; class Insecta; order Orthoptera; family Acrididae; genus Locusta; species Locusta migratoria. The sequence goes on from CM048748.1 coordinate 364,915,897, forward strand.
CATTTGTTCTCCACGTTGCACTACTTGCCGCACGTATGAACGACACGCTACGAATGACTAACCGACTGGCCGTAGCATAATAGTCCACTGGGACGCGTCACGTGGGTACACGCCTCATAGGAAGAGATAAAAACAGCACGGTCAGGAACTGTAAACATAGGTATTAAATGTTGCCCAAATATTATAGGTATTAACAAAAGATTGTTTACTGATTTCGAAATATGCTTCAAACGCCTTAAAAGTGTGCTTCGAAAAAACAAAATGAATAAAATAATCGTCGCGCAATACATAACATATTGAGGGAATGTAACATGTTTTTATCCTGACCATTTACTGCAAAAGTTTACATAAGAATGGTTACGAAAATACATAATTATGCACAATCAGCGGACAGGTGTGAGGAGTAATTGACCCACGTCGTACTTGAAGCCACGTCTCCTGCATGGAAGCCTCGCATCTTGCCGATTACACCACGCTGTCTCGCTGAGCGGTAACCGTCATGTATAAGTAGACACGTTACGCGTGGTAATTTGCTGCGAATTTGATTTCGATTTTCTTAGAAATCAAGCCCTATTGGAACAAATCCTTTTAGCTTGATGGTCTGGAGGAATTCTCTCACAACATACCTACGACTCATCAAATTCCGTTGGTACCATACTTGGGGTTTCCCTTGTCAGAGGACGGTGAGGCGGTCGGGAACGACTACGTAAGACAACATGTTTCCGGCGCATGCGGTACATCGGTTACTGCGGCTACAATGGCAGGTTATCACGATTTTGACTATGGTGTTATAGTCGGCGGACGAGAGAAACGATACAGCATGTCCTGTGTAGCAATGAGGTGGGGATTATTACATACGACGATTTCACGAGTGCAACATGAATATACGGAATCCGGTACAACATACATAAATCTCCGACACTGTTGCGGCCGGAAAAAGATCCAGCAAGAAAGTAACCAAAGAGGTCAAAAGAGAATCGTTCAAGGTGACAGAAGTGCAATCCTTCCAAAAATTGCTGACGATTTGAATGCAGGGCAATCAACAATTGTCTGCGTGAAAACCATTCAACGTAACATCATAGATACCGGTGTCCCGGAGCCGAAGGAACACATATGTGGCCTTGCTGACTACATGACACTTTGAAACCCCGTCTGGGCCCGTCAGCACCGACATGAGTTTAAACATGTTGCCTGGCGTGACGACTCCAATTGTATAGCGTGGATGAACGTGTACGATTATAAAGACGCCATGAATCCATGGGGACCCTTGACAGCAGAGGGTTGTTCAAGCTGGTGGTGGCAACGTGTGAAACGTGTGCAATTGGAGTAATAAGGGACCGCTGATACGTCTAAATCTACATGGGATACTCTGCAAATCACATTTAAGTGCCTGGCAGAGAGTTCATCGAACCACCATTATACTATTTATCTCCCATTCCATTCTCGAATAGCGCGTGGGAGGAAAGAACACCTGAATCTCTCCGTTCCAGCTCTGATTTTTCGTATTTTATTCTGATTATCATTTCTACCTATGTAAGTGGTAGTCAACAATATATTTTCGCATTCGGAGGACAATGTTGGCTACTGGAGTTTTGTAAGTAGCCCAAGCCACAGCGATAAGCGCCGATAAGGATCCCACACTGGGTAACAGTACTCCAAAAATGGACGGACAAGCGTAATGTATGCAGTTTCTTTTCTAGATCTGTTGATGTTTTGAGTGTTCTACCAATAAAACACAGTCTTTGCTTCGCCTTTCCCACGACATTATCTACGTGTTCTTTCCAATTTAAGTCTGAAGTAATAGTAACTCGTAGGTATTTTGTGGAGTTTTCGGCCTTCACTTTTGATTCATTAATCTTGTAAACAAAGTTTAACGGATTTCTTTTCGTACTCACGTGGACGACTTTACACTTCTCATTATTTAGAAACAATTGCCAATTTTTATACCATACTGATATCTTATTCAGATCGTTCTGCAGTTGGTTTTGATCTTGAAATGATTTTACTGGACGGTAAATGACGGCGTCATCTGCAAACAACCTAAGAGTGCTTCTTAGATTTTCCCCTAAATCGTTTATGTAAATAAGGAACAGCAGACGACCAATAACACTACCCTGTGGAACGCCCCATATCACAAATGTTTTAGCCGATGCCTTACCATCGATTACTACGAACTGTGTCCTCTCTGACAGAAAATCCCCTATCCAATCGCAAATTTGGTGCGGTATACCATAACCACGACACTGGCAGGTGACACGTACTTACTCATCCTTTCTTTTCACCTGCATCCAATCATATACACTGTGCATTCCGACAAACCTGGGCAATGTTAGCGGGACAATTAAACATCTCACATGTCCTGAATTGCTTCAGAATTACTCTAGGAACACACTTCTTAAGCTGAAGTACGTTAGGCTGAACAGTTTCATTACCCATCGAACCGAAGAATGGACAAACGTATCCCTCGTTAATCGATGTTTTGGATGCGCAAAAATTCGGATTAATGAGATTTTGGTTTAAAGTATTGTCCTTCCGTCAATCATAAGCGATATATATCCAATGACAGGAGAAACCATAGAATTCATGGGTATAAAATATTTGCTAGTAGCGATTTGTGTCCTTTCACGATGTGCTTTGTTAACAACTGTGCTGTTCAGCATGTGGTTGTATCGAGTGATCGAATATTCTAATCACTTAAGTAATAACTCTTGAACTGGCACTTATTTATGTATCCTATAATATCAGCTGAAGTTAGAACGAAGAATAGCGTTTATTTCTGAATATATACTGAGTGATGTAAAATTATTAAAAAAAATTACGTCCTTGGTTAGGCGTGATTTGATTTCAGAATTTGAATAGTGTACCACGTGAAATAGTGCATTGATTACATTTACACGATGTTGCACTGGTTAGAAGTTTGACTTTTAGATGCAGCTTTCTTCAATCTACCGATGTTATATTACTGTGGTCGATAAATATCGAATGTTTATTATAATATATAATATTTGTGATAACTGTATGGTTATTCGGCTCGAATTTTTGTAAAACATGTGCGAAAATACGGTTTGGAAACAGCTAAATTTCATCGTATGTCTATCTGCCACCGCAACAAAATTGTTCTCTCTCCATTTCGCTTAAGCAAAATAAATATCACATCTCTGTTATATAGGTTGTGGGAGTATTTGTACTATTTTGATAGGACTGGCTATTTAATACAAGTATTCGCAATATTTTTATTGTATGTTATATATAATTCTAATATTAAAAATTAAACTGTTTGTTTAGTGTTGGGTGGCTGCCTACGTTGTTCATTTGTAATGCTTCCGTTGTTAATGGCGTTGCTGTTCATTATCGAGAACAGCGCATGTAGACAACAATGCTATATGGCACCGTTGCCCAGCAATTACTTCTATATTCATTCGAGTATTCGATGTATCGAAGCTAATTCGTTGTTTCTGTTATTTAATTTGCGAAGACAATGTTTCGATATAGACACTAGTGATAGGATCCGTGTTTCTCGACACCTAAAACGATCCAAAGTTCTTGTGTGCTATGAAAACCTAGGAACTAAGCGACAGTTATCGCTTCAGACGCGAGGTACATCGTCCCTCGTAGAGGTAAGAGACTTTGTTTAAATTTCTTATACGACAGCGGCGGCGTAGTGTACTAATGTTGACAACGAAGTGTTCACTTTACAGCGATGAATAAATTTACTAACAGGACAAGAGTACATACAATAATATGTCATCATGAAGCAGAAATACTACTACTTATTCATTCCAATGTCGACACATGAGTGTCTTTACATATCACATTCATTCTCTGTTGCCAACATCACCACCCTAAGTCCCCGCTGTCCTAAGTAAAATTACCACTAAACTATATATGCACCATATAACATCAGCTAAAATTAGACCAACGTTTAGGTTGTATTAACAGTATCTACATGAGGTGTTTCATTATTGGTGGACTTGTTTCAGATCGTGATGTGATTTTTCAACTTACTGTTATCCACCGTAGGCCTAGACGACACTAAATGCTAATTGTTCAATTTCTTAAAAACTATGTGCTCCTATTTCATATACATCTCTCTTAAGTCTAAGGAATTTAGTCTTCATTTCATCATGTATTCTCAGTTTGGACTGCACAGTCGCAATAGGAGTATCAATGTTTTTTCGTTTGACCATTGATCATATATATGCCTTTGATCGTTGCAACGTCGTACTGTTTTAATTTTTCTCCGCGTGTACGGAAAGACGCTTCGAAACTGGCACCATCAGCGAAGCGTCCAGATCTCACCTCTACGAAATGATTTTCTCCTCTCGTCGCTCAAGGAAATTGAAGTAATATCGGTAATTTCCTAGAACCGTTCTCTCGAAATGGTAACGATATATATCACTGCAATCAGACATATCGATATAGCTGTGCGAGCGATACAAATTGAAAAAGTGACGTACGCGCGTTGGACAAAAGAGGGATTGATCTGAACTCGTATTTTTATGCGGGTAGTGAACAACATATTAAAAAATATTACAAATACTATTTTGAGGCCACTTAACTTAGTGATAAGTGATGTTTTCTTCGACTTTTGATTGAAATAATGACAGATATAGGTTTTACTGGTCAGTGGTTCCTGCTTCGTTTGTATTATCGGGTGAACTATATGATGCGGCATAAGCTCTTGATATGTCTTTGTAGAATATAGACAACATTTCACATGCGTTAGTTTTCTCTGAATGTCTCAAATTATGGAAATACAGAAATTGAAACAGATACATTTCATCTCTGTCACCAGTTCTTCCCTCTTTTTTAATTGTTTCTTTAACAGATTTCCACAACCTTTCAATGTTCTTGGTGTGCACTGAAGGATCATCAGAGGAAACAAATTCAACTGAAAGATTTACAAATTCGTGGTCTATACCGTCATTCATTAATTTTTGGTACGATTTCCAACCGTCGGTAATCACGTTTGTCCCTGGCAAAATAAACTTCTGTATTAGTGGTACAAGTGTTGCTTTCGACCTTGCTTTCACACGGACAATGAAGCAATTACGAGTTTCTCTCTCAATGCCACCGAAAACCCATATATGTTCCGTTTCGTTCATGAGCTTTCGTCCTCTTCCGTATTTTCTTGTAGAGATGTGGATTTCATCAATCTCTACAACTTTTCCTGCTCCACCAAGAGGAATACTGTCGTTTGTCACAGCCACATAACAAATTTCGCGCAGAAGCCGTAATAGTCGCAAACGGCATTAATATTAACATCAGTCTCTGCAGCGCAAGCTTCTAATGTATATTGCCGTATCCAACACGCAACTATTACTAGACTTTACTCAATACTTCGTTTTGTGTTGCCAACCAAGTGTTCGTCCTAATGGATGTCCTTTTTTTCCCACTTCGAACAAATGAGTTCGTAAGGGAAATCAGGCTGCGAAGCTTTCTTCTGAAGTTTAATAGTGCCTTCAGTGCCACAGTCCACACATCGCCTACACTCAGTATTAGGCAAAAGTTCCAATTCCCAGCAGAACTGAATACACTTCTCCACAGAAGAAATCCGCGGAATAAACTCACGCTACGATAATTTATCCATACCAACAAACTAACAACTGGCAAACAATAATCAGAACACGCGATAAATTAATTCCGAACATAGAAATGTGTAATTCCTGACTTCTTCTTGTCCTGCGCACGCGCGACACTTTTTGGACATATTTCGCTCGCACAGCTATATCGATATGTCTGATTGCAGCGATATATGTCGTTACTATTTCGAGAGACAAGGCTTCTAGGAAATTACCATACTATCTTACAAATTATTAGTTGTCATCTTCATTGGGTGTTCGTTAAATATTTTGAATTTTTTATCACTCAGATTGGTCTAGCTTCTATGTAGTCAGAGATTAAAATATTTAATTACAAAAGTCTCGTTGAACCATTGCCGTCGTCATTAATGAAATACGATGTGTTTTATATGTACTAGTACCTCTGATTAATGTTGATAATAGTTTTGATTAAAACAGTTATGTGATACATAAAACTTGATACATTTACGTGCAATATCTAAGCGCACATGGTGTTTGTGGTACTGAGTTTGTGAAGCTGCAGTTTCTATCCAATCACTGCAGTGTTGGATTTAATATTTCCCTAGAACTAACGAAACAATCTAAACTTCCTGGGGTACTTCAATAATCTAGAACCAAAGTTACAGCTACAGCTTAAAAAGTGGGACAGATCCTCCCAGGTAGTCTCTGATTAGACTTTCTACATAAATCAAACTGCAGGGAAAATAAGGCATAGTTATCTTAGGATTTATATGTTGTTGTTGTGGTCTGCTTACAGAACTGCCTCTGCAATTTTTACGCCCTCCCTCACTAAACTCACTACCCTGTGACATTTCAGAATGTGTACCATCAATCAATCCATTGCCTTGGTCAAGATATTCCAGAAAACTTTTGCTCCCCTATTGGTTTAAGTACTAATTAAACGACGTACGAATTTAATCTTCAGCATTCTCCTTTAGAACTAGGTTTTATACAACCACTGACAATGAAGATCGATAAGTCATGTTGCTGTAATTTTCTTCCACTTGTGACGAAATGACGATTTGAAGATTGGTGCAAAATTCTCAACATCGTCATGATAACATCTGCACCGCAACAAAAGTATCAAAATGTTCAAATGTTTAGACAGTCTATGGGACTTAACTACGGGGTAATCAGTCCCTAAACTTACAAACTACTTATGAACTACTTACGAACTAGGAGGGCACAAATATCCATGCCCGAGGGGGGATTCGAACCCCCGACCGTAGTGGCCGTGCAGACCGTGACTGGAACGCCTTAGTCCCCACGGCCACCACGGCCGGCACAAAAGTATTCCCTGCTCTTATCGTTCAAGGAAATTGAAATACTATCATCTAATATCTCTACTGGCTGTTTATTGTGTGTACCGAAGGTTTTATCATTTACACTCATATCACATTTTGCAAATGTTTACTACATCTGGAATATACTAAAGTATTTCAAATGTAATTAAAACGATCGTATTCGTGACGTCTGACGTGCTTCAATGGCGATGTGCTTGTAGTTAGCAGAGGTGCTTTTTAATGTTGTTAACTGATCATGCAGACAACAATGTTGCCAGACATGAGACGTAACTTTTCGTTTCCTAGTAACTGATCCCTATTTAGTAGTGTACTTGAAGTACTAAAACGTATTCAGTGCTTTTGTTATTGAGTTGCGAAACTAAAAATTTGATTCATTAATTTCTGTGTTGTATTCAGTGCTTGACTGCAAATAACTACATAACCTAAAATTCCTGGGGCGCTTTAGAATCTAGAAGAATGGCAAAATTGTAGCTCCAGAGACAACGTACGTCCTCTCAGAAATGGTAAGAACATTTCAATAATGATCCACCTGTTACTTTATGGAGTAACATGCACTGTAGTTATGACAGAGTTCAGGCTTATATTCGAATGTATATGTAAGGTATAATTGAGAAGTACTGATTAATTTAAGCATATGATCTGATTATCTTGTTCCACGTAGGTAGTAACAGTAGACTACGTGAAAGACAACACTGTTTTCATTTTTTATGTAATTGCAGATGTTCGGAGAATGACTTTTAGAAACTACTCTCTTTACTCCGTGTCTGATGATGTTCGCCAGCTTTCGTGATTTACTCTCGATTGTGATGCAATGCTTTAAAATTACAACGCCGTCGTCCATCATTCTACCTTGTCGACTACACAGCTAAACTGTTCGTAATAGTTATCAGTTTCTTAGTTGCAAAAAAAAATTCTGCTCTCTGTGACGACGCGATGCTCGATAAAAATTACGTATAGGACCCCTCCTTGAAATACGTTATTTGATTTAGCAATTAGTATGAATTTCGTTACGGTACACACCTATACGTTTTATTGAGTCCCGAGTATGGTTATTATAGACTTATTTATTATAATTAAATTGTTATTAAGTATATTTCATAAAATACGAAGCACATGTTGGCAGCAAGATTGAGATCTCGTAACTGGAGCATAAGTAATAACATTATGGGTTGTAAGAAGCCAGTGGAAAAAAAATAATCGTACAACCAATGAAGAATCTCTGTTCACATATCCGCTAAACCAGTAAAATAGCTTGGTTAATATATCTCCACATGACGTCACAGGGGCGGGAAGATAGAAATGAAAAAGAATTAATAATTTCAGATTTTTCGATCTACCTTTCAGATAAGAAGTCTTATCTGAAGTCAATGAACGGCACAGGTGGAGATCGTGGGAAAATTTATATAAGAAATTATGCTACACGCAGCAACAACAAACTATGATTTACGAAAGATAGATTACTGTGGGTACTGCTTTATTAAAAGTTTCTTATTATAAAAATAAATCTGTTTGTTGGAATAGAACTAAGCATTGAAAGTGAGATTTCAGTCCCAACGTAAAAGTGCCCTCGGAATTCGGGACATATTTTGGGAAATTAATTAATGCTGTTCCTGCTCTGTAGTTAACAGCACGTTGACGTACCATTGTCTGGTCAATAAATCAGCTTTGTAAAGCACATCCTTTAAAATGATGGCATATCAGTAAAAAAACAAATATACTTTTGACAATCACCCAAATAAATGTGCCTGCATGGCATGGGAAGGCGTAACTTTGCTTCTTACTATACAATATGCAAACTGAAACTTGAACGATAACCATTCGTATTTGTATATTGCCGCGGCGGGCAAGTTCAAAATGTTCAAATTTTTCTAGAGCTTATGGGAATTAAGTACGGGGATATCAGTCCCTAAAGTTACAAACTACTTATAAACTAGCTAACACTAACGACGGCACAAATATCCATGCCCGAGGGGGGATTCAAACCCCCGATCGTAGATGACGTGTAGACTGTGACTCGCACGCCGCAGTACGCTCAGCCACCGCGGCCGGCGCGGGGAAGTGTACTATTGGATGACTATTTTTGGCTGAGTAATTCTGTTATAGTGTGCTATGCTTGGTTGATTACATCACGTGCCCTATGCTCAGTTAGTGTAACAAAGGAACATCGCGTTGCGTAACCTTTAGTTCAAGGCACTGTGCCGTATTTCGTATTTAATATTTCTTGCTATGAATGTTTCGAGGGAACATGAAACATCGCATTAAAGATATTTCCAAAACACGCATTTTAAGACAAAGTATGTTGTAACATATCTAGAACTGCCCTTACATACAGTAAAATTCAACGGCAGTCACAGGAATGCCAAATTTAATGTGCTGTGTAAAATTAAATTAAATAAAAAGTCTCACGTGATGCGAACAGATCGATGTTTAATAAGCTCACAGACACGATATGTAACTTTATTAAGAATGATAATTTAGTAATTATGTTATTGCCGGTCATTTTACTGCTAGTAAATTAGTGGGAAGTTTACCACAAATTGGAACGTAAAGCGCAGAATACTGTCTGTTTACTTTTAATAACGTCAAAATTTTATCTGTAAAATAATAAATTTGATACAAATGCAACCGTTTCCAAAAATGTTACGCATACGCCAAGTGCGACATAAATCTTAATGTCCAGATAATTAAAAAAAAAAAAAAAAAAAAGTGAGACAAAGAGAGTAACTCACGGGGTACAGACAGTCACAGGTAATTCCAGTTTAAAATGTGTTGTGAAACGCGTTTGTTTCTAGGTAGTTTGAGATTTCAGCCAACAGAGGCATTATAAACACCATGTTCTTTTTACGATTGGTTATTTTCTACCAATCAGATTACAACTTAAGATCCAAACATGAGTTCCCTAACATGCACCTAACATATGATTTGTATTTCAGAGAATATCATTAATAACTATTTAATCATAGTAAATTACTGTATAAAAGCCGTACATGGAACTCAAAAAACGTTAAGGAATGTACCGCAAGTAAATTATTAGTAATTGGTAAACGAAATAATGTATTTCGCAGGAGAGATCCTATACTCAACTTTCGCCAGATGCTTTCTAAACTGGTGTGAAGGCTTATATTCCTTTTGAATTAACGTGGCATCGAACCTGCACTGTTTCCTGGCGGTCTGTAAACGGAAAATGAATTATTAGTTTGCAGCATATTTAGCTATTATATGAATTATGTAACTGTGTAGAATAATTCAGATACAACTGGCACATTTCAATGGAAATATTGGTTATTATATCTTACTGAATCTTTAACTGTTGATAACTGAATCCATTACCCATTTAACCGATTGTATCTAGTTGTTAAACGATGACGTACTCTGTAGATATTGGTACTGCTGCTTAAAACTCAAAATTAATGGCGCAGGACAGGGGAATGAAAGGAATATTAGTTCGGATGCATTCAAAATTTTATAATTCACAAATTTACATTCCATATGAATATCTACATGTTTACTACGCAGGATATATTTAAAGTGCCTGACAGAAGATTTATCAAATTAATATTTCGCTATCGTTCCATCTCTAAGAGCACACGGGATAAAAGAACACCTAAATCTTTCAGTTTTCGATCAGACCACTCATTTTTTTAAGATGATCTCCCAAAGTAGGTAGGTGCTAAAAAATTATGATCGCTTTCCGAGGAAGATGTTAGAGGAATAAATTTAGCAAATACATCTCGCCGAAACGAATAACGTCTTTTCTTTAACGTTTCTGTCCCAACTCTTTCGCCATGTTTGTGGACCTCTCTGCGCTGTAGCGCGATAATACAAAGCGAGTTGCTTTTCCCCGAACTTTCTCAACATTCTCCGTAAATCCCACCTGGTAGGGATTCCACAATGTGCAGCAGTACTCCGTAATACGAGGGATAAATTTAGTGCATGCAGTCTCTTTAGCAGTTCTGATGTTTCTTATACGTGTTCTGCTGCCATTGAAACGTAGCCTTTGGTTATCTTTCTCGCGATTCTTTGCCTAAGTTCTTTGCAATTCAAGTTGCTGGTAATTGTAATTCCTAGGTATTTCATTGATTTGTGTCCTTTACATTTAACTGATTTGTAGTGTAAATGAAGTTTAATTATTTTTTGCGCTAATATTGGTGATCACACACTTTTAATTATTTTTGGTGACTACCCAAGTTTGGCACCGTGATGAGGTCTTATCTAAATCCTTTTTCAGGTGCTTTTTATGTTCTGGTGACAAAGAACGACAGCATTATGCGCGAACTGATTGCTCAGATTGTCTCCTGCATCACTCATAATGACTATGAACACTTTGGAACACTATAAAATTCCCGGGGAAAGCTAGATATCCCTTATGATTTACTCGATGACATGACGCACTTTGCCCGTTCTGATAGGAATTCAAGAATCTAGTCTCACAACTTAATCGATATTCCATAAGCACTCAGTTTGATTAGAAGTAGCTTATATCCCGATTACAATATGAGCTCATCAGTCCTTCATAGATATATAATATATGTGGGGTATGGGGTTCCCCCTAAAGGGCCACATCAGTTTTCCAGTTCTGATTGACAGTCCAGCTATAAATATTTTATTTTCTGACCTGAATGAACTGCCTCTTACCCACTCCCTCAACCGTGCGTAATACTGAAGCCACACCCGGACGACAATTTAGCTTCTCTTTCCCTGCTAGAATACTAGATAAACAATGCTTCTACTCAGTTACAAAGAAGTCAAGAGAGTGTAGGCCTCTCCAGAAAATATGTCGATTATAGCTACTGATATAATTTCTTATACATTCCTTTCCAGTGTTGTAAAACTAATGGTACTGTGTCTTGGCATTATCACTCTGTCAATTAAGATTGTAATGGCAACTGGCATTTGTAAATAACAGTCAATTAAACGAAACTAAATATAATCAAAAATTACGAAATTCATTGTACCTCTAGTAAGAGCCAACAGAAAAAATGTTAAAAACACGAATACCCTGTTCACTTATCTCAGTACATAACATAGGTTGCAGATTGACTTGAAAATTCCAAGCTTTGTGTATCTATCAGGTGTATCATCTTATAGCGTCCAGTGTGTGCAATAAGACAGAGACCCAACAATTCAGCCCACTGCTACTGATGATGCTGGTAGACAGATGATAAGCTCCACCAGCGAATGTGGAATCCGTTGTGCAGTAGTTTTCACCGTGCGATAAAGTTACGTTTGTCTGTTCCTGAAACTGGCTGAGGGGTATATAGGATTGGGTTTGGATATGTTGGGGATTAGCAGGATCACGATGTAGTGTTTTGAGAGGACGAGACACTATGAAAGCCTCAAGTTGGGAAATCGGGGTTTTCAAGTCTTCAAACGCTTGATATATGGTATTCAGTGACCGCCGCAAGTGATAAATGTATGACTTTGCTCCTGCCACCCACATTCTGCCAAAGTGTGGCGACGCTGGGAGAACTGTCACTCGATAGTTCCTCCGTTTTGATTCGTCTGATGGTGTGTTACTTTATTGGCATGAATTGATGTCATAATCCAAGCTTGTCCCTAACTCCCGGTATGTGTTTTTGCAGCTCTGTAGGATACACTCATCGCGATGTCATATGTGACAGACGCTCCAATTTTCACACTCGTTCATCGACATTTCTGCTTTGAGGTCCACAATCTCTGACTCAAGGTTTCCCAGGAAGATCTTTATGCAGCGTAATGGAATCAGTATACCTTACCTCAACTTCTGACTTTTGTTGTCTCTTTCATCTTTAAGCCCTCAACGTTCGACACTTCCCTGGAGCTTGGGTGTGTATTATGTCCTTAGTGTAACTTCAGTAGCTTGTAAGTTTGTGGACCGATGGCCATCGCAGTTTGGTCCCTTAAGTTTACAAACATTTGAACATTTGAAACAGAAAAAAATTTACAACGTTGTGAAGAGTCCATTAGCAGGCTTGTCTCTTCGTGAATTGGTGGAAGGAAAATTAATCTTTCTGTTGAATCTTATGCTGTGTATTGGACGTAGTGTGCTTCATACTATTTCTCTTCTTTCGTCATTATGACCTGAACTGATTCGTCGTTATCACATAATTTTTCCATTTGTTATTAACTAGAGTATGTTTTTACAAAACATGGCACTGGTGCTACACTGACTGCCACTGGATGCTATTTCGATATGTCCCAAACTTATTCCGCCTCTTGAAGTACATGATGATCAGACCTTCTACAGATAATCTTTGATATACGACTGGTCGGACACAAATCTGTACCTAGCAGTACCAGATAATAAATTTGAAGGGCATATTTGTCATGTTCCATACAGTGAGATCAATTATTTGTTCTGGTACTTCGCCACGAATCTTTGAGCAAACTAAACAAACGACCTAAAACATAATTTACTTTAGAGCCGACTCGGATAGATACAAGGTGTTCCGTTCCTGGATGGGTTGCGCCTTTTCTTTGTGACGGTACTATGCTGTGCTACCTTTGAAGACTGAGACTTTGTGCACATGTTTCTGAAATGAAGCACGACTGTGATGCAGAATCAAATATAGCACGACAAGTCTGGCAATTGCCTCTGCTGTCTTGCAACTTTATTTTTCTGTACCATGTAGCACATGTTTGCACTGACATTCAGCGAACAATAAATGGTTGCACTGGATGGTATACTATGTGATCAAAAGTATCCAAATAGCTGGTTGAAAATGACTTACATGTTCATGGCGTCTTCCATCGACACTCATTGAATTTAATATTTTGTTCGCCCATCTTATCCTTGATGACAGGTTTCACTCTCGCTACAGTAAGGTGATGGAAGGTGTCTTCGGAAACGGCAGTCCATTCTTCTCTGAGTACTGCACTGAGGAGACATCCAAAAGGTGTTCTATAGGATTCAAGTAAGGACTTTGTGAAGGCTAATCAATTACATGGATGTTTTTGTCGTGTAACCACTTCGCCACTGGCCGTGTATTATGAACAGTGTCAATAGTGTTGAAATATAGCAATCGCCATCCCCTAAATGCTCTTCAACAGTGAGAAGAATGAGGGGGCTTAAAATATCACTGTTGGCCTGTGCTGTGATAGTGATAGGAAGAGAGCGTTTCTCAATGTGGTCGCCGTGAACATTTGTATACCCAACTCTGCCATTTAGTAAGGAAACATCAGTATGTAGTACTTCTGCATTGCGGAACGTTTCGAGGATGTCCAGGAACTGGCTACGGAGTGTTGATAGTGGAACTGCCACCTTTGAATCGCACGACTATTCCAGTTGGAGGTGCGAGCGAGGGATGGACCAAGGAGGGTTACGAGGCTGGCAGAAGAAAGCGTGAGGAGGAGGAAGGAAAGCAAGTAACGAAAGGAGGGCGTGAACCCGGAAGTGCGGACCTGAGTCGACTTGGTGAGGAGGGAAGGGCAACAGCTGGAAATAGAAGCTTGCGAATTGGGCATTGTAGCGTCACAAGAACATTGACAACATACGAAATTGGAAAGGAGTGATCCCAGAGCAAGGACGCTTGGCACAGTGCTTCTGTATAAAGCCCCCGTCACTAGACGGGCACTACTATGAAGCATTCAAGGATCCGCAATGCTGAATGTACTGCAGACTGATAAAGTAGGCTCAAGCCATGCCTGAATTAGAGCCTTATGTAGATGCCGGAGAGAGAGTGGCGGGGGGCGGGGGGTTGAAAAGGGCAGCTCCCCGAACAGTGTGGCTGAGGCACAGTAGAATATATAAAAGTCTCCAGCATTTTTGCCTCAGATGGCAAATGTGCGGCACCCAAGTGAGCCAAGCATCGAAAAAAGTGCCTAAAAGCGAAGTGTCTTTTCAAGGCGTAGGCCACCCACCCTCTAGGTCTACTTGAACTAACTGACGGCGACAGAATTGCATTACTCGGGTCTTCTGTGTTGAAATACTGGAAACCGGGAGCAGACGGCCATGATTGGGCCTTCGGCTGGCTCCCTGCAGCCGACATTCAGCGATACCAATACTAACTGAGCTGAAATACAGACAAAAGTCATTGGCAAACCTGAGCCCTCTCGTGTGTTCTACGATCAGGCGTGAACCATTCCGCTCACACCCTTTTCGCTGCCGAAACATTGTCCTACTCAATTTTCCGAGCGGACGCAGCACATTTTCTCATGCCAATAATGTGCCCTTTTAATAAATAATAAAATAAAAGCTTCATCCTTTCATTCTCCACTCTGAGTAGTGGAGCGGGCTGCTTGAGATTCGGACCATAAAGAGTCGCGGTTCCGTTCAGCAAAGTACCAGGCATTAACGCAGATGTTCCTAAATTTTTTTGCGATTGCTTCTGGTTTAAAATATAGTTTATTGCACCTGTAATAGTTCCTTCAAATGTTGCAACATTGATTATGCACGAATTGCACCTTTAGTCTCGGAATAATAGGCCCTCCTTCTGGAAAGAACTAAAAAATGAAAACACTAATATTAGATATGATATTTTTTTGGAAAGCCATCGGTATGTTTTTGAATAATAAAAATGAAATTGATTTGTAAGTACTTACACACCCAACTCATACAATTATTCTCAATCTCTGTCTTCAGAGGTGACTAACATAGAATAACGTGCAAAAACACTATTGTTAGTATATGCATGCCAATGATCGACATTCAATGACATTCCTGTGTTGGAGACAGTGTTTCGTGCCAAAAGGAAACAATTTACTTTAAATGTTTTAAAAAACGAAACACCAGCCTTCTGGAAGGACGCCAGGATCATCTGGATCAGTGATCTCACGTTACGGTTCGCGCATACGTCTGCGAGACATTGTTTTCCTGCTCAAGTCACAAAACCTTCGGTTTATAGCGATAAGAAATGTCCGACAGATGGCGCTTCATCTGACAAGAAACGCAATAATTAGCATAACAAATAAAGACAAAGCAAAGATGATGTTCTTTACAGGAAATGCTCAATATGTTCATCATCATCCCTCAACAATAGCTGTAGTCGAGGAATAATGTTGTGAACAGCATTGTAAAGCATGTCGAGAGGCATGGATGTTGTCTGTCAGCATCCCTAGAGATGTCGGTCGATCACGATACACTTACGACTTCAGGTAACCCCAAAGCCAATAATCGCACGGACTGAGGTCTGGGGACCTGGGAGGCCAAGCATGACGAAAGTGGCGGCTCAGCACACGATCACCACCAAACGACCCGCGCAAGAGTTCTTTCACGCGTCTAGCAATATGGGTTGGAGAGCCATCCTGCATAAAAATCGTACGTTCCATCAGGTGTTTATCAGCCAGGCTGGGGATGATGCGATTCTGTAACATATCGACGTACCTCTCACCCGTCACGGTAGCAGTTACAAAACCAGAATCACGCAGTTCCTCGGAGAAAAAAGGCCCGATAATGGTAGATGTGGTTGTTATAAAACCCCATGTCATTCCAAGCATGTGTGTCAGTTTTTACCTCTCTATCTACATTATTCCTGTGATTTATTAAGTTTTCAAATTTATATTGACTTTTTGATCACCGGGTATATACAGGGTGTTCCAGCTATCTTGTCCACCCAAAATATCTCTGGAACAGTTACAGCTATTGGAAAACGACTTTCACCGGTATCAATGTACGGCTGGGGTCCATGAATGTACATATTTGGAAACATTCTAAAACGAAATAAATTGTGTATTTTAATACAAACTTGTGTTTTTTTAAATAGATACCCTATATTTTTTCTTCCCCAATCCATAGCATGACAAATCACATAAACAATGGCCTTGATTGCATCGGAATATTCCAATTACATCCCGAGATATTGCAACGCGAAGTTGACGCTTGAAATACGCGAAACGCGCGGCTAGCGCACGTACTGAGACTCAGGCGAGAACCCCATGCTGCTCAGGACATTGATACCGGTGGAAGTCGTTTTCCAATAGCTGTTATTGTTCGAGAGATGTTTTGGGTGGACAAGATAGCTGGGACGCCCTGTATATGCGCGTTTAAAGTACATATTTACACACATTTATTTTATGTACTTACGATCGTTTATAAAAGTATGGTGTAAAATTTTGAGTTAATCTGTCAAGACTTTTCATAAATGACTACAGTTCCTGTTTATAAAATTGTAAATGTAAACCTGGCATTAGTGGAGTATTTATTTACTACAGATTTCTGTTAATTCATATCGTCTTTTATATATCGTCCCTTTTCCTTTCATTCCTCCCTGTGTCCATCTCCTTGTCGCATCGTCTTTCTCATCCTGATCATCACCATCCTTCTCCTTCCGCTTTTGTCCATCTTCTCTTAGCCTCCTTCTGGCACAGCGGTGATGTAACAATCTTGAACTATGTATGTATTACAATTTTTGATCGGTCCATAATCTCCTGTCCTCTTCCTCTGTTATTATATCGCTCCAGTTCATCTTTTCATTCGTTTCTCTAACTTATTCTTCATTTTATCTCCTTGTTCTCTTCCAAAATCGTCTTCTAATGAGCGCATCTGCCTCACTTGCATCTCATCTTCCTTTATCACTGTCCAGCTCGTCACTCCTCCACGGCATGTTTAAGAAAATTTATGTATATAACTAAAACGTTTAAGATTTATAGCAGTTGATCATACGGTGGATTCTGCAGTATTAAAGTTTCCCCCCAAAAATACATCAGTCATAGTTTTTAGTCGGATGGTGTAGAACGCTGTGGTAATGTGCGCTCCAGCATGTACTTTATAAAATCTTAAGTGGACAATGGTAATTTTTTTTTTTTTTTTTTTTTTTTTTTTTTTTTTTTTACTTTTGAAGCTCAAGTATACAAATCTCATCAAGATCGGAAGCTGGTGTCAACGTATGTCGTAAGGTGCCGTCCACCGTCCACTATACGAAATTCTATATAGACGGTAACCTTCATACCATTTTCAAGGTGTAATGTGCACATTGCATCGAGATCGGATGTACTGTACGGCGGTGCATAAAATAGTATCAAACACATTAAATTAAAATTATTAAACGAATGTAGATGTTTTTTTCATGTTTAAAAATATATGTACTTAGCGTTTATTATTTCCGAATTTGTAAAGTAGCACATAAAGAGTTGGCGGGAATAGATGAACAATTTTTCGAGATTTTGTAATACGTTTTCGCACTGCAAATCGAATAAGAACTTTAAATAATAACGTGTTTATATTTTTAATATTTAAAAAATCTGTGTCTCGGTGTTTGTCCGTGTTAAATAACGGAGCTACTCAAATAATCTTAATGAAATGTTACAAAATTTTGTGGTAGAACAGATTTTATCTCGGTTAATGTTCTCAGTATATTTTTGATTTAAAATTAGTGTTATGTAGGTTGGGCAAGCAGCCAATAGGAGGTGCTATGTTTCGATTTAAAACGTTCGAAACCTGGTGGGATTCCAAATTTTTATGACTTCGTTTCAATGTGACCTTCACCTGTCAGAGATGTGAGGAGTTACCAGGAACGAAAAATGGGTTCGGATTCCCAGTTCTCCCCGATTGGAAAACCAGAGTAGATTAAGGACATGCAAGTCGCCGAAGTGGCGTCCAGTTGAAGACGTGCACCGGGAAAGTAAGCAACACAAATTTGTGATTATGATCTACGTTGAGGCGAGGAAACGCATAGGAATCGTACCAATTGCCCAGAGAAATACAGCAACTAGACGCGGCGTGAGTGGAACAAGAGTCACGATTATTTCAAAAATATATATATATTAAAGGTTTAAAAGGCCTGTATACATGGAAAAATTGTGTTTTTCTCTTCTTTTGTTTTTTACACTTGTATATAATAGTTTTTAACATTTTAAATTCAGTTCCCATAATGACATAAGTTAGATATGGAGAGGAGATAGTGCTTTTTATATCAATTCAAAATCATAGCTGAGACATTCATTACACGCTGTAACTAAGATCCCTTACGTACTAATCCGCAGAACGTCTTGCGGATAGTTTTGGTCGTTCTTTAATGAGGCTCCTCCATGCATAATTTGAACTACAAATCATGGAGGGGTTTCTGTGATGGTATGGGGTTCCTCTGGAGAAAACAAAGTCGGAGATTTGGAGAAAATAGAGGGAAACAATGAAGCAAAAGGATTATAATTCCATTCTCCAGCGGCATGATAATTCATCTGGTTTTCGTCTGATTGGGAAAGGGTTTGTCTTACAGCAAGACAACGACCCTAAACATACTTTCGCTTTTGTCAGAATTATGTGAAGTCTCAAGAGGTTCGTAAAATATTTAAAAACCACCCACTCTAACCCAACAGAGCTGCTATGGGGTGGAGTGGAAATGATTATCCAAAAACGGGGAATTGTGAGTTGGATACAATTTTGGGATGTTCTGCAGCCAGAATAGAGATCACGTCCAATTGACAATATAGCAAAACTAACGCAACGCATGTCGAGAGTGTGCAAGGCAGCGATACAATGGCTATACTGAGGAATCGAAAAATTAATTGTTGTATCTTCTTGTGTATTATTTGAGCTTAATAAAGATTTACAAACCAACAAAATGCATTTTAAAACTGTATTTCCCGTCCATTGTCTGTAATAACTAGATGTTTCCGAACTTATGGAGGGTAGTATAGGGTGTTACAAAAAGGTACGGCCAAACGTTCAGGAAACATTCCTTACACACAAATAAATACAATATGTAATGTGGAAATGTGTCCGGAAACAGTTAATTTCCATGTTAGAGCTTATTTTAGTATTTCTCTTAAAATGTAAATTGAAATAATTGGTGCAGACAATCGTCAAAATACCCAATTGTTTCGTTAGTATGTACTATACTTCCTCGATTCACGTCATCAACACAGATTTTTTGTGAACATTTGGACAGGAATCGTTGGTGATGTTTTGATTGGGCCTCATGTTCTTCCACTTACGCTCACTGGAGCATGTTATCATGATTTCATACGGGATACTCTACTTGTACTGATGTGCCTTTACAAGTACGGCACAACATGTGGTTCATGCACGATGGAGCTCCTACACATTTCATTCGACGTGTTCGTACGCTTCTCAACAACAGAATCGGTGACCGATGGATTGGTAGAGGCGGACCAATTCCATGGCCTCCACGCTCTCCTGACCTCAACTCTCTTGACTTTCATTTATGGGGGCATTTGAAAGCTCTTGTATACGCAACCTCGCTACCAAATGTAGAGACTCTTGTATTGTGGACGGCTGTGATACAATACGCCTTTCTCCAGGGCTGCATCGGCGCATCAGGGATTCCATGCAACGGAGGGTGGATGCATGTATCCTCGCTAACGGAGGACATTTTGAACATTTCCTGTAATAAAGTGTTTGAAGTCACGCTGGTACGTGCTGATGCTGTGTGTTTCCATTTTATGATTAATGTGATTTGAAGAGAAGTAATAAAATGAGCTCTAACATGGAAATTAAGCGTTTTCGGCCACATGTCAACATATTTTCTTTCTTTGTGTGTGAGGAATGTATCCTTAAAGTTTGGCCGTACATTTTTGTAACACCCTGTATAAATCGACACAAGATATGGTTCTGGACATTGCTGTATTATTTGACATTTATGTATCTACTAGCTGAAAACCCGGCGTTGCCCGGGTATTTATGTATTTATTCCTGCCATTTCTCAGGTATATATTTATTTGTATAAGGGCTGTATAACTGTAAAATCTCTTGAGAATACAATTAACAGTAAAGAAGTAATAGATTAAAACGTGGTGCGTGATTGGGCACTTTTCCGTGTCAGTTACTGTTTGTGTGCTCATATGTCATTAATTACGTGTCGGAATGTGATACAATTTAGAAGGTTCAATCAACTATATATGTGTATACTGTCTGTAAAATTTCCTGTCGCTACAATTTGTAGTGTTCAAATTATAAATTGTAACGTCACACCAAGAGCCTAGTTTTACTCCATAAACAGCGGAAAAGAAGTAAGCGAGAAACTTTTCTTCCTTTCATCATTTTTTCTATGGTTGCCAGCGAGAAAAACTTTAATAAAGGTTTGAAATTATGTTTAAAGTTTGTTGCAAGTCGCTAAGTACTGTCATTCTCATACAGTGTATTTCGAAAATCTCGCCGCATTTTATGGCAGTTTTTGCGATTTCTATTGGTTATGACGTAATATCTTTTGAATCACGTGTCTTGCATGATTCTTCACACTGCAGCAATTGTATCTCAAGGAATGTATGTACCAAATTTGGTTGAAATCGGTCCAGTGGTTTAGGAGAAAATGTGCAGTATTGTCGCTAAATGCAGCAGTTTTCCGTGCATCTCATTGTTTATGACGTCGTATCTCGTGAACTACGTGTCGTACGTGATATTTACACTTACGGCGACCGCCCTCATGGATTGAAGCTTACATGTACAAAATTTGATAAAGATTGGAAGAAAGCTGTAGATTTGTATGCAACACGTACAAATATACGGACACTCTGCTTTATATATTAGACTAGCTGAAAACCCGGCGATGCTCGGGTATTTATTTATTTATTTCTGCCATTTTTCAGTTATATGTTCATTTGTATAAGGGCTGTATGTCTGTAATATTTCTTGGGAAAACAATAAGGAGTAAAGAAGTAATAGTTGAAAATATGGTGCATGATGGGACGGTTTTCCATGAACGTTGCTTTTTATGTGCTCATATCTCATGAACTACGTGTCGTACTGTGATACAATTTAGAAGGTACATTCAACTATGTGTTTTTATAATGTCTATAAAATTTCCTGCGGCTACAATATATAGTGTTAAAATTATAAATTGTAACGTCGTACCAAATGCCGTAGTATTACTCCATTAGCAGCGGAAGAGTAATAAACGAGAAACTTTTTTCCTTTCATCATTTTTCTATGGTTGTTAACGAGATAAAGTTTAATTAAGGTTTTAAATTATGTTTAAAGTTTGTTGCCAGTCGCTAAGTACTCTCATTCTCATGTAGTGTATTTGTAAAGTCTCGCCTCATTATGTGACAGTTTCATGTGTTTCCTATAGTTTTTGACGGCATATCTTCTGAACCGAGTGTGGTATGTGATTCTTAACCATGCAGCACCTCACGGTAAGGAATGTGCGTACCAAATTTGGTTGAAATCGGTCCAGTACTTTATGAGAAAATAAGAAGCATTGTCGCTAAACGCTGCAGTTTTTCGCGCATCTCATTGTTTATGACGTCATATCTCGTAAACTATGTATCGTACGTGATTCTTACACTTACGGAGACCGTCCTCATGGATTGCAGCTTACGTGTTCACAACTTCATAAAGATTGGAACAAAATTGTAGATTTGTATGCAACACGTACAAATATACGGACACTCTGCTTTATATATTACATAAACGTTATCTAATACAGTTGGCACACATGATCGTATGAATGTGAAAGTGGCAGAAGGAACGATCTAATTTCTTGCCGGGAGATTACCTCGCACGGTGGCCACTAGAGACGTGATGAAGTGTTTTACAGGTGGGAGGGCAGCCCTGGCAGGGAGCTTATACCCGGGGACCGGCAGAGGCGCCTTGAATGGCTGCAACCAGCGCAGCGCTGGTGGCCTCTGGGACCGGCCCTCGCCGACTGCCGGCTGGAAGCCTTTTCAAGCGGCCGGCTGAATGCGGCGCCAGACTTTCTATTTGGACCGGCGGTGCGCGGCGGGCTGTGACGCGAATTGCTGAGGGGCGCCGCCATTCAGACAAGTTGCGCGCTCACACCCCGGCCGACTCCGGCGAATGGATTAATGGCGAACTGTAACTGAATTGCGACGCACGAAAAAGGGGACAGTCGCGGAAGGAAAGGCAGAAAGTGTGTGTGATAGTAAGCCAGGGGACCGGAGGAGAGGGTGAGGAAAGGGGCGGAAGGGGCAGGGAAGGAACAACTGCTGATCGGCGGACTAAACGCTTTACAAATTTCCAGCCACCGCGGCAGTCCGGTCACGTGTGATATGCAGCGACAAGGGAAGGGAAAGTTCCCACTACGCAATTGTGTCAGAAGAAAAGTTGGAGAACCTCAGCAAGTCGTCCGCTGAACTTCCTGAATGCGTAGGGGAGCGAATGTGTCCTTCCACGCGTTTTATGTATGACTAGGTCATATCAGAGTGAAAGTAAGAATGTAATATGTGAAGTACACTAGCGGCAAAACACAAACAATACTTTCACTACGCGATAGCAATGGTAATACTACCAATGACAGTACTGCTAAAGCAGAATTACTAAACACAGTTTTCCGAAATTCTTTCACCGAAGAAGACTAAGTGAACACTCCAGTATTCAATCCAAGAACAGATGCTAGCATGGGAAACTTAGAAGTAGATGTTCCTGGAGTAGTAAAACAACTTAAGTCACTAAACAAAAACAAATCTTCCGGGCCGGATTGTATACCAACTAGATTCCTCTCAGAGTATGCTGATGCTATAGCTCCGTACTTAGCTATAATTTACAACCGATCACTCAGCGAAAGATCCGTACCCAAAGACTGGAAAGTTGCCCAAGTTACTCCAATATTCAAGAAAGGCAATAGGAGTGATCCCCAAAATTACAGGTCTATCTCATTGACGTCGATTTGCAGTAGGATTTTGGAACATATACTTTGTTCGAATATAATGAACTGCCTCGAAGAGAACGACCTATTAACCAGTAGTCAACACGGATTCAGAAAGTATCACTATTGCGAAACACAGCTTGCCCTTTATTCACATGAAGTGTTAAGTGCCACCGACAAGGGATCTCAAATCGATTCCATATTTCTGGATTTCATGAAGGCTTTTGACACTGTACCCCACAAGCGGCTTCTAATGAAATTGCGTGCTTATGGAATATCTCCCCAATTATGCGATTGGATTCATGATTTCCTATAAGAAAGAACACAGTTCGTTGTAATTGACGGTAAGTCATCGAGTAAAACAGAAGTGATATCTGGCGTTCCACAGGGAAGCGTTATAGGTCTCCTACTCATCCTCGTGTTTATAAACGATTTAGGAGACAATCTGAATAGTTCCCTTAGACTGTTCGCGGATGATGCTGTCGTTTATCGGTTAGTGAAGTCAACTGAGGATCAAAAGCAACTGCAAAGCGATTTAGACAAAATTTCTGCATGGTGCGAAAATTGGCAATTGACACTAAATAAAGAAAAGTGTGAAGTAATACCCATGACCACTAAAAGAAATCCGCTGAACTTTAATTACGCGATAAATCAGTCAAACCTTAAGGTCGTAGATTCTACCAAATACCTAGGAGTTACAATTACGAACAACTTTGACTGGAGAGAATACATTGCAAATATTGTGGGGAAGGCGAACCAAAGGTTACGTTTCTTCGGCAGAACGCTTCTAAGATGCACCAGCTCCACCAAAGAGACTGCCTACATCACACTTGTGCTTCCTCTCCTGGAGTACTGTTGCCCCTTGTGGGACCATCACCAGGTGGGACTGACGGAAGACATTGAGAAAGTTCAGAGAAGGGCAGCTCGTTTTGTTTTATCACGTTACGGGGGGGGGGGGGGAGCGTCACGGAAATGTTGCAAGAATTGGGGTGGAAATCATGAAAAGAAAGACGTTATTCATTGCGGCGTGATCTGTTTAAGAAGTTTCAATCACCGACTTTTAGTTCTGAATGTGAAAATATTTTGCTAGCACCCAACTACTTAGGGAGACATGAACATCCCAATAAAATAATAGAAATCTGATCGAAAACGGAATGATTTAGGTGTTCTTTCTTCCCGCGCGCTATTAGAGAATGGAACGGTAGAGAAAAGTTATGAAAGTGGTATATGTACCCTCTGCCAGGCACTTGAATGTGATTTGCAGAGTATCTATGTAGATGTAGATCTAGATGTAGATGTAGCTCTGAGCGAACGTCCTTTTGCATCTGACCGTTATATCTGTACAGAATAGAATAAAATTTGTGAGATATTTCATAAATTAATTAAACAGTCTAAGATGGAAATATTTTATTTTTAAAATTACCGGTTTCAGCCAAAATCTTTTGCCAGCTTCAGATACAATCCAATGTAAATAAATACAGTAGACACAGCATTACATACAGATGTCAGATCTACTTATTATTGTTTACAAATGAAAAATAAAAACCGTGTTATTACCCATTTGGCTGCAGTCATGCTTGAAACGCTTTTTCTTCTTCGTTTGCAAATAGTAATAAGTAGTTATGACATCTGTATGTAACGCTGTGTCTTCTGTGTTTATTTTCAGTGAATTATATCTGAAGATGGGAAAAGATTTTTGTCGAAACCGGTAATTTTAAAAATAATATATTGCGATCTTAGAGTTTAAATAATTTATCTTGTTATAACAGATCGCTGATCTCCCGCATCATTTTATAAAATTTTTACTATTATTTGTCCACAATTGGTATAATACAAAACTATAATTTGTGTAAGTCTTGATTTCAATTTACCGATAAGAAATAGAGGGTGAGGCATTTCAATTGTTGAGTCACCATTTTGCTCCGAAATGAACGGGAAAACCAAAGATGTTTTCGTACAACATTTAAACATTCATAAGGGAACATAAATTGGTGACAATAAATCTTCCTTAACATACCTGTTTAAATACATTTGGAAGTTGAAATGGTATTCCAGTTTATAAGCGATGCAGTACATTTATCCGCTAGTGGTGTCAGATGATATGACAACCGAGAAGTTTTACTGGCATCCATGTAGATACAATACATGCTGTACTCGCACAGTGCAAAACCAAAAGTGAAGTTTACAACAGAAACAATTTCAATTTGTAAAATTTTTTGACCATGAACGACATGAATTTCCGAAAGAAAAGTATTTCTCATATCCCAATACGTGAATACCGGGCTAACTGCCAATCGTCTCACAACTGAGAAACATGTACAAACACGTGGCAACCTGGGGGTCACTCTTTAGCCTCAGGACATGCGTTAGACGCGCGCTTCATTTACTTCTAGCATCAAATTCGCTTCGAAATTTTTCGGGATGCAAATGACATATTCCGATGCAAACAACACCATTATTTTAGTGATTTTTCATACTATCGGTTGCATAGGAAATAATAGGGGTGGCCACTGAAAATCATAATTTATCGGAAGATATCTGTGAAGCATTTATGTCCGCCGACATCTCTTTGAATAAATAATGTAGAAAGCAGAAAATTCTTCGAAAACTTTCTTAAAGTAAGTATTCTAATGAATTAACAATAGCGAAAAATTCGATGGTAAAGTTTATGAAGAGGTGAGTGTAAGTAGTTCCATTATTTAAATCTTTAAAATGTTTATTATACGAAACATTTGGAAATGGATACATAAAATTATATAAGGCCTATAGTGAGACGAAGTTTGAAATGAGTTTAATTTATGATCAATTTTTTAAATATATTTTTCATAATTTTATAACCCTTTACCCCTCTAAAAGTGAGGCTCCAAATTCACCACCGATATTTGCTGTTTCAATGCATGAAATAAGAAATATTATCGTTGACTTAAATATGTGGTTATCTGTAGATGAAACAACGATTTCTGTAGGAGTGTACCCCGGGGGTACTTTGCATGGTTAATGGATATACATATTACATACCCTCCCTAGATCTCTAAGTATACATCTTACATTCCCCTTTGTGCTGATAGAATCTTCTGTATTAGTTGGCTGCGATAATTCGCGGTTATTCATGTATTTATATACTGAAATATTGAGTTAGTCCTTGGTTAGTCGTTGTACTCCTCCCTCCCGACTCCGTCAATCTTCTTCTCCTCCTCCTCTTCTTCCGTCGCCGCCGCCAGGGCATCGCCATGATTCCATCTTGCGAATAAGTTACCCTACGACTCACACGCAAACATTAGTAGCAGCACAACAAATACAAATTAAGAAAGAAGAGAGACTAAGTAGTAGTTGGTTTACCAAAGGATAACTTGTCAACGACCACAACCTCGCTATGCTACAAGTCGAGTCGTTGTAATAGGGGGAATAATAATAATAATAAAATTAATAAAAAAGTTTGTGGAAGGGCAGGTAATGTCCATGTTGAACATTTTCTATTTAGTAGAACAGTTACATTTATTACATTCAAATGATGAAACAAGCCTCTTAACCCTGCAGTAGTCGCGCGACTTTCCACACCGTCAGTAGTCACGCGCGGACCGACAGTCCGCATGACGTACGATAATTGTAGTAGCCAAGGTGGACAAATTAACTGAAAATGTGCAATTTACTCTGTTTGACTTGTAGGTTTTACGTCAATACCTTCAACAGAGCTGTGAATTCTGTCCAATACCAATCGAATAGTAAGTTTCATAACACGCTACACCTGTTGCATTTCGTGAAACAAATATTGCATATTTCTGCCGTATACAAGAAGAAATGAAATAATTCTGAAGACTTTATACGTGAAACAACGTGTCATAAGAGACCAATTGATTTTTGTAATAATGACACCATTCGATGTGAAACTGCACCTGGGTTTTACATGTGCTATGATTATAACATACAAGCAATAAATAAAATGTCAGAGGATATCGTCCCATACTTTATCTATTTGAGGAACTCACTACCCAAGCCCTTGTTGTCCCCTACAATAAGATGTTGAATTTTGATGTGTGAAGTATCAGCACAGAATAAGAATGGGAAAGGGGAACATTCACTTGAAACAACTATGGTAGCCATACACCGAAATCTCTACTAACAGTACTACGTTTCTTGTTTTAATGTACGATAAACTAAACTATGCCCCAATGAGAGACAGCTCAATGGTTCCTTAGTCTCTACCATAAAATTAATGAATATGTGACAGCGTTGGTCCTAACACCGTTCCGCTTGAATGGAACACAAATCCATGTATAACATTTATTATCTTAAATTAAAAAAAAAAAAAAAAAAAACGAGGGAAAATATTTAATTTTACTGAAAAACCTAACTAATATGGTCTTTGAATTAATCCAAGCCACGGCACAATAGCCGTGTGTATTAAGGCGTCATTCTGCGGTGCGCGAGGCCGTACGTCGTCCGAGGGTCGAATCTTCCCTCAAGCATGCATGTCTGTTGTTCTTATTATAAGTTACTTTATGTGTAAGTCGTTTGTAAGCTTAGGGAATGACACTTAGATTTAAAAACGTTTGAACATTTATTGAATTAATTGAAATCTGATGGGAGTGAGCGCTAGCCAACCCGCACGGCACGTGTAATTACGCATT
This sequence comes from Locusta migratoria, assembly GCA_026315105.1. Classification (NCBI taxonomy): domain Eukaryota; kingdom Metazoa; phylum Arthropoda; class Insecta; order Orthoptera; family Acrididae; genus Locusta; species Locusta migratoria. The sequence continues at coordinate 364,943,889 of CM048748.1, forward strand.
ACTGCCTACAAAGAAAACCCCTAAAATTTAAGAAAATCGTAGCACAATATTGTACTAAGATCAGAGCCATGACTAATGCTTCTATTTACCGATTAATGTTCAATACCAGGGCAAATGAGCAGTAGACTTCACTCTCTGCGTTGCTTTTCCTCATCCCATGTCGCACAGATAGCATACCCAATGAAATCCCCCCCACACAAAATAAATAAATAAAATAAAATAAAATATATAAATTAAAAATTTAAATAATAACTGAAATTAAGGAATTAAATTTAGGCACTCGGACTGCACATTATTATCGCTTACTGAAAGTGAACGTAAAACCTCATGTAACTTAAAAAATCACTGAGAACAATGATTAAAACTGGCGCGAACACATGTCCAACATCGAAGTCTGGATAGAAAAATGCAGTGTTAAATCGGTCATCATACATTGTTCTCCATTAAAAACGTACGCAATAAATTATGAAACTAGAGCCTACGATATTGAACTATATATTGAGTTGAAAATGTGTGTAGCTGATGGCTAAGGCTTTCTCCATATCGTTATGCCTACCTATTTTCTAGTTAAAAACGCCAACGCTACGCCCTACTTACGTCCCGGCGGTGGAATAGTTATTTCTATCACACACTCTCCTCAAATCTAGTAAAAACCGACAAAATTAACCACGTCATCGTAAATCACATAGAATTCATCATACTTAGTTTGCTCATATCGGACGCTCGGCTCTCTCTTGCCTTCCAGCGCCACCACTAACCTGACCACCCCTACGGATTTTTATGCGGTCGGCTAGCTCTCTGGCACAAAAAAGTAGCCTATTTGCTGAACTACCATATTTCAAAGGTTGGCAAAACTGTTTCAAACTAGCTATCCATGTTACACTGACCGCATCCTTGTCATCAAAGACTTTAAGCACACTGATGCAAATACACAAGTAGGGAGATATATGAGCTGTGGAGCACGGTTCCTCGATTTTCTTGAGGATGGATTACTTTATTGATAACATTTCTGTTTCCATTGGCCTGTATTCCTATTCTGACTGACATCATGAAATAAACCAGAGCGATCAGCATTACTTATTCAAACAAACAGAAGTCTGTTAACGAATGAAAGATCAGTATCTAACAGTACCTCCTAAATGTGTACCACAATTATATTAGTCGGCGTCGGTATTGTCCTTTCGTTTAACCAATTTTAATTTACAATACTTTCATTTAATTCCTGATAAACTTTGTTCACCTACTCTCTTGTAGTGTGAAATAGAGAATGAACGTCATCATGTTGTTTGCATTTGTATCATTGCTGGAAGTTCTCCTTTCATACCCATCACCATAGTAACCTCCATGACGTCTTGCCTTCTGGCAAACACAATGACCAGCTCCGAGCGTGCAGCGTGCCCACGTGGTTTTCCTTGAGGCCCTACAAATGTTCGGGTAACAACCAAAGAACATTCCAGGAAAATAGAAAACCGCAATAACAACTTACGGTGTCACACCACGGAGAGCGCATTGTAAGCTATGTTTACCATTTATACTATCTTCTTAACACAAAATAAGCCCATGTACCATTATAACCGTTTGTAATTCCGCCTTGTAATTTTGTGTAAATTCTGTCACGCAGATAATCTGAAGATGCCCTGCTAAAGGGCGAAACGCGTCATTAACTAATAAAAAAATTTGCAATCAAGACGGTTTGAAGGAATACTTATTCTAACTGATTGCTGTTGTGCACCACGGATTGGAAATCATCCGTTTGAATCTGGTTACTGTATTCATCTCTTGGTCTCGCTCTGCGCTTTATACCCCAAAGACTTCTCTCCAATGCTGAATTCACGGTTCCTTGATGTCTAAGAATGTGTCCTACCGATAGATCCCTTCTTTCAGTCAACGTACGCCAGAAATTCCTTTTCTACCCATCTCTGTTCAGTACCTCTTCATTAGTTACACGATCAACCCACCTAATCTTCAGCATTCTTCTGTAGCATAACATTTCAAAAGCCACTATCCTCTTCCTGTCCGCACTGTTTACCGCCCAAGTTTCTCGCGCATACAATGCAACACTCCACACAAATGCCTTCAGAAAGGACTTCCTTATGCGTAAATTAATATTCGATGTTAACAAATTTCTCTTTTTCAAAAACGCTTTTTTTCTCATTGCCATTCTGCATTTTATATATCTGGACATTATGATTAATGTATTGCCTATCTTTCTGCAGGATATACCATCTCATCAGTGACTACAGATGTGGTTGATGCATGATGGTGCGTCAGCCGAATTTCGTCACAACTTGCGGGAACATCTCCAGGAAACATTTGAAGACCATTAGATTGGACGCCCACTCCGTGGAATTTTGATAATGGGAAAACCTGAAGTCGGTGGTCAACGTAACAGCAATCAACCACCCATTATAGAGAACGGTGCAAGTCGACAAATACAAAAACTGAGTATTCTTAAAAAAGTGCGTATTCGGTACACCGTGGTTATTATACTTTTTTTCATTGAATCGATGAGTACTAACACTTCTGAAAATATTCGACCCCTTATTTACTACTAGTTGTCAGCGCTTATCCAGTAAGGGTTACTTCTGTATAACACGTCGCAGATAAAAAACTTGTATTTGTGGCAGTAGTGGAGACAAATACAGTATGAGAAGTATAGGAACTTATTAAATAAAGGGAAGGAAGTACAGTAAACGACCATCATTAACAAATACGAAAAAACCGTTGGTGGGATAAATACGCAATGTAATACTCACTAATACAAATATTTTAGTTTTTGAATGCCTTGTCACTTACGAGGTATGTCCACAAAGTAGGTTCCGTTTAGTTATATAAAACAAAAGGGTACATATACAGAAAAATATTTATTGTTCAAAACTGGATAACTGTGAAACTACTTTTCTACATAGCTTCCGAAATTTTGTAGGCTCTTTGCATAGCGTAGCACATGTTTTTGTATGCCTTCTTCATATAAGATTGCCGCCTGCGTATTGTTGTTGTTGTTGTTGGTTTTGAAAGGGACTAAACAGCGACGGTTATAAGTCTCTTGTTACAGTCTTAGAGATAAAACATTTTGTTAAGCGTTTCTAAGTAGATGCGTTAACAAGTCAAAATTTAAAACTCACAGGCAAATACAAAAAAAGGATACAAGTAAAAACGAAGAACGGATGAAAGAGCCGAAACAGTACAAGAGCTTTTTTGCTGGGTGATCACAGAAATATAAGGAACACATCCAGCCACTCTGTGACCCTTTAAAACCACCTACCTAAAAGACTTAGGCAGGTGAAGGACAGAGCAATGACAGACACACACAAACTTTAAGTGGATGTGTAAAATCCGCACTCACGGATAAAATTTAAAACAGAGTCAACCATGGAGGCATTGTCAGCTAAAGCAAACTGCAAGGCGTCAGGGATATTAAAGTTTCGTCGTTCTGCAGCTAAATTGCGGTATTCAAGTAAGATGTGGGCGACTGTCAAAGGCGCACCACATTGACACGGAGGAGGGTCCTCGCGAGGCAGAAGGTGACCATGCGTAAGCCAAGTATGGCCTATACGGTGCCGGCAAAGGGCATCCGACTCCCTGCGAGAAGCCCTGAGGGAGGTCTTCCACACAGCGGTAGACGGCTTGACAACACGGAGCTTATTCGGTTCAGTCGAATCTGCCCATTCAGAATTCCAAACCCAAAGGACCTTGCGGGTCAACTGGGTTTGAGGGTCTGAGACTGGGAGGTCAATATCCAGGGACCGTGAATTGGTGGCCTGCTTGGCCAGCTGATCGACGCGTTCATTACCCGGTGTACCTATGTGGCCCGGCGTCCAGACAAAGGCGACAGAACGGCCTGACTCGCCAAGGGCGAAGAAAGCATCTTGAATTGCTCGCACCACAGTGTGTTTGGGGAGAAACTGGTTCAGGGCCTGTACGCCACTCAGGGAGTCGCTGCAGACGAAAAACGACCCCCTGGAGCGAGCTATGAGGTGTTGAAGAGCTCTCAAAATACCGACCAGTTCCGCAGTGAAGATGCTGCTTCCACAAGGCAATGATCGCATTTCGATGTGGTCACCAGAGCAGCATGGCCATCAACCAAAGAACCGTCTATGTAGATGATGTTTGCACCGTGATATGTGTCAAGCAGTGCTTGGAACCGGATACGGACAATCAGTGGTGAAATGGGGGCTTTCAAGTCCTGGGACAAATCGAACCGAAGCTCCAGGCGAGGAATTGTCCAGAGGGGGATACGGCGGAAGTAATGGAAAGGCGGAGGAAGGGTTAGGGAATCAAGTGAGGAGAGAAGGGAACAGACACGGACCGCAATCGGAAGACCCGACCTGGGCCGACGTCGCGAGGAAGGGAGTACAGAAAGTGGGAAGAGAAGCCTGTGATTCGGATGATGGGGTGAAGCATGAACCCGGGCAATGTAACTAACCAGCAACCGTTGCCGGCGATACCGCAGAGGGGGAACACCAGCTTCAGCTAGAAGGCTCGTTACGGGACTGGTGCGAAAAGCCCCTGTTGCGAGACACACACCAGTGTGGTGAATGGGGTCTAGGACCCGCTAGGCAGAAAGGGCTGCTGAGTCTTAAACCAAGCTCTCGTAATCAAGCCGCGACTGAATAAGGGCCTTGTGTAGCTGAAGGAGGGTTGAACGGGCTGCTGAGGCATCTAAGAATATTTAAATGCCGCCAACACGTCTGTCTCAGCTGCCGTAGGTGCCTGCGTATTCAACATTGTAATAAAATGTTGTTTCATCTCATCATCATCGTTGAAGTGTTGACCACGAAGAACGGGTTTTAGGTGTAAGAACAAATGAAAGTCGCTAGGAGCGAGGTCTGAACAGTTCGGTGGATAAACACGTTCCGGTGAAGTTTCGAATAGAGTTGTATGGTCACATTCGCCGTGTGAGGTCGAGCATAGTCGTGGAAAAAACACCACCTTTTGACAATAATCCTCTGCGTAGGTTCTGTATTGCGCGGCGCAGTTTCTTAATGGTCTCGCAGTAACCATATGCATTGATTGTTTGGCCTCATGGTAAGAAATTAATCAGCAAAATGCCTTTTCTTTTCCGAAAATGTTCCTCCATTCCACTGATTGCTTCTTTTATTTCAGGTGTGTCGTACGAGAACCAAGTTTCATCCCCGTGACTATCCGATAAGGAAAACCATCCCCTACTTCACTGTAGTGTGTCAAAAACTGAAGTGCACTGTCCATCCGTTGTTTTTATGTTGTTGAGTAAGTAAAGTTAAGTGAGCAGAGTTTCCAAAATTTTAGTTTTTCAGTAACAATTTCATGAATAAGTGATCGTGAGATGTGAGGAACTTCCAAATCAAGGGTACTAAGTGTAAACTTACGGCTGTGCTTAGTCTTCTCTTCAAGTGTGTGAACCACTTCATCAGAAATCACAGACAGGCGTCCACCTCCTTCTTCATCGTGCAATTGATCACGTCCTTCATTTTACAATCTGAACCATCTTCAAACCATTGAATCACTCATAGCATTTTCTCCGTAAGCTGCACAGAATTTCCTATGGTTTAACTTTCTTTTCATTTCTAAAACGAATCACAGATCTGATTTCACACGCGGCGGCATTTTCAATTACGGCTGACATTAGAAAGAAGCACTACGAAGTACACGTTGGCAGTAGAGGTCTGAAAATAACGTACATGTATTCTCCTCGAGTCAGTAACTGCCGAGCATTCTGGGAACTGCGATCGTAGCGCCGCCGCGGCTAAAAACAGAAACGGAACTTTGTGGACGGCCCTCGTATTTTGGTTTGCTTCTACCATTCCTTTTTCTTTTCTTTGTAATTTAGTTTTACAGCTAAAAAATTTCGCCGAATGGTGACGCGGTCTAAAGCGTCGTATCATGGATTGCGCAGAAGCTACAGCCGGAGGATCGAGTCTTTCCTCGGGCATGAATGTGTGTGTTGCGTTAGTGTAAGTTAGATTTACTAGTTTCATATTCCAATGAGCAATGCCCAAAGCTGGTTGGTCCCTTAGGTTTAGAAGTATTCGAAAATTTTAATATCTTAAAATATTTAACCTCAGTGCACCATATGAAGTAAGGACACTGTAGTATGATGCTGCAATATCATCACAACTCCTATTATAACTGAAGGATATTGTGCCGTAGTTAAATTACAATCAATCAATGATTGTCAGCGTAAGCGATCCTAGTAACAGGAGCTTTCTGCATGACCCCACTCGGTACTGCTTTCTCCAAAACATCATATGTTCAAGTGTTTGCAGAGCTTATTAGACCTAACTACGGGGTCATAAGTCCCAAAACTTAAAAATTACTTATGAACTAGCTAACACTAAGGACGGCACAAATATCCTTGCCCGAGGGGGCATTCGAACCCCCGACCGTAGTGGCCGTGCACACCGTGACTGGCGCGCCGCAGGCCGCTTTTTTAATTTTTTTTTTTTTATTTTATTCTAGCTTAAACCCGCGGCTCCGCTGGCGTGTTGGTTGCTTATGATAGATAAGCTGTCTTTCAGTAGTGTGCTGAGACTGGTTTTGAAGGATTAAATGAAATACAATACTTTTTTAGAAACAAACATTTTAAATCAACATTCGAATAACAACATATAATTATGTTAAGTGCTTAATGATTTACAATGAATGATACATACATTATTCCTTATAGCCTGTTTTGCAATATCTCAACAAGTATGGTGAGAGTAATGTCCAAATTCATTTTAATTTCATTTTAGGGCATTCTAGTAAACTACGTTATTGTAGTGTTGTTTGGAGCGTAAATGTAGAGACTTTTTGGATTGCCCACCCTTGGAAAGCGACGTATAATTGATCATGTGAAAAACAGGAGGGCTGTAAATGGATTCCTGCGATGTTTAATGATTGTCTTTGATCTTTGTTAATTGTCACGGCAAAAGCTAGACGAACTGGAAACTGAAGTCTTTTGAACTGAAATGGCACAGCTAAAGGGATTAAAGGAAATTCAACAATAATGATTGTAATAATATCACAGATCGATCACTTGATGTAATGCGCGAAACGTCAAATAGATTTTTTTAAAGAGATGTATTAAAAGAAATTTCTTTTTTACTGCTTTATTTGTTTGTTCTTATATTTCCTTATTCGTATGCTTATCCTTAAAGAGAAAGAGCTGAAGACATTGTAGCACGCATAGACAAAGATATGGCCTGTGCCATCACGTTTCGCTGTATGTAACCTCCTTGTTATAGAGTCGCAAACGTCATCGCTGGCCTTCAGTCCGAATTTTTTTTATAATATGACGACTTTCAACCACCATATCTTCCACCTCCTTATAGCTATCGGCATGGAACTGCTATGGTGTACAATGGAAGATTCCTGACAACAATTACATACAGAAATTTGTTTGCGTTCTGTAGTTTTCCCTGCAGAGCGAAATATTAAAACAAACACACACGTAGAATTTTATATACTCCGATAACTTTCCATCCCAATATACTCCACCCTTTTATCACTATCAACCCTCAAGCAACAATGCAAGCAATAAAACCATTTTCAAAGAGTAAATAGAGTTTTCAAGAGTAATTATTGTTCCGCATTTCGCTTATCTTCAAATTACTAAATATCTATCAGATCGCTATAAAACCATGCCTAAAACATTCCTGAGGTATAAATTAGTAACTGTAAAAATATTTAAATCTCTTCGTCTTGTCGTTCGGACGTGATGAGCGTACACCGAACAGACAGACACACACACACACACACACACACACACACACATATATATATATATATATATATATATATATATATATATATATATATATATATATAGCTATCCGATCGCCATAAAACCATGCACCCGGGTAGACATTAGTAACTGTAAAACTTTTTAGCTCTTTATGTCTTGTGGTTCAGACGTGATAAACGTACACCGAACAGACATTCATATTTATAGATATAGATATGTATATATAATGCGCTTCCTTGCAGAAATATAATTAACAAAATAATGGAATAGTTTTAAACGTAAATACCTCTTCTTTGGCATATTAGTGTTACAATGCTACTCTCGTAACAAAAACAAACAAAATGTTAAAGTTCCTCTCTTTATGAAAACAAATGAAAAAGATTTTCCTCATATATTAAGAATCAAGTATTTCCTAACATTATTCGTATATTTCTAGTTTTCTTAATCAGCCTTATTTATTTATTCCTTTCTTTCTTCTTCTCAAGTGCGTGAATGGTTTTTATCGAACGTGTCATTACCGTTCCGATGTACACGTAATAATAGCTTGAAACGCTGTTTCAGGGGTCTGTTGAGGCCTTCACGGCTACTGTAGCGGCCACGGGGCACTCGAAGTCCCCATCATACTTCATCCTCAACAGCACACCCCTACTTTGGAATGAAATCCACAATCAGGTTAGCTGACTGAATTCAGGCTGTCGTATCATGCCATGTTATCTTCAGGCCCAAAATTTTTTACATATTTCCAAATGTCTTTGTGTGGACCTTCCACTTGTGCAGTTTACAGAATTCCCCTTTTAAAAATTGTTCGTATTCCGTTATATAGGCATTTCCTTTCTTTGCTATGAATTACTCTACGTAATTTCCTAGTAGCCATAGTATTGCGTTGTTTTCCTGTTCGGGAAAGTATACTTCGTCTGGATAAAAAAAATGTTTGCAAGGGTATTACGATGACGGGTGCATTGAGGATGATCATTATGTGATCGAAATCGATCTGCAAAAACATTAATAAAAAACGACCAATGCTGCATACTATATGTATTATATTCAGAGTCTATTATTTTGACCTTCTGCAGAAGGTTCAGATCCCTAGTTTGATTAAGTAGTACCGTGCCTCTAATTTGATTAGTTAGTCTTCTCCAGTTATCTATGTTCGCCTGGATTGGACAGTAGCGGAATTTAACGCCTTGTACAGTATGGCTATCTACCGACTTCGCCCATCGAAATGTACTTTTCTGAAACCATTTAATTTTAAAAAAGTACTTTTCATGTCATTAATTTTTACGCCTGTCGCACCACAATAGAGTTGAGCGATATCTGTCAACTGTTGAATATCTTCTTGACTTCGTATGACAACTCCGACATCATCAGCATATGCGTTTGACACCCTACTGATTCCTGATATTCGAATTCCCTCTAGTGTATTGTTAAGGGTTCTCAATAGCGGTTCTAAGGCAGCTGTCTTGTGGGACGCCATTATCAATGTTAATCACATGCGTACGGTGTCCTCGTATGGAAACTCTTGTGTGAATACCTTGCACCACATTGGCTAAAACTGTCAAACAATTTTCATTGAAACCCATTTCGCTGAGGTGCGTAAATAGAGATGAGGCACTCTGTCGAAAGCCCTTGAAAAGTTTATAAATATCAATACTGCTTATGCTGTTATTGTACAGAAGGTAGCTCTTATATCACGGTATTCACAAATTGTTTTGAAAATATTTTGACCAGGGAGGCACGTCTGATGGGCTCCAGTGATCTGCTGGAAAATTGGTCGTAATCTGCCTTTCAGGACCCGAGCAACTATTTTGTAGTTTTGAGTTCATAAGACAGATCGGTCTCATCTCAGAAAGATCTGTACTTGCTGTGTTGTCTCACTTTAGGAAGCAGCACAGTGACACTTTCTTTAAAATCTGCAGGCACTTTCTCTCCTTTCAGGATATCATTTACTACTTCTGTAAATTTATCCCCTATCACGTGCTAAAAGGTTCCATAAAACTCAATAGGAAGTCCGTCTGGACCTGGTGACTTCTTGATAGGTGTGCTACTTACTATCGCCAGTAAGTTATCAGAAGTAAATTCCGCAATGCGACTCGTATTGTGCTCGTCCGTTATGGCGTTCTGTACGCCACTAGTTTGCAGCAATTTCCTAATCAGTCGTTGTTAAACCTGACTGTCGCTGTATAAAAGTTGATAAAGCCTATTAGCCTCCTTTAGAATGTCCGACTGTTCTGTCAAAACCCCTTTGTCCTCTGTTGTCACACTCTCTATAATTTTTTTCCTATACTTTTGATGTTGTATTAAATGGTAGAGTGATGCGTTTTCATCCTCCACCATGGACTTCACATGAGACTTGATTTTCAGTCTTTCGAGTTGTTGCCTTTTCAGACTTATCATTTCAGCTTTCAAAATGTTCAAATGTTCAAATGTTTGTAGAACTTATGGGACTTAACTACGGGGTCATCAGTCCCTAAACTTACAAACTACTTATGAACTAGCTACAACTAAGGACGTCAAAAATATCCATGCCCGAGGGGGATTCGAACACCCGACCGTAGTGGCCGTGCAGACCGTGACTGAAGCGCCTCAGTCCCCTCGGCCACCGCGGCCGGCATTTGAGCTTTAAAATTTTTGTTATGTATTATGTTGTCCTGAATCAATGGTTGTTCATAGAGCTCAGGCACGTATAGTGAAATTCAACAATGTCTTTCAACCAGCTCGCTCTGTCCTTTCCATAAAACTTTAATGTCGACCGTAGTTTCCTCTTGGAACACATTGTCCACCATTCTAGCGATGTTTTATATTCATGTCGTATCCTTAGAGCAATCTACCAAGTGACAGAGGCGCTCTCTGCTAAATCATCTTCGTCCAATGTATTTAAGTTCAGTTTCCAAAGAGGACGTCCCCAGTAGCTATTTTGCTTCGGAAGCCTAACGCTACATTTCACAACTTGATGGTCCGAAAAAATAGCAGGTATGGTCTCTATCCCGTCGATTTTACTTCCTAGATTTTCAGTCACGTAGATGCTGTCGATACGAGTTTTCGACGTGGCAATAAAAAAAGTAAATTTCACGGTAGTGGGGAATAGTTTTTTCCTACGCGTGTCGCAACTCATATTTGTAACGAGGCTGTTCAGCTCTTTCGAATAATTAAACTTTCCCCTCTGATCCTTTTGATGAAGGACACAATTCCAGTTTGCTCCAATTAAACTTCCGTGGGGTTAACCAACACCACCTAGAAGACAAGGCCTTACAACAGGCCGTGCCTACGTCACACTTGGAGGCCCCGGCCGCCATCTGACTGGCCGGCCGCTGCGCGGCGGTGGGCGTGCCCCAGCCAACAGCCAGTGAGGTGGCGGCCGCGGCCTCTATGTGTGACGTAGGCACGGCCTGTTGTAAGGCCTTGTCTTCTAGGTGGTGTTGGGTTAACTCTAAGCAAGTACACCATATAGGATTTAAAAATCTGCGCTCTTGCTTCCCTGAAATTATTTCCAGAAGGAGCATATACATTGATGACATTAGTTTTAAGAATTTTCAACTAATACCGCGTCCAGAGTCTAAATAGTTTACGTCGTTAGTCGGTATCCCTTCCTTCACAAGGATAGCTGTACCGCATGAATTTTCTTGCGCAACATTTAAAATCACGTTAAAACCAGGAACCTGCAGACTTTTAATTTTAAATTCCTGAAGCAACGCTATGTCCGTTTCTGACTGGTACAAGAACTCTTCTAAAGCAGACATCGTCGTTATATTTTGAATCATATTTATATTCAATGTGGTAACGTTATACGATCGTTCCACTACAGGTCAGTAAGAAAGGCAAGCGAGGCGGCAGATGGTCGGCCGCCCCCTCGTTGCTTACCACGTGACTCAGAGGTCGACATCGGTGCGGTCGTCACGCGCCGTGGCCTCTCCGCCGATTTCCTCCATGTCTTCGTCTGTCTGCTCAACAGTGTCATCCGGCCAGTCACATCGCATTTTCCTGCGCAGACGCTTTCGATACTTCCAGGAGGTTGTGAGACTGGTGTCCTTCGTCCTCATGTCCGTGTCTTATTCCTTTCTCTGTTCACTTCTGAGCATTTCACGTAACTTCTCCCTGATTGCAGGAGCGATACTTTCTCCAGCGTCATGCGCGAGTCTCCGTTTTTAGTGGCTGCTAGACATCTTTGGAGATTTCGCAGGCGACGAGTTCGGCGATGTGACAGGAGATATCCCTGGGGACGTATTCGCGTCTTACAGTGTGTTTTTGGCATCAGCTGTGGCCGCAAGAATGCCTTATGAACTTCTACTGTGTTTTCTACGTCTTTTCCTTCTTCCTGCCCAATATATTCTCGTCCTTGCCGCTCTTTCTGCTGTTCTTCGGGTGGTTGGACGGTGTCACGTAATTCCGGCCCTGCTCTTCGCTCATCTTGAGCATCGGCAGTTAGCGATTGTACGACATTTGTGCCGAACAGTTCCGCATGAGACGGAACTCTAACAGTGCCCTGTACAAGGGACATCTGCGTATTCATTGATTCCACAGATATAGGTTTGGTACGGTCCATTGCATGTGACTTTGAATCTACATTTTCATGTGAACTAGCGTTATCCGGGATCGGTCCTACATTTTTGTTCAAATCAGGTTGTGTCAGGGGTTCGGAACCCTGACCTAGTAGTTCTGTGCCGGGAGATCACGAAAAGTCGTGACGTCTCCGTACGGCAGTTTCATAGTTGTCATCTGACTTTGATTAGGAACTTCACCTGTAGGAATCTGCGGCACACGCCTCCTACAACACTCCGCACGACCGTGATCTGGCGAGTTGCACAATGCACAGGTACGTGGTTGGCCTTCATAAATAAAAGGGCATGATATCCACATATCGTAACGAATGATTTTGACGTGTCGTACACCATTTAGGACAGGAAACATGTATGGTTCCGACCACTTCTCTTGTGTACTTCACGAACGAACTAGTTCGGAAGAGCGCTCTCACAGGCGAACTACGAGAACTAGTTCGCAGTTCCCTCGCCTCTTAGTTCGTCCGCTCCTTATCCAAAGACTGACGGGTAACAGTGAGAGAACGCGAGAGCGCGCAGAATCACGTGATTCTCTTCTGCCAGTTGCCGTACCGCGGTAGAGTAGCCGAGCGGTCTAAGGCACCTCGCTGCGGAGCGCGCGGTTGCTCGCCGTCGGAGATTCAAGTCATCCCTGCGGCATGGGTGTGTGTGTGTGTGTGTGTGTGTTTTTGTCCTTAGGTTAGTTTACCTTAGTTTAATTAGTTTGTAAGCTACGGACTGATGACCACGCAGTTTGGTCCGATAGATTTATAAACATTTGACATTTTTGCCAGGTGCCATCATTTCGAGCTGAGTTGCAGCTTAGCTGTAGATTTAGTAACTGTAGTAAAAGCCAAAACGAGCGGACGAAGTAAAAAGAGCGACCTACTTCGCGCCTGAGCTGGGAACTAAAAGGAGAGCTACCGGTATCGAACTAAAATATGCGCGATAGGTCGCGAACTAAAATATGCGTGATAGTTCTCGAACTAAAATATGCGTGATAGGTCTCGAACTAAAATATGCGCGATAGGTTGCGAACTAAAATATGCGTGATAGGTCGCGAACTAAATTATGCGCGATAGGTCGCGAACAGAATTAAAAATCAGGTGTCTGCCTTCTGCTGATTAGAGCCATTTCGAGGTTAGCGTCTGCCTGCTAGATTACATAGTTCAGTGCTACAAAATGTCTGCTTTGAAGTATTCTGCACTCTGCAATATCTGACTAATAAATTCCATATTGCCAAGATATAGAGATAACTTTATACTTAAACGCAAGAAATTATTCACAAACAGTTTCTTTTGATTTGTGTGATATCGTTAGCGGCTCAAGCAGCTAGCGCATGAAGCAGCTAGGTGGGGGAACTTCTCCCTCCACCAGCATGCGCATACCACGTCGCCCAGCCGTCACTGGGAGCGGACGAACTAAAAGAAGGAACCACTTCGCGGAAGAGCCGCGAACTATTATGCTGAAATCTACTCTGCAATATTCGAAATTATTCTACCATAATCCTTTAATACCGCATTGAACTCCTCTGCTGGCATCTCGAAGTGCAGTTCAAAAATTCTTACAGTTCGTACTGCGGAACCAGCATATGACACAACGACTTCACTAATAGAACCTTCTGAATGATTGAACTTCACTTTATCTCCGCATTTTTCTACAATTGCACAGCACAAATCGGTACTTTTCAACTTAAGAAAACAAGAGTTAATCACAAATGACAAATAAATTCCCATAATGCCATCGTCTCGTAAACCAACTGTCCCACTAAGCCACAATTTAACCTCAATCGCTCTTGGTCGCATGAAATTACCAACAAATATAAACTTCACAGTATCTTTTCGAGGGTAGTTCGTGCACTTCATCTTGTCAATCAAACTACAATTGCAAAGGTAGCGAATGAAGCGCAAGCAGTGACTGCGGCTGAGACTCGAATATTCGGCCACAGCGCCCGGCGTGCTTTCTCCATAGCGCATCACGGAACACATAATCTATTTACCAGCACGCTCCAGCGGTGAGTAAGGCCACATCTGTAAAATAAGTGACTGTCGCAGAGCACTGTTCTGGACAGAAGAAAACAAAATCGAAGCTCCTGCATCATGATCCTCAGAGTCCAGAAGACGGTGTGATTTCTGTGACAAGAAGAAATAAAAGAAAACGTTTCTTCTTTACATGATACGTCAACGTTCCTCTTATGGACGCTCGAGGAAATTACGCGCATCCTTTGTGTGAGAAGTAGGGGCTAATAGAGATTTACCTGCCTGACTCTCTTGACACTTTGTTATTACTTAGCATAGTTAGTGTGCATGATTGTTAGATGTCACGAGTAGAAATGTTTTAATTCCTGTTGTATGAGCTCACAAAACAAATCCTCTTTAAGAGAAGCATATGAACATTTCCCGTTTCCTTCAATATATATATATATATATATATATATATATATATATATATATATATATAGAAGGAAACGGGAATATATATTATTATTATTATTATTTTTTTTTTTTTTTTTTTTTTTTTTTTTTTGTGAAATAAAACCCTAATAAGCGATTCTCCCTAATAAGGATGACTTTTCGTCGGAAACGGAATTCCCATCAATTAATAATAATTTCATTATTCGTATTGACATTGACGATTACTTGTTGTATTTTATGATTATTGTTTGTATATTACGTCGTTACCTGAATTCGTGAGCTACCGGGACTGAAATAAATAATCAAAATTTTCCAAGTAATAAAATTTGTCAAATGACTGATTCCATAAGCAATAAATACAAAATAGTGATTAGACTCGGTAAAAAGGGGTTGTTTAAATGTATTTTAAAGAGCGTTAATCGGCAATTGTTTTGATAATGGGGTTTTGGTAGATACAATTAAAAATACGACAAGCCGATACCTACTCTAATCATTTAAAAGTTCGTTTTATGATGAAACTAAGCTGTGTAGAAAAGCTAAAATAGATATCAATCCTGTCGCAATCCTGACGCAAGCCTCAATAATGCCTGACCTAGACTATACCTATGACCGCGCATTACATAAGTAACAAAATACTTCCGCGGGTTGCGGTATTTGTTTAATAATAATAATAATAATAATAATAATAATAATAATAATAATAATAATAATAATCGGACTGAGGAGATAAAAGAAAATTGCAGGTTCTAATTATCGCCCAACATTTATGGATGATAACTTATTGTGGTAGCAAGGGTGGCATAAGATTCAACTCGTGAAAATGGCGGCCAAACTACAATCACTGACTAAACAGAATTAGGAAAATTCAATTAAATGGTAATTCAAAAAACTTAAGCAATGCCCAACTCACATCATTCCCTGCAGAGGAAAAGAAGAGGCGTAAGCACGTTCGATTCCAATGGCGGTTGACTTAGAAGAAGTGACAAGAGATAGAAGGTTCTATTGTTCTCTCTGCTCTGATGAAAGATTAATCGGCAGGGAATGAAATAATCCTCCTAATTCAAATGTTCAAATGTTTGTTTAGCTTATGGGACTTAACTAAGGGGCAACCTATTTCAGAGGGGAGCAGAAGAAGGGGAGAGTAAAAAGCATCTTTATTTTCTTTTGGGACCCTGTGTGTTCTTATAATATTTTGAAGCAACGTACAAAGTACGCAAGAATTGAGATCAAAATTTCCCGCGGGAGTGGCCGCGTGATCTTAGGCATCTTGATGCGGACTGGCCGACCGCTCCCACAGGAGGTTCCAGTTCTCTGGGGGGTATGGGTCCGGGTGTTGTCCTTACTTTTAGTTTCAGTATTTTGTAAGTCTAGGGACTGATGACCATAACAGTTTAGTCCAATGGGTTTACAAACATTTGAACATCTGATAGGGTTTACTGTCCAGTCAACATCGTGGACTAACTAGAGATAAAAAGGGTCCCATCATGGCACAGCAAAATGCACAGATATTTGTTGTCAGCGACGGAGAAAGAAATTGTAGTGAAACAAGCACATTTGCCGGTTTCACTGAGTACTGGGTCGTGAAAGGAAAGAATATCGTGAATGATAATTATTACTAATTAAAAATGTTTGAAATGTTAAGTTTAGTTATGAGTCAGTCACATACAGTGCGCGGGTCTTTTTCGATCTTCTATGCAGTTCGGACGGTGCACAGCTGACGAGCGGGGAATGTGTCAAAGACATTAACAGTGCAGCGAAGTGGAGGGTGTAAAATGTCATAGAGAAAGGCAGACATCCAGTGAAAATTAAAATATAAGCGTTGATAAAAAAATGAAAATTAGTTACAGAACACTCTTAGAAAAAGTAAGTCTATGTTTAAGAGACGTTGCCAATAGATGCACGTTTTATTGTGAATATTTGCCGGCCGCGGTGGCCTCGGGGACTGAGGTGCTCCAGTCACGGTCTGCACGGCCACTACGATCGGGGGTTCGAATCCCCTCTTGGGCATGGATATTTGTGCCAAATGTTCAAATGTCTGTAAACTGCGTGGTCATCAGTCCGTAGCTTGCAAACTACTTAAGCCTAGGTAAACTAACCTACGGATTTCGTTTGGAACCCGGGACACATTGGAATTCCGGGGAACGAACGCGTGGATCGTCTGGCTAGGCAGGCGATTACTGCAAGCCCCATAGAAATTGGTATTCAGGAGAGGGACCACCAATTAGAGTTACAACAGAAGGTGCTTGGGCTTTGGACCACTGAGTGGGTTGACTCACCTACCCCAAACAAGCTCCGTACAGTGAAGCTTTCTACAGCTCCATGGAAGTCCTCCCTGAGGGCCTCTCGGAAGGAGTCAGTCGTCCTTTGTCGTCTGCGTATTGGCCACACGTGGATGACACATGGCCATCTCCTTCGACGGGAGAATCCTCCACAGTGTCGCTGTGGCACTTTATTGACAGTGGTCCACATCCTGGTGGACTGTCCCCTTTTAGCTGACTTACTACAGTCCTTTGACCTGCCAGCTAAACTTCATTTTATTCTTGGTGACGACGCTGCTACAGCCGATTGTGTTTTACATTTTGCCGAGGTGACTGAGGCGCTCCAGTCATGGTCAGCACGGCCACTACGGTCGGGGGTTCGAATCCCCCCCCCCCACGGGCATGGATATTTGTGCCGTCCTAGTTAGTAAGTAGTTCATAAGTAGTTTGTAAGTTTAGGGACTGATGACCCCGTAGTTAAGTCCCATAAGCTTAACAAACATTTGAACATTTTTGTTTTGTTTTACGTTTTATCCGTGCAGCTGGATTTTATCATTTGATCTAAAGGTGGGTATTTTAGGCTGATTTCTCAGGCACCCATCTTTCACACATCCTTACTCTCCTTATTTTGTGCTGTCTCCCTGCTTTTACTCGTTTGTTTTAGAATGTGCGTAGTGGCTGGCTCATCCTTTATTATCCTCGTGATCAGCCAGCTACGGTTTTCTGCAGTAACCTTTTCGTACAGTTATGTTTCTTTCCTCTTTGGGTTTTCTTCTTTGAGTGTCCTGCACTCATTGTCCATCATTGCGTACCCATTATGCGTTTGTCTTATGTGTGAGACATGCTTGGTTTTGCAAGACGCATTTCGCCGTATCGACTTTGCTCGCAACAGGGGACTGATGACCACGCAGTCTAGTCCCCTCTAAACAACAACAACAACAACATACACACACACCCGTGCCCCAGGGAGGACTCGAACCTCCACGGCGAACAACCGCGCGATCCGCAGCGAGGTGCTTTAGACTGCTCGGCTACCCCACCGCGGCGATATTTGTGCCGTCCTTAGTGTTAGCTAGTTCGTAAGTAGTTTGTAAGTGTAGGGACTGATGACACCGTAGTTAAGTCCCGTAAGCTATACAAACATTTGAAACATTTTTTGTGAATATTTGTATTTTATTGTGTTCAAAAAGAGTTTGTTGAGAAAGACAACATTCTGTTTACGTATCTATAATCTAAACATTTTCAAAATAATAAATCAAATTAATTATTACAATAAGATCCTTTGACCTGCCGAAACTTGGATTATATCGAAGTCTGTGATGCCTAAACATTGCACGATTACTACATTTCTAAAGAAGATTTAATACGGCTACCAAATTATAGGGTTGCGTACATTTTACAAGCAGTGGACATAAGGCAAATCGTTTTATGTATCACATCTCACAATATTTATAACTTCCAGTTTGGAGTGTTAACGAGTTACGACTAGTCAAAGCAATAAATGAATAATATGAAACACTCCAGGAGCTGTAAGTCAGTAAAATCGGCCATGAACTTGGAAGACCATAACTCCGAATACACGAAAGTTGTTGAAAACGATTGAATTTCCATAGTAAAACTCTGCTTTACTACAAAATGGGGTGTTTGCTGGAAGTATCTTAGTATAAGGGAACGAGGTCAGTGTGATCCGACCATGTCTTTTGTCCTCTCAACGACCAGCTGTTAGTAGGGGGGGGGGGGGGTTAATACGCGCTTTAAAATCTTGAAATGCCTCTCAGAATGGCGAGGATTAGCGTAAACGTGTGCTCGGCGGCGCAGAAGACACGGCGCCTAGCGGCAGCGCGCGGCGGCGCCGGCGCCAGGCGGCAGCTAATAGAATTCCCTTATCGGCGGTCGGCAGCGGCACTAAAGTGTCCGCGGCTTAGCGGCTTATCTGCCGCCTGAACCGGCAGTTAGGGGCGGCGCAGTGGCTTCGCGCCGTCGCAGCCACCGGCAGGTAAACACCACGGTGGTGGCGGCCGTAGGGGACCTACCAGAGCAGGCGTTTCTGGACCAGTCTGGTGGCGTGCAAAGTGGAGGGACTCCGAGCGGTTCTGTTCTGGCTGAACGGTATGTAGTGGCATCGCGTCCTATGTGTTCACTGATGCTGTGAACCCCCGTAAACAAGCTCGTCTTGAAAAAAAAGTAAACAAATAACTACAATAAAAGCAATTTCTAAACTATCATTCATCGTTTCGTTTTTCTTTCAGATCATTTTATATACATATTCAAAGTATTTTTATCGCACGACAAACGTTTTACGCCGCGTGCGGAGACAGCACGCATACGATTCGTAGCGCGGCCGCTTAATATAACCGGCAGTGGTCGCAGCGTTGCAATGTGCATGCGCGGCAGAGATGCAACTTCACTTCTGAACCCGTTAGAGGCAGCATATGGGCGCTCTGGTGGCAGGGAGGAGCGAAGGGAACGCCGCTTTTAACTTTGGCGTTGGAGCTGATATACAAGGGTAAGTCAATTATTATCCGCAAAGTAGTTATAAAATATTATTGCAATAAAATACGAAACTTACAAGAACATCATTTTTCGACATAGTCTCCTTGGTTTTCAATCCACTTCGTCCATCGCTCTACAAGCTTCCTTATGCCCTCATAAAAAAAAATTTTCGGTTGAGCTGCGAGCCAGAAATGCACCACTTCCTTCACTGCCTCGTCCGAGTCAAAACGACGGCCCCTTAATACCTGTTTGAGTGGACCAAACAAGTGATAGTGAGAAGGGGCTAGGTCGGACTATATGGAGGATAATCCAGTACTTCAAATTTGAGTTTCTGAAGCGTTTCAGCAGTGTGGACAGCAGTATGTGGACTGGCATTTTCGTGCAACAACACAACACCTTCTGACAGCAATCCTCGGCGTTTGCTTCGAATTGCAGGCTTTACCCTGTCAGTAAGCATTTCACCGTAACGTACATGTTTATTGTTGTGCCCATTCCACCATAATATTCCGGTACAAGACCTCGTGCATCCCAAAAAACCTTTTTCTTGCGGACGGTTGGGTCTTGAACATTTTCTTGCATTTGGATGTTCCCATTCCATACTTTGCCGTTTACTCTCCGGTTTGTAATGATGGATCCATGTTTCGTCACCAGTAATGATTCTGTCTAAGAAGTTGTCCCCTTCGTTACATTGCGATCCAAATGTATTTTGCAGATGTCGAGACGCGTTTGCTTATGCAACTGTGTGAGTTGTTTTGGAACCCATCTTGCACAAACTTTACGAAACCCAAGTCTGTTGTGCATAATTTCGTAGGCAGAACCACGACTAATATGAAGACGATGAGCCACTTCATCAATAGTTAATCGTCTGTCTAAGAGAATCATTTCACGTGATCGCTCAATGATTTCTTCATTTGTGGCGGTAAACGGTCGTCTGGCCCCTTCATCGTGCGTAACACTCTTGCGACCATTTCGGAATTTTTCAATCCACTCGTACACACTTCGTTGTGGCAATACACTGCTCCCGTACTGTACTGAAAGTCTTCTATGAATTTCGGCCCCTGATACACCTTCCGCCCACAAAAACGTATCACTGAACGTTGCTCTTCTTTGGTTCAAATAGACAGCGGAGTAGCCATAATTAACAGCACGGCAGCGACAACGAACCTAACGTAACAGCTTGAAAATTGCAAAGATATAACAACAAGTAAACAAAGCATGCGTCACCAACGTAAAATGACAATACTACCAACATATACAAAAGTATAACTAAATTGTGGATAATAATTGACTTCCCATCGTAGACGCCAGATTCTGGCTATTCTAGCTCTTGGCGTTGGAGCTGATATAGATGCCAGATTCTGGCTATTCTAGCTCTGGTAGTTACGCACGAATGGTCGGTATGCAAAGACAATACAGCTACTACGCACCTCGCCTTGCGCATCGACAAATTCTCGATTAAGGTAACATCCGCCCTTCATATTTGATTTAACGCATTGAAGATTCATCAAAAACACATCAAATTTGGTAAAATATAACTAAAAATTATAGACACATCAACTGTAAAAGCCTCCAGAAGATCGAAACACGAATATTAATGTAGTCACTGTTCTCCACCTAGGAGGAATAGCCGTGTGGTTAACGGCATCGCATTCCGCCGTCGAAAGCAGTGGTTTTGAGACAGACGGACAGCAATTTTTTTAAAACCCAATATCCTTTTTAACAGATTCGGGAACAACAATGACTTTTGTATTGTTACTTACACCATAACTTTGGACGTTTTAGCAAATGTGTCGCGGTTTTGTGCGTAAATGATATTTTACACTCTTCGTTGTAACAAATATTTAACTGTTTGAAAAGATGTGGGGGAGGGCAGCATTTGCGCATGCGTAACATTAGGAGGGCGTGGTGCCTACAGTGTCACGTGACCTGAAGGTAGCTTGTCTCTCCATCGTAAAAGATTCAGTTTATTACAATCGCTTAACAGTGTAATCAGTTACTTACGGTTTCTTAACTTTTAGTGTACATGTGGATATTCTTGGTTCTTGGTGTTTATTATCCAAGGGAAATGAACAACGTTCAGTATCTTTCAAAAACAAATTATCCTTCAGCATTAAGCTTGTTAAGCTTGGAACAAAACTGTGATATGAAGAAGACATCGATTCATTGCGCCGAGCGAAACTCCTATCATCTGAAACACCAGCCTCCAGTGATGGTGTTGTGTCCGCCTACGGTAGCGGAAACATGCGCAACACGAAGGTTTCGCGGGTTGCCGGGCATCTAGGCGAGCGATCTGCAGGCCTCTACGACTGCGCAGCCGGCTAGCAGCACGCCTAGACGGCGCGGCGCCGTAAAACGGAACCTACTCCCGTCCGCCGTGCATGTGATCGCGGAGTTGGGTCAGGAAGATATCAGTCTGCGTGCATATTTAAGGACGAGCACCGCCTCACCTTGTCAGTCGGACGCCAGCCAGGGGACCTGACACGCCGCTGCTTAGCCGCCCAGCCGCCCTGCCCAGGCCGCCGTCGGTTTCCGCAGCACCGCCGCCGACTGGGGACAGAAGAACTGTCGGTCGCCACCCTAAAGTCCGGACTTGAGGAACGGCAGTGGTAACTCATTGGAACGGGAAACCACTTGGTTTGGTTAAGTTTGTATTTTTGTTCCTGTGTAAACAGCATACCGTCAGAGGAGAATTGACGTTTTTGTTTTTGTTATTCATGTTATAATAAACCGTTTCGCGAAGCATTAAACGAGTGAGGTTCTTATAGTAGATTATTCAGATGGTTTGCTTCTCTAGAGTGAAATACGGTCTCGCCACTGCACAGTAGAAGGCAGACACACTGCTGGAAGAAGGGAATTAGTAAACTTGGAAATAAGACGTCGATTTTGATCCGATGACGGCCGATGCCACCTGGCAGATAGTTGATGTGATAATGGATTCAAAGTCGTTCGCCGTCAGCGTAGTTAAGGTAGCTGCCTGTGTGTCCTCATCAGTACGGAATGTTTACAGCCACAAGACTAAGTGTGACATTACTCACAATGTGTCAAGCTGTCAGTCAGGATACCATGGAGAGGTATTGAAATAACTCCACTCTATATTTGTGCGGTGCTGGCACAGCAACCGTAGTAGATATTTTGATAAAAAACAGTCTTGATTGCACAAAAGCGATGTTTCACTTATTTACACCTGACGCGTTTCGCCTCTTCTGGTCTTCACTAGACGTTGAAGGGGAAATTTACAAACTTTTTTAAAGGACAGGAATTAATTTAAAAATCAATAACATCTTTCATAAGAAAGAAATACTAAAAATTGGGCAGGTGCAGGCAGATAAAACTGGAGGCAACATGACCACATTAACGCTTTGGTATGGGGGAGGGGGTGAAGTTTAAATTAATAAAATACCACTGAATGCTATGGTTTAACGAATGAAACTACGTACTACTGATTGAGCAAATGAAAAACTTTCCGCCGTCATTTTTTAAAATTTTTAATCAATTAAATTTTCGAGATTCCAATAATCTCATCTTCAGGCTCTGCATCAGACAACAAAAATAGTCAACAACAATATAAATCATGGTTAATTATAATGAAATAACTTAGGAATATTATTGTTCAAAGTGTGGGTAACTTTTTAAGGTATTAATTAATTAATTAACTGCAGGGTGAATATGAAAGTAACTATTTCGTCTGCATGGGGACGGTTGTAAAATATCTGACAGTTGTAGAATAATGTATTATATACGTAACAATTTTTTTGGGTAAGGTTAATACAGAATGGTTACGGCATAGGGTACCTTGCTTGTATTTTTATCAAAGTATAGTTAAGCATTACACCATACAGAATTTCCACTGAAATGTAGTCACCTATAATATTCACATAGGCACTAGGACTTCTATTAAGCATCGATTAGGAAGCCAAGTGTATATAAACTGTGATAATAAAAGTGTCAAACGTTCAAGCACAAAAAAACAATAATAATAATAAAAATATTTGTATTCGTGAAAATAAAAATTGGGGATAGGGGTTGTGGGGGCGGGAAAGAGGGAGGTGGAGGGGAAGAAAAAATGGATTCCATAATAATATTATATGGAGTGTACTACTGTGGTGGGTGTACAATAGTAAAAACATTACCCACACTTTGAACAATATTAATATTTCTAAGTTACTTCACTATAATTGGATGGTCATATATTTATAGTGTTGTCGACTGTTGTTGTTGTCTGATGCAGGGTCTGAAGATGAGATTATTGGAATCTCTAAACATGTAATTGACTAATTTTTTAAAAAAATAACGTCGGAAGGATTTTCATTTGCTAAATTAATACATCGCCGTCGTCCCGTCATCCATCTTAGATGGATTTGCAGAGACATATTACAGAGGTAGCAAGGCGTAAAATTATTACATTCAAATAAAATATAATTTGAAATTGAATGTGGCAACTGTTGCTAGAGAAAGGGAGGGGGAGTAACGAAATGAATGGTAAAGCCGAACCTAACTTAACATCACTAAGTTTACTTACTTACGTAAGAGACGCTCCCTGCCACAACTACATCATACTTTGCGCTCGCTATCCTGCTAGCAAGCGATCAAGTTAGGTTCCACTGTACCATTCATTTTGTTGCCCCCCCCACTCTCAAGCAACGGTTGCCATATCTAATTTCAAGTTCTATTTTATTTTATTAGAATAATTTGTCGCTCTGCTACCTCAGTAATAAGTAGTTAAACCATAGTCATCAGCGGTATTTTTTTAGTTCAACTTTCATACACCCCCTCACCCCCACCAAATCGTGAATGTGGTCATATGTCCTGCAGACTTATCAACCTGCTTAGGGAAGACTTTACTCAATTTTAAGTTAATGCCTGTCTTTAAAACAAGGCGAAACTCGTCGTGTGTAAATCAGTGAAACATCGCTTTTTTGCAACAACACTGTTTGTTATCAAGAAATGGACAGGTATTTGTGCTTCCTACAGCCAGCACAGCGGGTTTCAAAGTGGAAAATTGTGGTCTCACTCATAAGTGAACTTTCTTCATGGATTGATGAACAAATTCCACGCTGCATCACTACGCTGAAGTGTTACTTCTGTTTACTCGGATAGAGTTTGCAATAAAACAGTTATCATACATTCTTGCTTGGCACTTATCCTCCGGCCGCGGCGACGTGGCCAAGCACATTTTGACGCTATGCTCCGATGCGCGAAGCCGTTCCCCGTCTGAGGTTTCGAATCTCCGCTTTGGAATGGATGCTTGTGCTGTTTTTAGTACAAGGTAATTCATAAGTAGTTAGTATGCTTAGTGACTAATTATCCAGCAGTTAAGTCCCACGAGCTTAACAAATATCTAATCATCTGAACTTATCGTCCACCAGTTTACATTAAAAAAGAAAAATTGTCTCATTTCTTTCTTCTCATTAATTTTTTTTCGAAAGAATAAAGAAAAAAGGAAGTAACATTTCACCACTCTGCCATACATAATTTTACAGGTGCATCCCCGCACTTAACCCCCGTATAGAGTTCACTAAGTTGCTTATTAGGATAGAAACTTATCCTAATTACGGGATTCTGTGCCATATTTAGGATACGTTTCTACACATGTGGTCATAAGATTGAAATCAAGTAATTTCAAAACATCCTTTACGTACATAGTTTCATTGGTTAATTTCTATCGAATGGTAAAGATAACATTATATCTTGAGATGAGAGTGGATATACAAAATTATTGGCAACAACAGGAAATTT